>CM066147.1:22767500-23367500 GCA_033617975.1 Populus alba x Populus glandulosa | reverse complement strand
GTAAAACATTTACTGATGCATATTTGTACCTTAAACCTTTATTGTTATTTGGTTTTTAACAAATCCAAATGAATTATTTGGTTTAGTATAACTGTTAGTCATTTTCTCTTCTATAAAGCCTCAACTGGCTGGTTTTATTCGGTGATGTACCAGGAGCTGTATTTGTTGTTTGCTTGGTCATCACTTGCAGGTCAGTGTTCTATTTACCCATATTCACCTTTTCATTGACAAAAAAATACTGGCTTCAGTGTTCGGTTCTTCTTTCCAGATGAACTGCTGTATTGGAGAATGACTTCGTGATTATTTTGTTTCCTAACTTTCTTTAAAATGTAGTTTATGGAATTCTGCGATCATTTTGCTGGTGTTGGCAATGATAGTCGTGGATCTGATGGTAACTCTGCTTCCTTTATCATTATCTATGTGTTTTTCATTTTATTTGCAATAATTAACTTGTTCTGCCCAAGTATAATCTCTCTGCTTACAAGATGAAACTCCACAGGGTGTGATGGCAATTCTGAATATTCAACTGAATGCAGTCTCTGTTGTCAACCTTGTCATGTCAGTGGGCATTGGTGTTGAGTTTTGTGTGCATATAACACATGCTTTCTCGGTTAGCATCACATCTTTCTCCATTTTATTTGTATATTGTCTACTTTCCTTCAATGGAACCTCAAATTCATTCTTTCATTTCATTCAGATAAAAGAAAAATAGATGGAATCTGCATCTGGTTATTTTGGCTTGGTAGTTAACATGTGATTTAGAGGCCATTACATATCGCATCAGAATATTTAATTCACTAGTAATTAATTAATAACGCAGCAAGGGAATTTGTTTCCCTCCCGAATGTGGAAACTTCATGCTTTCGGCTCTAAGGTTCTTCTTGATGCACTGTTACACCTTTTCTTTGGCTTCATGTTCTTAAACAGGTGAGTTGTGGTGATAGAGACCAGCGAGTAAGGGATGCTTTGGGTACAATGGGAGCTTCTGTCTTCAGGTTCCTCTTTTCCCTCTGGCTCATATTATGAACTAGATTGCTGAGACCCCCGTGCTGCTCACTCTGTTGATACTTACAAATTAGCGATAATGCAACTATAGGCTGATTTGATTGACACCTCTTGAATTATTATTTTCTGATTTCAACCCACAAATTTTAGGGTCTTTTGATTGGCACTTCCCCTTCTGTTAGATTATGTCCCTCTTAATCATTAAATATCACTTACAAGTCACGTGTTTTCCTAAAAAATCACCCAAAGATCATCAGAAGATAAAAAAAAATAAAAAAATCAAGGCGGCTTGATTTATGATAATTTTATCATATTGTGGGAAGAACACATAACATGCGCCACTCACATGTTATTTTAAAGAAGTTCGATGCAGTCGCCCTTTTTCCAAGAGATGCGCCATAAAAGAAGTAAATTTTAAAAAAAGAAAGGCAAGAAAGGGAAAACTTTTAATGTCTTTTGCACACCCCATTAATGCATAGATCATTGCAAGCACGATTCTTAGCTCAAATCACTTACTTTTATTTCAACGTGAAGTTCTGTATTAATCACAACCATCTTATTGAAAAAAGGTTTCTGCCATGTAATTTTGCAGTGGCATCACATTAACAAAGCTAGTTGGCGTGATTGTTCTTTGCTTCTCAAGGACGGAAGTTTTTGTGGTTAGTGTCCCTCCATTCAAATTCCCATTACAAGAGCCAATATTTCCCAGTTTGGTTAACATCTCCCTCTCGTGTTCTGCAGGTTTATTACTTCCAAATGTACCTCGCACTGGTTCTTCTTGGTTTCTTGCATGGGCTGGTGTTCTTACCGGTAAGCTTGTTGAGTTTCCAAATCCCTCTTCACTTCATTGTTACCATCTAGCTTCTTTTCTGGATCAATCATAAAATAGATGTTGGTGGGTATATTTCAGTGACAAGAAAAATGTAGCATGTTCATATACCTAGATCGAAGTTGGACAAACACATCAATCAATAAAACGTAGTCTCATCTTTTAGGAACCAAACTTCGGGGAAGGCTGAGGTTTTCTATTTTGCCTTAGGAAGGGTTTGTAAATTTTCATCTCGCATTCTTATAGAACAGATAAGAGAACGCTATCTTCCCCTGGATCAACTGTTTGCAGGTTGTTCTGAGCATGTTCGGTCCACCTTCAAGATGTAAACTTGTCGAGAAGCAAGAAGACCGGCTATCAGTTTCCTTGAGGCCCTGAGAAGCTGTAATGCTGTATCATAGTTCTTTTTGTAGGTTAACCAATATGCTCTTTTCTTCTTCTTCTCTTCGCTTTTCTTCGAGATACTAAAGTTTAATATATAGTTAGTGAAGCAAAAACGCTCAAAATGGGTCCTGAAATATGTAAAGTACAGAGTGTTTATTCCAGGAAGAAAATGGTTGGGCTGCAAGGTTACAGATTTGTCTATTTTCTTTTGATGCACACTTGGCTGTTGATTCCAATCGATCGTGCTTCATTTCCTTTGATCTGTCTCGTTATCTTTTGATCTTTGCCTTTCTTTCTATTAGTGAATTCCTATAATGTTTTCATAATCATTATTTAACCGTCGGCTAGTGGATGGGGTCAAGAAGTATACTCTTTCAATGGTTTACAGTTGGACTTTCTTTGTCAATTAATACTACGAATTACAGGGTATAAGCCCTGTTTTATGAGTTTTATTCATAGTGTAGGTGTCTAGTTCAGTGTATATATACTGACTTGAGATATATCAAAAACCAAAAAGGAATTTCTAGAATGTAATCATAGGTACTAAATAAAAGATTATAAAAAATAAAACCATTTTGCAATGTTTCCAATTGAGAAATATTTTTGCAAAAATAACACGACGGATTTCAAGCTCTCATTTTCTCATTAAATGCATCATTAATTAATGATACAACTGCTTAATCTAGCAAAAGACTCCATAATCACCAAGTGACTGCCATCAAACCCTGACAAGAACAGAACGAATATTTCAAAAAATATAATCTGGAGATTTTAGTTCTGATGAGGAAGAGTACGTTTCTGCGGATGAACAAGGGAGAAGTTTATTGCTTGCTTCCCCCATCAAATATACAGAGAGAAAATTATCTGAATAACAGATAAGCAAGTTCATCAACTTCTGTTTCACAGGCTACCGAGTGATGCATGAGTTTGTTCAGCTAATGTTCTAAAAGGATTCCAAAAATCCCAACCCTTGCAAAAAACTGGGCACAAGCTTCCTGATGTCATCTCTTCTATACAGATCATGACGGTGAACTTTGTATTCCCTGTTCGTGGAACCATTCTGATTGTTTCCAGCAACTTCACTGTCTATAATGCTCGAGTTTCATGCCCACCAGAAAGACTTTAACGTCGAACTCCAATGCTGAATTCAATGGAGGATTGGAGAGATCAAGACTACCCACTGTTGTACAAAGACCTCCCTCAAGGATGACGAGAAACTTCAATCAAGAGTTTAATTGTTTGGTTATCACCTGAACCGCATACATCAATACACTCCTCCAAATCATCATCACATGCTAACAAGACCCACTCAGAATCATCATCCAAGTACTTCAGATCATATCTATGCATGTCATCTAAATTAAACCGTCCTATGATCTCTTGCAATAAATCTTTAAATACCCAATTGTTTGGCATGCGGAGCCGGATTTTATCATTTCCAAACGAGACTTTCACTCTGTGACCATCCATCTCTTGAGATAATCGGCTACTACCTTTAGGTAAGGGCGGACGGTTCCCCAGTTCTGTAAGAGTTGCATGACTCTGGGATCGCGGCATTAGCTTCCGTTCTAGAATTGATGCATGGAGCTCTGCATTGCTTCTGATCTTCTTCAAAACACCACTGCCTAAGTTTTCTCCAAGCTTTGGGTCTTCACTAGCAGCAACAGTGATTGCAGAAGGATGTTGCTGTGTTGTACTGGAATAGCTATGGCTAGAACAGGAACTAAGACTACATGAGGGTGACGGTGATTTTGGTTCGGCAACATGGGAGCTGAAAGTACCTCCCTCAAGCTGCATGCCTGATGGTTTCGGATGACTGCTTGGATTTAAAGTTGATAGTGGGCTATTTCTTGATGAATTTGGTGCGGCGAGTTCGGGGAAATTTTCATAAAAGGAACCAATCTGAACAGAGCCAGGGGCACCTTCGACCGAGTCAATAACGCGTTGGAGTTTCTGTAAGGAGTGACCAACCTTCTTGATTTTTCGGGAAGGCCAGCGGTTAATTCCATGTTGCCTGCATATTCTTTTCAATGTAGTGGGGCAAACTGAAATTTGTGGAGAAAGCAGACAAGAGGCCAAAACAAAGACAATTAGAATTGAAGAAGAGCTTTGTTCGTGTCATATAAAAATAGATTCAGAAGCTGCAGTGAACTTATGAGCTACAGGGTAGTGAGAACTGTTGAGCATCAGTACTTTATCGTGAGGTAACTTGTTCCTGAGTATTGTCATACATACAACTCTGCAAATGAAGGGTAGACACATGCTAATAACGCTGTGGCACACTGGCCACCCAAAACATGAATTCTAACAAACATTCATTATAATAAAATAAAAAAATATACACTATAATGGAATAAAGCTTACCACCAATACTCTTCGCAGCATCCTTTAAGCTGCCAGCAAAATATTGCCGAAGAACTTGCAAGGTGATTGTTTTCTCTGTTTTGGTGCGCCTTTTTTCTCCTGGTTTAGTCTTGCAGACACTTGAAAAGCTACCTTCCACAGAAGTAGAATCTCCGCCATATTTAGTACTCCCACTTAGGCTATAATCTTCTTGATTGTGCCTGGACTCAATGGATTTATCACACATTACCTTTTCTTTGTCTTTTTCAGATAAAGAGGCGTTACTTCCACTTTGTTGGACCTTCAGGAGACTGGCAGTCCAGGGTGAATTATCTCTAGCATTCCTTTCTGAACAAGGCTCTTTAACTGTTGACATCTCTTCTCCACTAGATCTACCATCCGAAGGTACTAGGACTTCACTAACTGGCAAATCAGTTTCTTCCTCTAGTTCTTTGACTGTTACTACCCGTAAAGTCTGGCAAACACGCTTGATAATGATGGACAGTGAAGTGAGCATTGTCTTCTGCTCTTGGGGATCCCTGCAATCCACGGGCAGGAAGAACTCCAGGACAAAATCTGTTGTACCAGTGTACATGCTTCGCAAGCGGATTGCAACAGCAGCACGCAGTCCAAAAATCCTTGCATGGTGAGAAAGAGGATACTCAGTCTTGCCATATAAAGTTACATCGTCTGAGAAGCAAGGTTGGTTAGTCATAAAGGCTTCCCCAACAACTCCTTGACCTTTTAGCAAGTGATGCTCCGAGCAAGCCTCTAGAAAACCCTGGAAAGCAGGATCACCTACACAGCAAGCATCATCCACAGTAGAAACACAATGATAGTAGTTCTCATTTGAATGCCGGCATCCTCCCTTGCCTTGTCGTATACACGGGACCCAAGTTTGAGCTAAGGGCAATCTATGTGTCTCACAGGCAGCTCTCAGAACCTTTTGAATCTCAGGTAATGCAGCTTGGTAAGACATATCACAGGCCTGGTGAAAGGAAAAAAAGTTCCACCATGATCTAAAAAATAACATAAGAAATTTAAAAGAGTATCAACTTTCTTCTGCTACTTTTCTTGTTTCACCTTTAGAATCTGTATGCTTGGAACTTCAGAACTCCTAAGATCAACAGCCTGCAAGCAAAAAAAAAAAAAATTGCTATAAAAAACAAGTTTAAATGAATTGCCATCATACTTCTGAATTTAGACATTACATATTGTTTGAACAAAAGGCTCTATCTGAAGTGAACCGGTGAGCAATTGTTGTTTATAAATTGGAAACAACTCAATCACCAAATATCAAAAGCATACTCTTGGTTTGGAGTTTGGACCATAAATACATTTGAAAATGGAATTCGGATAGAAATATAGTCAAGAAGGAAGCCTAAGAATAAAAAAATTAAGTCAAAGTTGAACAAGAAGATGAAGCAACCCCAAAAGGTGAAAATGTAAGATAACAAGGCACTGCCATGTAAAATATACAGCAAAATAGAAATGTGCTTATGATATTTCTAAGTGTCTAAATCAAGCTCCAACTTCAAGGTTTCAATGCCAAAACCACTTAGCAAGTGATGCTCCAAAACGCACTCTTCTCAGAGACCTGGTATCTATATCTTAACTGGTAATCCTTTCCCGCCCTATGACTAGAATTTGAAAGAATTCAAATCGCACCTAGGATGAGAGGCTTAGGAGAGTAAGACTCAACTCCTTTAGTATGGAGTGGTGGGTACTCCTAGGTATCATTTGGTTACTATCACTTGATAGAAAAGACAGACAGACAGTTGACGTAAAAGGGGCATGTCTCTCGTATATAGAAATCCACTCCAGAACTGTCTCAAGGACAATTAATTTATGTCTTTGTTTTTGTATCTTCAACCAAACATGTTTCTATCTCCTTTTCTGTTCTGAAACACTAACCAAATGCAACCCTAGAGTACAGGAGTTATTTCCCCTTTAAGAGCAATACTTCACATTTTTTGGCAGAGGAAAACAAAGTGTCAAGACCAAAATAAAGATGTTTCTTTTTCAATGAGCATCAAATATGTGCCTGTATGTGCATAGATGCAGGCCATACAGAGGCCAGATACTAATGATTGGACATCCAGATTTTAGATAGTTCCATGAATTGAAATATGAGGACTTTCATCAATCATTGGTTTGTTAATGCTCCTCAATGAATTGCTTTTCAGGGCTGCAAAACTGAGCTTGTAAACTGAGATGCAGAGAAGCATTTTGAGAATGAAAAACAAACCTCAAGAGCCTTGCATACACTTTCAAGCTCGGGAAGGTACTTGATCTTTTGTGAAGTGGTCACCACCTCAATTACTCCCAAGCAACTCCGGCTACCTTGTTCGAAAACAGGAAGGGCAAGAGTTCCACTTACATCACACTGCTGAGCATGATTCACTCGAGGGTATTCATCATTTCTAAAGAATCGAACATCAGGAGTCCACTCAGGAACCTTACCCAAGAAAACCCGACCAGGCATGCCAACCGAGTCCTTGGAGTCCTCCTCAGCAGAAAACTGATATGTAACTGATATGTCTCTGTAACTTGCCAATCTCTCACTGCTGGGATCAAGAGCAAAAGGTTGATCATGAGTTGTAAGAACACGTCTGCCTCCTCTATTAACAGGGACCCATATTTGTATAAGAACATCTTTATTTTTCGTTAAATCTTTAATGCACTCCACCGCCTTAATTAATCTCCTCTTCACAGTAGTTCCAGGACTTGGATTCGGACCAGGTCCTATCCACCATCGTTTTCCTAATTCAGAACCTTCGGTTGCATTGTATTCCCATCCGGCTGCCGAAACCGCAATCTCACCAACAGGACTTCTGGATTGGATATCACTCAAAGGAGAATTCCCTGGCAACAATGGTATATGGCTGACTTCTTGACTGCCCTTTTGGGACATACTAGACGCTGGATTACCATTGTTCATCTCTGGAGATGGCCACATAAATGAAGGATCAAATAAGGCAGCAGAATTCGACAGACTAGGATTAAGAAACTCAGATCCATCCGTTGCTTCCACCCAGCAACCTTCTAACAACAATTCATCCATGTAGTCAAAGTCCATGGCTGAATCAACCGTTGCACCCAGCATCATACCTGGTGATAAAAAACCATCTTCCATCATAATCTTTTCTTCAAAATCCAAACCAGAAGCACTGAAAAATCTCAGCTTTTCATCAGATGACAGTGATCTCTAAGAAGAATCCAGGTCTTGCGGTCTTCAGATGCAAACAACCTGTCTGAATTGCCGAGACACAATAAATATCGTATAGAACAGCAATCAAGATAAAACAACATATTCTAGAGAGAATTGGATGTATGAAATCTCTATCCTATGTTATTATTCAGAGAATGTAAAGGAAGGTTTCTACAAAAACAGTGGAAGTTTCTCACTTTTTGCAATTTAATGTCGGCCAAAGTAGCAGAGATAAAAAAAGATCATAGATCACCACTTGCCAGCGACTAACACCAAGGTCAACCAAAGAATAAAATCCCAATTTCAAAACCACCATATCTATCAAAGCAGCATTATGTTCTTGAAGCAAATTCTAAAAAAGAACCAAAAAAAAAACACTTCCCACAGATTATTACAATATGGTACCATAACACCTTTCTCACTTTTGATTCAAGATCCTAAATCTAACCACAAGAGATAAAAGAAATCAAAAATAATAATAATACCCAGAACACCAATTCACAATCTCAAACTGATTCGCTAATCACCTCCAAAACAAAAAAAAAAAAAACACAGAAACAAAGGAGTTACAGCTCACTCACTATCAAAGATTCTTGAAGATACCCTCAAAAGGTACTATCCTTTTTCATTATACTCTCTTTAATGTCCGTGAAGCAAGAAACAAGCATTCACAAAATCCTGTCCCTCGAGAAATCACCTCCACAAGAGAAAAAAAAAAACAGCCCTTCACTTTCTTTCTCCCATAGTAATTAACTGAGGCAGTTTAGACTCTGGATGTATGGTGATTCCTATGATTCTAACTAGCTGTACTATCAAGAAGTCAACTTGTGGTATCCAAATAATCAAACCAGACGGAAAAAAGTGATGTTCGACGTATGTTATACCCAACCCATTTTTGTTGAAAGATTGAAAAGTCAAAAGCAGAATAACGTAAAAGCGAAGGGGGTCTATTTCTTTTTCTAATAAATTTAATATTTTTGTGCTCAGCACATTGCTGATCACAAATATAAGCATCTAACAACATAATAGATACTAGATGCAATTTTTTTAGGCTCGACTTCAAATTTAACTCAAGGATAAGCGGGTTTAACAACATTTTAAAATTTTTTTATTTTTTTTTACTTAATTATACACTAAGCTCAAAAAATTCTGGTAAAATATCAAATTTAATTTTTTAAAAAAACTTATTTCCACACTGAGCCCAAATATTTATAGATTTGACAAGCTCAATTCTTTTAGGCTCGACTACACATTAAATCTAAGCACATGTAAATCTAGTTAGATACCAAAACCAACTCTTTTTTAGGCTTAGTTATACGCGGAGCCTCAATTCTATTAGGCTCGATTGCACGCTGAGCTCAAACGCTTGTGGATCTGCCAAAATATCATATCCAATCCTCATAAGTTTAGCTACGCACTGAGCTTAAGTGCATTGTAGATTTAGCAAGATGTCAAACCCAAATCTCTCGGGTTCACGTTAGACCCAAGTGTATGTAGATCTGATATAATGTCAAACCTTAAAATAATCATTCTCCTACACCTCCTAAGTGTATTAAAGTTCTTTAAAATTGATTATATTTCAATCGACATCAATGCTATAATAGAGTTATTCATATCAACATTAAATGTTGTGTATAAAATAAGATATAAAAATCTTTTATAACTTCATTATTTGTTCACCAACACTAAATATGTTTAAAGTTAATTCTCATTAACATTAATATCGTGTAAAAAGATATTTTTATTAGCATTAAATGTTGATGCAAGAGATTTTTTTATTATTAAGATATTTTAAAAAAAAACTTATAGCATTTTAAGCAAACACAAAAAAACTTAAAAGTACTAGAACTATAAATATATGTTAAACCATCCTGATAGAATAATTCATGAACTTTATTCTTTTATGATACATTTTCAAAGTATTTATTACACAAAAATTAAAAATAAATATTATTATTCTTTGAGTTTAATATTTTTTTATTATAATATTATTTATTTATTTATTGGAGGGTTCCTAAATGCTATAAAAATAAATTTCACCACCAATCCTCTCTCTTCTTGACTCTAAAATTGAAATATTGACGTTATCATGAGAACATCAATTTTTAAAATAATCAAACAGTATTCCTAGTATATTATATCATGTGAGATCATCAAAAAAGAGAACCAGAACCAAGAACCGATCTCGAGCTCAGGTGGAATCTGACAAGTTCAAGGTTGCTAAAAAGGGAAGTGGGCGTGTGCCACTTCTGACAATCAAATTGTAATTAATTACGGATTCAATAACGAGGGAACTACAGGTGGTGCACGTCCATGGATGCGAGTGGGGAGTGAGAGTTGTCTGTCTCATTGTCTTTTTGTTTAACGGTAGGTGGTCTGTTTTTTTTTAGGTTTTATTTTTTATCCAAGTATTGTAAACAATTATAATAAATTATTGAATCATTTAAGATACGTGACTCGGACGATTCTTTTGATGTTGATAAAAGAAAAAAATAAACATTTCTTTTGATTCATCGACCATGATTTATTATAATTGATTGACTAATCAATCTCAATTACGTTGTTAATTGTATTTATTTTCTTAATTTTTTTAGATTTTTTAAAAATTTTATGAATTTTATTATTTTTATCTTTTTTTGTTGTGCTCTCTTATATTTATCTTTATAAAACTCATTTTTTAACTTTTTTTTTTCATGATTACATAGTTTTAATTTTTAAAAATAAAATAATATCAACTAGATTATTTTGTAATTCAGAATAAAGATAACATTCAAATCCAGTTGAGCCTGTTTTAAAATATATTTGTGGTTATTTTTTAAAATATTTTTTTATTTTAAAATATTTTAAAATAATATTTTTTTATTTTTAAAAAATTATTTTTTATATTAGAACATCAATGATCTAAAAATATTAATTTAAAATAAAAAATAAAAAATATTTAAATTTTTTAAAAAATATTTTTAAAATGTAAAAACAAATAAAAACTTACAAATGAAAGCGAGAGATTCAAGCATATTCTATTCTTATTACTATTATATGAAACATTATTTTTTTATATTTTTTTTCCTCTAATGTTTATCAGGATACGACTTTATTTACAGATCACTTTCCTAATGTTTATCAGGATACGACTTTATTTACAGACCACAATGCTTACTGATAAGGACCGCCCCTGTTAATTAATTAATTACCGACGTTGATCTGTGCTTGAATCACTTTCATTTTCTTTGTTTCTTTCTTATTTTATCCAGCAGCCTGCTGGCAAGAACACCACCCTCCCCACCAGGGTTGGAAACCAGGATTTGCTTACAAAGGGCGTGTGGTTTCCGACCCCGAGTTTTAATTTCCTTTGTTGTCTCAATCTGACGCGCATGATATGATAATAATATGAACATAGCAAGAAAAAATGAATCCTACAAACCACACAGCAGATTGGAATTTTAGATAAAGGGCATCCAGGAAACTTGCATTTATTAGATAGGATCTCTGTTTAAACAGTAGTAATAACGGGTAGGTTGTTTCACTGTCATGACATCGCACAATCAGTAAAGATTAGCATTTGTTTTTATGCTTGCAATCTGGAAATCCGGATCTCCTCATTTATTCAGTTTCTGTAACTCATAGCGTCGGGGCTTTGGTGTCATCTTCAGATGCCTGGTTTCACATTGAGATGAGATGCTAGCTTCTGGCCCAAAGATTTATCAGCCTGCATCACATCATTGCCATTATTGTATTTGCAGTGAAAAAGTTTCTATAGAGATCCGGTATTCATGACACTACATTGTTGTAAGAAGGGAGTTTTACCTGGGACCAGTATGAGATCCAGATGCTGCGAACCTCATGCGTGACACGCGGTTCGGACAAGGCATCAACCCATCTGCGAACGAAACGTTCTTGCCTGGGGATAAAGAAAGAGAAGATTGAGAAAGAACATGCATGATCAGTGCTATAGTTTATTCAGTTCTCAGAAAGTAACAGCAGATGCATGGTTTACCTGTCTGGTGCCCAGGATCTGTATCTCTCTCCAGGTTGCTTGAAGTTGTTCTCCTTCTCAATGATGCACTGCATGAACCACCAGAGGTGCGTGTGTGTATATATGTTAACAGACCATCCATTTAACTAGGAGCTCTATAATCATACAATAGCTTTCCAATCTCGCTAGTCCTGTTCTTGCTCTAGACACCGTAACCGGACATCAAACACTCACACACAGAAACACGAGATTCATGCAAAAGACAGTTTCGTTTTATGACGGTAGATCCGAAAAGAATAAAGAAAGAAAGAAAGAAACTGACCTTCTCACGCCTTCCACTGCAGACAGCAGAAGGAATGGGGAATCTCTCAGCGTGACGAGATGGATCATGCCTTGATGGGAAATAGTTGACCTGAAGAGTATATGATGATAACTCATCAGAACACAAACTAAAAGCAAAAGCAAAAACACATAAAAATAACCTCAAAATAGGCGAAGCAGGGGAGAATGATCCAATTAAACAGAAGGTGAGACAGCGCGGCTTCTAATCAAAGTAGTGTGCCCAAAAGAGAGGGGGGATAAAAGGGGAGATACCTCCTCATCCCTGTGCATGAAATTCATGAAACCTTCATGATGATTGTTGTGATGAGCACACTTGGGAGCATTAACCGGGAGCTGCAGATAGTTTGGTCCGAGACGGTGCCTCTGGGTATCAGAATAGGAGAAGATTCGAGTCTGGAGAAGCTTGTCATCTGAATAGTAAATACCAGGAACCACAATAGCAGGGCAGAAAGCAAGCTGCTCATTTTCAGCAAAGAAGTTATCGATGTTCTTATTCAAGACCAAGCGACCAACTGGCTGCAGGGGCAGGATATCCTCGGGCCAGATCTTTGTTACATCAAGTGGGTCAAAATCAAACCTGTCTTCATGGTCGGGATCGATTGTCTGGATGAAAAGTTTCCACTCAGGATAGTTGCCAGCTGCAATTGAGTCGTATAGATCTTGAGTGGCATGACTGTGATTTGCACCTCCAACTTTAATTGCCTCGTCCTCTAACAAACATTTCACACCACAGGTGGGTTTCCAATGAAATTTCACGTAGTGTGCCTTTCCAGCCTTGTTGATCAGCGTGTAGGTGTTGACACCAGCGCCTTCCATATGTCTATAATCTTGTGGAACACCCAAATCATCAAAGAGAAAGGAGAACATGTGCAAGCTTTCAGGATGGTGGGAGAAGAAGTCGAGAATCCTCCAGTTCTCCTGAATGTGAGACTTGGGGTTGGGCTTTAGGGCATGTACCATGTCTGGGAATTTCATTCCATCACGGACGAAGAAGACAGGGAAGTTGTTTCCCACAAGATCAAAGTTGCCCTGAGTCAACAAGAGAAGGTAAGGCATAGAGAATAACAGAACTGGAACCTCGGAAAGTTAAAGCAATCAGCTCCATCCAGTTAACTAGAATTAACATATTTTTTCGTAAAAGAACAACGCATCAGAATGAAGTTTACAACGCAAAAGGTTAGGAATAGTGAATTTGAACCCATCGATCCCTCTGAGGATATGATACATTTGCCGAATCAGTCTACACGAATGATTGTCTGCATCATCATCAGTGCCTCACTCATGTGCTTTCCTCCACTATATTAAAGTAACAGAAATATCAAATAAGACCTCACCTCTCTGGTGTAAAACTTCACTGCAAAACCACGAGGATCCCTCAGGGTTTCAGGGCTGCCACGTTCATGGATAACCGTGGAGAAGCGGACAATTACAGGCGTCTGGACTCCTGGGGACCGAAGAAAATCAGCACATGAGAGGTTAGAGATATCATGGGTAACCTCAAAGAAACCCTTTGCACTGGCTCCCCTAGCATGGACAACACGCTCTGGAATCCTCTCCCTGTCAAAATTGGCAATCTTCTCCACCAGATGGTAATCCTCAAGCAGGATTGGACCTGTCAAAGAAAAGGTTATATGCAGATCAAACCTATGTGTAGTAATACATGACAATCAAAAATACATTGCCCAAACAACTTGGAGTTAGCCTCCAAATCATACGACAACAATCATGATGCTAATTATGGCTGAAAACAACAAAGCCAGTACTTGATCTGGGCTAAGCTAACAAGTATGCCCTTCCCCATAAGGTGTGCCCCGGTTCATGATTCAGCCTGCTTTCTATTAAATAAGCTTGAACCAGGCCATCCAACCTCCGATCGAAAAACGAACCCAACCCAAATCCTTTGCATCTGATCACAAAGTTCATATTCTGCCATTAAATTTGCTAGCAGCACAATTATCTCCACAATTCCTTACCTCTTTCTTACATAAATCGTAATCATAACTCTCTAACTATGCTGCTTAATTCCTTCATCCTCAACGTTTAAAGCTCAGACCACACATAGGAAACATCGGATAATAACATATCAAAATCCAAAACCAGACAAACATATACCTTAACAATAGCAATTAATCATGTTAAGCTTCGAAAGGTAACAGTAATAGATATCATATGTTTTGAATAAAAGTACCTCTAGATCCAACTGTCAAAGAAGAGTTGTTGTTCCAGACCGATGCACCAGAATTTGTAGTCCAGTATGGAGAATTGAAAGCGCTTGATGGACGGTGCTGCCATCACCACCACCACCACCATCAGATCAGTTTTAAACTACAAACTTATTTAATTTTACGCAAAAAAAAAAATATATTTTCTATCAGGGAAAGAGATGAATAAAGAATCATTACCTTGTAAGGATCCATGAAGACAAAGATAGAGATTTTTGAGGAGGAGAGAAAGAGAGAAACGAAGAAGTCTTCGTGGTGGTTAAGGAGAGGTGTGTGGGATTTATATATTCATAGCTGCCTGCTTGTGCCATGCACATCCATTTTCTTTATCTTTATCTGGACAAGGACGCGACGGTAAAAAAGGATATTGTCCACACGCCCCGGTCCACCCAGGCTTTTTTTGTAATTTTGGGTGTTCAATAAGGTTAATCCAAAATCATTGATTCACGTATTAACAACCAATCTCTTGGTTGTCACTTGCTAATTGAGAGGATTAAATTTTTTTTAGTGGTCTATTTAGGAAATTGTAGTCTTAATTTGGTCTTTTAATTTTACCTAATTTCCATCCTCTTATCTTTCTTTTTTTAAATTAAAAATTCACATTGTAGGGTTTGATTACTGCTTCAAAAGATAAATATATAGTGTACTTTTTATTTTTAAAATACATAAATCTTTTTTAATATTATCTCGAATTTATTTGATGCCTGTATATTTATTTTTTTATCTAAATATATTTTTATTTTTTATTATATTTATTTTTTCTAGTACGATATAGAAATAAAACTGAAAAAATATAAACAAAAAAAAAAAAGATAAAAATAAAAATAAAAATTATTACAATAAAATAAATTTCAAATACTTTCGAAAAATCACGCTGTCTCCATCTCTCCTATATCTCACTCTCTTTTATCCCGGTAACCAAACACTAATTTAAACACTCATCGTGGTATTTTACTTGATAAAGGATCCACGTGGTGATATCATGATTTGTTTATGGAAAGGAAAGGGTGGCAAAAAAAAAAAGATTATAATAATAATTATAATTGAGAACGGCATCTATCCATAGTACCTTATCCAAATCTGGATGTTTTGCTAAAACCAATCCGTATCCTCGCATGGCAGGAGGTGACATGGATGACTCATTTCATGACACGTATGCAGAAAAGCCTTGAAACGCGTGCTCTAAACATGTCCATGACAGATACGAATGAAGAGGTGCGGCTGTGGTTTTTTACGAGAGAGAAGGTTCCAAAAAAGATTCTAATGGGCCTAGCGGTGTGAGCTTGGCCACAAGGGATGCTGTGTGGCCCACCGTAAGCCGTAAACGCATAATTCTCTTTGATTTCACTTTTTTTTTTTTTTGTCATTTTGATGAAATTGGCTTGTATTTTTTTTTATTTGAAAGGTGGTGTTTTCATTTTTTTTTAGCATAGAATGAAAATTTCGTTTATATTTCAATCCAATAAAAAATATATATTTAATCTGAGAATAACATTTTCTTAAAATAAATATTTTAGGAGAATAATTTTCAGTTTTAGTGTAAAGAGAAGAGGGAGTTAGCAATAAATAAGTTTTTTATTATTATTGAATTACAAATTCAAACTTATTTTTATCGTGTAAAGATTGATTTGAAATCTTGATTATTATGTGGGGATGGTTTGCTTTATATGGAATTATAAATGTGAATTTAATTTGGAAATGCTACTTAATTTGAATAACAAAATATTTTATTTTTATGAGTTTTATTTCCTTTACATTATAAAACCTTTACCCAATCATGTGGGAAACCTTTTGAACAAAACTCTGTTATTTTTCGAAAGTACAAAACTGTAGCATGATCTGATATATTCATTAAAGTACAGGGACTTGAAAGATAATTTACAACCCATTCATCTTAGAAAAAAAAAACCAGTTGGGAAGTGAAGTATAAACGGCCCGCTACACTTTTGGCTTTTAAACTTTTAAAAAATATTGTTTTAGTATTTATTTTTTTAGTATTTATTTTTTTATCACTTCAATGTTTAAAAGTATAAAAAATTTTATTTTGATATATTTTTAAACAAAAAATTATTTAAAAATTTACTTTATAACACTGTGTGTTATTATAATCTCGGATCATTAGGTATATATCTCAAATGTGTTCAGCTTTGCTCATAAGTTGTAAGAAAGAATTTGCCTTCCTCTGTGCTCTATTGCTTGCACTCCATTAAATGTTCATAAACAACAAATTGAAGTGCTGCAAGCATGAAAGATGAATTGTTTGATTCCTGCTCAAGAACAGCTGAAGTTGCAGATTCTTTGTTTTTGGGGGTGCCTTCTTCATGATTTCCACGGGAGTTTCAATGAATGAGAGCCGTCCGATCTCATCCCGCCCCTCCGGATGCGATGCAAGAAGTAGAAAGATTGACAGTGCTTCATCTACAGTGCCCAGATTCCTGTCACTTTGTTCTCGGCAAGCATTGATAAGATAGATAAAGCTGCTACAGAGTTCTCTTTAGTTTCAGTAGTTCCACTGTTCAAAACTTCTATAGTAGCTGGAACGGCTCTCTTTAGCTCCCTCTTTAATTTTTTATTTTTTTTTAATCATATTGATTTTTGTAATGTTCAAACTAAAGGAAAGAAAAAAAATGTTTTGATACAAAACTTACACGTCTTAGGAAATAAGTCTTATATAATTAAATATATTTTGAATTTCAAAGGTGTTATAACATCATTATGACATCATAATTTTTATGGTAATGAAAGAATAATTAATTATATTTTATTGGTTATTTTTTAAATATAATTTAACAAAAATACAAGTAGAAAAAAAATCTATATAAAGATATTTCCATTACTTTTAATGAGTTATGATTTTCATTTTATTTTTTCTTTTTTTATCTATTTTCTTCTTCTTTTTTTCAAAGTGAATCTAAAAATAAAAAAAATAGAATATCATTATTTATTATTTGAACATCATAAATTTTTTCATGAAAACACCTTTAAACTAGCTTGATTTTACAAGGTTAATTTAAAAAACTTGTGATTCAAAATTTAATATAGGTTATAAATTAAATCATAAAATATATTTATCTTGTAAAATTCAATTAATTTGGTTGAGTTGAACTATAACACAATTAACTAATCTAAATTTTATTGAATCAAATTTAAAAATAAAATAAAACAAAACAAAACGATGTTATTTTATTAGAAATAATTAACTAACTTGCAGGTTGATACCAATAACAAAACCCTTTTCTAATTCAGTTCATAAGTCAGCTCTAACAAGGTTTTCTTGCCTTTTTGTGGTTCCTATTTGGCTTTTCCTCAAGTAGCTTATTTTTATGCTAATCATTGGTTTTCTTACTTTTTTCGTGTCATAAAATGGACCGTTGTTATTATTATTATTGGCTGGTAAACATTCAAATTTCTAAAGTTCATTTCCAAATACGAAAATCTTTGATATGCTTCGTGCAAACAGCTCTGATACCCTCTCCTGTGCATTCATGTGGTGTGGTGTGTGTTTTGTTCTTAATATAAATTTAAAAGTATTTAATTAATTAATATATATTATAGTTTTGTATGTATTTTATTTAAAAAATAATCATTAAACAAAATTATAATTTATAATTTTTTAAAACTTGTATTTTCAAAACACAGCCGCAAATGATAATTACACTTAGATTTGATGATTTTGGTAACCCTGTGAGAAATACGAATTTAATGGTATGATTTTCTGTCAATCCTTTTTCATTTAAAGCAAAATTAAACCTCGAGTGCTATGGAGACGAAATTCAATCAAAACGACACCAATTCTTTGAAATATTAATTAAATGGAGCTTCTTAACTTTTGGCATAATCCATGTCAAGGGCCAAACCGAAAGCTTCTTTCTTTTTATATGATGGTAACAATTTCTTCATGATTCTAAAACTTTCCCAAAAATCAGTTAAATCAATGCTAAGATCAAAAGGACAAGGCTTTAAACTTGTTTCAAAAATCCAAAATCAGAGTGCAGGGTTAATAACTCCTGGCATCAGAGCCCAAAGAGGACAAAAAAGAAGAAGCATATATCAGTAAGTTCATCTGATTACAGAGGTTTGATAGTTGCTAGTTACGTGACTCGTTCTTCTTAAATATTTTTATTTTTTATAAAAAATAAAATACATAAGGTTTTTTTAACAAAATTTATAGTTTTAAGAACTTAAGTACAAATCAAAAAGTTTATTCACACGTGTAATTAAATAAATTGAAAACCATATGTGCTAATAAATAAAAAATAATAATTAACTATGCCTAAAAAAACTTGAAAAAACAAGAGGTAGATATAGATCAAGATATTTAACCTCGTAAGATGGGACATCTCGATCATGTTTGCTAATTTTTGTTTATTAAAATATTTTTATTTAATTAAATGATAATAGAAATAGACAAACTTATTAAATTGATTGAATAAAAAAAATGAATAATATTTAAGGCTACATATATTAAAAATATCATATCAAAATAAATATTTTTTTACTTTCAAAGATATAGTTCATCTGTATAAAAGATATAAAAAAAAATCATAGATGAATCAAAAAAACATCTTCAAAAATTAAACGCATAACCAAAAAATTATCATTATTTAAAAGAGATTCTCTAAACAAAATAAAAGAAAAAAAAGGTATTAATATAAATATAATTAAGTTTTTTTTAAAAAAAGAAGCATTAATTGAAATAAAAAAAATAATAATAAAAAAAAGGATCATGCTCTGTTAGGCCTAGCTTGGCCCATTTTATTAAGGCCCATGCATTGGCAGGTTCGCAAATTGGGCCCTTTTTTTAACTACACCTAGGACGGACGCATGTCGTCCATCCTATTTTTTTGAAAAAGAGAGAGAAAGAGCAGATGATGCATTCTCTGTTTTACCCAGATTTCAACTACTTTGATGGCCGTAAAATTAGGCTTAATATTCTTTTAACCCAAAACACCTTAGAAAATCATGATAAACCTATTCATTACCTCAAAACCTCCCAAAAAAAACCCAAAAAACCAAATTTAACCCGAAACCAAAAATCAACCTTGGTTTAGAATTTTTGTTTTCATGAACTTTCAAGGAACAAACACACATAATATGAACTCTCCTCATCAAATGAAACAATTTTAAACATATATCATTAATTTTTATGGTGTAAATCGGTGTCAATGACATGTTTCTCTTTTTACCTCTAAAATCTAGTGATCTCCTCCCTTGCTCAACTAAATACCAAAAAATATTAAATATAAACTTTTTATACCAAAATGGAATTAAAAAAAAATATTAAGGGACCAAAATTATATATTTTGTGTGATCATTTAAGTTGGAAAACTAAATTATATCCTTTTCAAAACTTATAATACACCGCTCATGTTTGTTGTGTTTTTCATTTTGAACTATCCTCCTTGAATCTCACACTTTTATATAAATTTAAAATCAATTATTTTTAATTAGAATTAAATTATTTATATATATATAAAAAAAAGGTTTAAGAATCAAAATAAAAGGTAATAAATTTTACATAGTCTATCCATTATAAAATATAAAAAGATAAACGGTGGAGATAATACACAAGTGAAAATACAACAACCATTTAGATTATAGGTAATGTTACCAGCTTTTTCTTATCGGAAACACACCGAATCGTCACTCACTTCTCGTTTTAAAACAAAAAGGCAAAAAAATCAAAATACCAGCTTTCTCAAACGAGTAAATGAATATTTCTTCTCTAGTTATCCTTTTGTAAAGGTGTTTGGGTATTTTTTAAAAATATTTTTACTTAAAAAATATTAAATTAATATATTTTTAGTATTTTTAATAGTTTTAATATGTTAATATTAAAAAAATAATTTTAATTGATAAATACTTTTAAAAAACACCATGCACCATATTATCAAACACACTGGTTGTTAGAGTTTAATTACCATTTTGAAATAGAAAAAAAATGGATATATTTTTTTTTTACTTTAAAATACATAAACTCATTATAAAACTAACTTTAAAACATATTTAATTTGTATTTCAATTTTTATTTTTTCAATCAAATACATTATTATTCTTTTTTGTACTTATCTATTCTTTTGAAAAACCAACTAAACATCACTCAAGTATGTCTAGATTTTTTTATAATTTCACAATTAAATGATTTCATAATAAATTTTTTATATTAAATCACGCAGGGTAAATTATACTCATCACTCTATTTAATTGAAAATATGCTATCATGCTAGAAATCCAGGATAATTATACTTCTCATACTTATCATTTTAAACGAGAGCAGGGAACGTACCCAGTAATCACAAGCCTAGCTATTTTAAAGTATAATTAATTACACCTACACTAATTGTGTAATTATTAAAATCTCAATTGATTACACAAATATGTGGATCAGATTTATTCATGTCGAATTAACCTGCCATCCCCAGCAATTATTTGATTTTTTTTTTTTTACTCTGATGACAAAAGCAAATTACGTAGCTAGGTGGTGTTTGCTCAACTCCGTAGAATCGTTGTTTTGATACTTGGATTGGCTAGCAGGTAAGTTAACCCCGGATTCAACTGAACTATGATCTAAATTAGTCTGGATTAAATAAATACTTGATTAATTTGGATAACAATCAAAGTTAATTTAAGGTTGTTTGGGAGTGTGATTGTAGTTGCTGTATAAAATATTTTTCATGTCTAAATATATCAAAATAATATTTTTTTTTTATTTTTTAAAAAATATTTTTAAGATCAGCGTATTAAAACAATTAAAAAACACAAAAAAATTAATTTTTTGTGGTACGTGGTTTGTACCACGTTTCCAAATATTATTGTGATTTAATCAATTTGATGAATTAGATATTAAATAAAAATTTAATCATGATGTCTATATAATGTTATATTGATTTTGTTTTAAAAAAATTATAGATCGAAAAACAATAATAACTCAATAGATTTTGATATATCAAAAATTATTTGTCCATGAAAACACTCTATGCGTTAAAACGACATGATGTTTTTTACACAAGAGACAAGCAAATCAAGCTTGACATTAATAAAACATGCGATTTTTATTTTATTTTTTTTAGAAAAACCATTTACCAATTAGATCAAATAGTGATTTTAAAAAAAATCAATTTTATAATGTTTTGATGGGTTGACTAGTAGCTCACTAATTGCAATTTAGCCTTAGCCATATTTTATTTCAAAATAATTAAAAAATTAACCGAGCTAGTTGACATAACAAGTGAAACTCAACTTAGTTAACTTCAATTATTTTAAAAAAATTAAAATAATATTATTTTAATAATACCACATCAAACCTGAATTTAAATCCTGAATTAGATTAAATCTAAGATCAAATATAATATAATTATCAAATTAAACATAAAAAATGTAGTATCATTTTAGTTTTCTTTCATGCATGCTAGCTATTTTTTAAGTGAAAAGGACATCTAATTTTGTTCAAATAAAATATTAACACACAATCTAAACCAAATTATAAATATCTTGATCACCCTCTAAACCTCGGAAAATTTGGTTTAGAACCTTCCACTAATAGCTGGCGTAGAACTGAAAACCTAGTATTATCATAATAAACTACTATGACTACCCGACAATAACCCCACTTACCTCGGTGTCGTGTCCTAAATAAAATCTACCGAAAAATCTACCAATGCACTCATTAAGCTCTACCAGAACGCCACGTCACTTCTCGGTCGCGTATGCCTCACGTACACCTCTCCATCAATCACATCACAAGTCGTCACGGACAGCCTGCCTTTTGGTCTCTTAAAAAAATCACAAATCCCAACACAGCAAGAACTTCATCATTCAATTATTCTGACTTCCAGTCAAAATCATCAAGTCAAGAAACGGCTCAGATTATGCCACGAATCACCTTCTCTGTGCCGAGCTGCACGGGAAACATAAAAAAGGCATGATATGGGTGTTTGGGTTAGACCCGGATTCGGAAACAGGGAAAAAGAAAAAATTCTAAAACTTTTTATTTAAGAAATTACTTTACACCTTTACAAATTATATTGAAGTTAAGAGCATATTTTAGAGTTTTTTATTATGATTTTTTTTTCACTATTTTAAAATAAAAAAGCCTGATAATATTTTTTTTTCCTTGCATACATGCATTTTTTAACAATATAAAAAATTTAAATTATTATTTTTTATATTTTTATTTTTAGATATTGTCATGAATTTAATCTTTATTACAAATATTGTTTAGTTAATAATATAACATTTTTATGACAATTTTAATTTAAATAAAAATAAAATAAACATTTATAATTAAATTATTACAAATATAAAATATTAAGATAATTATAGTTTTATTTTCTTATGAAAAATAATTATAATTTTGATGTATTTCTTTATCTTTTTATTTAAAAAATATTTTTCTATTAATTAAAGGAAAAAGAAATAGAGAACTTCAAGTAGAAGTAATAAAAAAATAGTTTTACTTACGTAAACAGATCTCTCTCTCTCTCTCTCTCTATAAGAATATGTATATATATAATCGCGCAAAATTTTGCCCCAAATCAGTAATCGAAGATTTCTAGGGTTTTCTTTCCAATCCGATTGATATTTGGTCCTCAATTTTCTCCAATAAACACCGATCTATATTCTATCTCTTTCTTTTGGTGTGGATTTTGTGATTCTGGTCTCAGACTTTGAACAAAATTTCCGCGCAAAAAGGTATTTCCTTTGCTTTGATCACGATCTATTTAATCACTTGCTGTTCAGTTAATGAATAGCAATGAAAGGTTGAATCTTCTGATTTATGTTCCCTTTGGTTCCTGTTGTTGTTGTTGATTTTTTTTTTTTCAATTTAGGGGTTCAGCGATCTCAGATTATAATTTTGTTTATAAAATTGTAAAAACAATTTCGATTTATTTTTATCAAATGAATTTTGATGCCATTCTGTTTACTTTCTGTGGTTCTGTAACCGAATCCGGAAGTGCAGTGCAGTGCAGTAGAAGTTGATTTATTTTTATTTTTTCGAATTTTAATGTGATAGGTGACAGTTTGATTTGATGAGGAAGAAGAGGAAAGGGAGTGAAGCAGATGCGGGTGAGAATGTACAGGAGGAAGTAATACCAACGTGTGATTTGAAATCATCCAATGTTAGGTCTCATTATTCGTTAGAAGATTATAATAGGTTAAAGAAGAGGTGCAAAGAAGATCTGGGTAGGGAACCTGTTACTTCTTTCAAAAGTAGGCTTGCAGGCATTGCTACTGCCCCGCCTTGTGGTGCCTCATCTTCGTTGGTGCTACCTGGAAGAGGGCTTAAGAGGAAGATAGGGTGCATAGATGTTGCTACTCAAACGGGTAGGAAAAATAAGTTTGAGGATGATTATATTTTGGGGGATGGTATTGGGCGTGGTAAATTTGGCTCCGTTTGGTTGTGCAGGTCTAAGGTTACTGGTGTTGAGTTTGCTTGTAAGACTTTGCAGAAGGGAGAGGAGACAGTTCATAGGGAGGTAGAGATAATGCAGCATCTGTCTGGTCATCCTGGTGTGGTGACATTGCATGCTGTGTATGAGGAGTCGGAGTGTTTTCAGCTTGTGATGGAGTTATGCTCTGGAGGACGTTTGATTGATCAGATGGTTGATGAGGGACGGTACTCAGAGCAACGTGCTGCTAATATATTCAAGGATGTGATGTTAGTTATTAAGTATTGTCATGACATGGGTGTTGTGCACCGAGATATAAAGCCTGAGAATATACTTCTAGCGAGCCTGGGGAAGATGAAGCTTGCAGATTTTGGCCTGGCTATGAGAATTTCAAATGGTAGGCATTCTGCATCTGTTTTGGGAAGTGCTCATTCTGCTTTCCAGTGCTTACTTTTATATTGCATTTGCTTTGTTGGTGCTGACGACTTAAGCATGTAAAAAATAAGCATATAGACTGAAAATGAAGAATGTTTGACATGCATATCCTCAGGGACATCAGGGCATTTTATTGTTGAACAGTCATGCAGGAGGTAGGGATAACCTGGTGTCTCTTGTATGATTTGTTGGTTCAGAAAGCATGCTGTTGTCTTTACTATGTGATGTCATGAGTTATTCAGGATGGCCAATGCTGTTATATAAAATAGTGCTATACATATCTAAATTTCATACCTGCCTGGTTGACTTTGGCAGCCATGCTGCTATGTAACACAGACTAAAAGAAGAACAGATGCTCTCTGCAAGCTCCTTTTGTAATTATTACTTGTGTTCTCAAAGCTTATCTTATGCATATGAGTTGGCATTCTTACTATCCTGCAGGGCAGACCTTATCGGGTTTGGCTGGAAGTCCGGCATATGTTGCCCCTGAAGTTCTGTCGGGAAACTATTCCGAGAAGGTTGACATTTGGAGTGCTGGTGTCCTCCTGCATGCTCTGTTGGTCGGGGGCCTTCCATTTCAAGGCGATTCCTTAGAGGCTGTTTTTGAGGCAATCAAGAATGTCAAGCTTGATTTTCACACTGGAATATGGGACTCTATATCTAAACCTGCACGTGATCTAGTTGCAAGAATGTTGACAAGGGATGTCTCAGCCAGGATCACCGCAGATGAAGTACTGAGTAAGTGTCTGATTCCCAATGAACTAAGACCCTGGGCATATGATTGCATTTTTTTTTCTGGTTCTCATGGCTGCTTTAATTGACGCAGAAGGATTTTGTTGCAATTTTATCCATCTAGATGGGTTAGACTAAAGAGCACTTAGTGATAATTTCTTTAATGAGTAGGCAGTTTGCATTTTAAGAGACCTTCTCTCCGTGGTCCTTGTCTGATGAGAAGTAACTTGATGGAATGCTTTTTAGGGGATTGCTGGCATGTACCTCGTCAAAGAAATCTCCATTCTTTACTTATTTCAGAGTATTTACTCTCTGGGTTACCACCTCTCTGACTGAAAGAAGAATGTTCAGCTTATGTGTCTTGCATGTATTGAGCTGCCATCCTAAATTAGATGCATGATGCGTAAGAATTCTTTGCACATCTTTCCTTTTAATCTCAGTTCGTAATGGCTCCTCAAAGGTATAGTGTGAAAGTGAATTCCTGGCCTTGAGGTGCTGGTTTTGATTAAATGATGCTCCAAATTTCCTAATTTGTAATTCTGATCTCGTTCTTTTCTTCCTGCATCAGTTTCTGATAATGTAAATTTGTTCGAGATTTAAGGCACCTGCATGGACTTAGAATTACCATTTTCACTAGGTTTACTATCCACGTGACCTTGTCTGTTTGCAAAGGGATAATTAAACCCATTTTCACCAAGTTGTTGCTAACTCTCTCGAATTGTGCATGGTCCGTGATCTTGATTCATTTCTTGGACTCTGTGATGGTGGAACGTGGAGTACTTTTGCAAGTTTATTGCCATTTCTGTCCACGAAACTGACTGTTAATTGCTGTCTTCTCAGGGCATCCATGGATTTTGTTTTACACAGAGCGTACCTTAAAGACATTGTCCATCAGATCAAAAACAAAGAATCAAGGTGCTGCAACTTCCTGCCAACCTGCAAATGCACTTGCACTTGTGTCACCTGGAAACCGGGTAGGAGTTGGCTCTTCTGAAGAGGACTTGAGTCAGCATCCATCTGATAGTTTGAGCTGCAAGTCAGAAGAGCAGGATGAATGTGGTCTAGTTGACGCGCTTGCAGTGGCGATTTCCCATGTTAAGATATCAGAGCCGAAGAGGAGTAGATTGTGTGGACCCACTGGCCCAATAGAGCAGCAGTGTTCATCTAACATCACAGCTAACAATCTGTGTAGAGCATTTTGATTCTGGTGACACACTGACACCACTAACATTGCTCATCTCCACTGTTTTGTGAGCTGGGAGAGAAGAGGATTCAGAACAGCCACACTCTTAAACTCCAATATTCAGTGGATACTGGGCAAAGATGGTAACAGAGTAACATAACCATAGCTTGTAAATATGGCGTAATATCTTTTCATTGAATGTAACTTCTCTCAAAAATAATAAATTGAACTGAAAAACATTCAGTTATTGATACTATTATTTTGAGAGACTAATTTCAGGATGGGATTTCGATTAATATGAAAGGTTTATATGGATACTTTGTTATAAAGGATGTCAGTACTCAGAAACTTACCAAATGCACTAGCTTCCCATATCAATTTTCCTTGCAACTTGGCATGAAAATGAAATTATTGGAAATTCAAAATTTCCAAGGTGCCCTCACTTGGGTTCAAGGTGGGGGTTATCAAGAAGAATTAAAGGGTGATAAATCCCTTGCTTTAAAGACAACGGACCCTTAAAAAGGCTGTGAAGGAAGGATAAGAAAATAACAACAACAACAATAATTATTTATCGTTTGGTCATTGTTGTTATTGTTTTAAGGATGGAATATGTATGTTTGAGAGTTTGAAGAGTGTTTTACTGCGGTGCAAATTGCTTTTGATTTGAAATTATATAAAAATATTTTTTAAAATTTTTTATTTTAATCATAAAAAATATATTAAAAAAATTAATTTAATATTTTTTCAAGTAAAATATAATTTTAAAAAACATAAAAAAATTATTACACTGTAAAACACTTACTATTCTTTATTTCAATTTTTATCATTCCAATCAAATACGTTTTTTTTTTATATATATATTTATTCATTGTATTATTAAACTTTAGACATTAACCGAAGCAACCTAGAAGACAGGAGAGTAAAGTAGTGAAGTGTGGAAATTTCTTAAGAAAGGGCACATGGCAAGGTAACCGTTGTGCAGCGCACAGGAGAACGCGACCTTTCAATCAGAGAAGATCCGACGGCCAGAATCTACTAGCCGTTGGTTTTAAAACTTGAGAGGAGGGCACAGACATAAATCCGATATTTGCGTCTCCATCTCGCTTATACATACTCTTTATATTTGTTTCTCTCCTCCTCCTCTTAAACCCAACAAACAATTTCAGTACCAGAGCCAGAACTCGAACCAGAGAGAAGAAGAAGAAGAAGAGAGAGACAGAGAGAGAGATCGTACTCCATTAAC
The DNA here is from genome assembly GCA_033617975.1 of Populus alba x Populus glandulosa. Classification (NCBI taxonomy): domain Eukaryota; kingdom Viridiplantae; phylum Streptophyta; class Magnoliopsida; order Malpighiales; family Salicaceae; genus Populus; species Populus alba x Populus glandulosa. Next base: position 23,340,209 of record CM066147.1, on the reverse strand, counting down.
GGGGTTCTTTTGATTAGTCTCTCTCTAAGGTCAAGGCACGGGCGGGCGTTAAAGAAAGAAGGCTCTGAAGGGTTTTTTCTTTTATCGATATCGAAGAAGCTTAAAAGAATTCTTGAATTTTGAAGGTGCATGTTTTTATTTTATGATCTGGGTTTTACGTTTTGAAATCAATTCTGATCTGGTTTTCTTTCTCTTTTCTTTTAATTAAAACTTAATCGAATCAAAATTTGTACTTTAATAACTTTCTTTATAGATACTTAGCTGTTTTAATTTTTGGAGGGTTTCCTTTAGATATAGACAACAATCTTAGCTGTTTTAATTTTTGGAGGGTTTCCTTTAGATATAGACAACAATGGCTGGACCCGATGAGAACAACCCGGGGGTGATCGGACCTGGAAATATTCAAGGTAGTAAAAGAACCCCAAAAGGGTTGTATTTACATTTTATTATCTATTTGGTTTAAAAATGATGTTTTTTTAAAGCTATTAAAACCCTAATAAAAATGAGATTTGTTTTTCAATCTTGAAGAGGGTTTACGTGGCCGAGTAGGGAAGTTTCCAGTGGCGACCGGAACTAATCGCCGGGCGTTGAGCAACATTAATCGGAACATCATCGGAGGTCCACCGTACCCCTGTGCTGTCAACAAAAGAGGGTTATCAGAGTAAGTCTTCTTAAACCCTAATTACTGTCTTAATCTTTTATATCTTGTTTGGTTCCTGAGAAAATGAAGGAAAAGAGAAGAAAGTAGGCACTTGGTGGTCTGGAGTTTTTTAATCAATTTTCTTCGGCGTCTTTGATTACCTTCTTTTGATGTTTTTTTTCTTTTGTTTTTTGTCTTCTCTGTTTGTTTTTTTATTTTAGAAGAGAAGCTTTTTGTAATAAGAACCCACCAATTCCAGTGCATCGACCTTTGACTAGGTCAGTAACTAATTGACCTCTTTGTTTGACGTTGAAGGTGTTTGTTTTTAATGTCAAAGGTTTGATCTTTTAATTGAATCTTTTTCTGGTGTTATTCTTGATGTCTGTTCAGGAAGTATGTGGCCCAGCTTGCTAACAAGCAGCAGCAACAACTTGAACCAGAGGTACCTTTTTAAAGAGCTTGGATTTTCTCTTAATTATAGGTTGGGATGTCTAGGGTTGTGAGATTGGATTGAGAGTTGTTCGTGCCAAACAGGAAATCAAAAAACCAGTTCGCCCAGTCCCAATTTCTAGTGAGCCAGAAGATTGTAACATTATAGATGTGGAGGACTGCAAGACTAGTGATGACTTTTCTGCTCCGACGTTTGTGCAACATACGGAGGCAATGCTGGAGGAGATCGACAGGATGGTATTTGCAATATAACTTATTTTTAATTTGTTTGTATTGCTATTGATCTTTTGTCAGGTTCCATTGATATCTTGGTTTCCTGCAGGATGAAGTTGAAATGGAAGATGTTGAAGAAGAGCCGGTCTTGGACATAGACGGCTGTGACAAGAGGGATCCGCTTGCTGTAGTGGAATACATTGATGATTTATACAATTTCTACAAGAAAGCAGAGGTGACACAGAATATATCTTCCTATTCAATTTGTGAAACATAAACAAAGCCTTCATTGCTTTTTTATTTTTATTTTGTTTTGCTTGGTCTTTCGTTATAATTGGAGAATATTTTAATTTGTAAGATTTGATTAGGAATCACTAGCCTAAAAGATTGTCCTATGATTATTAGGCAAATATGACTGATATACATTTGTTTTGAAATCTTAAATTAAACGAAGGTCTTTTCATTATGAAGTATGCTGGAAGGATGTTCAATCGTTTGGTAATGATTGTTGGACAAGGGCTGCTGATGTTATGATTATTAGGCAAATAGGGCTGTGCACATTTATTTTGAAATCTTAAATTAAACCAAGGTGGAGCTTTTCATTATGAAGTATGTTGGAAGGTCTATATGTCCAATCGTTTGGTAATGGTTGATGGAAAAGGGCCGCTGATGGTATGGTTTCGTTATGAAGTATCTTCCTTTTCAGTTCCCTTACTACATGAACTTTTCCTGGAAAATTGATTGCAGAGATCTGGCTGTGTCCCACCAAACTACATGGCACAGCAATTTGACATTAATGACAGAATGAGAGGCATTCTCATTGATTGGTTGATTGAGGTATGCAAGTTACATAATGCTTAATAGGTCAAGAATTAGTTATCTGGTTTAATCTGAACTGCTTACAAATTTGACGGGATTAACAGGTACACTACAAGTTTGAATTGATGGAGGAGACCTTATACCTTACTGTCAATCTCATTGATAGATTTCTAGCAGTTCATCCAGTCGTGAGAAAGAAACTCCAGCTCGTTGGAGTGACAGCCATGCTGCTTGCATGCAAATATGAAGAAGTATCAGTTCCAGTTGTGGAGGATCTCATTCTGATTTCTGACAAAGCATACAGCAGAAAGGAAGTGCTTGACATGGTACATTATTATTTTATCATTCTTTAATTGTTATCATAGTAATTATGATCAGAATGTGGATGGATATATGATATGATTTTTTAATCCCTGCAGGAGAAGAACATGGTCAACGCTTTACAGTTTAATCTCTCTGTTCCCACTCCTTATGTTTTTATGAGGAGATTCCTAAAAGCTTCACAATGTGACAGGAAGGTTTGTACTACCGATCTTCACACAAAGAATTTAACTGCACTTAATCGGATTTTTAATGAAATGGTACTGATTATACTAAACCAGTTGTTATTTTGAAGCAGCTTGAATTGCTTGCGTTCTTCATAATCGAGCTTTGCCTCGTCGAATACAACATGCTCAAGTTTCCACCTTCATTGTTAGCTGCTGCTGCAATATACACCGCTCAATGCACCCTTAGTGGAACAAAGCAATGGAGCAAGACAAATGAGTGGTATACTGGTTACTCAGAACAGCAGCTTACGTGAGTGTTTTTTCGCCTGCTTAAAAACAAATTTTTTGTTGTTCCTTGCATGTCAAGCTTGACAGTCTTTTTACTCACTGTTTGGTTTCCTTTTTCCCCATGGATTTACAGGGAATGCTCAAGGCTTATGGTTAATTTTCATAGGATTGCTGGTACAGGGAAGCTAACAGGTGTACACAGGAAGTATAGTACCTCAAAATTTGGTAACGCAGCAAAGAACGAACCCGCGGACTTCTTACTGGATCCTCCATTCTAGCAGGACTGATAGAGCAAAAGATGAATTGACATGAAAAGACGTAACCTTATTCAAGATGAATTTACAGTGCCCCCCCCTTCTTGAACATAGAGAAACTTTGGTATTCTTTCTTTTATGCTAATTGAAGACAGCAGGGACGATGTCGTCACTTGTCTCCAAGAATAAAATAATGTTTTTAAGGCTTGATTTTCTATGTATATTTCTTGTCGAATCATTCCCGATGCCTACACAATTTTTAACTAGAAGTTCAAGCTCCAGGTTTTGCTCAAGAGGCCAAAAGCACCTTATAAACAGGGATTACTTGTCTGTTAAAATCACATCAAAGGGCTAGTTCACCTAATGAAGCTGACAATTCCATCTATGATCTCATCAATCAAGATCATAAAACTACAAATAGCGCAAATCAGAAGTACTAAAAGCCCTGTACTGCATTCATTTAATAAAACTGATTTTTTTTTTGTTTATATATCATTTTTTTTTCGATTTCTATGTTAAATAGAGTTAGTTTTCAGTCATTTAGATTAATTAATTCATAATGTTAAACTATTTAATGTATAAATCATCCATATCAAAATTGAGGAATTTTGAATAAATATCAATATTTACTCATTTTAGAAACTCTACAAAATTTAAAGATATTCTTTTTTTTTTCCTTTTATATCTATGTATGTTTTTTTCAAGTTATAAAATTCAAATTAAAAAAAAACTTTATCCAATTGAGAAAAATTGATTAAAACTTAATCCTATCAATAGTTCTTCTGGTCAGTATAGTAACGTTTTTTTTAATATATATTATTTTAATATAATTTTAAATGGAAAATATTTTAAGAAAAAACACTACAATAATTTAAAATAAAAAAAATATAAAAAATTGAACTTTTTTAAAAATATTTGTACTTGCTATAAATCTCACATGGCTCTTATTTTAAAGCAAAATTCTATCATTAGTAGTATTTGTCACAAATGTAGCAGAGATTAATGAAAATCAACACTGGCTACTGACTTTGTCAGAAAGGAGGTGGCAGTTCTGAGTAGAGCAGTCCTGTCTAAACACGTGTACCGCTAAGTGCCACGTTTCGCTTTCCAAACAACCAAATTTATCTAAGCCACAACTCATCTACGTGGCATCCTGATCCTTAAAAAAAAAAAAAACAAAAAAAAAAACCAGAACAGAAGTCTCTCTCTCATAAAGTTTCCTCCTTTTCAAGTTGATGGTCTAAAATATCTGTCATTTGAATCTGGTCCTCATTATTTTTCGTGTTCAAGTTGTCGACGAAGATGGTCCCTTGAATATTCTATCAGGTAAAGAAAAAACTTACATTGAATCTGATATTTTGTTGTTACTTAGCGTCATCTTTTTCATGGGCCATGGCCTTTTTTGGGTATGTTTTGAAGATATTTTAATGTACTGTTATTGTCTTTGAAATGAGATTGTGGTGTAGGATTAATGATGGGTTTAACAATTTTTTTTTGTCAAGTTGGATGGTTTTGTTTGTGGCAGATTCTAGGTTTCTCTCTAGATAATTCAGAAGGTTGCTATTGTTATTTAATATCAACATTTTGTCATCGTTTGATCAATTGATTTTGATGGTTTTTATTTGTTTGAGCTATGGGAATTTTTTGAGCCTAAAATCTAATACAACTGTTCATGCTTTCCTTTTCCTTATAGATAAGGTGGCGGCCCTTACTTGGAATCTCTAGGCTCCTATAAGTGATTGTATTTATTTTTTCGATAGTGAGGAAGAGATGATAGAAGAGAAAGAGAAGAAGTTTCTCACAGTAGCACCATTTCAGTGTGCTTGGAGGAAAGATTTGAAATTTAGGGAAGCTGGAAGAGGTTGTGTGGCTTTTGACGCTTTTGCTCACAATGATGTCACGGTGGTGTTTAGGGAGAATGTAGGGAGTCAACACTACCATTATAAGAGGGATAATAGTCCTCATTATACTGTGATTCTTGGGAGTCATAGGAATCGTCGACTGAAAATTGAGGTTGATGGCAAAACAGTTGTTGATGAGGAAGGTGTTGCGCTTTGCTGCTCATCCATGTTTCAAAGTTATTGGATCAGTATTTATGATGGGTTGATTAGTGTCGGAAAAGGGAGATACCCTTTTCAGAATCTTGTGTTTCAGTGGTTAGATTCAAATCCAAATTGTAGCGTTCGGTATGTTGGTCTTAGCAGCTGGGATAAACATGTCGGGTATAGAAATGTCAATGTGTTGCCGTTGCCAAAGAATCATATGTTGTTATGGAAGCACGTTGACTCTGGAGAATATGAGGGGACTGATGATGGAGAAGAGGAGTTAGAAGGTGGACAGATGAACTATGAGAGACGGGGACTTGAGAATTTTCTTGAGAGTTGGGAATTATCTGATGTATTGTTCGTTGTTGGCAAGGAGGAAAGACTTGTCCCAGCTCATAAGGTTATCTTACAAGCATCTGGTAATTTTCCTTTGAGCTCGTCAAATGAAGATGTTATTCAGCTACAGGATGCAACATATCCAATTCTTCATGCACTTCTTCAATATATATACACCGGCCACACACAGGTATCGTAACTGTTCCACATTTCCAGATTTTACGCATCTTTAACGAGGATGATTCTGCCTTTTGTTTTCTTGTCATGTTTTTTCTTTTAAGAATGACTCTAGCTGCCAGAATCACTTCTAGTTACTTTTGGGCTGTTTAATCTCACTACGTTCCCTCTTTGATATAGATTTCAGAGTCGCAACTTGGTTCTCTATGGGCATTGAGCTTACAATTTGAAGTGATGCCACTGGGGAAGCTCTGTGAGGAAATTGTGGAGCGATTTAAATTGAATAAAAAGTTGTTTGACTCTGGTAAGAATGTGGAATTGTCATGTCCAAGCTCCCAGCCCCATTGTTGTATGGCCTTCCATTCTCAACTGCTTATAAATGTGCAAAGGCTTAAACAGTTGCAGTCGACTGGAGACTATAGTGACATAAACATTTACATTGAGGGTCATGGTCTTGTTGCTCAACCTCACAAAGTCATTCTAAGTTTATGGAGTGTTCCATTTTCAAAGGTGAGCCATCTTCCTCTAGCATAGCATGTTTTGGAAATGTTTTATGAAGGTATGTTTTCACGGTACAAGGAACTGACAACTACATAATACCTGATTAAATGAATTCAACAGATGTTTACAAATGGAATGAGTGAGAGTAGCTCCTCAGAGGTTTTCTTAAGGGATGTGTCACCTGAAGCCTTCAAGGTTATGCTTGAATTCATGTATAGTGGAGAACTCAGTTTGGAAGATTCCACGGAATTTGGAACCTTGCTCCTGCAGGCTCTTTTGTTAGCTGATCAATTTGGGGTCACTCACCTTTACCAAGAATGCTGCAAAACACTTTTAGAGTGCCTATCGGAGGTAGTTAAGCCTTATTTTACAAATAATTTAATCAAGAATTTTTTAGTATTATCATATCTTTGTTTTGCTGTTATGATATGCTTCTTTTTGGCTAGAATTAAAAGAACAGAGAAGTGAGTTGCGGTTTCGGACTTCTGAAAACAAAAGAAGCGACCCCTTTATGACATTGAATTAAAAGATATTGACACCTTTCATGTACATATTATATGCAGGGATGGAGTTCTCCTAGTGGAAGAAGGTCATACAACAAGAGTTTTTCTATTATGCACAAGTTATAATGGACGACGAAGCAGACAATTTGGGAACTTTGTTGGCTATTGATGTTGAAGCTAACTGTTGAACTTTGTTGCAGGACTCAGTAGGTCCAATCCTTCAAGCGGTGTCATCGATTCCATCATGTAAACTCATTGAAGAAACATGCGAGAGGAAATTTGCTATGCACTTTGATTATTGTACCACTACAAGCCTTGATTTCATCTTATTAGATGAGACAAATTTTAGCAATATCATTCAGGTGGGTTCTCATTCTTTGAATTAATAACTTTGAAATTGACAATTGACTCTAGGATTTATAGAGCTGAGTCAAAACAAGTGTACTCTGCCCACAGAATCCAGGACTGGTGGTCCCAAAATTTAGGAGGAGCAAGTGCTTTTCATCTGGAATATCGTTTCCTTTTTGAGATTGGAAGTCCATGGTATGCTAGTGGTTTAGTGCATGGGATAAAAGAGGGTTTGGACCCAACGGCTATCAATCGATAGATAGGACAAGGAATTTTGAAGTCATGCTTTAGTTGTTTTAAGTTTAAAATGGACCAAGGATAACATGTGAAATACCTTACACCGATGAGTTTCTTCCTTGAAAGCAATTCTTCGTGAATGTTGTCAAATGCCAAATAAAATCATAGGCATTCTCTATAACAAAGGATGGTTTTGCAGCATCAAGATCTAACTGTAACATCTGAAGAAAGAGTTCTCAATGCAATCTTCATGTGGTGTATGAGAGATAAAGAATTGTGTGGATGGGAGGTCGTTGCTGAGCTACTTGCACTTTCTACTCCTGACCTCCTTTTCAGGGACAGGCTTCAATCTCTTAATAACCTGTTGCCATTTGTGCGATTTCCATTGATGCCATATGACTTGCTTAAGAAGGTAAGTAAGCTTTGGTTATGGAAAGGACAATTAGACAATCTATTGAGAATGGTACCCTGAACTCCTGTTATCATGTTGCAGCTGGGGCAAAGCAACCTACGCAGGCATGTCCCTATTTTTGATGATCTTGTAAGTTATCATCTTTCTAGAGAGAGTGATTGTTGACAGACAATATGGGTATTCATTTTCATCACTAGATTTCTTGTGTGGTAATTTCACAGGTGAGGGAGGGCATCAGTTATGCAGAATTTGGATCCCTAAGGCCAGGGAATGACCAAAAGTAAGTGTAAGATGCTAGTTTCACTTTCATGTTCATGTGTTGATCTAGATTGTGAGAGTGGTCTAGCCTTTTAATCCTTTTTTTTTTCTTAGCCTTTTCAATAGTGGAGATGGATATCTGTCTAAATTATCTAATCCAAGTTACACATGGAGGGAGCTGATTATTATTCATAGGAAATCTTCACAAGAGTATTAGTAGAAGTTTTTAGCTACTTTATCCTGTTGCGAGGAACAAAGGAGAATTCGTCTATTTGGCATACGACCCCCTGAAAAAAAATTCACCAAGGGTCACATTTCATCAATTCAACCCAATTGGGATTAATCCTAAACAATATAGTTTTCCTTTAGGATAAATTCATCACAGTTTGTTTATAATTTCATCCAATTGGGTTGAATTGACGGAATGCGATGAAAATATGGTAAATTTGATGAAGTTCTTTCCAGAAGGGGCTTGTTTGCCTATTTAACACAAACACAAGGGCTGAATTGGGGGGTTTTCAAAAACAAACGAACCGTTTCTAAAAATCTAATTCCCTTCCCATTGTGTCATCTTAATGAAGGATTTTTTTGTACATGCTAGGTGGAAGTATCTATCGTGTCATGTTACCATCTTATGCAATTTCAATGCTACTGTTTTAACTCTATGCTTCCATGCTGATGTGTTTTGGATGAGCCATGGCTTAAAGACATAATAGCTAACGGAGTCTTATTTTTGTAGCCCTAGGTTTCAACATAGGCGATCTAGCTATAAGGAGCTCCAGTACATATGTGATGGTGACAGCAATGGAGTACTCTACTTTGCTGGTACATCTTATGGAAAACATCAGTGGATTAATCCCGTTTTAGCAAAGGTGAACTCTGTGGTTTTCTTTTATTTTTTCTATCTTGCAAGTATCTCTAGGTAGATCAGTGTGGTTTTCTTTTATTTTTTCTATCTTGCAAGTATCTCTAGGTAGATCAGTGAACCGCATTCGATACACCGCTTCTCATCATCTTAACTGAATGTTCCAGAGAATCACGATCACGGCCAGCAGTCCCCCTTCAAGATATACCGACCCCAAGACTTTGGTGTCACGAACTTATCAGGTTAGTATGAGTGATGTCTGTAAGTCTGTAACATATCTAATGTATAGTGTGTTTCATTGGTAATTGAGTTGTCTGTCCTGTCGTTAGGGTACGTCTTTTGCTGGGCCTTGCATGGAAGATGGACACATACGTGCATGGTGGATGGTTGACATTGGCCAAGATCATCAGGTTTTTGTCCTCCTATACTCTTGGCAACCTTAGTAAATTTTCCTTTTAATCCTCCCTATACTCAAAAGGTTTCTACGATTGTGTTTGTCTAAATGCAACAAAGAAAAGTATTAACAATCATAAAACAGTCATCCAATCCAACATAGTTTCCTGACTCAAGTGCTTGGCCCCTACTCACTTCTCCCGGCTATGATTGATGCAGCTTATGTGCAACCACTACACTTTGAGACAAGATGGGTCAAGAGCCTTCATAAGATTTTGGAATTTGCAGGTAAAACATTTAGTCATCGTTCTTTTTCAAGATATTCACTCTCCAAACCTGCAAAATGGTTATCCTATCTTAAATCCCATTAACCAGATTTAATGCCAATGATTGCCTATTGTAACTGTCCCTTACTGCATCCCAGGGTTCACCGGATGGGAAGACATGGACGGACTTGAGAGTGCACGAGAACGACCAAACAATGTGCAAGGCTGATCAGTTTGCATCGTGGCCCATAACCGGGCCACATGCTCTACTTCCTTTTAGGTTCTTCAGGGTTGTTCTAACAGGTCCTACGACAGATGCCTCAAATCCCCACAATTTGTGCATCTGCTTCTTGGAACTCTATGGTTACTTCCACTAGCTTGATAGAATTACACTTCGGTGTGTTTCCTTCTTATTTTGATGGGATTTATAGATGCCCTTTCTTGTCCCAACAATATGCAATCCATTTCTGTAACCAAAACAAAATGTAGCCATTACAGCTCTTATTGTACAGTTCCTGCGTAATGAAAATAAAAATTCAAGCGTCTGCAATCCAAATGAAAAGAAACTGCCTGCATAAATTGTACAGTTCCTGTAACTTGTGTATTCACCTTTATGCCCATACACAGGCGTAGCGAGGCCCAAGTCGTTTGGTTTCCACTTTCCGTTGCTGCGTGTACAATAACGAATCAGCGATTTTGAGGACCCTGCAGTCCTGCACGTTACTCGGTGTCCGTTTTAATGCTTGAAGCAAGGAGGATATTGAATTGGAAAGAAATGAATGGAATCAATGGATGCTTTGTTTGATTGAATGAATATTACTTATCGTTTCTCTCGAGATTGAGTGGCCAACCTTTAACTCATCGCTTAGCTTTCATCTGCGCTTTTTTCCTTTTATTTTCAATACTTCCACGCTGAAATGGTTAAAACCAAATTGGATTTTGTCTTATATACTTATTACACTACGGCCATCCTGCCTTCCATCAAGCCAATATATATGTATTATAGGTGTGGCTTATCTGGATGATGTTCCTTCGCATCACTCATATAAACTATCCAATACCGAAACTGAATACATTCATGCAAGTAGAGATATGTCACTCATAATCCCGGATTCATTTTTTCATCATTTAAAGAAAGCAGTACAAAATTCAACCTTATACACCAAATTTGATTGAAGAACAGGGATCCTAATTGCTCGAGCCATTGCCATTTGAATTGCCGATTACCTCCTGACAGGTGGTACAACGCCCCTGCCTGGGGGTGCTCCACGCCCAGCAGCTTGGGCCTGCACAGTAAAATAGAATCAGGAGTTGGTCTTTACAAGCTGCTTAGATACAGAGCTGTAAAATTGTTTTCGGCTGAAAACACCAGATGGATGATTAAATTTAAGACATTAATGAAATCAAAATGCTTACTTTAGACCGCATTGCAACAGATCTTCCCCTGCCAACCCCAAGCGATGCACTCTTACCCTTCAAGCACATAATAAATGGTAATTAGAGATCATCACGAAAATGCAAATTCAAGAAAAATCTAAAGGATTGCAAGCGGGAGCATACCTTGATTCTAGCATCCAAACGCTTGAACATGGGAGCATTCTTTAGCATATCAGGTATAACCATGAATCTGTTCAAATTTCACATTATCATCAAATAATTGCAGTCAAGTTGTGAAAATCCAACATAATGACTCAATAACTATATATGAGTTTATCAAGGATAGTAGTAGGTACCTGACTTTACTGCCACGAATGAAAACATGCTCAAGCTGTGAGACCTTCCCATCCTGTCAAGTGGCAGACCAGAATCAGTAACCAGATAAAAAAACCAAGATACAAATGAAAGAAAGATAAACTAATTATCCAAGCTGATAGCCATTGCATCGAATAATCTATTAAGATTAGCATCAGTAAGTCAGACACAATGATTCAAATTGATTAGCTTGATTGAAGATCAAAACATAATAGATATAGACAATATAAACAACTAAGTGGCAAAGATATAAAATAAGCTCTCTAAAATCTTTTTGGCATTCATCCACAGATGCATCCATACTTCTCAAAACTGAATGTTTTCATTTAAAACTGAAATAACACGGACTAAAATTACAAGCACATATAATTTCTTTAAATTCTCCTGTCCCTACTTTATAAATCGAAAATTTCTAATAAACCATCATTTTGGATTGGATATCTTTTCATTAGGCAAATCATTATTTCACCTCATATAACCATTACATCAATCTAAAACAACTCAAAGCACGTATATTCCAATTTTGCGCAGCATAAATAACATAAGAAATAGATAATCCTATAAATCATTCATTAATTATAGTGTGACTTTCCACAAACATTGACACGCAATTTTTAACTCCTAATCCTTAACCAACTATACATCAAAAGGAAGTGTCTTTCTCTTGAACTATCCTACTGATTTGCTGAACAAAATGGACAGCTAAACTCAAGACCATCAGCAACTATACACGAATACAAAGAATCCCGGATCATTTTTTAAAATAAAAATTCTGTAAAGAAAAAGCTTCTTAATTTAGGGTTTTACGGCCACAACTTCCTTTTCCCCTTCTCCGCAATAAAACATCACGACTTGTTAGCAGAATATTAAAATGTCAACGAAGATTTTCCCAATCTCACGCAATAGATCCTAGGGTTTTTCAAAACAATAACCTAAAACCCTTTCAACTCATAATTTCACTCCACAATCGCAAAATCTAGGGTTTCACAAACAAAAAATAATCAAGAAAAGAGTGAAAAAGCAGTAGTGCCTTAGCAGTGTAAGTGATGCTCTCGAGCTGGCAGTTCCAGTTATCCTCACACTCTACCATGCCTCCTCTATAAAGCTCTCCACTCTTCAGCTCCACCGTCACTATGTGACCGGAAGCCTCGTGTAGTAGCTTCACCGGAATCCCCAAGCTTCTGCTCATCTCTCCTCTTCTTTCTCTCAGTCACTGCAAAACCCTAATAACCCCAAGGACAACGATCTAATCGTTTCCCTCCCTCCATGCCTGCGTTTTATTTTGTAGTTAGTGAGGGTAGATTGGTCATCTAATTACAAATAGGGACTTCTTAGTAATAAGGCAGATGATCAGCCTTTTGACGTGGCGTAATATTCAGGCTACATGTAAGCGTTGCAGCGTTTAAAAAGGAAATTGGCCGCAATGTGTCTAATCGAGCTGTAGCGATTTTAACAAACGGCTGTACAAAAATCTCTTGCGGCTCCTGACATGGCGTCACAGCGATTTTGAAAAAATATTTAAAAAAATTAAAATATTTTTTTTATTAAAAAATATTTTTTTTATTTTTTAAAATTTATTTTTAAAACCAATCAATCAAAACTATTTAAAAACATAAAATATTTATTTAAATAAAAAAATTAATTTTTTTCTAAAACATAATTCAATTGCATTTCCAAACATACCTTTTAAAAAAAATAAAAGTATATTTATGATTGATGTGATTATATGTGATTAGGATTTTTTACATGATCATAAAAAAACAAATACATGTATTTTTAGCTTTAAGTAAGATGTGATATGTGCTTTAAAGAAATTATACATGTAAAAAAACTCGACCTCGCCTCATTATGCTTCAATCTCAAACATACACTAAATAGATGTCATTTGATATGGATCACTTTATGCATAATTTTTAGATTGGTTTTTGTTATGATTTAAAGATTGTTTGTGATTCTTGAAATTTAATTCAATTTCAAAGATTAAATTACTTTATGTATTTAATTCTTTTTTTAAATGATTAATTTGAATTATAAATAGAATTTAAATCATAAAAAATAGGTAAAAGCAAATCAAATAAGAGATTCTCTTTGTATGAAATAAGAAACTTAAACGAGGCAATACCTTTATCATGGGAGAATGACTTATTATTGAATTCAAGAAACTATGGTTATTATATAGACTTGCAACTTTCTAGATAAAAGCAAGATTACAGCTCATATTTACTTTAATAGAAATATGGTAATCAATAAAGAAAGAGTCAAAACAAAAAATTCACTCCTTGATCAATAATGATTATTATCAATTCTAACAAAAGCACCAGCAAACTTGACATTCCCTCCTTTTAAATAATTATCAGCAAGTAGTTTACTTTTGATACTTGGCAGACACCCGACAAACATCGAAGCTTTTGAAACACATCTAGCTTTAGATTCTTGGTGATCACACCTACAACTTGCTTTAAGTTCCAAGTAAACTAACTCTACAATTCCTTTAGTTCCAAGATCACGCAAGAAATAGAAACAAACATTGATATGTTTGCAACATCTATATAGCACATGATTCTTGAAGATTTTGATCGTCAAACTATTGTCACAAAACATAGTAGAATTTCCATGTTGTGAATGACCAAGTTTCTCTAAAATCATTCTCATCCAAATGACTTAACTAGCATAATAAACAACTACCACAAACTCAGCCCCGGTTGTCAAGAGAGTAACTATTGACTATATTTTAAATGACCATGAAACAACTCTTGAGCACATAAATAAGACATAGCCTAAAGTGTTTGTTTTTTTCTTCCAAGTCACCAACGTAATCACTATTAGTATAAGCGACTAAATTTTCACTCCCTCATTCTTGTAGAAAATCCCATAATCATTTGTTCCTCTCAAACATCTTAACACCCTCTTTGCTACTTGTAAATGCAGCTGAGCTGCTTCATATATCGACTAATGAGACTAACCACAAGCATTAGATTAGGTCCAATACTCGTTAAGTACATCAAGCTACCTCCCACTTTTTTAAAGAAATTTGCATCCATCTTAATTTCATCTGTATCTTTGCAAAATTTAAACCTTGGAACTACCGGATTGAGCACCAAGTTGCTTTATTCCATATCAAATCTCCTCATCACCTTTATGGCATACTTCTTTTGACAAATAAAGATCCTATCATCTCTCTGTAGTACCTCAATACTAAGAAAGTATCTCGTCATTCTAAGATCGAACATATCAAATTCATTTATCATTGAATTTTTAAAATCTTTAATCATACTCATTATCCCCAATAAAAATAAGATCATCAACGTAGATACTGACAATTAAGATTTTACTTTTTATACTTACCTTGACAAACAAGGTGTGTTTGCTATGACATTTTTCAAACCACTCATTTATAAAATAAGCTTCTATTAAGCTAAATCATGCTTGTGGAGCTTACTTCAGCCCATATAAAATCTTCTTCAACTTATACACTTTGTTTGGACTGTTTTTCTTCTCATAACCCTTTGGTTGTTCCACAAACACATCCTTATTCAACTTACCATATAGAAATCCAGACTTTAAATTTAATTGATACACTATCCAACCTCTTTATGCATTAAGAGCAATAATCATATGTAATGTATCTATCATTGTCATTGGAACAAATACTTTGATATAATTGACTCCATACTGCTATGCATAGCCTTTAGCTACTAGACATGTTTTGTGTTTTTCCGGCTCTCAATTTTCGTTAAGTTTCGTCTTACAGACCCACTTAAATACTAATCTTTTTGGCATTAGCTGATAGATCGGTCAATACCCAAGTTTTGTTCTTCTTAATGGACTTCATGTTAGAGTCCATAGCTGCTCTTCACTTCTCATGTTTTACTGCTTCTTCAAAATACATGGAGTCAGTAGATGCAAATAATATCAAATTAGTCGCACCATCTTCTTTAGATAAGCTTCACAGCTATTGTAATCATTTATCTAGACTAGTCTTCTAATTCTTTCTTCACATCCTTCTTCACTAGAGCTAGACAAGCTTTCTTCATTCACATTATTTGAAGAATCAGTTGTCGCTTCTTTAGTGTCACTTTCTCTTTTACTGTCTTCTTCGTTTGCACCATTTAAAACAATATCCTTTTCATTGTCATCCCACTTATAATATCAGTTGCAACTAACTTTTTATAACTCTTATATTAGTCCCAACTCTTTTTTTTTTTTTTTTTTTTCAAATCTTACATCTTAACTCACCACATTACTCGTTGACACTAAATCATAAAGCTTGTAGGTTTTGGACTTTGCACTAACCCCCAACAATATGCAACTAATGATTTATCTTCTAGCTTGATTCTTCAGGCAAAACGAAATAATGTTATTTTAAATGAAAATCTTAAAAAATTAAACAATTTTGTTTGAATATGAAAACAAAAAAAATATTTTTAAAGTTGATTAGATAATGTCTCAGGTGCCGTTTGGGAACGCAACGCAAATGAAAATTTAAATTTTTTTGTTTTAATTTTTTATATATTTTAAAGTAGTTTTGATGTATTGATGTCAAAAATAATTTTTTAAAAATAATAAAATATTATTTTAATGCATTTCTAAATAAAAAATATTTTAAAAAAAAACCATTATCACACTTCCCAAACACTCTCTCATTAGAATTTGTTTATGAAAGTATTAGAGTTTCTGGTTAACTATATTTTTTAAAAAAATTCAATTTTTTTAGTTTAATTCTTTTTATCATTTTAATATAAAAATAAATTTTAAAATAAAAATAATATTATTTCAATATATTTTAAAATAAAAATATTTTTAAAAAACAATACACAATTAACTTTTAAACATAGCCCGATTATGAATAGAATGAATTGATTTTTGGAGTTATTCGATTTTAATCAATCCAGCGTCTAAAATGGTTAAATAAACCAGGCACAAACAAGATTTTGAATTGATAGGTGACCCACATGATGTGATAACTGTACTTTAAATTATGATATAATCGACTGCCGTCCGATCGAACTTCTTTTGTGGCAACTCCTGATTCGTGATATTTTTCACGGCGAGTGAGCTTTCACGTGGGAGGATATGCTTTGCTCTCTGTTGTTCGTTTCGTTGTTAAAAAGCAAATTCAAAATCCAAATCATGGGATAAGCGGGTACACAATAATTTATAATCAGCGTGGGTCCACCTAATCAACGGTTGGATATCTTCCTAATCTGGGACACCATGCATACGTGTCGGTGGAGATGCTATGATTACAATCGTTTGTTTTTTCTCACTGAATTTAAAGCTCTTTCTCTTTGTTTCCTTTGCTTGGAGGGCGAAAGAAGAAATGAAGCAGAGAAACTGAGTTTGGAGCAAAGATGTTAGGTTCTTCTTCAGGTCTATTGCCAGCACCTCCTTTGTTGCCTTCTGTGGCGAATTCCAAATGGGTATGCGTTTCTTTTTGCATTCTGAGATTTTTTTAGCATTTTTTACTTGTTTTTGTACGTGCGAGTGACTAGACTGCTGCTTTTTGGAATCTTTTATGGTGTCTTGATTGGTTTTTTTCTGGGTTTTTTGGAAATTGAACAGTATTTGATTTGAAAAATCATCCCTTTTTGGTATGTTTTCAAGCTTTGTAACGATGGTGTTTTTTCTAATGATTTATGCATATTAATATACTTCCTGTTTCTTTGACAGGCTATAAGGTATAAAAGATGCACTGCTAAAGAGAAGCCAATTAGACTGCCTTCTGGGGGGTCTAAGAAATTGCTTTGTCACGGCAGATTTTGTTTTCCATTAAGAATCTCAAATAATGATAGGGTATGTTTGGAAATTTGAGCATGGACATTGAATTGAATGCCTGTAAGCTTCTAATGTTTTCGTATGAGCTGGTTTCTGATAGGAACAAATCTATATAATTTTTGAAAATGTTCAGAAATGAAACAATTTTTTTGGAGAATTGGTGGCCCTTTCTCTTAATGAAGAGTAGATAATATGGTACAAAAATCTTTCTTGGGCTGTAAAACAGGTGAATTTAGTTCGGCCACCACTTGTTTCCAAAATGGTTTCCTTTTAACTCTAATTTATGAGTGCAATATTCTTAAATGTCTTGACATAATGCGTTTTTTTTCATTGAAAGGTTCGCCGTGGTTTTGCTATATCAGCGGTTTTGACAGATGACTCAACAATGACAACCGTTGGGGATGGCACGGAAAATATCGGTCTTGTAAGCATTGATCCTGGGTTGGAATCATTTAAAGATCACTTCAGATATAGAATGAAAAGATATGTAGATCAGAAAAAGCTCATTGAAAGATACGAAGGAGGTCTTGAGGAATTTGCACTTGGTAACTTTCAGTATCATTCCTTCTGATTTCATTTTCAACATATACATAAACCTTTCTGAACTGTTGGACAATGTGTATTTGCACATTGTGCATGTGAAGTGCAGCACATTTAACTGATACTTGAAGTTTTCCTTTTAAATGTGGCAATTTTGTGATCATTTTCACTAAATTCACTTTAGCACGTGATTCTTGCTTAGAAGTCAAGATCAAAGTGTTGAATGGAAATTTGATAAACCTATTAATCTTTTGGTTGGATCCTGGATTTATGTTCTTTTGTCTTTCTATGTTTAGCAGATTTGTTATCCTTTTCCATTTGATTACTGGTCTCTTTAGCGGTGCTGAGCTCTTCTGATTGCATCATGTAGGATATCAGAAATTTGGATTTAATAGAGATGAAGGAGGCATTGTCTACCGTGAGTGGGCCCCTGCAGCTCAGTGAGTGTTTTTGTTCTTTTGAGAATTTGAACTACAACTTTGTCGGTCATTGTTTGTGTAATTGGAAGCTATCTTTTGCATGGTGCAGGGAAGCACAGATTATCGGGGACTTCAATGGATGGGATGGCTCCAACCACAGGATGGAAAAGAATGAGTTTGGTGTTTGGAGTATTAAAATATCTGATACTGGTGGAAATCCAGCAATTCCTCACAATTCAAGGGTCAAGTTCCGATTCATGCAAGGTAATGGAGTTTGGGTTGATCGAATACCTGCTTGGATTAAATATGCCACTGTGGATCCTGCAAGTTTTGGAGCGCCATATGATGGTGTGTACTGGGACCCACCAACTTCAGAAAGGTATCAATCCAAATTATGGCCTGTTAGATTTTCCAAGAATCATACAATTGTAGATCACCTTGATACCATCATTGAGGTCTAGACTTGTCTGAACAAGGAATCCTCTTGGCTGTTCTCTTGAATTTTCCTTCATCGAGCTATTTTTTCTATGAACATACAGGTATGAATTTAAGTTCCCGCGGCCTCCCAAACCCAATGCCCCACGCATATATGAGGCTCATGTTGGAATGAGTAGCTCAGAACCCCGTGTTAATTCCTACAGAGAATTTGCTGATAATGTTTTGCCTCGTATACGAGCAAATAACTACAACACAGTACAACTAATGGCAGTAATCGAGCATTCCTATTATGCATCATTTGGTTATCATGTTACGAACTTTTTTGCTGTTAGCAGCAGATCTGGAAATCCTGAAGACCTCAAGTATTTAATTGATAAAGCCCATAGCTTGGGTCTACGTGTCCTGATGGATGTTGTCCACAGTCATGCAAGTAACAATGTCACTGATGGTCTCAATGGTTTTGACATTGGCCAAGGTGCTCAAGAGTCCTATTTTCACACTGGAGATCGAGGCTACCATAATTTATGGGACAGTAGACTCTTTAATTATGCTAATTGGGAAGTTCTTCGCTTCCTGTTATCCAACTTGAGATGGTGGCTTGAGGAGTTCAAATTTGATGGGTTTCGATTTGATGGAGTAACTTCCATGTTGTACCATCACCATGGAATCAACATGGCATTCACGGGAGATTATAATGAGTACTTCAGTGAGGCAACGGATGTTGATGCTGTTGTTTACTTAATGCTGGCTAATTATCTGATACATAATATCTTGCCAGATGCAACAGTGATTGCTGAAGATGTTTCTGGTATGCCTGGACTTGGTTGTCCAGTCTCTGAGGGGGGAGTTGGATTTGACTACCGCCTGGCAATGGCCATCCCTGACAAATGGATTGATTACTTGAAAAACAAGAGTGATCTAGAGTGGTCAATGAATGAAATCTCCCTGAACTTAACTAATAGGAGATATACTGAGAAATGTGTTGCTTATGCCGAGAGCCATGACCAGGTATGATGTCTTGAACTTTCCAGTTTGTATTCTTTTGTAATTAGACTTATTGTAGTCAGATACTTCTAGTTATATTTGTTACCCTGCATGATATATTAATCATTCTTGTCCACTTTTACCTTCATGTCCTTCTCAAGAAAATGGTGTCTTCATTCTGCAGTCCATTGTAGGTGACAAGACCATTGCCTTCATCCTGATGGATAAAGAAATGTATTCTGGCATGTCTTGTTTGACAGAGGCTCCACCTGCTGTTGATCGAGGGATTGCTCTTCATAAGGTATGATAATATGTCAGACCACTTTCCTCAGTTCATGCTCCAACAGTAACTTCTCTTTCTTTCTCTAAATGTGCTTTTGTCTGCCCATCCCTGTGACCTTAAACTCATTTAGGCTCAGCTCTTTGATTTTCCAAGTCAAAAACATTATATAGCTACGCTTCAGATGCTGTTTCTTGTTTTTGGCCCTGAAAACCACTGCTATAAAAATTTGTAAATTGGATCCAGCTCAATGCTATAAAAATTTGTTGAAGAATTAATATTATTATTTTTTCTTTGTTCTCATTATTGTAATTGTATTTTGCAGATGATACATTTTATAACTATGGCACTAGGAGGCGAGGGATATCTTAATTTTATGGGAAATGAAGTAAGCACACAAGCTCATTCTGAACTCCTGGGGCTACTGAATTGTCAGACCTAGATATCTTCTTGTATAATAAACACGGATCATGTTATTAACATTTTAAATTCTTCAACAAACACAATCTTTTAGATTATGTAAGGTTGAGCTGTATGTTCCATTGACATTGCTTTAAAGTAAATGTGATTAAAGGCATTACCAACAAGAGCGCATACCCCAAATAAGATATACTAATTTGCTAACATTTTAAATACCTGGATCTTTTCTTCTCTTATCTAACACTGAATTGGAGAAACTCTTTCTTTCTCTTCTGCTTAAAAATCAGGTATTCTATTTGTGTCTAATCCTTTTGTTAATTGCTACCAATGCTTCTTATAGTTTGGGCATCCTGAGTGGATTGACTTCCCCAGAGAAGGCAATGGATGGAGTTACGAAATGTGTAGACGCCAATGGAATCTTGTGGACATGGAACACTTAAGATACAAGGTTTGAGATCTCATTTTCATCAATTTTACTACCTCTTTATCAAGTTGTTCCGAGTCTTCTAATTATGGCTTTCCAGATATCAAAATCAAAATGTTGACCTTGATACTTAAAATGTCTAAATACCTCTGGAATTTAATTTAATTTATTTATTTTTAAGTGTAAAAGTAATTCATAGACTGAGGAACATCCATATCTTTCTTGGACAAAAGCCACTACCAACAAACTTTTTCAAGAAGCATGAGGTTACTAGATAACTGCATGAGATAAGAGAGGAGAAATGTGATAAGCTGGATGCACATAGCATGTCTCAGCTGATCTTATTATTGTCTATCTCATTGGTTGTGTGTAATCTTTTACTGTTTTCAATGTGTATTTACAACATTTTCTTTTGTGCCACCACACTGGTTCAGTTCATGAATGCATTTGACAGAGCTATGAATTTGCTTGATGAAAAATATTCTTTCCTAGCATCTACGAAGCAGATTGTGAGCAGTACAAATGAAGAAGATAAGGTACAGCTATCCTGTCTAATAGATATCTGTTTTGTGTCTTATTTAAGAGGTGCATTAACCAAGTTGAATCAGGGAGATAAGAGTTCAAAGGTGTTGCAAGGATGGTTTTTTCTAAGTCTTTTATATATAACCTGTTTCATCATTTCGTTCATGAAATTGATTGCCTGTTACACATTACAGGTTATTGTCTTTGAGCGTGGAGATCTGGTTTTTGTGTTCAATTTTCATCCGGAGAAAACATATGATGGGTACGTGTGTTTCAATTAGCAGAAGAGTTGTTTTCACATGTGTAGACTGTGGGTGTAGTTCCGTACAGAATGATTGGCAGCAGACTGCATGTACTGCGAAGTTGAAAACAGTTCCAAGATTCTGATGGTAAATTATTCAGATGTTTTAACTCTCTGAGTTGTAATCTGTATGTACAGGTATAAGGTTGGGTGTGACTTGCCCGGGAAGTATAGAGTTGCACTGGACAGTGATGCCTTGGAATTTGGTGGACATGGAAGAGTAAGAAAACATGTGCATGATTATTTAGAATTGACAACCAAATGGGAAAAGTAGAAGCGAATACTCACTACATCATTTTTCACTCTATCTTGAAAACATGGACTTATGGTTACACGACTGATCTTTGTATCCTGTAAGTAGTGGGAAAGACCATTTTTTCTTGAAGGGTGTAGACGAAGAAAACATTGTAAAGATAGGGAAATTGGGTCTTTGTGGGAACTAGGAACGGACTTAACACAGTATCCTCTTCATTAGTTGTTTTGATATCTTCGTGATGTTCTGCTAATTAATCTGTCAGGTGGGCCACGATGCAGACCATTTCACATCTCCTGAAGGGATACCAGGAGTACCTGAAACAAATTTCAACAATCGTCCCAACTCCTTCAAAGTACTCTCGCCAGCCCGCACATGTGTGGTGAGTTCTATTTCATTCTACTTTAGATTTACATATGTGAGGTTATTATGTCTATCGGTGTTCCTTACTAGTCTCATCCTGGAAAAGGGTACAAACTTGAGCAACTATAGTCATACGAGTGATCTACTTGAGCTTGACTCGAGTAGTTCTTGTAGCTAACAAGTTGATACATTCTTTAGGGTTTTTGTGCTTAAAGATGAAATCTAAGAGCAGTTTTTTCTTGTTTAAATCACCCTCCTCAAAAGGTTTACTATAGAGTCGAAGAAAGCGAAGACAACCATGATGATAATGATGAGATGGGCTTGAATGAGATATTAGCTGCTGATGTTATACCAGAGCAAGAGGCTGTTGAAGAAGCTGCCCGTCAGGCTAAGGTCGGAAAACCACACTTGGTGGATGGTGATGGTGATGGTGATGGTAGTGGACTTAGCAAGACAGTGAACTTTGAAGTTGAAGATTTTGGTGATGATGCATCGGATGATTAAGAATCTTCATCGAACATCGGATTACACCTGTTAATTTTCACCTTAAGAATAAACTAGGTTTATATGAGGCTTCCTCGATCATTCTGAAGAGATTTGTATGGCTCTTGTACAGATGTACAAGTATGCTGCTGTAAATAAATAAGATTGCTCGAACTACACTCGAGGCAATAAACCTGTGAAATATTCACATGCGTGTGTGTATATATCAAATAAATCATTGTAGTAATATCCCGAGTAAAAAACTACAATAATTTTGTTTTAGACAATTTTATTTTTAAAAAATTGATTAAATTTCACTTGATCCATGTCACGTCACAAAATAACCTCCGTCAAGTCATTTGGGTTGGGTTTAATTAAATCAATATTTAAATTTAAAAAAAAAAAAAAAACTTGGCATGGCTATGCCAAATAAGTTAAAAGGTTATTAGGCTGAGTTTAATAATTATGTTTTTGAACTGACAACCTTCTTTGATGGGTCTAGCCCACCGAAGATCGACCCACGACTATGCTCAAACGTGCCTCTACTTCGGCCCATCTTGAAGCAACCAGACCACGAACCCAGAGCTTTCCTCCGTCCCTCGATCATCACAAAGTTAACAACCTTGGACTCTTACCGGAATACTCTTTCCCTCGTACTTTAATTTTTCCTTCAAAATTTCTGAAAAATTAGGGTTCACGATCGAAACAAAAATGGAGAAGAACAACAGATACAGTATAATAGTCCCAACGTACAACGAGCGTCTCAACATTGCACTCATCGTTTATCTCATCTTTAAACATCTCCAGTAATTCCACTCTCCAATCTCTCTCTCTCTCTCTCTCTGATTCATTGCTTTTATTCGCGAACTGTATGCTTCGAATTTTAATCCTAGAAATGATTCAATTATTGTGTATATTGTGTTTTCATGATTGATTTAGGGATGTTGAGTTCGAAATTATCGTTGTGGATGATGGGAGTCCTGATGGTACTCAAGAAGTTGTAAAACAGTTACAGAAAGTATATGGCGAAGATCGCATTGTAAGTGTATCATAACAATAAAAAGTTTGTCCCTTCTAGACTTTTTCAATGCGGCATATTAATTCTCATTTTGGGTTTAATTATCTCTCTTTGATTTTGATGATGATGCAGTTGTTAAGACCTAGAGCGAAGAAGCTTGGATTAGGTAAATAGCATTGTCTTTATGATTGATGATAGAAAGAAATGAAAATAATGGTTCTTGATGTGTGTTTATATTATTAGGCACGGCTTACATTCATGGGTTGAAGCATGCGTCTGGGAATTTTGTTGTCATCATGGATGCTGATCTATCTCACCATGTAAGTATTACTTAACGGCTGTTACTTTTAGGTGGGTGTTTGCTATTTAATTCTGACTAGTAACTTTTGAGTAACTGAAGCTTCTTGGTGATAGTCTATGTTTATGGGCATCTCCTGTTAGATATTGTTTTTTGCAGGAACTTCTGCATGTTTGTGTTTATCTTACTTGAAAAGCCCCGTCCTTCTGTAGAGGAATGGAATAAAAAAATTCAAACAAAAAAGATAATATTGGCCATACCAGCTTTAGCTGTTTGTTTAGATTTTTGTGCATCATGGTTGGAATTGGAAGTGAGTATAGTAGCTTGTTCTGTTAACCTGATCCGCATGCTTTATATTTTGCAGCCAAAGTACTTGCCAAGCTTTATCAAGTAAGAAATCTTTTCCAACGTACACTTGTATGCTCTTGCATAAGACCTTGGGTGCTGATGTCCTAAAGTTTTCTGGCATTTCCTCCCTTGATATGCCATTAGGAAGCAGTTGGAAACTGGTGCGAGCATAGTTACTGGAACTCGGTATGTTAAAGGTGGAGGTGTACATGGGTGGAATCTGATGCGCAAGCTAACTAGTAGGGGAGCTAATGTTCTTGCTCAAACACTTCTGTGGCCTGGTGTATCTGATTTGACAGGATCTTTCAGGTATTTGAATTTGTTTATGGTTTTCATTCATTCAGTGTGTGATACTTGGTGAATTTAGAACTGAGATTTCTTCATTCTTGAAGGCTTTATAAGAAATCAGTGCTTGAAGATATCATCAGTTCTGTGGTTAGCAAGGGATATGTCTTTCAAATGGAGATGATTGTTCGGGCGTCCAGAAAAGGCTACCAAATTGAAGAGGTAGTGTTATATTTCACATTATTGTGGTTTATCATTAAAATCAACATGCACTACCTGTAATCAACACTCGCACGCGCATTTCAGTTTATACAATATTGTGACTGCTCTCACCAGCTTGATTGTCTTGAGTTTCGAGATACACATTTCATGTGTGCATGGTAACACATATTGATTTATGCTCTTGTCTTCTTGGTTGTGGCGTGAACAACTACATGGATCAGGAGATGCTGATGCTTACCCTGTTCCATAAATTTTTCAATGCCCTGTTCATATAGCGCGGATATTCTCGTCATTATGCCTGTTGGACAATAGTAATTGTTGAACAGTAAAGTTCCAATTGAATTCTGAATAGTTAGGACATGGCTAGATAAACTCTAGATATTTCCAAAAGTGGTAGGGTTAACAACCTCTTTTTATTGTATTGAATATTTTCTCTGTTAACTGTTTCCCCCCTTTATACTCATCATACATTGGTTCTGTTTCATGTATCTTTTTGCTGTTTGTTTTCTGTTTTGAAATTTTTAACTGCAGACTACCCTGTATCTGAAATTGCACAGTGATCCTCAGCCTTGGTTGATTTTGGTTATGAATTTGTCACAGGTTCCAATTACCTTCGTTGATAGAGTATTTGGGAGTTCAAAGCTAGGAGGCTCTGAAATTGTTGAATATTTGAAAGGCCTTGCATATCTTCTGGTCACAACATGAGAAGCAACGCTGTTTTTATCAACACGATCGGTTTTGCAACACGCAGGCACGCGCACTTGCACACGATCCTTCTTAATTTTGCAAAGATTTGTTGGCTTGTTTCCTCATACAGAAATAGGTTTTGGATTCAAAGTATTCATACACATATGCTAACTTTTTTGTCAATATTCAAGGGAAGAAATTGCCAAGTATTTAACAGATTTATTGCAAGAATCTCCTTTATTTCTTTTTCAATTTATGTATGTTCCTCCGTGGTTGCTAAAATCTCGACCAGCTGCTGTTATTTATTCCCAAAATCCATGTCATGGTTGTGGGTATTGAGGCGCATGCTACTGTGAATTGTGATAGGAAAAAAGAACTGCAACAATCAAGCACCTCATGTTGTCACTATCTTATGGTAGATGCTTTACCCACCTTATTATTAGACAATTTGCTTCTCCTACATCCACAAATTAATTAATCTTCTTCAAAATGGAAAAAAGTCTTGTCTCTGTGATTCTCTTGGACCATTTTGAAAAGGAGAGTTAATGAAGTCTGATATTTGCAGGATACCATTATTTGGTTAACAAGGACTGCAATTTCTAAACAAATTCATTCCCCCAACCAAGTTTCTGGAGAAAAATACAGCCAGCTGATAGTAATCCTATCATCTCATGCATCTGAATTATTTACCAGAAACAAACAAACATTTCCTTGAAACAATGATACTTCATAAATAAATGAAGATCCAGTTTCCATTACAAAGAAAATCCCCAGAGAAAATTCAAAAATCAATAAAACCATCTTCAAAACCCAATTCTGACAATCAGATTTTCCTAACCTTGCGAGCAGCAACTTTCCTTTCACCTGCAAGCACAGATTTCTCAAAGCTGTAAACAGGCAAAGGAGGTTTCTTGTTCTCCTTATTCATGCTCCTTAACAGGTACCTTGGAGTCTCATTTCTCTCCACAAGGCAAGCATCAGATACAGATTTCCTTGCGCTCTCAAGCTTCCTTGTATACCTCCTTTTCGACGACTCAACATTAACTCCAAGATTATAAGGAGTCTTCACATCATCACCTGTGTCTCCTTTCTTTCTCTTCAGCCTGTCATTTCTCCTAGCAGAATACTCCTCATAAAACCTCCCCCTCTCAAACAAAGGACTAGAATTTGCACTCAAACTTTTACCGACCCCGCCATTAGTTGACTCCCCATTTCCAAATTCATCGCGAACCATCTTCGCTAGAGCACGCAATTCGCAGGATATTGAATGGTATTCGGGGCGGAGATCAGAATCTTCCGTGTCCAATTTTCGGTTTGGTTTCTGGGACTTAGTCAAAGAACCTGATACAACCAAAAAGTTGGTTAAAAACCTTCTTTATCCAAGAAACAAACACCATAAACAAGAACAACGAATGATAAGCTCACCAGGAGGAGTTTGCAAAGCGGTGGATTCGGATCGAAGAACACGGCGAGGACGGATCCTGATGGGGGATTTAGCAAGTGGAGGCTTGCGATCGGTTCTCATCCTTGACATTTTGAGAAAGATTTCTTCAAAGAAAACTGTGTATAAAGAAAGAGAGTTAAAGATGATGATGGTGTTCTTGTGATGACAGGAAATTAAAGACTGAAGAGAGATGGAGAGATGATTTACCTTTTGATTTGAATTGTTTAAAGTAGAGGCTCCACTTTTTGTCTGATTCCTTCTCTCTGTGTTTGTAGGGTTCTGTGGACTACGTGTTTGAATTCATATAGGGGAGCGGCTCAACGGTCATATTCTTGATCTGACGGTTAAGGTATGACAATGATTTCTTTCCTTAAAATGTTCGGATTTTGCATTTACTTACTTTTTTTGCACCGGTTGCTGCCCTGCATTGCATTGGATCATTTTTTATTTTGATGTCTCTCGTTAATTGGGTTTTGGGCCCACTATTTGGATATAATGAAATTGGGCTTGCGCATTGTATGGGCCAGACAGAGAGAAAAGGAAAGGGCTACGCCTGGATCCATGGGCTCCCCATATGTTGGGGAAACCATGCAGTTTCTTAGTCCACGCAAGTCACCAGGCATCCCAAATTTTATCAAGGAGAGAATGAGAAAGTGAGCAGAAAAATAAAAATAATCCTCTTGTTTTTTCCCCCCACGTTGATTAGGCTTAATTTCTACTCTGATGGTTGATTTTTGGCCTTCATTTTCTCTTTTTTGTGATTGCAGATATGGTTCCCTATTTCGAACCAGCCTGGTGGGTGGGCCAGTGATTGTATGGAGCCATGTTTTGAAATGATTGATGCAGCTTCCTGAGGTATTTGTGTATGGGCCATGTTTTGAAATGATTGATGCAGCTTCTTGCAGATATGGTTTATGGGTTCCTTTGCCAAGCTTCTTCTCATCAAGAAGCTGCATCAATCATTTCAAAACATGGCTCCATACACAAATACCTCAGGAACTTAGTCTTGGCCTCTTTTGGCCCTAGCCCCCCAAAGATAATTTGCGGCCATAGTTAGAAACTGCTATAAGCCTAGCATTGCAGGATTGGTCGAATCGACCGACCATCGAAGTGAAAAGTGCCAGTTCAACTGTAAATCATCGGAGCTTGATGTATTATTACGTTTTGAATTACAAAGTTCTAATTCTAGATAGATGGAGTGAAGCATCATAGGCACTGCTGTTTCGATGCCTCACTACAAGACTTGTAGTAGTAAACATAAATTTAGCAGCACCATCACTGTCTCGCATCAACTTCTTGCAACGACTCATGTCAATCACCTTGAATATTCCTGGTACTGCAATTTCATAGATGTTTAAAAAGGGAATTATTTTAGAAAACATTTGCTCTTCTTACAGCTAGGCTTCATTCGAGTCAGTTGCTGTTTATGATTATGTGCAGAACCAAGAGAAGGCAATAAAACTAGTAACTGGCTTGCTAGAAGAGAGACCGCGTAATCCAGAGATCCCCAAAGGAGATTTTCTTGAAAAATCCACGTGAAGGTATTGTAGCAGTATTCAAGAGCATTTGCAATTACGGCACCGTGTCTTCAAGTTTACACAAAAGACATCTAGAACGTGGCTGGATGATGAAGAACCCAGACAATAATATGTATGGTAACATGACATATAGATCATGACTATGGCCCAATCACTGTCCTCTGGACTGGACTGTAAGGCCGCCTCCTGAGCTCATTGGCTCCTGTAAAAGATTTCCCAGCTGGATGAAATACTATCTGTTCAATTCGATGTTCAAAAACAAAAAAAGCAGACAAGATGTATGACCCCTCCATGTCTTGTTCACGAATATTCTTTCTTATACAGAACTGATTTAAGGAATACAACTAGATACAATATTCAACTCGTTGATTGGTCTGTTCGTAGGCTCAGGTTGTAGGTTAATCCAAGCTTTAATTTCTTTCAAACAAAAAGAAAAAAATGAAATGATGACTACTTAGTGTAAGAAAGACTGTTTAAAGTAATCATCAACACAAACCCATTAGACATTTAGTCCATCAAAAGACGTGAGCAACACGCTACAAGTCATGTCTAGCATTAGATATGAGACCTGATTTCAGAGATCGAATGTATCTTGAGTCTTGACTACTTCAGTCCAGCTCTGAAGATGGTAGAGACCAGCTACCTTGATCCCTTCCACTCATATTGTGACACGTCAAAAGCTACAATATGAATACGTATGCGATTACGTAGCCTACCCAATCTAATCACAATAGCAATTGTTTCTTCGAAGCACACAATTTTGACACGACATGCATGCATGCAGACATACATGCCGAGGGGTCCTACTCAGGAGAATGAGAAGCAAATAGACAGGCTAGGTTTAAATAGAGAGATGGAGAAGCAAGAAAGAACAATGACGCAATTCATCATCAACGAAGTGCTGAGGAATTTGATTGATGATTTACTTATAATTGTTTATTGAAAGTTAAATATATTGATATAATATTTAATGTAGTTCAATATATTATTTATATTCATAAGAAAAAAATTAATATTATTTGAGATATATAACAAAATTATAACATATATGAAAAAAAATGATCACTTTACTTAAACTCAATTTTCGTTACTCTCACGTACTGATGTTCATGACAGCAGAATTGTTGTTTTTAACAGCTACTTTTTTTTCTCTCTTTCTCTATTTTTTTCACATCTTTAGCTCTGTTTTTTTTGTGACTTTTGATCATTGCACCAACAACTTTATTTGAAAATGGAAGCCATTTTTTTTCTAGAAAATGTGCTGTAAATGTTGCCACATTAGTGGTCATATGCCAACCCGAAGAGCTTCCCTGACAGAAGTTCTAAAGGCTGATATATATTGGACACTCGAAAGATAAAACAGTTATATAGAACTCTCAACTTTTGAGTAAGAGCCCATTAAACTTGATCCTCCACTAGTAAGTGAATTTCTTCTCTCTTTTTATTATTTTTTATTTTTTTATGAATAAAAAAATAATGCTTTCCACGCAATAGATGTTTTAAATAAATTAAATTAATGCACAATAATGTGCAGTGGTGGTGCACGAAAACTTGACAAGAGATGGAAAAAAAAATAATGATGCCTTATATTGTTAGTGAATGTTGCTGTCATGGTAGATTTTATGATTACCACTCAAGAAAATAAATTTAAAAAAATCTACAAATTATAATTTTTTTAACTAAAATTTTAAGAGATAATTTTTAATGAAACCCTGTAAAACTATATTATATGTTAATTAAGTAAATAAATTTAAAATTATAGCTATAACAAAATCTTCTTGTTTTTTTCCAGTGGCACCGTTGTTGGTGTCGAAGCAGCAGTAAAAGAAGTGCTAGTTAGTGCGTTGCTCGCCACGAGTTATAAGTAAGGTGGACAGGCTCGGTCTGATTCTGATAATAAAAGAAACACCAAAAACCAAGGGAGAAAGTGATAATTTTGGAGTAAGAAATGGAGGGCATGGTCAAGTGCTCAGCTAACTACGTTCCTTTGACTCCAATCAGCTTTCTTGAACGCTCAGCCATTGTTTACAGGGACAGAGTCTCTGTTGCCTATGGTGACATCAAGTACACGTGGAAGGAGACTCATGAGAGGTGCGTCAGACTCGCTTCTGCTCTTGCCCATCTCGGAATTTCGCCTGGTGATGTGGTAACTACTAACTACTAGCTGCTCCTATGTTTCTATCTTCTTTAATTTTTCTCTCGTTTTAAAGCGTTTTTGTTCTGATTTGCTGACAATTTTTGGATTTGTATCTCAAAATATTGGAAATTTTTTAATTTTCTTTTTGAAATGGAAATTCGAGGCATGAAATTGGCTTCTGGTTGAATTTTATGTTTAATTTAATCTGAATTAATTGTTAAACTTGATAGAACTTGTCTCTTTTGCCATTTGTGGTTCACCATGATTTTTGTTTGGATGCATATATATGGCCCAGAACTTGAATAAATCGCGGCTGCTTGTCAATGTCTACCACCTTACAGAATGCCAGAGATCATGATTGATAAGGGAAGAAAGGGATAGTTTTTTTGTTTCAACATCTAATTCGGTGAATGCTAAATGAAGAATTTTAGACATGCATAGCTTACACTGCTCTTTAATGGACCACATAGGATTCCCTTTCTGGGTTCGCTTTGATACAAGAAGTTGCCATGATGTATCCAGGGTTTGTTTCACCAGATGGTTGCTGGTGTTTGGTCTAAAACCCAATAGAACAATTCAACTTTTGATACTTAAATTATGGGAATTTCAAGAGACTTGGGATATTGTCTTGAAATAAATATACTGTCTTCGATGGTAAAAAAGTGGTGCATTTCTGCAAAAGAAATTCCATTACTTGTTCTTGTTCTTGGATGTTTGCTTCTTAATCTATTCAAGGTTATTAGGCTCTTTAATCTCTGCACATTAATGAAAATAATGTAAATATCTGCCAAACATTAATGTCTAGAAATCTGAGCAGGTTGCTGCATTGGCCCCAAATATTCCAGCAATGTATGAGCTACATTTCGGTGTTCCGATGGCTGGGGCAGTTTTGTGTACACTTAATGTGCGCCATGATTCTTCAATGGTGTCTGTCTTGCTGAAACACTCAGAGGCTAAACTTATTTTTGTAGACTACCAATGTCTCCCAATTGCTCAAGGAGCACTCGAGATTCTCTCAGAGAGAAAAACCAAGCTGCCACTTCTTGTCTTAATCCCAGAGTGTGGTCAGCCGGCTGCCATTTCCTCCCCTAGAATCTTGGAATATGAGAGTCTTTTGGAAAAGGGAAAATTGGACTTTGAAGTTAGACGGCCACGAGATGAATGGGATCCCATTTCGCTTAATTATACTTCAGGCACTACATCAAGTCCAAAAGGTGTTATTTATAGCCATAGAGGAGCTTATCTTAATTCTCTTGCTTCTGCTCTTCTAAATGACATGAGTGCGATGCCTGTATATCTATGGTGCGTCCCCATGTTTCATTGCAATGGTTGGTGTCTTACTTGGGCTGTGGCTGCACAGGGTGGTACGAATGTTTGCCAGAGATATGTTACTGCAAAAGACATATTTGAAAATATTGCTCAGCACAAGGTTACTCACATGAGCGGTGCACCAACAGTTCTGAACATGATAATAAATGCACCAGCTAGTGAAAAAAGACCTCTTCCAGGAAAAGTGGCGGTCATGACAGGAGGTGCACCCCCGCCATCTCATGTGCTATTCAAGATGGAAGAATTAGGATTTCATGTGACTCACTCATATGGTTTGACAGAAACCTATGGTCCTGGCACAGTTTGCGCATGGAAACCAGAATGGGCTTCCCTGACTCCAGAAGGTCAGGCAAAGATCAAGTCTCGTCAAGGGGTGCAACATATTGGGTTGGAGGAAGCTGATATAAAAGATCCTGCAACCATGAAGAGTGTACCAGCAGATGCAAAAACCATGGGTGAGGTTATGTTTAGAGGTAATACTGTGATGAATGGATATTTGAAAAATTTGGAAGCAACAAAAGATGCATTCAGTGGTGGATGGTTTAGGAGTGGAGATTTAGGGGTGAAACATCCTGATGGTTATATAGAGCTAAAGGATCGATCAAAGGACATTATAATCTCCGGGGGCGAAAACATCAGCTCAATGGAGGTGGAGTCTGTACTTTTTAGTCATCCTGCAGTTCTGGAAGCAGCTATAGTAGGAAGACCTGATGATTACTGGGGAGAAACACCTTGTGCATTTGTGAAGTTGAAGGAAGGATGCCATGCCAACGCAGAAGAACTTATCAAATTTTGTAGAGATCACTTGCCACACTACATGACACCTCGAACTGTTGTGTTTCAGGAATTGCCAAAGACTTCAACTGGGAAGGTACAAAAATATGTCCTGAAGGAGAAGGCAAAGGCCATGGGAAGCATTTCAAAGGGAAAGACTACTAGCAAAATGTAAATCAACATTGAATTGAAAGATAAAACCGACTCGTGTTCGTATATTTAAAAATATTGAATATGGTTGTCAATCTAAATAAAATTTCTCTGCTTCCAATACGAACATTAATGCAATATGTATTTTATTTTATTAATAACAGACCAGATGTGTAAGCACGGCAAGTAAAACTTTCCTCTATGAGCATGATGCCTCGAGTGTGGTGTTTGGGCTTGTGGACCAATCCAGTGATAAGAGCTTGCTGGGAACAGGTAAATCGCTGAAGCCCATGATGGTACTGAGGTGCCATTGCTGGGACCATCAAAAAGAATGAACTCAAAGAAGCAACGTGAACATGGAAGGCTGGCTTTGGCTGGTAAGATGATAAATGGGTTTGCTTTACTGCTTTATCATGTGAGGTTTGGAGGCAAAAGAAGATCGTGTGCCAGTGATGCGTGGAAGATGTTTTTATAAAAAGGTTTTACTTGGTTTTTAATGATTTTGTCATCATCTTATAAAATATCAAACGCTTCAACCATAATCTAAAAGCATTACAGATGAGGTTCGGATTTTTCCCCGTGAGATTGTGGATGAAGGCTTACATAATAATTGGATAATGGTTGATAATCTTATTAATTCTTCCTGGTTAAAATAGCTGGTGAAGAATTTATGAATGAAAGAGATTCACGTTTTTCTTATTTTCTGTCCAGCAAGGTTACATACATATATATAGGGAAACAGAGCTAGACTCTGTTTCAATCTCTCTCAGATGATTATCCTTTTACATATAGGATTGTAACAGTACACGTTATTATCTTTAACTATAACTATACTTTCAAGAGCTAACAGATGGAGTATGACTAGGATATAAACACATGACGTAGGATATTTCCAATACTCCCCTTCAAGCTGGATCTAGAGAATTAATGGATCCAAGCTTGCTCAATAACCGATAAAATTGAATTGATGGCAGAACTTTGGTGAACATATCTGCCAACTGATCATTGGTACGCACATATTGTGTAGCAATAAGCTTTGACTGGACTTGTTGACGAATGTAGTGGCAATCTACTTCAATATGCTTCGTACGTTCATGAAAAACAGGATTAGACGCAATGTGCATGGCGGCTTGATTATCACAACAAAGAGTCATGGGAAGATTACTTGGACAACCTAGATCGGTTAGAAGTTGATTTAGCCATACAAGCTCACATGCAGCTGAGGCCATAGCACGATATTCAGCCTCTGCGCTAGATCGAGCCACCACACGTTGCTTTTTGCTTTTCCATGAAACAAGGTTACCACCAACAAACATACAATAACCTGTAGTTGATCGACGATCAAGTGCGTTACCTGCCCAATCAGAATCAGAGTATCCCATAATATTCGTATGCCCGTTATTATTCATAACTATGCCACGACCAATAGAGCCTTTCAAATATCGCAAAATGCGTTTCACCATGCCTTCGTGTTGAGTGGTTGGAGTATGCATGTGTTGGCTGACAAGACTAACAGCAAATGCAATATCAGGTCTCATGATAGTCAAATAAATGAGTTTCCCAACAAGTTTCTGATAATTGCTAGGAGAATCGGTAGCTTTTCCATTTGAATCTAGCTTTAATTTGCTATCTAGTGGAGTGGCAGCTGGTTTAGTGTGTAACAACCCTGATTCTTGAAGTAGATCTTCAATGTATTTTCGTTGATTTAGAAACAGCCCTTTGCTGGAAGTTGCCATTTCAATTCCAAGAAAGTACTTCAACTGCCCCAGATCCTTGATAGGAAATTGTAGCCGGAGGTTCTCTTTCAATTGAGTAATAGAGTCTTTGTTGTTGCCCGTGATGATGAGGTCGTCCACGTATATTAATACCATAAGATTATCATTTTTTCTGAGCTGGACATAAAGTGAAGAATCAGCCGAACTCTTTGAAAAACCAAGTGTTTCAAGGGCAGTGCTCAATTTAGCATGCCAGGCACGAGAACTTTGTTTCAATCCATAAATGGATTTATATAGGTGGCAGACCTTTTTAGAATCCCTGCTTTGAGGGTGTCCTGGAGGGAGCTTCATAAACACTTCTTCTTCGAGATTTCCATGCAGAAATGCATTTTTAACGTTCATTTGCGACAGAGCCCACCCATTATTGATAGCAACAGATAATAGAACCCTGACAGTGGTCATATTAGCAACAGGGGCGAAGGTCTCTTTGTAGTCAATTCTGAACTTCTGAGTGAATCCTTGAGCAACCAGGCGAGCTTTGTGTCGATTAATGGAGCCATCTGAGTTGAATTTTGTTTTGAATATCCAACGACTACCAACTGCATGTTTTCCAGGAGGGATAGGTACTATACTCCAGGTTTTATTTTCTTCAAGGGCTGTCAATTCTTCAGCCATAGCCTTTTGCCAGACAACTTGGGATTGAGCTTCATGAAAGTTCTTCAGCTCATGAACACTGGAGATAGCTGTAATAAAAGTTGTGTGCAGAGGTGATAATCTTTGATAAGTCTGGAATTTAGTAATTGGGTACCTGACAGTATGAGCAACATAGTCTTGTAATTTTGCAGGAGGTTAACGGGTTCGTGGAGGATTGCGTCTCAGAAGTTCTGCCCTGTCTTGATCATTGGATGATTGTTGTTCAATGTGGACATTAATGCCTTCTGAAAGAACATCACTAGAAGTGTCTAAATTATCATCAGAGATAGTGACAGGGTGAGATGGAGTTACAGTGTGATCTGTAGCTGGACTAAGTGGTTCTGGAGAATGCTCAAGATGAAGATTAGTCCCAGGTAGTGATGAATTTGTAGAGTGATCATTGCTGAGTAACGGGAAAAATTCTGAGAGAGTCTCTTCTTGACTAGTGCCTTCAAAGTAAGGACTAGTTTCAACAAACCGTACATCTCTAGTGACATATTGTTTCTTGGATTTAGGCTCATAACATTTGTATCCTTTCTTGGTTTGTGAGTAACCCAGGAATATGCATTTAACAGCTCTGCGGTCAAGTTTATCACGCAGAGTAGCTGGTAAGTGTACGTAACAAGTACACCCGAACACTTTAAGGTATGTCAGATCTGGTTGTTTTTCCTGCAAAACTTCAAGCAGACTTTTAAAATACAGCACGCGGCTGGGCAAACGATTTATAAGATGAGTAGCAGTAAGAACACCATGAGACCAAAAAGATTTGGGCACATTCATTTCAAGCATTATGGCTCGAGTTTTCTCTAACAAATCATGATTTTTGCGTTCAGCAATTCCATTCTGTTGGGGTGTATTAACACAACTGGTCTGATGCAATATGCCATTAGAGTTTAAGTAGTTAGTCATAATATGGGACATGTATTCGGTGCCATTATCATAACGAAAAATTTTAATTTTGGCTGAGAATTGGGTAGTAACCAATGTATGGAAATTTCTGAAATTTTCAAACACTTCACATTTTGATTTTAACAGATATACCCAAGTAACTCTAGAGAAATCATCAATAAATGTTATAAAATATTTAAAACCATCAAGAGAGGCGGAGAAGGGTCCCCAAACATCTGAGTGAACAATTTCAAATGTTTGAGTAGTGTGAGACACAGATGATTTAAAAGGAAGCCTTGATGATTTCGAGAAATGACAAGTTTCACAATTAAGAGTTTCTTTAGACAAAACTGAAGTTGCTTTATTAAGGACAGACACTGAAGGATGGGAAAGACGTTGATGCCATAAAAGGTGTTCATTAAGAGGAGCAGAAATGGCTTGAAATCCTTTTGAAATCCGGGAATCAGGAGTAAAGTAGTAGAGTCCATGCAGGTGGAATCCTTCACCAATCATCCTCTTGGTGATGAGGTCCTGAAAGATAACTTTGTAAGGCGAGAATATAACTTCACAATTAAGTGAGGTTGTCAGCTTTTTAACGGAAAGTAACTGGAAAGGAAAATAAGGAACATAAAGAACATCAGAGTTGACATTATGTGACACAAGTTTCATTTTTCCCTTACCCTTTACAGGAGCCCCTTTCCCATTTGCTACTGAGACACACGTAGGGGTAGAAAAAAAGGTGAAATCAGAGAAATTAGTTAACTTATTAGACATGTGATCAGTGGCACCTGAATCAATAACCCATAAATCATGAAAACTACCAATCTCTAATGCAGTCATAAGGGCAAGTAGAATACCTTGACTATTTTCAGTGTTTGCATCAGCCATGAATCCTGCAAACTGATTGAGAATGGTTGTTGTCTGATTCTGTCCTCCATTTGAAGTTGTTTCCTGACCATGTTTGTTTTGCAAATAATGTGCAAATTCATTCAGCAGGGCAACGGGGCTGGAGGTGAATGACTCTGTGTGACTTGTAGCTGAATTTGCTTTATGCTGAACAGCAAACTTCCCTTTTTGATCTTTGTTAAATTTTGGTTTTATCTCTGGGTGTAGACTCCAGCATCGGTTAATTGTATGTCCAATATTGCGACAATGTTGACATTTGAGATCTGGTCGTTTCCCTTTGTAGACTTTTCCTTCTGGGTATGGTCGCGCAAGATAAGCACTAACACCAGGATTACTTAGAGTGACAGTGCGGGACATGACTTTTCGACGACTTTCTTCACGCTGGATTGTGGCGCACACACTTTGAAAAGATGGGAGTTCAACATTCATTAAAATGTGACTCCTTAAATCCTCAAATTCAGGATTAAGGCTAGCCAACAATTGGAAGATCCGGTCTTCCTCAGTTCTCTTTCGCAGGATAGTTGCATCTATTGTATGAGGTCGATAGATCTCCAGCTCACTCCATAGTTTTTTCAAGTTTCCCAGTAAGTTGACAAATGATTTTCCATCTTGATTAATATTGGCAATGTCTCGATTAATCTGAAAAATCCGGGCAGAATTGTTTTGGTTTCCATACATATCACGAATGGCATTCCAAAGATCCAAAGAGGACTCAGAGTAACAAAAAATTTCAGCAAGATTGCGCTCCATTGAATTTAAGAGCCAAGACATGACTAGTTGATCTTTTGATAACCAGGCTTCATATTCTAATGAGCCAACCTCAGGGGATTTTATCGTACCATTGATAAATTCCAATTTTGATCTTCCACCAAGAGCAATTGTGATTGCTCTAGACCAAGGAAGATAATTAAATTCATTCAACAATACTGAGCTCAATTTATGAGCAGTGTTGATATCACTATCAGCAACGTTGGATAAGGAGGCCACCATCTCCTTTGTTCCTCCAACTGCATCATGACTTTCAAAGTTGGCCATGACAAAACACAGGGGAGGGAATTAAAACAGGGAGCGAGAGATCACCGCTCTGATACCATGAAGAATTTATGAATGAAAGAGATTCACGTTTTTCTTATTTTCTGTCCAGCAAGGTTACATACATATATATAGGGATACAGAGCTAGACTCTGTTTCAATCTCTCTCAGATGATTATCCTTTTACATATAGGATTGTAACAGTACACGTTATTATCTTTAACTATAACTATACTTTCAAGAGCTAACAGATGGAGTATGACTAGGATATAAACACATGACGTAGGATATTTCCAATAGCTGGTGTCTGAATTCCTGTAAAATATCTTATTTGATAATTTTAAGAAATTTTAATTACTTAAATAAGTATTATTTGAGAAAAAATACAATTATGTTTTTAAAAAAGAATTCTAAGGATAAATATGCAACAAAAAATTAAAAAAAAAATTGAACCCTCCTTGAAAATTTTCATGGTTACTTTTGTAACAAAAATCACTTGTATTTTTTTTTTAAGGGAAATGATGAAAGTATTTCTAACTCATCAAGTAAAAAATCTTTGATTTATAGTCTAATGATGGAGCTCAAGATTCTTGAAGTAAAAAAAACCATGGGCTCACCGATTAACTAAGATTAGAAATATCGGGTATGGCAATTCGTTATAATTATATATATTTGGACTCAATACTTGGTTAAGTTTAAAAATAATAGGTCAGGTAGCTTATCGAACTCGTATATATATATATGTAGGCTTAGTGTTTTGCTGAGTCGGAAAATAATGAATCTATAACTTATAAAACCCATATATATATATATATATATATATATATGACCTTAACCGCTCTACTAAAGCTGAAAATACTGAATTATTTTTTTATTTTTCATTATTTTTTAGAAAAAAAATTCGAGGTAAAAACAAAATAGGCGGATCTTTCACTTGCCAAACAAAGTAAAAAAAAGAATTCTCGTCAATATAACAATCCCAATATAGATGAATCTATGGTCGGAAATGTAAAAACCGGTATTGAATTTGAAATTATCGTAACTATTAAGAACCATGGAAAAAAGGTTGACAGATAGTTGTTTCCAGCAGCCTGTCTCGTGTCGCCTTTTCTCTTGTATTAAATCATCCACGAGGTTCTCTTTAATATCGTACATAAAAGGTTGCTATCTCAAGGAGAAAAGGAAAAAGGAAAAGAAACTCCAAATTGCTGATCCATGATTACAAGAGTCGTGCTTTAATGATCAATTCAAGTTGAGTTTAATCAATGAATTTCAATTTTCAGGTGCTTAGCTCCTTCAATCAAGTCAAATTAAACAATTCACCAGAAAGGAAAAGAGGACAGGTGCTTACCACGTCATAGCATTTAGTTATCAGTTTGCATGGGAAATGATTAATTTCAGGGTCCATTATAATAGTGATTCCTGCCTGCAGAAGTTGGGACCAAAAAATGGAGAAGAAGATTGCCATCATCGGTGCCGGAATCAGTGGCTTACTTGCATGCAAACACATACTGGAGAAGGGTTTTAGCCCTATTGTGTTTGAAGCAAGGAGTGGCATAGGTGGAGTCTGGTCTCAAACCATAGAGTCTACAAAGCTACAAATACCTAAAAAAATGTACCAGTTTTCAGATTTTGCCTGGCCACCTTCAGTTACAGAGACTTTCCCTGATGACGAACAAGTACTGGAGTACATTAAAGCCTATGCTGTTCACTTCAACATCCTTCCTAGGATCAGATTTAACTGCAAAGTGACTTGCATAGACCATGTAAAACCAGGTAATGAGGATTTCCCATCTTGGGATTTGTGGGGTGGCACTGGTTGGCCTTTTTCTCCTACTGGAAGATGGAATGTCACTGTACAGGATGCCAGGGATCCCACTGCACCAGTTGAGGTAATCAAGATCTTTTTGCTTATTTCATTCTAAGCCACTAATTTACTGTTTATGATTTGCTCCCTTCAAGTGTTACTGTGTTAATTAGTATTCTATTTAGTTTCTTTTCGTGTTTAATTAAGTCCAAGATTGGCATAATTTGGATCTGGATTATTCAGTTCAACAACTTAAGCACATCAGAACACAAAGATGGAATCCAGAGTAAAGCTTTACTGCAAATTTAGGGACAAGATTAAACCATTAGAGATGTTAAATTGGTGGAGAAAATTGTTGGGATGTCTGGACTAAGCAATCTTTTTGTATGATCTTCTTATTCCAGGTTTACCAACTGGATTTTGTGATCCTTTGCATTGGAAAGTACAGTGACCTGCCTAACATACCAGATTTTCCCTTGAACAGTGGGCCTGAAGTGTTTAACGGGAAGGTCTTACACTCTATGGATTATGCTGCAATGGCTAATGATTGTGCTTCTGAGTTGGTTACAAACAAACGGGTTACTATTATCGGCTTTCAGAAATCAGCAGTGGACATAGCAGCAGAAGTTGCAGACATAAATGGTAAGTGGCATTTTCTATCTCAGGGAAACTTTTGATGGATTGAGACATGTTTTGAGACTTTTCCTTCTCTGCCGAAAATTTCTTATTATCAGTCAAGGTTTTTGTGAAGTCTTCAATTAATAGGTATGCTAATTGATGAGCATGATATATAGCAACAGATTGTCTAGTTGTACTATATTAGGCTGTTGGCTAGGTTTTTTGAAAAATGACAACAAATAGATTACAAGGGAAATAAGTGGTCTCTTTTCTTTCTTCTTCTTGATCGTGGCTGAATCGAAATCTTAACCCCTTTCTTCATTCAGATGCTGTCACTGACTCGGTTCTAGTGTTTTACATCATGAGATTCTTACTGAATTGTATATTTTGTTCTGATTCATTAGGTGTGGATCACCCATGCACACTGATATTCAGAACTGTCCATTGGACAGTTCCTGACTACTTTATCGCACTCACCTTCAAAAGCTTAAATCGCTTCACGGGGTTTATGGTTCACAAGCCTGGTCAAGGATTTTTCATTTGGCTCTTAGTCATTTTGCTTTCACCTCTGGTAACCTCTCATAGTGCCTCCTGTGATAGTTACATGCAGCCTGTCATCCAATTGACGCCCTATAATGTGTGGTTTCAGCTGTGGATATTTTCAAAATTAGTGGAGGCCTATCTCAAGAGGAAGCAACCATTGAAGAAATACAATATGGTCCCAGAACATGGCTTCCTCAAACAGATATCTTCATGCATGTTCACAGTGTTGCCGGCCAATTTTTATGACAAGGTCGAAGAAGGAAGCCTCGTCCTGAAGAAGTCGCAGAGTTTCAACTTTTGCAAAGATGGTTTGGTTATAGATAGCGAGGAGACCCCTATAGCAACAGATATTGTTATCTTCGCAACCGGATACAAAGGTGATGAAAAGCTCAAGAACATTTTCAAATCAAGCTGCTTTCAGAAATGCATCACTGAGTCACTAGCTCCCTTCTACAGGTACTGGTGATGCACTTGCTCTTTTGGTGTTTTCAAAGTCCTCAATCCTACCGACTTATGACATTGATTTTATTTTAATCTTTCAGGGAATGCATACATCCCCAGATCCCACAACTGGCAATACTTGGATACGCGGATAGTCCTGTATTCTTGTATACAACAGAAATGAGAAGCAAGTGGCTAGCCCATTTTCTTGCTGGAAAATTTAAGTTACCAACCATAGGAGAGATGGAAGCTGATGTGAAAAAATGGGAAAAATGCATGAAGTATTATGCGAATGAGAGCTACAAAAGATCATGCATTAGCGTGTTGCTGCAAATCTATTGCAATGATCAGATCTGTAAGGACATGGGGTTTAATCCAAGAAGGAAAAAGTGGCTTCTAGCTGAGCTATTTGCTCCTTATTGTCCTGATGATTACAAATACCTATGTTGGGAGATGTAGATTACTGAAACCTGAGAAATTATAAGAACTCTTCAATGTTTTCCCTGAATTCAATCCAAGTTTCCTTGTTAGCAAACAGCAAAGATTACTCAAACTCAACTTATTATCCACGCCTTATGAAAACGAAACAATATTGTCAAATCCAATAATTGAAAAGCTTTCTTGTCCTTGTAATTTTGTTACTTAACAATCTAGAAAGCTGCAATGGCATGTTTATGAGTTCAAACAAGAGTATCAGATGCTTTTGTTCTCAACAGGTTATTAAAAATTAGAAACAGAGTTTTCGAGTGATCTAAGAATACATGTCAAAAGTTTAAGGTTAGTGCTTATTCTGAGTTGAACCTCGTATTGTAAACTTATCAACCAGAATATTTGCTTACTTAATCTTTGGACAAGAA
Organism: Populus alba x Populus glandulosa; assembly: GCA_033617975.1. Lineage (NCBI taxonomy): Eukaryota > Viridiplantae > Streptophyta > Magnoliopsida > Malpighiales > Salicaceae > Populus > Populus alba x Populus glandulosa. The sequence goes on along the minus strand of CM066147.1, from coordinate 23,298,032 downwards.
AGTTTAAGGCTACTTTTTTCCTGCTTTCCTGGCTTCTGTTAGCATTACTTCTGCATCATGAGCCAATTTATGACAATAATTATTCGAGTTTGATACGCGACATTTCTCATTTTTCTCTCTTTTTTCTGTTTCAAGATAGGAATCAAATGTTACATTAAAGATGGTAGGGTTGCTTCAGCAAGGATAGATTAAAGAAATCGCGTAACGTTGATGTTTCAACAGGAATCACTGTAATATGTTTGTCCACTTTTTTCCCTGCCGGATTGAAGAAACTTCTTAGAGCTAAGATTATAGGAATCAACTTATATAGAATATTAAATTAACACGAGCTATCAATTTTCTTTCCTTCCAGTTTTGATAGATTAATTTTTATCTCCCCTTCTTTATTAGTCGAATAACTAGATGGATTTTAGGCATGCACTTGCAGATCTATTTTTATATTGCTTAGAATTAGAAGTCAGAAGTTTCAAACACAGGAGGTGCAGAGAGGTGCTTTTCATGGATGTCAAAGAACTATCTCAACCTAAAAACTTAAGCTGTTAGGTGAGGTTTCAGGATATAATTTATATTATTCTCTAACTTAAGCTAAAGTGAAAGCTCTTTGAACTTGAAACTTGCACATGCTCACATTACTTTATGCTTAATTTTATCAAATAAATAAGAATGATGAAATTCGAACTCGTGACCACTAGGTCATTAAAGTTCTGATACTATGTCAAAGAATCATCTCAATCTAAAAGTTTAAGCTGTTAGGTGAGGTTTCAGAATATAATTTATAACGATGGACGGCTAGACGGCTAGGAGGCCATGCAGGCCGAAGTTATAGTATTTTATCGGCTGAACTATCAACCACGAATAAGGCTATGCTTTCTTGGGAAATTTCGTTTAGACCATGTTAGCATCATAGCGACCAAATTTACACCAACTGGAAAGACTCAAGGTAGTTTGCTCCATCCTTGGACCCAAATGAAGCTATTTCCTTTGAGGGACTTGGACATCACAGAATCGCCTTTTAGCTGTTTAACAAAGTCACCATCAATTTTTGAAATTCAGGCTTGGACTTGGCCACATATTGTGCAGCCGCTGCCCGGAAGATGTTTCCCGTGCAATTCTCTGACGAGGGTGGTGTCGTTTGTTTCAGCAAATTCACTGCATGAGAATTGAAGGCCTTTGTGATCCACATAATTCTTCTGAGGTAGCCATTTTACACCTCCACAAGAAATCTGAAACTACCTAACGCCGGTGGCGGTGGGGTAATTCACTCCTGAGCAGGCTACTTGGACCTTAAGGTTGGCAATATATTGCTGAGGCATCAAACACAAATCTTGTGGTGATATTGCACCAGCCCCTTTCGTACATATAACCCCACATATGGTTGCTTCGTTTCTGCCAGCTCGGGCTGTTGCAGTCAGAAAAGTGCTCAGTGCAGCATCTCAGGTAGAGTGTGTCTCTGTTCTCAATCCCAAGCACAAGTTTTTAAGCCTTTCTGGTTGCTAGATCCTTGGTTGTCAACTTGGTTTCAGAGACGTATTGAAAAATAGTTTGGTTTACTGGGTTTTTGAATTAACCCGTGTGTTATCAAATTAATCCGTGAAACATCAGATTAACTTGAATTAATAGTTTTTATTAAAACAATATATTTAAAAAAAAATTATTAGTTCTAATCTAATTGAATTTGATGAATCAAGTAATTCACTATAAGCTTAACTGAGTTAACCAAACTTATCTCTTAATATGCTAGCGATTCCTATAAAAAGAGAAACATGAGGTGCTCATGGTTAAATTTGTTTTTTAAAATATTTTTTATTTGAAAATATATTAAAATAATTTTATTTTTATTTTAAAAAAATTATTTTTCATATTAACATATTAAAATAATTCAAAAACTATTTATAATATTTTTAAAAGTACGTTTCATTTAAAAAAATATTAAATTTATATTTTTATTATTTTTCAATAATTTTAATATACTAATATAAAAAATATAAAAAATCTAACAAATAATTATTTTAATATATTTTTAAATAAAAAATATTTTAAAAATATTATACATCATAATAACAAACACACATAACCTTTTATAACTAGATTCATGTCATTATTTGCTATAAAATTACACTAACAAATATTTTTATCTTAATATTTTTTTTCATTGAATTTAACGATGAAGCTTTTCTTTTTAAAATTAAAATGGACATGAAAAAGGTGATTGCCTTCATAATCACTATAAACGTCATATATTTTGATCTTATAACATTTACGATCAAGGATAAAACATAATTTATCTCAGCAAGTAAAATTAATTAAACGTAGATGACATTCGAACCCAAATTGATGAACGAATCTCTCTTCGAAGTACTTTTCGAGAGCTTCTATAACATTTTTTTTATACAATTAACAGATTATGAGAATCGGATCTTGCCATTTTGGAGATGATATTAAGATAAAAATAATAAAGCACCAAACTAAGCAAAATTGAGAAACTAGGGACCAAATTCATCATTTACATAGTGTGAATGCGGCCATTGAACGTGGAAATCTAGATTAGACACTGACAAAGTCTCAGGCACCCTGTCTCTCTCCCTCTCTCCCCATCATCATCGTCATCTCCCCCTCCCTCCTCTCTCTGGAACTCATGGCTTCTCTCCTCCCATTCTTCATTTTCGCTTCTCTTTCACTCGTTAATGCTAAATCTAATTCAACTTTCACTCCCATCAATCGCGATCTCTACCACTCCAGGTAATTAATAATAAATCGAAATTATCTTTCTGTTGAACGAAATAGTGCCTGATTTCTATTTTCATTGTTTTTGTTACAGCGCTGATTTGTTGGAGCAAATAAAGGCATTGGTACACCGTCACCCAGACAAACTTACCGTACGTTTTTCTTTTTATGGTAATAAAAAGTTTGTGTTTTTTTTGTGTTTTTTTAATGTTGTTTTTAAGGTTGTGATGATGGGTTGCTATTCTTTTTTTAATTTAATAGGTGGAGACAATTAAAACAGGAAACAGGGGTTATAAAGCGGAGATTAGTGTAGTTACTTATTGCAGAAGTAGAAAAGAAGCTGATGACAGGACGAAGTTTCGGATTCTTCTTGTAAGTTTTCGCCTTTTTTCCGAATTGTTTATGTATTGCTGGCAGAACCCATCAAGTAGTTTGATTTAAGGAATTGTTGGTTTTTTGGATTAGGTTTAAGGAATTCGATTTGGTGTGTAGCGGATTAGTTTATTGAAGATTGGTATTTTGGTGTGATTGGTAATTGCTGGTTTTGTTGACAGATGATTCCCTTGTCTTCCAGAGTTTCGGGCAACATGGGAGGGAGCTAATTACAACAGAACTTGCATTCCGGATCTTGTCGATTTTAAGTGAGGAACAGTTTCTACCCGATGTAGATGCTGCTTCTTTGAATAATATCCTAGACAAGCTCGTCATTAAGGTAGTTTAAATATGTCGCGGCCACTAATTTTCCTTATAGCTGAATCGTGTCTCTATTGAGGATAATTACAACCTTAGAAGCCAGAGATATATGTTCATTACTGGTATCTACAAGCTGATGTTTCGGAATGCTAATTTTCAATGGCATGGCAGGTGGTGCCAATGGAAAATGTGAATGGACGGAAACTTGTTGAAGGAGGAGATCTTTGTGAGAGGAGGAATGGTAATGCTGTTGATTTTTAAGGTTTAAAATGACTGTTTGGAGAGTTAGAAGTGATTAAGTTTATTTTTTTGGCAGGTAGAGGAGTTGATCTCAACCGGAATTGGAGTGTTGATTGGGGCAAAAAGGAGAAGGTGTGTTCTGCATATTAAATTTAATACCATCTGAATACTGTTTTACATAACAACATCATGAGCACATCAAGTGAATTGAAATCTTTGTACACTGGACTATAAATGGGCCTTTAGAATAACCAGTAAAGTTCTTCCCTTGTATCTGTAAATGAAGGATTTGATTGTCATAATTCAGTTCAATAGTGTGCTACAATGTGATGTGGTTTCTTTGTCTCATATTTAGTGCTTCTCCAATTACAGGACTATGATCCATATGAAGAAAATCCTGGAACTGGTCCTTTTAGTGAGCCTGAAACTCAAATAATGCGGAAACTCGCCTTAACATTCGATCCTCACATATGGGTTAATGTGCATTCGGGAATGGAGGTGAGCAGTCCCAAGAAACACTTTTTTTTTTATTGCCTACTTTGGTTCGTTATAACGTGCTTCTATTCCTTTTCATTTAGGGTTGCATGATTTCTTATTTGTTTTTGTTTTTCAGGCATTATTCATGCCTTACGACCACAGGAATACAACCCCTGATGGTGCACCATCAGAACAGATGAGGTCATTGCTTAGTAAACTGAACAATGTTCATTGCCACAAGCGTTGTATGATTGGTTCAGGAGGAGGCTCTGTTGGGTTTGTATTACTTAAAACTGAGACCCTGTCCATTCAAAATCTCTTTACTTTCCATTTTTTCTAGAGAGACAACCACTATTGTATTGTCTTAATAGTGATTACTGATGAGTGTCCATGAGCTTACAATACAATTAGTTCCTATTTTTGCAAAGCATGCTGTCACAAGGACCTTACCTTTAATCACAGTGCATTGCAGACAAGTGACACACATGGACATAGTGATGGCTTTGTGATATGGCCATTTTTTTTCTCCCTCTAGGCCTTCTGTTGGGACATCATGTAACTTTAGTAAATATGGCCATGCCTGCATTGTCCAAACTTCTGATTTGTAGCTGGTTCATATGTATCGTTCTAGACTTCTGGACGCAGCGTATAGCAAGGCTAAAAGCTAGGGTTCCTCAATCCCTAAAGTTTTAAGGCCCTAAACTATAGAGAAAAAAGCTGGGGTTCTCAGTAGAGAAAATTGTAGAGAAAACTCAAGGTTTGTTTCATTAATCTTCTATAAAAATGATTATATGCTAGTAAAAAATCCTCAACAAAAAATGGAAAAATAATAAAAAAGTTCTAATCCAGCTAGAAAAAAAAATCTTAAATCAACTATAAAAATATAAATCTTAAACAGCAACTTCTAGGTCTTATTTGAAGACCTTCCCAACCTCTAATGGTAATGAAATTTTAACCCTAGACCTTTAAATTTTTCTATTAAAATTTCAGTCGGTTGTTTTTATCAAGCTGCATGTTAGATGTGTTCGGGCTTCTTTGTAGGTTTGGCCTTATTTATCTGGTCTATAAATATATTCGCAACATGTTCCACGTCACTTCAGTCTAAAACATCTGGGTACTTCGGCTGTTATAGCCTAGTGTCTACACGGCCTGCAGGGCCTTTGGAGTTGCCTTGCAGCTCTTGCTAGCATGCAATTCCTTTTGCATAGTTCCAAGGATTTCCATGCCCTGGTTCCACTTATTATCATCTTGAAGGAAATATGATTTGCCATACAATTTTACAAATTCGACATGTTTTTGTTCAATGCTTTAATATAGGTATCTTGCACATGGGACAGCAACAGATTTCATGTACGAAGTTGTAAAAGTGCCTATGGCCTTCACCTTTGAGGTTTGTGAAATATGAACTCCTGCCATAAAAATGCTTAAAAATTAAAAGCTAGTCTCTCTTTAACTTTTGTTTCATGCTATAACTGGCAGATTTACGGAGATACCGCAGCTTCATCACAGGACTGCTTTAAAATGTTCAATCCTGTTGATTTTACGACCTTCCATGTAAGCTGGATTGCTATTCTTTATTTTCTTTTTAGTCTCATGTTTCATCAATGTTTAACCAAAGTAGCATCTGTTTGGTGATGGAAAGAATCTAAACTTAACTATCAAAATTTTCTTTTTGTGCACAGAGAGTTCTCAATGACTGGTCCTCTTCTTTCTTCACAATTTTTAAGCTGGGACCGCACCAGCTAGATGGAAACAGTTCAAAGGAGATGGCAGCCAGTTTGGACAAGTTTGTATCGATTGATGAGTATCTTGACGGGTACCTGGTGGAGAGGAGAAATAGATATGGTAAAAAGATGGAGGTGCTAGATGTTGGGATGCAGGAGATAAGGACGTATTTTAGGCTTTTCTTATTATCATCAGTTTTGTTATTGTTCATGTTCTGTTCTAGAATTGCAAGGAGCAAGTCCAGTAGACCAATTGTTTCAGCCTTACCCGTCTGACATTGTATTGTGTACTCTACATTCTTTAGAAAAAGATGTATTAAGTATTTCCTATAATCTAAAATTAGTGTAATTAAGCTTCATCTAGAACTTTTTTTTTTCTTCCATGATCTAATATTGGTTTCTCTCAATGAATTGCATATCATCTGCTCTCTAATGCCACCATTGAACTTGAATCTGATGGGATTATAAGCTTTACACAACCCAACAAGCAAAGGGAAGGCTAATAAAGAAAACAGTTATCATATGAGAAAATAACAAATGCTTATTACCATAATTCATCGGGAAGGAAATTTCATAGCTTTTGTTTGGTTGAAGTTTCCTGTCACAGACAGGATGGTGGTATTTAATCATTGAATCATGAACAGTATTTTTATTTCTGTTGGGATACAAGAACGATATATGCAGTAATAGAAAATAACCCTGGCAACAATTACGTATCTCATTACCATGGCGTGCGGTGAGAAAAATATTAACAGCTAAACAAATGGGAGGAGGGAGGGAGGAGGTTCCTCAAATCCTGTGTTTCTTATCTCAAGTATATGGCACTTCATGGATGCAGACAGCCATTAGCTCCTGAAGCAGAGCCCCTTTGCAAGTCTTGTGAGGATGTGCATGTATGAAGTATTTCCTGCAAAACCGTAATAGTCTAGAGAATGAGAATGACTTCATGCTATGGAGGATAAGATATATGCTAATTATCGTATAATGACAACAGTGCAAGGGAATGCAGGCACAAACCTCAAACAAGAAAATCAAATTTGAATATAATAATGATCTCATATTCCGGTATGGGTGGATAGCTTGGGCTTCTCATCTACAATTCTAATGTTTGCTTCATGTATTTCAGAGCAGAGCGTAACATTGCTCTAGCTTTCCTGTCTGGAGTGCAACCAGACAAAATCATTTCTTCATACACAGATGGAACCTGAAACACAGAGGATTATAGACGTGGAAACCAATTATGTAAGCACAAAGTTATAGAAAAGGGTGATTGATAGGCATGTATTCAGACATTGTAACTACATAGCTAGGGCATTTAAGATATTTGTTAGACATGAACAACAATCTCATCTAGCACATACCCAAATTTGATCTTTATGTGACTTCCTATAATGCAAGTCCAAAATTAGTGGATGCACTATAAAGTTAAAGTGAACCACTGTTCTAGTTGCTAATCCAAGTCCAAAGGCTCCGAAGTCTGAACTTCCAGCTCAGATACAGACATGCAGTATAAGCAAAAAACAAGCAGACAAAACTGCAGGGTGACACACACCATACAATGGTTATGCAGTTTATGGTTATAGTTTAATGATAAACTATACATCAGTTATTTGATATAATGTTTCATTTCTAGGTAGAAGTGATGAGAAATTATGCATCCATTTGATTAGATTATTTTAAGGCAGGCAACTCAATGATTGATAGTAACAACTGAAACATCTAAATTTTGATATATGGATCACTGCAAACAATTTATCAGCCCATGATATATGCAGCATTCAGCTTTATCATGTCAGCAATACCTTAAGAAAAGGAGATAGACAGTAAGCGGTGGATGTACAATGGGCACAAAATGCAAAGGTTGCAGTATCAATGTCCAAACACATCACAAGGAAAAAAAAAAGGCAGCGCATCAAAATTTCCAAACACGTGCATATGAAAAGGAGACACGGGTATCTGGGATTATGGGCATGACTTGTCTGCGAGCAATATAACAAATATTATACCTTATCGAACTTCTCAACACGAATCAGAGCTTTCATAAGTGTTGTATAAGTAACCACATCTGCTTTCAAGTCCTGCAGTTATTGAACCAATGGACATTTATAAAAGGGCAAGACAACCAATGGATATTCACGGACAATTACTAGCTAATGCTTACATTTTCCTTCATGTACTGCAGCACTGTAAAGGCTTCAGAATCCTTCCTATCCTCACCAAATGCATTGATCAACGAATTGAGAGCTAGGAGACTAGGCTTTAGACCATCAACCCTCATTGCCCTAAATGCACTTACAGCTTGCTCAGACAAACCCTGTAGGAAAATGAAATGCTAGATCATTAAAAGGTCAGACTAGTGGATCCTATGTATCTTACAGAGTTCCAATTTGCACAAAAAGGGTAGAGAATGCATTCATTTAAACCTCCTTATGATCTGAATTGCACATACCAAGATCTGAGCTTGTACTTCTGAGGATTACAAGTTCCCCCAGAGAACCAAAAAGGTGCATTTATTAAACACATGACAGTGTCATCTTATTACACATCAAAATGACAAGCATCAGTGATCTCAATTGCATAGCAACTGTGATGGTAGAGGTTTAATGGTTATTATCTAAAATGTTAGTCATGTTATCCTGTGTCCCCCCTAAACAGTAAGCACGAATGATAGGTCAGACATTTAAGCACATGATCATGGATATGTAGTTTCTTGCAAGATAATATTTTCATGCAAAAGTTTATTTTTATACCCACAATGAAAATAGTCCAGGTGGCCAAGACTACGCCTATGATCCACTATAATCTGATCAGCAGTAAAGCAATCATATAAAGGAGTTGGTGGTAGTGACAAGGCCGTTAACATACCCTTTGTGCATAGGCATTTATCAACGCGTTGTACATAGTAGAGGAAGGTTTTAATCCTGCAGCCTTCATGTCATCCAAGCACTCAATTGCATCATTAAACCTCCCTGATTTCCCATAAATATCAATGAGGGTAGTATACGTCACAGAATTAGGCACTAAACCCTGACTTCGCATATTTGCCAACAAATTCTTCACATCATCCCATCTCTCCTGGTCCCCAAATGAATTAATCATAATGTTAAATGTAGTATTACAAGGAGAGTACCCTCCTTCCATCATTTCCTCAAACAACTCCTCCGCTCTATCATGCTTCCCTGCCCTGCAATGACAATCTATTAGGGTATTCCATGTAACTGTATCAGGTTCTATCCCCTCTGATAACATCCTATCAAAGGTAGCCATTGCATGATCAAGACAATTAAACTTGCCAAAGGTATCAATCATAACATTATAAAATACCCTATCAGGGCGCACCCCACTGTTCTCCATTTCCCTCAAAACTTGAAAAGATTTCTGCCACTCCCCTTTATCCCGGTAACTCGATAAAATCCGACTAAAAACATATGCATTAGGCTGCACATTACTCGCTTCCATTTCCTTCAACACAATCCTCGCACTCTCCCATCTCCCCGCATTCCCATATGCGTCAATCAAAAAACTATAAGTCTGTTCATTCGGCGAAACACCACTCCTCTCCATCTCCGAAACAACAAACTCCGCATCTTTCAACAAACCTGCTTTCACATACCCTCTAAGAAGTGCATTATACGCCCTAGTCCTCGGTTTCAATCCATTATCTCTCATTTCCTCGAAAATCGCCTCCGCTTCCACTGTCCTACCACAATTCCCTAAAGCCCAAATAACAGCCACAAGCGTTGCAGTTTTCACACTCAATCCACTACCTTGAACCACACCTAAGAACTCCAACGCTTTACTCAAATCACCAGCTTTCGCAAACCCAACAATTATATCATTTGATAACTGCACATCAAGTTCAAGCTTATCACACTCAATTTCCCTATAAAGCTTTTGCAAAATCGCAGAATCAACTCTATTTTTCCTCATTAACGACCTAATTATCAAACTATAATTAACAAAATCCGACGGATAACCATCCTGCCTCATTCTAGTTATCAAATTAAGCGCCTTTTCAAGATCATTATTCCGTGCACAGGCGCTAATCAAGGCATTATAAGTTAATGGGGTCAAATTTTGCCTCTGGGAGAGCAAAAACGCCTCGTATAGTTTCTCTGATTGACCAAGCGCATGAATCAAGATAGAGTACAGCAACTCGTAAGAGAAACAGAGGTTATGCTTTTGTAGCCATAAAACGACAGCGTAAGCGAGACCAATAGAGGAAGAGGAAGTACAGAGAGATTTTAATAGAGAGTGCCAGAGTGGACCAGGGACTACTCGGTATGACTCGGCCAGTTGGAACTCGGTGGGGTCCAGTGAAGTAGGAGAGGATGAGGCTGAGTCAGAGTCAGTGGAAGTGGTGATTTTTTTGGAGAGGTAGTCGAGGAGAGGAGTGAAGTCATAACGGCGGCTTTGGAGAGGGAGAACGTCGTCGTCACTGAAGCCTTCGATATCGTTTTGTGAAGCATAGTGTAGTCGTTTTGAGTAAGAGAGAGAGGAGTCGGTGAAATTTGTGGTGGTGGAAGTGGCGGAGAGTGGTGGTTGGAAGATAAGGTGGTGGTGGTGGTGGTGGTGGTGGTGGTGGTGGACGATTGGAGAAGTTATATAAACTGAAGGGAATCGATTTGGGAGAGGTGGAGGAAACAAAAGCATCTTACTTGGAGATGGATGGAACTGAGGGAGAGCGAGGGAGGGGTGAAGAGTAGAGGTGGCCTAACGGGAAGCAAGAAATATTTTATCGGGTATAGATTTTTTAAAGAGTACATTAATGTATGGTCCCTCGAAGTTTGTAAATGTATTGAATCAACCCCTTTGTTTTAATTTGGATATGCAACCCTCGTGCTTTCGGATTTTATACTTTGGAAATTCGATATTATAATATAATTACTTATGGAATAATTGACTTACATTTTCAACCTCATACCAAACATCACTTCCCACGTAATTGGAGCAGAGTTGTTGATTCCGTTCCGTTTCGGCTGGAATGCCCGGAACATCTCGTACCAGTTAAAAAAACGAAACAAAATGGAACAAGTTTCGTCTCGCGTAAAATCTCGGTCTGATCCGGAAATTCCGGGCAAATTTCGGCCGGAACGTTCCGGCCGAAATCAATGCGTTCCGTTTCGGGTCAACGCTGCCCGAGTCAAAGACTCAAGGTTAGATTCAAAATTAAACCCGGTTTACAATCTACAGTCTACACCCGTGCTACAGCCCTACACCCGTGCTCTTTTTCTCTTTTGCTAAACCAAATCCCTAATTTCTCTTCCTCCTCGCAGACTCAACCCGACCAAAACAATTACAATCTTTCGTCTTCTCTAGTTCTCTGAATCTCTGTTGTTTGTCATGCTCTTCCATGCGGCAGTAAGCCACTGACTTCCCGACCGAAGAAGAAGCCAATAACTGCACAATCAACAAAAAAGAGAAGAAGCCGCCCCCTGCAACCTGGCAAAGAATTATCAAAGAGGTTGATAATTCTCAAGTCTCAACCTCCTCGTCAAGAGGATTATCACACAGAAGACAGAACCAAAAGATTCATCAAACCTCGCTGGCCATCCGCTCACTTCCCTGCAGAGCTAAGGTGCGATCCTTTTTGGTCTTTCTGTTTTTTATTTCATTGTCTTCGTGCTCCGTGTTAATGTCAGAATTGGTATCTGTCTTTCTGTTATTTTGGAGGTTTGCTGTAAATGAAGTTGATAATTCAGCTCTGGTGGTTCTTTCTTGAGCCAGCGGAGATGACAACAAAATCAGGACTGTGGGTTTGTGAATTGTGAGAGAGCGCGCATCTGTTAATTGTGAACTGCCCTTAATGTGGAAGAGAGAAGGGTAAAAAGCTAGTGGATGTTCAGTCTCTTCAGATCCTAATTACTTTTGGGGATGCCTTAGAAAATCAGGACTGTGGGTTTCCTTTTATTGGATTCTTCCCTGCGAACTGCGAAGGAGAGGAGGGGTTTTTTTGGCATCAATGTCAGCGGATCAATCTGATTAATTGCTGGAACGTTAATATCAATGTCAGGGGTTTTAATTTGGTCTTTCTTTGTATGTAATTTAATTTTGAAATGGAAAACTTACATTGCTGGAAGTCTGCGAAGGAGAGGAGGGGTTCTTTGCTGGAACTTTCTTTGTATATAATTTAATTTGGTCTTGTATCTAATTTAATTCAAGTTCAATGTAATCTTTTCTTTATATATAATCTTACTGTTGGGTTTGATTTATATTCTGTGCACAAGCTAGGTTCTGTATATTAATTGCTAGGTTTGGTAGTGAAGAACCTAGCCTTCTTGATGGAGATGATATAAGTTGGGAGACTATAGAAGCACCTTTGTCTACTTTGACTTTAGAAGATGAAGAGACATGTTTTGAAGAAGAGAATATTGAGCTTGGTGGAAATGATCAACTATTGGAATGTCTAGTTGATGACTTGCCTTACATACCACCACAAGATCAAGATCCTTATTTTTATGTTAATGATGGAGATGATGTTTAATTTATGTTTATTTTGTGTTAAAACATTTTACTTTTATAATATTTTGGTATTTTGTTTAAGTTGAATTACTTTCAGATTTTAAATTAAAGTTATATTTAATCTTGACTATTTAGGAATATTTTAAATTTTAAAATTATGTTGCTTGATATTGTGTTTGTATTTTGTCATGCATAATTTATCTTGAATTTAAATTATATTTGTTGAATATATATATATATATATATATATATATATATATATATATATGAACAGTACAACCCCGAAACGGCACGCCGAAACGGTCCGAAACCGGAACATTCCGTTCCAATTGAAAAAATGGAACACCCGTCGAAACGGAATTGACAACCTTGGGATAAAGGGACCATAAGGTTGAGCTATAGGGATTGATTTGAAAACAAAATTAAAATTAAGGGATCACGCTAAATTTGTGCTAAATTAATGGGATGTAGATTTGGTCACGGTCGTATTTTATGTTTTGTGATTTTAGCGCGTGCTAATAAGGCAACATCATATTTACTACAGTGGCCATTGATTGCTATGTTCAAAATAAATTAAAAATAGACATTGAAAATAGACGGGAAAATATATATAAAAAATGGATATAAAATTATGTTTGGTAGTGATATATTTGATAACAAAACAGTTATTTTTATAATTTATTTAGTTACGGTGGATAAAATATGATAAAAAATATATAAAAAAATTATTTTTAATATGTATTGTTGTGAAGCTTGTATGTTTTAAAAAAATAATTAGATATATTTTTTTTTACTTTAATTTGTATTGGGTGTTGAATTGATAATACTATAGTAATCACGATTATAAAACTAAGACTGACTTGATGGGTCGTCCCTTCCAATCCATTTTTTAAACCTTGTATCGGGTCAATTTCTGAATCGAGTTTTTAAAACCATGATAATATTATTATTCATACTTTAACTCGGGTTGACCCAGTTTGTGACATGGGCCTTGCCCCAATTAATCCCCGAGTTGAATTCTAAAACTATAATAATAATAATTTTTATTTTTTATATTGACTTGGGCCAAACTGGGTTGACCCACATAACCCGAGACTCGGGCATTGCCATGTGATGACTCTTTAATCAAATTTTTTAACTATGATAGTAACTATTTTTATTTGTATTAACCCTCCTGACATGTGACCCAAGCCTTACCTTGAATCAACCCCTAAGTTGAATTTTAAAAATACGATAATAATTATTTTTATCCTTACTTTGACCCGGGTTAAGAATTAACCCTACTTATGACTTGGGTTTTCCTCGGGATTGACTCTTGAATCAAATTTTAAAACTACAATGATAACCACTTGAATTTTCGCACAAACTCGAGTTAAATCGAGTAAACTTGAATTGTGATTTAGGTTTTGTCTCAAATCGACTCTCGATTTTAGGTTTAAAACTGCAACGATACTTATTTTTATTATTATATGTCTTAGCTGAATAATTGAATGAAATTGAAAGTTTTTATATAATTATATTTTATGAATAAAAAATAACAAATATTGTATATAAATAGATTTTTTTTTGTAGCTCATGTTTTGAAGGTATGTAAATTTACTATAAAATTATTCTAAAAACATATTTATTTTTATGTATTTATCTTTATTTTTCAATCAAACATTTTTTTTACTATTCCTAACCTTTCTGTACCGAAACAACAATTAAACATCACACAAGTTTGTGTTATCTGTTTGTTTAAGAAATGTATCATGAAGACATGAAGCATGTATTTTTCACGAGTCGCGGTGCTTTGCAACAAACCAAGTTTAAGAGTTTAATTGATATTATAATAATAATTACTTTTTACTTAAAATATATATATATATAAATTTATTTTTAATACTAGCACATTAAAATGATTATAAAAAAAATTAAAGCAAAAAAATTATTCTAATTCAGCATGGCTCCTATTCAAGGGCGGAGCCAGGAATTTTTTATGTCCTAGGTTGTCAAGCACATATATATAAATTATTTTTCAAGATCAATCATTAACTTATATATATATATATATATATTCAAGTTAATAATAAAGTTTTAATTCAAATTTAAAGTATATAAAATTTTAAAAAATTAAAAATAAATTATACTATCAAAATTGCACCCTTCTATGTTTTATGGAATAAAATTCATCTATGATCGAATCAGAATCAATATCTTCAACAAGCTCTCGTTCAATGTAAATCATCATAAAATATGCTACAAACTCATATTTTATTTTATTGCGAGACATAGTTTTAACATGTTTTATTGCTGAAAATGCTCATTTTATGATGGCAATGAAAATAGACAAAATCAAAATAAGACCAATCAACTTATCGATCAAATGATAGTTATCTGACTTATTTATTTTAACTAATCCTCGACATAATTCAGAAATGATAGACATATTCTAAAAATTCTTATGATGAATCACATCAATCTAATAATGCTATATCCGAGAGCTTAAATAATACATCTCTTGTTCATTGAAATCTTTATGATAAAATTTCTTAGCAAACTTACAAATACCATCAACTTTAAATGATTTAAAGTTGTCCTTAGATTTTAAAGTAGAGCTAAATACAAGAAGTTTCAATGTCCCATAACTGAATCTAGAATTTAATTATTTTAACTAACAATTTATTATTGAGTTAAATATATCATAATGATAATATTGGTAAATTGTCACTGGTTTTTGTTATTGACATAAATAACTTGTAGTCTTTTTATACGAATCATTTATATGTAGTATGTCAATCTCATATTGTATGCAAACAGATTGCACATATGCAATGAGAAAATCAAATCCAACATCTCTCAAATTCAAAGCAATGCTTTATTAGTTGGTAAAAAATAAGATATAATTAAATCAATTTTCAAGTTCACAAGTAGGAGTTCTCCATCTTTTTCAAGATCACAAGTAGGAGTTCTCCATCTTTTTCAAGAAGACAATATTTTCTTTTTATCCAATAAAAGGTAGACTATTCATATCTAAACTTAATGAAAAATATTCAATTTTCTTATTTAGGATTTCACTAGTATTTTATTTAGGTTATTTGCTAATAATAATTTTATCTTCCCGATTAATATTTATCTTTTCTATTCTGTAAGAAAATTTATTGTAGAAGCTCATAAATTATCATATAAAATAATTAAATTTTAATAAATGTATTAACAAGATTTAGTTAATTGATGTTACGAGGAAACTGGTTAGTTTTTTAAATTTTAACCAAACCAAGATTAATATATTTAACAACATCTTATTTTTAATACCATAATATATATCGACTAAAATCTTTTAGTTTATGTATGTGAAATCCAAAATAAATTTATATTTTTAAAAAATATTAAAGATAAAGGAAAGAATATAATTTAATTATTTTTTCGTGAAGATATACTTATCAATTTGTTGGATAAAAGATAGATTATTTATATAAAAACTTAAAGAAAAAATTCAATATTTCAACTGGGTTTTTACTGAATTATGCGTTTTGGTTGTTTGCTAAGAATCATTTTGCAATCCTCAATACTATTAGATGGGAATACTAATGCCAAATTGGGGTATTTTTTACGAGAATATATTTTAAAAAATTTAATTTAGACCCATTAGAGCACTAAAAAATATTTTTTCAGAACTTATTAATTGCTGCATTTGTGTGCATTGGTGTGTAAATTAGAGTTTTAGACACTGAAGGTTAGGATTTTTTTTTTTTTTGACTTGGGCTACAGCCCACCTCAGCCTTGTACACCCCTCCGCCTATGCTCCTATCTTATATATATATATATATATATATATATATAACTAGATTTAAACTTAATATCAAGATTATTCAAACTATAAGGAAAATATTATTACTGTATTAAGAACAAATCAATTAAACATAAAAAATTAAGAAGTCCATGCCTTTATATACAGTCATGAATAATAATAATTTAAAAAGGATGGGAGATAAAATAATTCCTTCTATTTATTTAGCTTATTAAAACAAAAGAGAATCTCTGTACTTATTTTGAAAAAAATTAAAAAAAATTTATTTTTATTTTTATTTTTTTATTTTTATATTTTCATATTATTTTGATACACTGATATTAAAAATAATTTTTAAAAAATAAAAATAAAATATTTTAATATATTTAAAAACAAAAAATATTTTAAAAAACAATTAATACTATACTTCTAAACAGACATAAGAGGCCTGTCATCATCTTTTTCTTTTTAATTACTGTGATGGTTGGATAAAAAAATCAGGCAGGGATAACTAATAATTGTTTTTTAAATAATAAACATTAAATTAATTTAAACTTCCAGGCAAGCATTAAGAATTACAACAACTGTATTGACTTGTATAATTGTTAAATGAGTTCACCTTATCTTTAATATTATTTTTGTTACAGGGGTTTAGGCTTAGGAATTAAACTTTCATCAATTAACATTAATTAACGAAACATTAAATTGAATGGTTAATTCACTGTGGTAACTTCCATAAAATATTATTATTATTTTTTTAATTTTACCTTTCAACAACCCTACCTTCTATATTTTATTTAGTTTTTCTTTTTAATTTTATCATTCATTTAAGATTTGTGGTTCATAATTCTTTTCAATTTTTTTAATAAAATCATTTGTGATTTTTTTTCATTTCAACTTTTAATATTGAATTCGTTGAAAATAAAATTTTAATTTTTCTTACTTGTTTTTTATAGGACTATCTTATTTTCATGATCTGAATTATAGGTTTGACAGGTTAACCTAAGTTAGTCGGAGTAATTTGTGTTGTTTTTTTTTTAAATAATATATTTTTATCAATTTTATTATTTAAGATTAGATTGTTTAGGAATTGACATTTATAATTTATTTTTATTTATTTTTTATAAGGTTGTCATGGTCTCATGATCTCGATTATATATTTGACATATTAATCTAAATCGATTCAATATATAACTTTTTAATATTTGAAAAAAATTATCATCTAGTGTATTACAGTGTCAATATTTTTTTAAAAAATATCGCCTAATATACCTTATATTTTAAATTTATTATTAAAAAATATATTTGCAACACTTAATTTTTGTTTTTACGTTAAAAAAAATTATTTTTTGTAAGATTCTATCCTCGTACACCTTATATATACCCCGTTACAGTACAATAATCAAGATAAATCTCCAAAAAGTCTAAGCAAAAAAAGTAAAATCTCCAAAGATTTTAGGGAAATTATCAAAATATTCTACATTTAGTATACGCACGGCATATCATCAAACCTTTACAACACACATTGTTTCTCAAAAATATCGATGGACCAGCCTACAAAAAAGCTATAACGTTAATTTGGTCCTTTAAGTTTCAAAAGGTATTCAATTATATATTTTCATTTATATTTGATTAAAAATTTCATCTAAATTATACTTTTTTCTCAAGGAAAAACAGCTCAGCATTTTACGTGAAGAAATTATACCAAAAGTCTCCAATTCAGAAATAAAGGATAAATTGATAAGCAAATTCCATCCATCTTATTTATTTATTTTTTCTTAAAAAAGAACCGCACACACGGCACCGTTTTCCCCAACTTCAACGAAACAAAAGAGCACCTCCCTGATTTTGCAAAACCCTAGAGCCAGAGTCTGAAATAGCGGCAAGGGGTTTTTCTTCTCCAATCTCGCAAAAGGTTCAAATCTTCTCAGTAGCCATGGGAGGATCCAGAGCTCAGCTAAACAAGCCTCACAAGTCTCGCTTCTCCACTAAATCTTCCCGCAACCTTCACAAAACTTCCCTTAAAGGTTCTTCGCTCTCAATCCCTCTCACCTTTCTCTGTGATCTTCACTATTTTTATCGGATTCTAAAACGATCTCGTTTTGTGTTTTTGGTGTGTTAGACAAGAGTAGAATCGCAAAATCGGAGCGCAATGTCGCCAAGGGAGCACGAGCTGCTCGGCTTCAGCGTAACAAGATGGTAATTGTGTGTGTGTGTGTGTAAAATCCCTTTAATCTATGAAAATTATTATTATTATTATTATTATTATTATTATTATTATTATTTGTTAATTTTAATTTTGTGTTTGCAGTTGCGAGAGCAGAAAAAAGCGGCACTTTTGAAAGAAAAAAGAGCTTCGAGTTCATCCACGAGCGCTCCCCTTGTAATTGTGAGTATCTTCTTCAGTGAGCTTCTTGGTTCGATTTTAATTATGTTTCTTGGGTTTATGGATGATAAGAAATTCTGGGTTTCTTTTTATTTTTCGATCTGGCCAGCTTCTTTTTGGCCTTTCTGCATCTGTAAATGTAGAGTCGCTTGCTGAAGATCTTTTGAGAGTGTTATCCAATGATGGTGCTGGAGATGTTTCTTCAACAGTTGCTTCCTCTGAATACAAAATGAGGATCACAGTAGGTTCCAATGAGACATTCAATTTTCCCTGTGAACTAAGTTTGATGTTACTCTTTTCACATTCCGAAATAAATGGTTGATGTTTTCTGCTTATAGGTATTGAAAGCGCCTCATGGGAATTTGTTGTCCTGTATGGAAATGGCCAAGGTATGAATATTTCGGCAACTATGTGTTTTTTATCCACAGGTTTTGTAGATTTGCAATTTTTTTTAATTGGTTGGAAACTGTCTGAATTGTAGGTTGCTGATCTAATTGCTTTTGTGGCTTCCACTAACTCATTATATGAAGAAAATGCCTCTGATTTCGGATATATTGATTCGTTTGGAAGTCAATGCTTGTCTGTGTTCAGGCAACTTGGCCTGCCTAACACTGTTGTATTCCTTCGTGTAAGATCTTAGTTTACATGTTTTTCTTTGTGCGTGTATGACAACTTTATTAAGGAACGATTAGGCTGGACTGTTGCTTAATCTAAAGTGGAATTTTTTTTTCTTTTCTTTGTCTTAGGATCTACCTAGTGATCTGAAGGGGAAAAATGAACTAAAGAAGATGTCTATTTCTAATCTTGCTGGTGAGTTTCCTGAAGATTGTAAGTTCTATCCAGCAGATACAAAAGATGAGTTGCACAAGGTAATAGATGAGTACTATTAACTCTTGTCACACTGTACTCTACACTTGGTTTTGATTATTTCTGGAAAGGTAACAGTGTTTCATATGCCTTCATTTTATGTTGATTGCAGTTTCTTTGGCTATTTAAGGAGCAAAGGCTCACAGTTCCTCACTGGAGAAACCAAAGGCCTTACCTCATGTCTCAAAAGGT
Source organism: Populus alba x Populus glandulosa (assembly GCA_033617975.1). Lineage (NCBI taxonomy): Eukaryota > Viridiplantae > Streptophyta > Magnoliopsida > Malpighiales > Salicaceae > Populus > Populus alba x Populus glandulosa. The sequence goes on along the minus strand of CM066147.1, from coordinate 23,278,498 downwards.
GCCTTTTCTATTTCCTCTCTGTGTGATTAGTTTCTAGGAAATTTCTAGATAGCAATGCCACCAAAGGGAAACAGTAGGACCTAGCAAATCATTTTACCAACCAGTTGGGATTGGCACCTGAATCCTTTCCTCCATCCCACTCTATCTAAGCCTTGTTCTCTACCACCAGGGGAAAAAATGAGGAAAGATTATAAGAACATTTTGCTATGTCCATTGTGGAGCTTTAATCTTGCAGAAATAGAGAATACAAAGGACATATGAGGAAATGATCATTTTATTTTCTCTTTTCTGATTCTTAAGACTATATGAACAAGCACTTGAATGGCTGGTAGCTAGTTCCCTTTACACCCCAGCATTCTATTTCCACATGAGTCTCCACTTTGCTGCTTTTTATGCTACACCTTGTTACTGGTTGTTTTCATACTTCATTTATGGATGCATTATAGGTGGATGTGGTAGCAGATGATTTGAACTCGGGAAAATGCACCCTTCTTCTTACTGGTTATCTACATGCTCACAGCCTCTCAGTTAACCAGCTGGTAAGAAATTCAGCCTTTTACCTGCTTCTGGAGAATTGCTGTTGGCTTTCCTTCTCGTAGGCTGATCTGGTGGTGTACCTTATTTCTTCAACATTAGGTTCATGTTTCTGGTGCGGGGGATTTCCAGCTACAGAAAATTGAAATTCTGAAGGATCCAAATCCATTGAAGTTAAGGAAAGAATCGGATGCAATGGATTCAGATGATGCGATTGATGTGGAGGTATTGGCTTTTACATTCAAAGAGAGGATAAATAATGAAATTGACCAAGACTTAGCTTAATTCCATTCTTCTATCTCTTCACCCTCTCCTCCTGGAAATCACTGTACATTGGAGGCATCATTATTTAGAATAGATGTGTTTGAGAAATGACACAATTTTTATATTCACAACCTGTTTTTTATGCTCCTTAACATATCTTTTTTGACTGCTTTGCCTATGCAATTAACTTTTCCATCTGTTTTTCTTTATCATTCCAGGTAGTTCGTTCATTGGATCCTGATTCCATGACACAGGAGCCATTGGTTGTTGAAAATGATCTAGATCCTCTTGCAGGTGAACAGGTAACTCGAACAAGCATCATAATATTTTTTCTGTTAACCATTTATTACAAATTTTAGTGAGAATTGGTTTGAAAATGGTTAGTGTATAATTGTGGAACCATGATTTCACATCTGGCCTGTTACTGTTTGTGTTTGAAGTTTTCTCAACATTCTATAGCACACCATCTTTAATACCTGCAGCATTCTGAGGAAATAATTGTTTTTCTGTAAAAGACTTGCTATTTACAATGATCTTCCCTTTCAGACCTGGCCAACAGAAGCTGAAATGGCTGAGGCTGATAGAAATCAGAAACAAAAGAGGTTAAAGAAGAGGATTCTTCCTCGAGGTACTTCAGAATACCAGGTCTGTGCATGTCTTTATCGATTTCCAAAACCCCTCTGCTCACTGTATCTTGTTCTGTAGAAATTGAGTTGAGGTTTCAGTCCTTGTTTGATAGTATCAAATTCCCTGAATTGCTTGCAGGCTGCTTGGATCTTGGATGAAACAGACGATGAGGGTTCAGCTAGTGGCAGTGATACTGATGATGGGATGGTATTGGATGAAACAGAAGGTTATATTCGTGGTCCCAAGGAAACAAATAACTCAGACGTTGATGATGATGAACAAGCTTCTCTGGATGATAGGGACGCTGATGAAGAAACTGACACAGATTCAGTGATGATGGTGATTCTCAAACTGTGACAGATAGTTTGAGTAGTTACTTGTGTGTAATCAGAGATTAAACTCTTTTCTTGTCATGCAGGAAGATGATAACTTGACTAAGGAACAGATAGAGGAAGAGATTAAAAAAATCAAAGCAGCACATGCAGAAGATGAGGGTACCTCCCATTTCCCTGACCCTACAATGATGAGCATTTTTTTTTTTGAAGCACTGAGAAGATTTGTTCCATAGCTGATGTTTTTTTCCCCTTTTGTGTTTCAGAATATCCAGATGAAGTGGATACTCCATTGGACAATCCTGCTAGAAAACGTTTCACCAAATATAGAGGTCTCAAGTCATTCAGGACCTCTTCATGGGACCCAAAGGTAATATGATCATGAAATTGTGATTGCTATTGGTTGTCTCAGACTTTGGGAACATCACTAAAGCAATTTTCTAAATTGCAGGAGTCTCTACCTCCAGAATATGCCAGAATTTTTGCCTTTGATAAATTTGCAAAAACACAAAAACATGTCTTTGCAAAATTCTTAGATATGGAGCGAGAGAACAGGGATGACTGTGTACCAGCGGGCCAATATGCAAGGCTTCATATTAAGGAAGTACCTACTCCTGTTGCTTCCAAGCTATGTTTGCTTGCAAAGACAATGCCAATAATTGCATCTGGCCTTTTTCAGCACGAATCCAAGATGTCTGTTCTTCATTTTAGGTATGTTCAATGAAGCATTTTGCTGTTTACAGTTTTCAGTTCTTCAGTAATCATCTACATTACTTTATCTCTCACAATATGAGCTATTCAATGCTTTTCAGTATCAAGAAGCATGATACCTATGATGCTCCTATCAAAGCCAAAGAAGAACTAGTATTTCATGTTGGTTTTCGGCAATTTGTTGCTAGGTAATGTTATTAGCCACAAGTGTTACAATTTACCATTCTGTGTGTCTAGATGCATGCCTTATGCAATTTGACCCTGTTCTTTACTTCTCAGGCCTATATTTTCCACTGATGATATGAATTCTGACAAGCACAAGATGGAGAGGTTCCTTCATGCAGGGCGTTTTTCTGTCGCATCAATTTATGCTCCTATTTCGTTTCCTCCTCTTCCATTGATAGTCTTGAAGAGTGCAGAAGGAAGTGCTGCCCCCGCTATTGCAGCTGTTGGTTCTTTGAGAAGCATTGACCCAGATAGGATAATCCTGAAGAAGATTGTATTAACTGGGTATGAATTTATTGAGCTTGAGCTTGAGACTGTGATGATCATCGTTAGAAACATCTTCCATCTCCCTGTTCTCATCCTTGCTTTTGTTACTCTTTAAGTGCAGAATGAATAATGGCTAATGTTTTGTGTGAACCTTTCCCCGTCACCCAAATAGATATTCTGCTTATTGAAATTCCTTTATTTTCTTGATGCAGTTACCCTCAACGAGTATCAAAGTTGAAAGCCTCTGTAAGATACATGTTCCATAGCCCAGAAGATGTAAAATGGTTTAAGGTGAGGGAATATCTATAGCAGATACTTTTCTTCTTATTATTACTTTTGGATGGTTGAATTGTGAAAGAATTGTTCTCCATTAACCATAATAAAAAATCATTGCTGGTGTTTGCAGCCTGTGGAAGTGTATACAAAATGTGGTCGCCATGGTCGAATTAAGGAACCTCTTGGCACACATGGTATTGTTTTTTTTTGTCTACCTACCTGAACTTTTAAGTGATTGGATTCCGTTATCATCCCATGCAGGATTCCATTATGGTGCATCAGATGATTTAAATGATGTGTGTATGTGGTATCTTTTTGTTGTTTGGTGGTAACTATTGTGATTTATGCTCAGGGGCTATGAAATGCACTTTTAATGGGGTCCTTCAGCAGCACGACACTGTTTGCATGAGCTTGTACAAACGTGCATATCCCAAGTGGCCAGAACACAGGTTCCCGATTCTTGATACTTGATCATGCAGTGGCCGGTTCTGCATCATGCATTGTTTCTTGCAGAAACAATGACAGCCATGGTTGTTTGTGGGAATGAAGCTCTGGTTCAGATTATCGATTCATTTTCTTGATTTCTGGGAAGCTACAAGCAGTTGAGTCCCCATGGATTCACTGCACCTTCTCCTTTGTATTTGCGAAACCCTTAATCTATTATTGTATTTTTTTTCAAGTGACAGTGGAAAGCACATTTTTGCCCATATATAGGTGCTAGGTAGCCAGGATGAAAAGAAGTTAGGGAGGAGAATATAGGAAAAACAAGCTTGTCTTCACTTAATTTATTAATTTATGCTAGAGTTCACCATTTCAGTCATTTGAGCATGTGATCATGTTTATTACAGAATGATGCATGAGGCACGGAGATAAAACGTAAAATAAATTATTTTACTAGTATATTGGCACGCTATATTATTTTTTTTAAAGAATATTTTAACTTTCTTGAGTTAGACAATTATATCAAATCCAAATATTTAGATTCGGTAGCATGCGTGCCATGCAAGATCTAAATTTATTATAATAATAATAATGCTATTGAAATAATTTATTTTTTATGTTTATGAATTTATTATTTTTTATATTTATGAATTTATTATTGTTTCAATAGAAATTTTACCTTCTCTCTCTTTTTTTAATGGATTTTTATTTTTTTTACTCACATTGCAAAAAAAAATGTTTATTTAATGGGTTGTTTGTGATTTTTCATCGATGACAACATTATTTTATATTTTTTTTAACAATACCAAACTATACGTGTTTAGTTTCATTATACAGTTTATGTAGTTTTTTTTAACTTTTTATCATGTTTGTCTAAATTTTTTATGTAGGTTTATATTGAAATATAAAGTATTTTTTAAAAATAAGATCCAAATCACTTAGGTTTGACAAACTACCAGATTCAAAGTTCTTGAATATAACCTAGCCGTCAAACCCAAGGTTCTTGGATCTAGTATGGTTGCTAGTCCTGGACGCTTGGGTCATGCCAACCTAGGCATTTACTTAAAAAAAATATAGTTAAAAAAAAAAAGAGAAAGAGAAGATAGAATTTTTATTGAAAAAATAATAAATTTATAAACATATAAAATATACTATTTCAATAAAAAAATATGATTTAAATTTTTAGATATAAGAAGTTAAATTAGATTTTTGTGACAATTTTATTGTTTATATATAATTTTTAGACCCGCATTACTTTGGTCTGACAAACGTGTCCGACCTAAATTTATTTAAATAATCATAATAATAACAATAATAATAATGAACAACAACAACAAATAACAACACTAATAATAAGAATAAGAATAATAATAATAATAATAATAATAATAATAATAATACAGAAAATAACAACAACAACAATAACAATCATGTCAGACCTAAACATCCAAACGCTTGGGTCTGCCAACATGCCAGACAAAAAATGTTTAGGTCTGGCAACCCATGCCAGACTCAAGCAAACAAACAAAAAAAGGATAATGATGCACTTTAGTTGTCATATGAGAAAAAAGAAAAGAAAAAAACATAAACAATCGATCACCAGGGTTATTCAACCCCATGATATATCTACATGTACCACTCAATGTGGAAAAGAACACGGATGCTCATCTAGTGATTCAATGGTTGACTAGATTTGGCTATTGGTAAACATCTCACATGCCTTTTTAATGGCTTGAGCGTCATCCACTTGTTGGGGCGTGTAGAACATGTTTTAGCAAATACACACTCTAACAATTTTTTGATTACAAAATAAAAAATATTACAAGAAAATACTAAAACACCCCAATAATCCTTTTAATTACACAAAATACAAATGAAAAAAAATAATCAAAATACCCCCTAAAGGTAGAGTTTTTTTTTTTTTTTTTTAAGATTGAAAGCGTTATTTGCTTGTACTTGAAATTTAAAAAAACCTAAATATCTTCGTGAAAGAAAATAAAAAAAACATTTATCTACTCATGAAAAAATAAAAAATAAAAAATAAAAAATAAAAATACTAAATTCACAGTAAAATATCTATTAATTACAATAATTTTCACACCCAATAACTTTTGTTATAATTCCCATACATCTCTATTCAAATATTGAGATTATCTTTTTCATACCTAGTATTTATATCTTTATTTTATTTTAATGTCAGCTATTAGGTTTTGAGATTTAATATTATAAAATATTTTTTATTTAAAATATATCAAAATAATATTTTTATTTATTTTTAAAATTTTATTTTTGATATTAAAAAAATTAATTTAAAACAAAAAAAAATATTTCAAAATTTTAGGAAACAGTGGCTGAATCACCGCCCAGACACTTTTGAAAATATGGAGAATGGTCTTATTTAACTTGCTTAAAAATGACTGCTTCTAAAAAGCGTCTTTGTGACTGTAAACCCAACTATTTTAATCATAAATCAGTACACACAAATTTAACTCAAAATCTGTTTTGTAACAAGTATTTGATCAGAGGTTCGTCAATAAGTTCAGAACGCCATCTCCAGTGGCATGGGAAACAGTCGTGTTGTTTCAACAATTCAGTGTTTCATTGAGAGCTTGCTTCAAGATATCAACTCAACCGCAGTATCTGCCGCATGATCAATCAAGTATGAAGATCACTATCCTCCTGCTTGCTTAACACAGGTCATTAGCACACCCAGGCAATTGATTAAACATTTTCTCCAGGAGGTAACTCTGCGAGCTTTGGAGGTACCCCGAGTACTCGCTCCATGTCAAAACGGACTTCAATGTTACGAACGCTATACCCAACCACCATTAGCCAATAAAGCAGCTTGGCAAGCTCTGGTGCACTAGTCTCTGTTACAGATGTCTGCAACCAGGATTGAAGTAAAAAAATTTGCTACAGAAAATCCAACTGATTATTCAAGAAATTCAATAGCACTACATGGTTGTTTACTATTATGAGCATCTTGAAAGGTTCAATGCACTACTCTTGCTCAAAAGATATACAAATATGGCAGTGGATTCATAAATGATATGTTCAATTCTTGATGTCAAAGAAAACATGAACCAGGGGGAAAAAAACAACTATCAGAGATTCAATGGGGTAAGATTTCAAAAAAGAAAGGCTTTCTTGATTCACAAAAATGAAAACAAGTTTGTCCCTTTTCTTCATGGAAAACGGGAAATGTTGCAGATTGACAAGCTTTCCAATAAAAACTATTGGATGCAACTTATTAATCTCGGAGAAGAACCACCTACATCACATTAACCATTTATTTTATACAGGTTGAAGGAATGCTTAACTAGGAGGGATTTCCCAAAGGATTCAGATTCAATCCAGCCACAGGTTCCCCTATGGCTACCTTGTTACATTCATTCCAAATTAATAAGTACATCATGATTCATTGGATAGAATCACGATCCACTCTACTTACCTAAACAATCTTTTTTGAAAACCAAGCATGTTTTTTACTAATGTGAATCAGATCCAAGGCAGTAAATCAAGAAATCTGGTTTGGTTCTTAGGCAAACCTTCATCTGGTCGGGACCTGAAACAGCCAGAAGGCGCTTGATGAACGTGTTCATTGCAAGAACAACATCCTCTCCAGCACTACTTGTCAAATCCTGCAAAATCATAAACATGCAATTTGAAGTTAAAATCTGGAACTAGAGTCAACATTACATACAGCATAGCAATCTGAGAGTGGGAAACAAGGAGGTTGCTAGAGTATGCTTGCTATACACATCAATTCTTTGTCATTCAGATTTAAGAAGAAAATAAAATTCCAAATGAACATAGCAGAAACCTCACAGTAATTGTTAACTGCATTAATCGACAGAGGCACCCCCAGCCAAGGTACAGAAAAGAGCAAGAACTGAAATACCTTCAGATTTTGGGGCTCAAGAGACTTGAGATATTCCAATAATTCATTTTGTCCATTTGCAGTTTTTCTACCAACTTGACTATTGAGTTCCTCTATTTCCGCTTCAAGTAACTCAATGTATTTTTTAGCATCAATTCTTTCAGGACCAGAAACATTATTCCACCTAATAACTTCACCAGACACATTCTTCTGTGTACCAGGTGCATAATCTGGCTCATCCTGAACAGTCACAACATCCACTTATATACTGTAAAAATAATGATAAAACAAAGATAAAGTTAAATGTGCTTTATGATGAAGATAATATCAAAGTTTAGACCCATTAAACCTCTTGCCACTAATTATATCTTTAGCATTGAGCAAACCACTTACCTTCTTATCTTCTTGTGCATCAGCAAGTGCAACCTGCTCCAAACTTTGTTGCAACTCCAGCCGGTGTTGTGCATTCTTGAACATATAGCCCGTCATCATAACACTATACATGAGCTGCGCAAGATTTTCAGCTACCTGAAACAAAAATACCCAAACTAATCTTTCTCAACAACAAATTGCCTACAGTTTTCAACACTAAACCATGCATTTACAAATGAGCATATCCACTCAAACTCAATATACTTACAGTTGTAATTGTTACAGCGAAAAACTGTGGAGGTAGCGTCCCAATCATATTAGTCACTGTCTGTCGCATCGCATCAACTACCTAAACGAAAAAATGAGAAGCGCGCTTCAGTTCATACCCATATTTCCTCCAAGTATAATGCTAGACAGAGTGAAGTAATGCTGAAATATGGCAGAATTAACTAAAAAAAAAGCAAAACCTGCGGTGGTGCTCGCTTTACGAAAAGCTCCATAAACTCAGGCTGCACATTTTTGACATATTCCAATAGAATTTCCCTCCTGTTCTTTGGCTGCTGATTTCAAAAAAGAAAACCCAAAATCCCAATTCAATCAATCTATACTATAAACTAAAACAAATCACAAGAAAATTTAGTGGAAAGAGATGAAAATATTACCACACTGCCATTAGGGGGCTTGGCATCACCAGATTTATTATCAGAAGAAGAGTTGTCCTTGGAAGAATCGTAAGCTTTAACTCTAAAGCCTAACCTCCCTTTATTACAGCACTTCTCCTTGTTTCTTGGAAAACTAACTGAAGAACATAGTCGAGGTCGAGTCGAGACAAGAACTGTTGAACTGTTCGAAGAAGAAGAAGACAATTTAGATACCAAGAAAGAGCCCTTTGCTGTCAAAGAATCCATGGCCAACTCGGTCACTCAAACTCGGTAGCTTGTTTGCTTAAATGGGCTGTGCCTAACGTGTTTTTCACAGCTTTGAGATTGACGGAGGGTGTGTGTGAAAGAGTGGACGAGGAGAGTTTTCTTTCTGGTGCGGGAATTCTCAGAGATGAGGGTTTGTTTTGTGGGGAGAAGGGAAGAGAGGTTGCACTCTGGAAATGTAGGATGGTTTGTAGGGGATTTGGGTGGTGGAGGATCGGATGGTTAATGTTATTTCGAGTGTTTTGTCTGTTCTGTTTTTAGCCGTTGTCTCGAGTACGTTGTGGCTTGAAAAGGTTGCGCGAGCAGGTGGATCAATAGATCTGGGCCCTTGTTGTGGACTAGTTAATAAAACCGAAAGCCCATTATCCCATGTTTGTTTATTTATTTCTGGGAAAACTAATGTTTATCTAATTACATTTTTTAAAAGAAAAATTACTTATTTTTCTTATAATAGTCACACTTAAAAAAAGAGATTTTTTTTATATAATAAATAGTGATTTTATCCTAGCCACAAGATCCAATTTGATAGATTAATCTAGTGACATGATAGTTTAGAATTTAATTTAATCTTGATAAGTGAAAAAATCTATTTTTTAAAACCAAAACAGTGTTATTTTCCTAATTAAAAAACTTAGAATCACACCATTTCATGAATTTTAAATAAATAAAATATTGACATGATGTATTTCTTAAATTCAATAATCACGACTCAAATTTTATATTCATGATTCAGAGTATAGTTATTTTTACTTTAAACTAAAAAATGTATTAAATTATTATAAAAATATTATATTTCTCTAGTTAGGCTTAGATAAAATCTCTACTAACACGTTGTGTCTTCCGTCCAGCCCAATAAAATGTAACTTCGATAATTACTTTGATTTATATATAGACACCCAAAGCAATCTGTTTTTATATATGTGATTTTGCCTTCATACGAGTTTAATTCCAGCTAGCCAATGACTTAAAACTAATAAATATCATAATACTTTAACACATCACTAACAGTTAAAGACAGTTTGGCCGAGTGGTCTAAGGCGCCAGATTTAGGCTCTGGTCCGAAAGGGCGTGGGTTCAAATCCCACAGCTGTCAATTTTCTTTTTTCATATGGATCACGTTTTTTATTTTTTTATAGCTTAATCTGCACTATAAATCTCATTGCAGCTTGCAAGCGTGACAAGTTTCAGTTTGGGCCTTTCGATTCATTAAACAAACAAGTTCTTAGCACCTTTGAGTCTTTGACGGTCCAAAAAGCTTATGTAAACCTGCTAGACTGCAGTCGAGGAGGCCGGAGGCAAGCATTCGGTTTGCTGAGTTTCCAACCTTGTATGGCGGGATGCTCAACCCAGCCAAACACTCCAAGATTCCTCAACTTGTTTTCAGAAATGCTGTCGAATTTAACTCAACTGGACAACTTTTTCCCTTTCTTTCACTCCAACTCACTCCCTGAATTCCACTCACTAGCTCCTTAGCCCTCTTGTAAATCTCTCAGCCGTCGTCAACGACGGTGTTTTTTATTTTGTGGCCGTGACGCTGACGCTCCCTAGGCATTTGCTTCTTTGCAGATGGTGAAGTAGCGATGCTGGTGTTGGTTTGAAGATCCTTGACAACAGAAAACTCGGTGAAGTCATCTATCTTTCTATCTCTCCATCCTTTGTATTTTTCACATCACGACACTAGTGACTAAACAAACCGAACAATAGGAGTGTTATTAATGTAATAAACAATTTTTTTTTTTTTAGAAGATGCTTGTCATCCCGGTACACCTCAATTTTTAGAAAGTTTTGATTTTTTTTTTTTAGTTTTAAATTATTTTTTAAAGTTTTTTAATCCTTCAATGTACTAAATTTAAAAATTATGTTAATATATTTTTAAGTGGAAATACTTTAAAAACAACTTCTAATACAATTATAAATAGATAATTAGTGTGTATTTATCATTATAATAGCTTTTATTATTTAAAAGAATTATTTTACAAAATATGTAAATTATATCTTTTTTTCTTAGACCCAAGTTCTTACTATAATTTAAAATTAAAAATAAATAATGAAAACTAATAACGTTTGAAATTATAGCTGGTGTAAAAACATTTCCAACCACACCGCAATATAATGCCACACAAAAACATAATGATCAAAGAATATAAAGATGAAACTAATACAAAAATCGCAAAGGGATATGGATTTTGTTTTCTTAGTCACTGTAAAGGGATTACATTAAAAACATATGTAGAGTAGAGTAACGAAATATACTCAACCCTTTATTTATTTCTCCCTAGCCTTTGAATGATTTTGGAAATCCCTTGCTTTTAGAAAGTTTTCAATTATTTTTTAAAGTTTTTTAATCCTTTAATGTACTAAATTTAAAAATCCCTCGCTTTTGTCCCTGGGTCTAAGATGCAAGCCACATTAACATTCCCGTGTAGGAAATTCGATCCTTTTTTTTTTTGTTTGCCATGTTCTAGCCATAATCTTTCTTTAAAGCATCGGTATAATATCCATTCAGAAACAATATTTAATTCACTAACTCATTAACCCCAACCCCTAATCCTAGCCTAAACCATATCGTTGAAAAATTTGGTTTTTTTAAATCAAAATAATATTATTTTAAGATTTATAAATTTTTTTAATTTGGATTGATTTGTGATTAAATTCACTTAAACCATGACCGGGCTGGTTTGAGTGTAATAACCATATTTTAAAGAAGTGTTACGCAATCAGAACTCCTGGCTACAAACTAATACTACTAATATCATAATAATGTAACAAACCCTTAACATTCAAGACAGTTTGGCCGAGTGGTCTAAGGCGCCAGATTTAGGCTCTGGTCCGAAAGGGCGTGGGTTCAAATCCCACAGCTGTCAGATTTATTTTAATTTTTGGGCCTTGTGGGCTGTCAATAGTAAAACCTTTGGAGCCTTGGGGCATATGTACGTACGGGTTTTGGACCAGGAAAGCTGAGGTGGCAAGCATTGCTGGTTTTCCACTTTTGTACCGGCTGTCTACAAATATCTTCACGAGTTATTTTTTTTTTTTTTCGTAAGTACCACAGTAAAAAAACAATAATGAAAGTAACATGATTCAAAACTTATTTAGGAATTTAACATAATTTGACGAGTCGCATATAATATTTAAGACCCGCAAGTTACATTCAACACTTGCAAAAAAGCAATGAAAAGAAAAGGAGGTTAGATGGCATCTCAAGAGTTACATCTCAAGTGTTGAAGGTCCCATCTCTGGCACTGCATGTTTATCCTTGAATAAAGCAAACAACCCTGAACCAGCACCAGGTAGATCCAGCCAGAACTTACCATGCACGGACAAGATCTGGCTTCAAGTGAATGGAGTTTAGGGTGAAATGAGATATTTAAAAATATTTTATTATTAATATCCCATGAATAAAGCCTGTCCTAGACAATTTTTACTTTGTAATTGAGGCATTTTATTAAATAAAAACAATCTACATTTTATAGAATTTATTTTTGAAGCCAGTGAAGATCTTGATTCGTTGTCAAGGTAATCATTGGCTGAGGCCAGCTCGGGCATGTACAGTAATCCAATAAAATCCTCAACAGGTCTCGTGCAAGAGACCTGTCGTTGTCCATCTAATTCTAGTTCCTCACTAGCAACTGTGCAGACAGGCAGGAACCACGATCTTGTTCTTGCCAATTGGACACGGACACCTAAAATCCCATTCCGGCATCAACGTGGAGCACACTAATTACGAGATCAGAAACTAATTAGCCCTTGCCCAGTTACGTTATTACCTCAACAAAATTACACAACATGTCCCTTTAAAAAATGCAAACCTAAAAATAGTCCCCGGCCCATTCTCAGTCTTTTAACATATTTTTAGTCTCATTTAATAGAACTATTATATATTCATATAAAACTTACACAATCTCTCCTTTTCCATAAAAAAAAATCACGAATTAATCATAATCCACGTTATAGAAGAGGCTATATATATATATATATATAACTAAATATCTTATAGTTATTTTTTTTTCCATAAAAAAAATCATAAATTTATTAAAAAATAGTCAGTCATAACTTACTTAATCCAAGAAATTATATTATATATATAAAAAATAAACACCCTATGTAGTTTTTGGTTTATCACATGATACAAAGTCAACATCTTAGCAAATTTAATAATTTTTATTTTAAAAAAATCATAGAAGTTTCACATAACTTTTTGAATAATTATGTCCACTCAAGCTATTCAAAAAATATAATTTAGGGCTCTAATAGAGAAAAAACAAAAGATAAGGACCTCAAATTTTTACAAGATTTACCCTAAAATATCTCTTTATTTTTCGCTTAATATTTTTTAGGTAACGATTCGATTACTAATCTATAATATAAAAAAAATTAAAAACAATTGCCCTATACATTTCCTATTTCTCTTTGTATTTTAATTCGTGCTTTGTAAGTTTTAAAATTTACTATAAAATGGTCTATTAAATAAATTTATTTTTATATTTTCGTTTATTTTTTTATTTCTCACATTATATTTAGCTAATATCATGGGAGAAAGAAATAAAGACAACAACAATAAAAATATATTTAACTGAAGAGATAAAAATAAAAAATAAAATAAATTAATCAATAATTAGTTTCAAAACCAATTTATATACCCTCAAAACATAAAAAAATAAAATATATATCTTATATTTTTATCTTTTATATCTCAAAACACCATCAAACACAACCTTAGACGATGCTGCTCTTCCATCAAAATCGCTCTCCTGACACCGAACGACACATCATGCAAAACAGTCAATCCTTCCTGTCCCTATCCAATAAAAAAACTAATTTCCTGTTATAAACTCTTTCAGGAAATTCTGGAGTCTTGGCTAACAGATCCACTTTTGCCTTTCCTTTCCTTTTCTCTCTCTACACGCCATTTTCTCAGAGGGAAAAAAATCACCACCGTCAAAATGGCATTTCACCGGCGGCGCAACCACTACTACAAACGTTTCCGGTCTGTTCTGCCTTTAATATCCGCTGTTTCCGGAGCTCTTCTCATTCTTTTCTGTCTTCTCACATTTCTCGCTCCTGCACCGATTGATACTAACAATCCCCATCATAAGAACTTGGTACCGTACCGTACCGTACCCTGCATTCCTCTCTACGTACACGTACACGTATTAATATACGATTTTGAACTTTTCTCACTTGTTTCTCTGTTTTTCTCTTGTACTCAGTTGTACACTGCAAATGATGTTGTTGAAGATACGATTGGAAAGCCTGGAGAACCTGTTCTTCACATACCGGTTAGGGTTTTATATATATATATATAAATGGATTTTAATTATTTGATTTTAATTGGATTTTTCTTTTTGCTTAATTTGATTTTGTTTTGAGTATTAGATAAAAGGGAGGAAGGATCGTGATGTTTGGAGCTCGAGAAACTCGAAATATTTCTATGGATGCAGTAATGCTAGCAACAAATTTCCAAGTAAGCTTATCTTCTCAAGTTTCTAGACTTTTTTGGTCGTTTCTTAAGCAGAGAAAGTTCTTTCCCGGCCCCTTTAAATATTTGTGCTTGTAGTCATAAAAAGCAGTTTAAGTTACTAGAATTGGATGAGTTGTTGCTTCATTTGAGGGTTTTGTGATCGGTGTTTTTTTTTCTGGTTATTGAAATTTGTAAAACGTGCCTTCTTTTAAGAGTTTTGTTTATGTTTTTTATTTTTTCAATATGAGTTTTTTGGATCATGTTGTAGATGCTAATGCGATTACACATCCCAATCGGTACTTGCTGATTGCTACCAGTGGAGGCTTAAATCAGCAAAGGACTGGGGTGAGTTGATTATTTTGAGATTTTTGTTCCTCTGTTCCAAGGGTTCAGTTTATGGTTTGATCATGTAACTGAGCTTGCTTGAATGTTTGCAGCCTTTTGCTTGGTTACCGGGTATATGATGCCGTAATCCCCACTAGTTTTAACATTACGCCTTCCACCATTTTATTTGACGCGCATGCTGGTTTATTTTATTGATTTAGTACATGTTGGACCTCTTGAGAAAAAAGAGAAGCAAAATGGTGGCCTCATAGAGCGGAGAGTCTTTCAATTATACAAACAAATCCCAACACAAGATAGGAGTACATGTGCTTTAAAACCTACAAACTTAGTGCATTCTGTCACTCATGGGTATACTAGACTAACAATGCACTCCTCTTAATGTTTTTGCGTACTAATCACATACCAAAGACAAGCTCCTTTTTGTCCACACCTTAATCGCTCATGAGTGCACTACACTAAATGTACATTCACTTCAAGGCTGTGTTTTGCACCAAGTATGCTAGATCCTCTTATAGATGTTGTCTCTGAGTTGCCAACTTCGAATGCGTAGGGTGTTTTTGGAAGGTTAGCAATAGATGGAACCAAAAAATGTGGCAGAAGACAGTAAAATCCCAGAGGAAAAAAGACTCGAGGGATGTGAGAGATTGGGAGAGTTGTAGAGGGAGATCAGTGAACTTTAAACAGTGGCTATTACTAGATTGACATTCCTTGAAAGGCCTCTTTACAAATATGTTTGTGTATGTTCGTGTATTAATATAGCATTAGGGAAACAGTCTGAGTTGCTTAGTCTCTGTAAGGCATTTATTTTCATTTACTCTAACTGCAATATCAGGATTGAGTGATACTCTTACATGGATGTTTGTTTTCTCAACTGACTTGCAGGTCATATTTTGATTAATATTTGCTGTTAGCATTGATGTTTCACCAAACATGTTTGCAGATTACAGATGCTGTTGTTGCTGCTCGTATTTTGAATGCAACTCTTGTTGTTCCAAAGCTAGATCAGAAGTCTTTTTGGAAAGATTCAAGGTTTGTTATTGAATGAGCATAACTGAAACCTTTAATTGGGATCTTCTTGAAATTATCAGTAGGGACTTGTGTTGTGATATAAGATAACTGTTATTTTACTTTCTCTAATGCAGTGATTTTTCAGAGATTTTTGATGTTGATTGGTATATTTCTTCTCTGGCAAATGATGTCAAAATCATTAAATCTCTCCCAAGAAGGAGAGGGAAAACTTGGATTCCGCATAACATGCGTGTTCCAAGGAAGTGTAGTGAGAGATGTTATCAAAATCGTGTATTACCTGTTCTTTTAAAAAGGCATGTAAGTTCCCTCGTTTCTCTGCAACCTTCTGATTGATGCTTTTTGTATAGTACGATTTCTAGCCATGCAAAATTAAGTTGGGAGAGTTCTGTTTGTTTCCTTATATCTATGGTCTTGCAATCATACTGATAGTTTGCGAAATTAGTCATGTTTAATCAGTAATAACATCCTAATTGCTGGCCTTTAGACCCGTTAGGTTCAGGATAAAAATTGTCTGTTGGGTCATATGAATCGTTATACAAGTTAAGGGGACATGCTCATGTGGTGACTTTAATTGTGTGGACATTGTAGAGGAAATTCAATAGCACAACATTTGACAAACTTTTCTTTGATCAAACTGTAAAGGCAATAATTTTGTTTGTTTTAAGTAGTATACTTGTGAGACTCCTTATGGATCTATAATATTTCTGGTGCTATGTTGATTAGGATATGTACCTTTATTTAATGCACTTTCTTTCTGTGGTGAATTTTCTGCTTATTTTAAGAATGACTTGACTTCCTGGACTTAATTTTGTGACAGGCAATTCAGCTCACAAAGTTTGATTATAGACTCGCAAATAAGTTGGATACACAATTGCAAAAGTTGAGATGTAGAGTCAATTACCATGCTTTAAAGTTTACGGATCCTATTCTTCGAATGGGTGAGAAATTGGTCCATCGAATGCGGATGAAAAGCAAGCATTTCATTGCCTTGCACCTGAGGTAGTCTAATTCATTTTCTGATAAAACTGGCTATATTTCTTATTAGAAAAATACTAAACCTGCTATTTGAAGTGTTTCCCCTATTGCCCTGATCAGTGGAGCCAATGGACCCTCGTATAAGATCCATGTGGGCCCCACTAATCTGATCAATGGTGATGGCTGTGAAACTATCTTAATTGTACAGTTTAGCATCAGTCTTCTGGTTGTCACTATATTATTTAATTGAAGCATGCATGTCCATTTAATATGATAATATGAAGTTGTTTCTTTCTATTTCCTGGATTTATTGATTAAACCTGTAGCATGCATATTTTGAGCTCATGGTTGAAGCTATTCAGCTTAAGATCTTAATCAAGTCATTCACACTGTCACACTCTTGCTTGATAGGGCGTACAGATTGCTTTGTGAGACTTAAATACATAAAATCATGTCTAACTTGTTTACTCTTGTTAAATAGTAAATAAGAACATGAGTGTTTCAGAGCATTGATTAAATTTTAATGATTGGGTGAGTGGCCTAAGGTCAAGTGTGTTGCTGACCATGCCACGGAAATTCAATTTCTGGATTGGAGGTTATGCATGCATAATGGGAAGCCAATTTTCATTGGATTTTCAATTTCCAATCGATCACTTCTAAATGCAGGAAGCATAATTTAAGGACAAGCATGATAAGTTTTTCTGAAGCAGCCAAATGTTTCTTGCTATAGGTTTGAACCTGATATGCTGGCATTCTCTGGATGCTATTATGGTGGAGGTGACAAGGAAAGGAAGGAACTTGGTGCAATAAGGAAGAGGTGGAAGACTTTACATGTAGGGCTCAAGTGATGTACTCTTCTGTGATTGAAGTTATTTATTGACAGCATGAAGCTCAGTTTCAATTGAAGTTATTTATTTCTGAAGCATTTGGAAATCCTTCTAAGACTGTCACTATAAGGAGCACAAAATTTGATTTAGTGCTGAATCTGAATCTAAGTGATTTTCACTTCCCTGTGAATTCGTTTGGCTTCCACCATGCATGTTTGTACTCCAGATCTGGAGCATCTAATGTGTTTATACATTTGCAGGCAAGTAACCCTGATAAGGAAAGGAGGCATGGAAAATGCCCGCTAACTCCAAAAGAAGTTGGCCTTATGTTGAGAGCACTGGGTTATGGAAGTGATGTTCATATTTATGTGGCATCTGGAGAAGTGTATGACGGGGAAGACACATTGGCACCCTTAAAAGCACTCTTCCCAAACTTCTACACCAAAGAGACTTTAGCCAGCAAGGACGAGCTGGAACCGTTTTCTTCATTTTCTTCAAGAATGGCTGCACTTGACTTCATTGTTTGCGATGAAAGTGATGTTTTTGTTACCAACAACAATGGTAATATGGCTAAAATATTAGCTGGACGAAGGTAGTTAACCTTTCCTTCTCTTTTCTCTATTTTTTTTTGACTTTTTCTCTGTCATCGGGGACTAATTTAGATGTTCTCAAATTGCAGGAGATATTTTGGACACAAACCTACCATTCGTCCAAATGCTAAAAAACTGTATAGATTGTTCTTGAACCAAACTACCATGTCATGGGAAGCATTTGCCTCTAAAATGCGCACTTTCCAGAGGGGCTTCGTGGGGGAGCCAAAAGAAGTCAGGCCAGGCAGGGGGGAGTTTCATGAGAACCCGCACACCTGCATTTGTGAAGATTCTGAAGCCAAGGCAAAGAAAAACTCAGGACCTAGAAAATATGGGAAGGGGTATGACGCACTTGGAGATGATATACCAAGTGACTATCAGAATGTTGATGAGGAGCCAGAATTGCCCGATCCTGATGATGATGGAGACCAAGATGGCTCTCAAGAGAAAGGTCAGTTCAATGAAACTGGTATGGATTATGATGAATTATCCAATGAAGAACCTGAGTTGGAAGAAATTCTTTCAGACTAGACAGGGCTACCTTGGGTTATTCTGTTGAATGTTTAAAAGATCATGCTGCCTATACCCGACCTGCTGTATATAAAACTTCCAGGATAGAGCCCCCCACAACGCCCACTCTGAAAACAATGCCCCGATATCAAGATACGACACAGCTTTTTTATTGAGTTATTTATGACTGAGGTGTTGTGAGCATCATATCCGGAAGTTGTGATCCTTGAGTTGCACATTGGATCTTTCATGAGTCTTTAGAGTTCAGCCTCTATGCAGTGAAATTCAGGAAATGGGTCTGAAGACAGAGTCGGAGTTGAGTCTTTTAAGTCTGAAGTTCTGCTTGATTGATGGTTAACGCCCCACTGATTGTTCAACAGTTGATGAGAGATTGTAAAATAGTCCTCTTCCTGAGGGGGAAACAAAAAAAAAAGGAAAAAAAAAAATAGTTTGTCACAGTCGAAGAACTGTATTCCTTCTCTTTCTGCCCCTTTGGTAATTTTTCTTCAAGACCGGCCATTTTAGTGTTTTACAAGCGAGATCACTGAACGCAAAGCTGATAGGTCACGCCCATGTACATTGCTTAGGGTTTTTGTTTTTTCTTTAGCTTTACATATTTTCTTTGGACTTAAGTCATTGCTGGTGGTTGGAGAGTGTTGTAAAAACTAGAAATATTGAAGATTTTGTTAGTCAAGTTAATTGATGAAATTGTCATGTGGGAAACCACCAGAAATATACATAGGCACGCATGTACACAACTCTGATCTTGGATGCCGATTCTTCACAGGTCATCGAATGCGTTCTTCCTCTTCTAAATATTCCGACTTGTCTCTTTCGTTGGGGCCCAAAATCCCACAGCTTTACCTCAGTTACAGTATCATCGAATGCATGACCAAGATGTCTTCAGTTACAATATCATCGAATGCGTTCTTCCTCTTCTAAATATATATTTACATCATTAGCCAAAGCCGTAGTTGATAGTTTCCACATATGGAGAGAGGGGAGATTGGATTGTATATACCTGGAGTCTTAATTTCTCTTTCACAAGTCATAAAAACATGTGGCGGTAAGTGATAACTCTAGCTATAAAATCTAATTTGGTTTGGTGTGTGAATCCAGGTGAGTTTTATTTCAAATTAATATTTTTTTTTATTGAAAATACTTTTTTTATTTTCATTAAAAAAAATCATGGGTTGACCTATGATTTATGAGGTAACTTCAAGTTAACATTCAAATTATGTTAACGTGGAAAATAGTAATTTTAGGAGCATGAAATTTGAGCCTTTTATTACTGTCTCATTCACATAAAAAAAGAAGAAGTATGACATCCATATTTATCATACCTAGTTTTACTATTATATGATTTTTTTTCAACTTTTAATATGAATTGAAGAGCAAGGATACCTTGTGATTTGGAGCGAGCAAGCTAGCGTTTCTCGCCTTCATTTGGGCTTTTCCAATCGAAACATCAAACATGGGCCTTGAATAATCAAATACCAATATTTTCTTCTTAATGGGCCAGCATTAACATTGAGAGTAAAAGAAAAACTAACAGATTCCACACAATACCTTTGCTTCGATCTTGCTTCATCATCTTCAAGTAAAGCGAGAAGAAAAAAAAATGCAAGGAGGATCATCAGGCATTGGCTATGGACTCAAATATCAGGTCAAAACTACAAACCCTAATTCCTTCCCTTCCATAAAATCTGCTCAATTTTAACCCTAATTTCGCTCCATAAATTCAATGTCCTCCAGGCAAGGTGCATATCAGATGTGAAAGCAGACACGGATCACACCAGCTTCATCACTGGAACTCTCAGTCTCAGAGAAGAAAACGAGGTCAAATCTCTTGTGCGCTACATTTTGATTGTTTTGTTGACTATTTTATTGGATCTAATGAGTGAAATTGTAATGTGGAATAGGTGCATTTGCTTAGGTTATCTTCAGGTGGAACTGAATTGATATGTGAAGGGTTGTTTTCGCATCCTAATGAGATCTGGGATCTCTCTTCTTGTCCTTTTGATCAACGCATTTTCTCCACTGTTTTCTCTACTGGTAAATCACTCGCTGCGATCTGCTTGCATTTGTTTGATTATGGAATTCTTAATCTGTAATTTGTTTATCATGAGATAACAATCCGGCACCGGGCGCCTTAAATCTTGCAGTTAGAGAATTAGTATGTGAGCTGAATTATTGTGGTTGATGGGATTCTGTCTGTGTGATTGAAGGTGAGTCATTTGGAGCCGCGGTGTGGCAGATTCCCGAGTTATATGGCCAGTTAAATTCTCCGCAATTGGAAAGGATTGCGTCTCTTGATGGACATGTTGGGAAGGTTAATTGGTGAGTTTGTAGTGTTACTTTATCTATCTCTTGCTTGTTTGATTTTGTGTGTGTGTGTGTATTTTATGGTGTTGAATTTTTGTGTTTTGTTCTTAAATTGTGGATATTTGGATCCTTACATGGTTGCCTTTGTCTTACTTGCCATGTGTGGGTACCCAACAGCATTCTCTGGTGGCCATCTGGAAGAAATGATAAGTTGATAAGCATTGACGAGGAAAATCTTTTCTTATGGAGTTTAGATTGTTCGAGAAAAGCAGCCCAGGTAGAAGTTGTACTGGATATCTAGCATAGTTATGTTTCTGGTGTTCGTGTTTATGATGAGATATAGATAGTCACACAATTATTTCCATGTAAAAATGATGGAAATTGGTGTTTTGGAAGATATGATTTTGTCGTTAAATGATGACTGTGGATAAGATAAACTAGTAAAGTGGAAATGTGCAAACCTGTTACAATTCACTCTTGATTTCTTGTACTGATACTTATTCATATATTACTCAAAAATCCAGGTGCAATCAAAGGAGTCAGCAGGTATGCTTCATTACTTATCTGGTGGAGCCTGGGATCCACATGATGTGAATGCTGTTGCAGCAACTTGTGAATCCTCTGTCCAGTTTTGGGATTTACGGACAATGAAGTATGATAGCTCTGCACATCTTTTCCTATTTCTTTTGAGAATCTATTCATTATAACTAGCATTCCAAGTCTTGAATTGGGGAGTTTACCTTGTTAACTTTTATTAGACTTTAACACAGATGAATGAGTTTTGAGATTTTGTTTTATTTATTTGAATAATAGGTTGTTGCCTTCTAGTTTAGCTTTATGCACAGATCTCTACATCGGTTGCTGAGAATCTGACTTCTTTTCTCTTACAAAATTTTAATTGGTTTTTCTGGAACTGCGAATTGGCTGGTGTCTTGCCATTAGATGATGCATTTCAATCATGGTTAACAATATGATTTATGTGTTTACAGGAAAACAAGTTCTATTGAGTGTGGTCATGTGCGCGATGTCGACTATGACACCAGGAAGATGCATATACTGGTAAGTGTTACCCAGTAACTCTGTTTACCTCTAGAAGTGCATCACTTCTTCAATATCTAATCATGCGTCTGTAGTAATGAGGAAATATGCTTTTTGGAGCGGTTGAGGGCGTCAAAAGTGTAAACACTATTGCATTGTCCTTTTGAGATTTTTTTAAATATGGAGAAAACTACCAAGGACGGCATCAGGGAAAGGACCTGATTGAAATTGGCTTCAAATGCAAAGAATAATGTTCTGTTACAAAGATCCTTAACTTTCTCGTGACACTTCATGAACTTCAATGTCTGTCAAAATATTCTTGTTAAATAATGCTGTTCTTTGGCAATGATACTGCTGACTATTGAGATCTATCGGCATTAATGAATTAATCATTACAGGTTACTGCAGAGGATGAATCTGGGATACACATATGGGATCTTAGAATGCCAAAGGTTCCTATAAATGAGCTTCGTGGACATTCACATTGGTAATCCATTTCTTCCATGTCACAGTTCTGATGAACTATTCCGGTCATCTTATTGCATGTGCATCATATGTTCTTATTTAATCAAGTTTGATGTTTTGTATTTGCTCCTCCTCCAGTGGAATAATATTCTCTCACTGTTTCCAAATTTTGGCAGGACATGGGCTGTCACATGTAACCCTGAATATGATGGACTGATTCTGGTCTCTCTCTCTCTCTCTCTTGTCTCCCCTGCCTTCCACACACACGCGCACACACGCGCACCATCCTTTTTTTTCCATAATGTCTTCTGCCATAGAGTTAATCACTAAAGAGCACCCTTTGTCAATAATTGTCAAAATACAATTGAGTTCATAGGTGGAAAGTTAAGCAACCTTTTCTGAGTGCAATGTTTTTATTTCTGGGAAGAATGTGCTTTCTCAAAGGGACATTGCTTATGGCATATGGCGAGTATAAAGCACTGGTCACAATTATCGCTGTTTCTTGGCTGTTATCTATCATCTATTATATGCCTTATGAATAAGGCAGTGGGAGAAATATCCTTTCATTTGAAGTCATTCATTGTCTGGATGACTGCTACTTTTAACAAAACGAATTACCATTTCTTCTATCTATGTTATTTATTAGCATTTTCCTGATCAGATGTATGTTCTTGCAGAGTGGTGGTACAGACTCGACCGTCAATTTGTGGTTCGCTTCTACAACCAGTGATGAGTTGACATCTGGAAGGTCATTTTCTTATTTGTTTACCAGATGTGTTAGTTGACTTTTTCACTCTTCTTGGTCCTGATAATCTCATCATGTGGTTGTATTTAGCAGTGTGGTTGCGTCACCAACTCAGAAACTTGATCCGGTGCTGTTCTCATTCAATGACTATGAAGACAGTGTCTATGGTAACAAGTGAAGCCATATGTTATCTTTAAACTGTAAATTTTAAACTCGAACTGACCAGTAACTTGTGATAATAGGGCTTGCTTGGAGTTCTCGGGAACCTTGGATTTTTGCATCTTTATCCTATGATGGGAGGGTAAGGTCACTAATTATTTACCATAGCAAGAAACATTAGGAAGTGTCACTCATTTTATTCGGAGAAAAGAATTTTAGCACTGATGCATAGCCTCTTATTGCAAAAGCCATGCACCTTCCTGGCCAAGGCTGCCAAGTTAATTATTGGTTTGAGTAGAAACTCATTCAGACATTTGTTCACAGTCTAATCATTAAAATTGCTTGTCATGTCTTGCAGGTGGTTGTAGAATCAGTAAAGCCTTATCTCCCCAGAAAATGAATTCATCACGGATTCCCCCACGTTAAACCATCTTGTGGCGGTTTCCACTAACACCGCATGCCGGCTAGAACTACATTGAAAAAACACTTACGCAATGCGAATTGTAATGGGTGGCTGTCAAGAATCTGTTCTAGCGCAACATTGAAGTCTTATCATCATGTGGATGCTAGTTTAAGTGATGCTTGTTGTGCTGTTAAGATGCGGAAGAGCTTCATTCGACGCTATATATTACCATGCATGTATGTATACAATACTCTGCGAAAGGAACAAATTTATATTCAATGGAATCCACGAGGACACGATTTGCCAACTTTCAACTGTATGGTCATCTAAAATCTATAAATCTATCATAAATAGTTCTTCAATGGATTAGATGAATAAAACTAACACTCCGATAATCTTTTTCATAATGATTTTTTGGGAAGAATCTTAGCCGTTGAATTCGAGGAACCAGTCTTTAGGGTCCAAGATTTATGGAAAGGTATTCTGGATATAGCTGGTTCATAGTGGGGTTTCTTCCTCCTTATCGAAATCGGTCATCTCGTTGAGTTTTCCACATTAGACGGAGATGGGGCCTCTTTTTGAGGAGGGGTGAGGTGGCTGTGGTCCTTTTTGTGCTGACGAATGTAAACCTGAAAAAAGGAGACGAAAACGATCATATGGTTGTCATTGATCCTCCGTTCACTATAACAAATAGAGTTCTCTTTACTTACCGCCTCAGAGACCTTTCTGAACATGTTGTCCTTTGAAGTGACATGAAGCTTATCCAGAGAACAATTGGTACGAGTCAGCATTAAAAACGTTTTGGTTTCCTCGTCCAAAGGCAAAGCTCCAAGTTTTCCACACCATGTCATGTCATGTTGACAAGTGGCGGTCTGACTCACCATAAGCATTTCCTGCCACTTATTTCATGACACGCAAGGTGCCTACCTTTCAGCCCTTATCCACTATCAAAATTTCACGGCGAGCCATGTCACCATGCCAATGTGTGGTGAGAATGCAAGAAAATGTCGAAGAAAACGAAAAACAAAAGTGTTTGCTTTATGAAGTGGCAACTCTAATTTTATTTGGATAAGATGAGTCGTCATTCATTTTTTTTTATTTTTTTACATATTTTAAAATGAATACAAAAAAATAGAAAAGTCTAAAACTAGGTCTTTTCAATAAATTTAGTTATTTAGTTGTTTTCGTTACTTTTATTTATTTATTTTTATGTTGAAAAACAAAGAAAATCATTGGAAATACAAAAATATTGAAAAAAAATAAGAAAATACAAAAATAAAAAATGTAGCTAGGGTTGAAATTGGACTAGTAGTTAAGTATTGCATGCAAAAATAAAGTTTGAGAATTTTCTTATCATAATTGAGCTTAGGATTGAAGAGAAAACTAAGAAAAGTAGCTTAATTTGATTTACTTTAGCTAAATTTGAAAGAAATATGAATTTCAATGATAAGTTTGAAACAAATAGCCAAGTTAAAAATCAATTAAGGGTTTAGTTGAAATAGAAACTTAATATTGGAAGTTAGATTGGTTAAAATTGTAAAAAATTTTAAACCAATGATAAATTTACAACAAGTGATTAAATCTAAGAGTCTAAATTTATTTAATTATGAACGTAATTGAAAAAAATTATATTTGAAGGCAAGTTCGTTTGAAATTGCATGAACTTGAAAACCAATGACTACATTAAAAAACATTGTGTTGGAAAGATCAACTAGGACACTAAATTAAAAAAATTTAAGATTAAAAACCCCAATTTAATAAAATTAAAAATAAAACGAGTCAGAGAATAAAATGAAATGAGGAAATATTCTAAGGACCAGTTAATTTTTTATATAACTTTGTTTCAGTCCCTTTTGTTTAATTAAAATCAATTAGTCCAATCCAATTAAGTCCAAATGAGTTAAATTAATTTTATTCAACCCATTTAGTTTATATTTTTAGTCCAAAGATTTTGTCCAATTAAGTCCAAAATCCATTCAAACCAAGCAATCCATCAATTAATTTCAGATCTTTCAACCAAGCAATGTCAAATTAATTTTGTCGAAGTCCGTTAATTAAGAATAACGGTTTTTAAGCATGTTTTAGAAAATTAGTTACAATAAATGGGCCAAAGCCCATTCTCACTTTTACCATTTTCATGGGTCTCGTCCATTTAAGAAGTGGCGTAAATGATAAGTTTCTTTTTTAAAAGGACGATGTCAGAACCTTTTAAAAGACATGTTTTTTTTTAGAGAATTAAGTGTCTTTTTTATTTTTGTAAATCACCAAAATAACAAGTCTCATTTTAAAATAGACAAATATTAAAATTTATTTTTTTACGAATAGCCAAAACAACAAGACTTCTAGTTTTAGGTACCGATGTTAAATTTCTCTAGAAAAAATTCAGAAATAAATTAGAAATTATTTAAAAATAATTAGAATATTAATGATACTAAAAAAGCTAAATTTAGGAGAAAACACATAGTAAATTTAACATTCCATAAAAAAAAATACGATAAAAGTGATGTTATTTTTTATTTAGATATAACTAACTCAATGCCCAAATATCTGAAATCATATTCAATTTATAGGATTCATAGTTACTTCTAATTATTAGGTGATAACTTCTAATTTTTGTCAATGTATATTTTTTCTTTCAATGTTAGGAGTCCTCGACCAACATCCACCAAGGTGCGTCAGAGTGGATGGATTTTTGCTCTCCTTGAGCAAGAATAAAAAGTCATCATCAACAAAGACTTCATCAAGAAAATACCTAGATTCTTAATTTCAGGGTTAGTTGATCTTGTAGACTATAGTCATTCGTGGGTTGTGACCACGAATATGCCTCATTCTCCTGGTAGGATGCTTAGAGTCAGAGTTTTTTTTTAAATAGCAATATTTTTTTAAAAATAGCAAAGTAACATAATTTTTTTTATAATGACACAACACAATTTGATAGATGTAGTACGTGACATCTTTAAGTTGTCGTCAATAAAACACAATATTTTAAATAAATTATTAAATAGACTAACACAAATCACAATGAAAAAAAAATTCGGATGAACATTGAAACTCTAATTATAAAATCATCTATATTATTGAAAATATCAGAGATCAACAAATAGTGCGTTCTAGATTTTTTTTAATTTTTTTCTCACTTATCTAGAAAAAATCTTCCTATCGTGTGCGGTACAATCTCTTCGCCGCGGAGAAGAACGAGGCAAAAATTATTGAAAACAACAATCCAAGTAGAGGCATCTTTATTATCTTGTCACAAAATCAAAAGTACTAATGAAATATGGTGGATGGCTTTTAGAAAACAGTTTCAAAATATCAATTTTTTTCCCTCTGTTCATCTATAGATGATAAAGATTTGAATAATGGAGTTTTTGAATTGATCAAATAAGCTTTTGTCTCTGTGATTACACTGTCTTGTATCCATCTCCAGGTTAGTCAAATCTCAATCAAAATACTCGGAGTAAGCTTTGCCGTTTCTCAATATAATGATGTATTATTGATTTTTTCCTTTTGTTTTCTTTTTCTTCGAGATTTATGATTATTGGTTTGTCCCTTAGGCTACTACCTACAGGTTCAAAATATAGGCTGCGGTGAAGAATTTTATAGTGCTATATTTTATTAGTTTTTTTTTAAAATAAATACAAGGAGAAGATAAAAAATAAAATTTATAACTCATATAAAATAATAAAAATATCTCATCCTAATATTTCTCTCTTCATCTTGTATTGCTTTTTTTTTTTAATTTTTATTTAAAGTATAACTCACAAAATAACTAAAATAATATCATTAATTATTTCTGAAACACTATAAAATTTATTTAATTAAAATATAATACAGAAAATAAATAATAAAATATCACTAATTATCCATAAAATTTCCTAATCGTGAACTCAAGTTGAAAATTTAATTTAAGTTACAATTTTTTAAAAACTAAAAATATATTGATTTTGTTAAAAAAACTATTTTAAAATAAAATATGTTTTTTTTAAGAACTCGTTTGAAAATATACAAATTTTATTTAGATATTTTTTAAAAACATTTTTATCTTGAAAGATTATTAAATTAATATATTTTTAGGTGTTTTATTTATAATTTTAAAGTAAAAATGTTAAAAAATTTAAATAAATTATTTAAATATATTTTTAAATAAAAAATACTAAATATCATCCACCACATTAATAATGGATCACTGAATCAACCAATTATTGAGTTAATTTAAAACTATAATTTGCACCGGCTCAAGAAAAAAAACAAAGAAAGAAGAAAGGAGTGAGGGAGGGGGGCTGAAGAAGAGACAGGTGTAAAAAGGAGACAGGAAGAAGGGATCACAAAGCACAAAGGTGGGACCTGTCTAGTCACGTGTATGATTAAATCCCGGGATTCGCAGCCATTGCCGATCTGATCTCTCTCTCTCTCTCTCACTCACCCAACACCCACCGCCCCCATCTCTCCTCCTCTCTTCCTCTCTCTCTCTAGAAATCCTTCGTCAAGCAAACGTCTCACCAACAATTATTTTTTTATATTTAAATCCCCCCATATTCTCTCCTTTGCCTCTACCTGTTCCAAATTTATTTTATTTACTAGAATTCGAAGCTTCCACTCTCTCCTTCCATCACTTCAAAAACCACACTTGCTCTCTTGGATGGCATTTTCGTAATTAATGGCGGCGAGTTCTAGTGGTTTTACGGCTCACCTCGGTTTCAAGCTCAGCCGATTCAGCAGTTCTCCGTTCCACGCTTATAGCCATGGGTTGGACTCGAGGAAGAAGAAGCGGAGGTTGTTCCCCGACGGTAACGGAGTTCGGGTGAGTCGAATTAATTGCTGCTGCTCTGACTCAGTAGTTCGGAGAGCGTCCGGGTCGGGTAATAGTGTTGAGAAACCCGAGGAGAAACGCTCTCATAGAAGTCGATTCCAAGCCATTCCTGCATTGCCTTTTCCTTCTCACCAGTATGACGCTGCACTCAACTGTGATTTTACTATCAATTTCACTTAATTTTTATAATGAGTTTTTAATTTTAAATTGTTTTTTGAAATTAATGCTGTAGGTCTCGGTTTGGTACGAAACAAGAGAAGTTTTATCCGAGATGTACGCCGAGAAACACCGGTCCACAGTCGCGAGATACGCCGCCGAAGCGAGGTAATTTCACGCTGCTTGGATTGGGTTTTGCGTTGAGTTCAAAGTGAATTGTTTTTTGAACAATTTGCTGAATGATTGGCTTGTGTAGATACTGGCATTGCAAATGAGAAAGATATGGGCATCAACTTGTTAAAGGAAAATGTTAGTGAGACTGGGACTAATGAAGATGGAAGTACTTGGTTTCGAGAAAGTGGAGAGGATCTTGGCGCAAATGGGTATAGATGTAGATGGACGAAGATGGGTGGTCGATCACATGATGATTCCACCCAATGGGAAGAAACGGTATAATCTCTTCTTTTGTTTCCTAATCACATGATGTTTTGCTTGTTTGAGCATCTGATTCGATATGGGAGTGAATCGAAATCGGTACCGGAATCAGTTTTTTTACCAATTCATTACTAAAATGGTTATCAGGATGTTACTTTTTTTTTTACGGGTGATGGCAATGAACTTGTTCTGATTTTGAATCCAGATTCTAGGTGGTAACCAGTTTTACATCCATTTTTGTACTATCCGATGTGAATATAGTCCCAGTATCCAAAATTCATTAAGTTAGGACTTGATCGTCCTCAAGGTTTTGATTTTATAACTAATCACCCCCTTTAAGTTGAATTACACCGTAGTAAAGGTTGTTGATGATGCCGACGCAATTTCTAATGAAAGGTTGCATCTTGTCTTTGCTCCCTTCTTTTCTTTTCCAGTATCTGGTAGGAATGGTGATAAAGGTTATGGACGCGAGCTTTCTGAAATGTTCAGCTCGATGTTACTAGTCAATTGTCATGATTTGTTTTTTTTTTTTTTTTTCAATTTATTCAACTGTCATTGATTTTATAACCCCACTAAGTATCATCCCAGGTGGATGCATTTAATTGGATTTATTGATCTCCTTGACAGTGGTGGGAGAAAAGTGACTGGACAGGATACAAAGAGCTAGGTATATTGTTTGTCTAATCATTTACATGACAGGATGATTATTTTCAATTTTAGTGGGTTGGGGGTTTAATCATATTGAAGTGTTCACCCTCAATCGAGTTCATATTTCTTAGGTGTGGAGAAATCTGGAAGAAATGCTGAAGGGGATTCGTGGTGGGAAACATGGCAAGAGATGCTTCATCAAGATGAATGGAGGTATAGTTTCTACCATGCTGCCTATGCAAATAAAATTGAGCTTTGGTCATGAAACGAGTGTCTTCTGTTTATCATGGTTTGAGCTTTTCATAAATAAATCACTTTCTTATTTTGTTACTGCAGTAATCTTGCAAGAATAGAGAGGAGTGCACAGAAACAAGCGAAATCGGGCACTGAAAATGCTGGATGGTATGAGAAATGGTAAGCTAATATTCCAATGCAGAGTGATTATGGTGAATATTACTTGTTTTGGTTAAGTATGCTTTAATTTTGGACTCAGGTGGGAGAAATATGATGCTAAAGGCTGGACTGAGAAAGGGGCAAATAAGTATGGAAGATTGAATGAGCAGTCATGGTGGGAGAAGTGGGGAGAGCATTACGATGGAAGAGGCTCTGTTACAAAATGGTTTTCCCATTCCCCATCTTATCTTCTCTTTGGACTTCAATCTGCTTTTAGCTTGCTTATAATTTTGGACATTTGTATACTCATTATCTGTCATCATCCATGTCAAATTACTAATCTATTGATGTCTTAAGAAAAGAGGCTTTGAGATCAGTTATAAACAGTTGAAAGGTCTGGTGGAAGCAGGTATGACTCACAGCCTAACTATTAGTATAGAGATTTTCAGGATTTCAGATGCTGAAGGTGCAGTAGATGTAGGAGGAACAGTTACCATGAAATATGCGTTGAAACCAAATATATGAATAATTATTTCTGTCCTTGGAAACTTTTAGAAAACGGTCATTATTTTGAACAATGATACAATAAAAATATCTCAGAAAATATGTGAAACTTAAATGGTCTAAATTTTTCAATAGCACTTCCTTTCTTTGTACCTATCACTCTGCTTTGGGAATAATGGAAAGATTGCACCAAGTTTTACTCCTCATGTGTCTCAATTAACTTCATAATTGGAAGAGCTTGACAATAGTTTCACTAAGTGTTCTTGTTTCACTCCTCAGGACAGATAAATGGGCCGAGACTGAATTGGGAACCAAATGGGGAGACAAGTGGGAAGAAAAGTTCTTTGCTGGCATAGGTTCACGCCATGGAGAGACATGGCATGTGTCTCCAATTGGTGGACGTATGTGTTTACTCATGTTATATGTGCCTCTGACCTAATCTCCTTTAATTATTTATGTTGATTTTACTTTAGACCACTGCCTTTGTTTATTAGAAACTTGTTCAAGTACATTCTTCATAGGATACTCTCATTACCCATACATTGATT
The DNA here is from genome assembly GCA_033617975.1 of Populus alba x Populus glandulosa. Classification (NCBI taxonomy): domain Eukaryota; kingdom Viridiplantae; phylum Streptophyta; class Magnoliopsida; order Malpighiales; family Salicaceae; genus Populus; species Populus alba x Populus glandulosa. Next base: position 23,247,277 of record CM066147.1, on the reverse strand, counting down.
TGGAAACTCACTTTTACAGTAACCCGCCAACATTCACAATCCAGGAAGATTAACTTCTCTCACATATTTGAACTCTTAACTTGCTAGGTTCGTTGTAACCAGGTCCAATTAGTTTCTACTACAGCTTCAAACTCCTTTCTTCTCATCGCTTTAACTGTGGAGATTAAGTAATCCAGTGCATCACTGATGTGCACTTGTGGAATACAAATGGACTCGATAGGACATTCTACCATGGATTTAGGAGGGGAACAGGAACTAACTTAGCCCATCAGTTGTTCTTGTCAAAATGACTTGATCGAGTTGTCTGATTGAAATGTCCATGTTTGACTATATTTACATAGTTTCTGGAGTCTGGTGACTTATTGTGCTTCATGTTCAGGTTGGTCAAGGACCTGGGGAGAGGAACATTTTGGAAACGGGTATTCAACTCTGTTTATATGTTAGTTTGTTCTGCATGCTGTATTGGGAACCATCATCCAATGTTTCTTTATCCTACAGGAAAGTTCACAAACACGGAAAAAGCACGACAAGTGAAAGCTGGGATATTGTTGTGGACGAAGAAACCTATTATGAGTAAGAATGTGCTTTTCTTAGTGCTTGCACTAAAGATGTAAATTTCACTTGTACAATTGGATTAACTTAAAAATTTCATGTTTTTGAAAAAAGGGCTGAACCTCATTATGGATGGGCTGATGTCGTGGGTGATTCAAGCCAGTTATTATCAATCGAACCCCGGGAAAGGCCACCAGGTGTCTACCCAAATCTCGACTTCGGGCCATCTCCTCCACCTCCAGTCGATGACTTGCCAGACTCGCCTCTCCCTCCCTCACAATGAAGACCTGATTTTTCAGGTTCCTTATTTTGTTCTAGGTGTTTTCATATTTATCTCATCTGAATCCAATCAATCATATTTGTTTAAAACGTCCCACGAAAGAGTATTGTGAATTAGTGCTTTTCATTTATTCATTCTTTGGATGACAAATGCATCCTGGGTTTTGGGCACTCTCTATTTGTCTAAATATTGGATGTTATATCATTTTCCTAGAATAGGGTGGGAAATTTTAGGGAGTGATTAGTAGTATTTTATTTCTATTCTCTTTGTATCTATTTTTTTTTTAGAGTGGATCAACATGATGTCATTGGTTCCTCTCTCGACTGTGGATGCAAGATGTTATTCAGTCCCTGTTTTCTTGAGATTTTATAAGTTAATCCTTGTTTTTTAGATGTTATTTGACCGCTGATCTTGTTTTGTAAATGTCCAAATTGCCTATTCTTTGAGTTTTGTGTGTAATAGGTAAAATTTGATATTTCAATATAAATGAAGGATATTTTAGTAAAAGAATAATTAAATTATCATGGAAAACTAATGGAAGAACTCAGTTATAAGAAAAGATTTAAACAGAAAGATTCTATTTTTAAAACTATAGGGATTGACCTGTTATTTTACCAAAAACTCATGGATTAAATAATATTTACATGAAAAATGAGGAGCGAGCTTGGATATCGGGAGATTATTAGACTTCGTACCATAAATGTAAGTGTTATAATTCAATCTTAACGTATTCTGATTTTTTATTGAGGGTGCAATTTGATCATTTATAGAAGAATTATGGACCATAGTGTGTTTTTGTTTAAACAAACTATAAATAAATTTATTTTCAAATTTGATTTTAAAAATTCGAGTAAGCCTTTCTCCCCTTCACCACCTTTATTTCAATCTTTCCTCAACTACGAGACTGCAGCCCTTCATCTTCATCGTTGTCACCATAACACCCACCAACAATAAAGGAATTTCCGTCCCTCTCTCTCTTCTGCCATCATTAAGCCATCAGCTCTCCACCTCCATGGTGGTCAAGACACAATAGTAGCTTCTTCTTCCTCTAGGTTTCCACCATCTTCTTCAACAGTCCATCACCAGCCTCCTCTCAACTGATCTCAACCAAGATCTCTGCAACTGTCACCGCAGTTAGCTTTCTTCATGGCCTGTAGCTCCTTTCTTTAATATCCAAGCCGTTCACACCTTCACCTCCACAATCACCACCAGTGATTAGAACCAGCAACTTAAACTGACCCATAACAGTCTCTACTCAGTCTTCCTGCACTGTTAACAGTCCCAACATCAACAGACACGACGGCATCTAGAAAGGAAGAAACAAAATCGGCCCAACCGTGGTGAAGGAGTGACAAGGAGAAGGAGAGCAGCCCGATCCAGCCAACCGTCATCTTCTCTAGCTGCTAGAGCATCGATTCACTCGCCACCAGCCGTGGCAGCGCCTGATCTCCACGCGCCAATACTGTCTCAATAGTCTCATTAAATTCCAGTAGCTCATCTTGACCCTTCAGAATCTTTCCAGAAGGTGTTATCTGAATTTTGGATGATTTTGTGTTTGTTATTGTGCAAGTTGTATATTGATAATTGTAAGTGCGTGTGAGTGAATTAGTGAAAAGGATGGTGTGTGTTAACCATTGAAAAATTTGCATTATGGCCATGAAAAAAAAAAAAATAGCCTAAAAATGTCTTTTGCAAAAATTATTTAAAAAAAAAAATTATGTCTAGCATAAAAAAATCATTTTGTGTTTTAACATAAAAAATATATATTTGTGTTTTTGGCATTGGAATAAAAATATATATATTTATTTGCATGTATTTTTTGGGATTGATAATAAGTTTATCAAACTTATTTAAAGTTTGGTCCTAAAAAAATGAATTACTAAAGCTCTTTATATATTAAAAAAACTTTCATAAATTGATAAGATATTAGAATAAAAGAGCCAGAGCCTTATTTTCAAGTTCAATGTTTATTTTTGCTATTCTTGAGTTTAATATATATTTTATAACTTAACCGAATAGACTATGAATAATGACTTTTAATATTTACTACAACTAGGGTTAGAAATATCAACCATACTAGTGTTAGAGTAAAAAATATTAATTCCGGTATTTATTAATATCAGACTTAGAAATACTACAAACAAACCATGATATAACAAACTATTAGTAAGTTAAGATAAAATCAATAATACAACTTATTTTAGATATGATATTTTAGAGGTGATAATATTCTACTTTCAACATAAATAAACTTGTAGCATAGAATCTTTAAAGACTAATTATAGTTTTTAGTGAACATAATATTAAGTAACAATTCTATAAACAAGTCCTTTTTGTCTATAAAAAAAAGATATCATGTATTTGTTAAATTTTTTTCTTTTAATTTTTAAAGATTACCGCGATGTTAGATGCAACATTAAAAAGCAATCAAAGGTTTGACCAGGTATAATATTTGAATCACTAGATTGCTGTGTTAATTTAAGGTTATCAAGTCATTCTAAATCAATTATTTTGAGTTGATTTGATCATATTACATTTGTGTTCGGCTGAATAGATCAAGTGATGAATCAACTTGTTGACTTATTCAAGTTTAATCAGGTTAATATCTAAATGATTTAAGTAAAGTCTAACTTTGGTTAGGTTCTCAATTCACCCGCTAAACTGGATTGAATTTAATATTTATTATAAGGTTGGTTTGCTAATTAAAGAGCCCGTACAAATTGATTCAGTGATGTAAATTACTTGCTATTCATCCTAGAATAATACAAGATCTCAAAAATTGAAGTAGTTGGTCTCAATTTTGCATCCTCTGTTTTTTCGTTCAAGAATATTGGGCGGGCGAGAAAGCTAGCGAAGGCACTGTGAAAGGTAAAATATCACACATTTTGTACAGCTGTACGGTACATGTCTTGATGCCTGCGAGCACGAGTCTTGACCAGGCAAAAATAAAATAAAATGCCTTATTATTTTTTCCTAAGCAGTGGTTTATTCACGCATCGTAACGAGTGAACGAGAGAATCATGCTAGAACCGCTGTATTACATGAATATAAATTTATTTCTGTGCTCAACATCAGATGTTCACGCATAATATATAATATTTAATTTTAAATTAGAAGTAGATAAATAATATTGTCAAAATATTTTAAAATTAATATATATTTAATAATAATATCAAATAATTATGTACCATGTAATATTTTTTATTAAATCTAAAAGAAATTTGACCGGAACGCCAGCAAACTCCTATAAACCAGTAACTACTAAGCTATTAAAGACTGTATTAATTACGGATGAATAATTAAATTATCAGTTTTCGTATCTCCTTGTTTATTTATTATTATTATTATAATAAAGGCTGTCATGAATTGGGTTGATGGTGTTCCTAACAGCGAAAAATAATGTACATCTGGTAATGAATCCACTCACCACCCCAACCAGAACCTCAGGCATCCATCGTTACCAAACTATATTACAAGTAAATTTAATTTAATTAATTATGGCATAATTACGGCCACAAACTTGAAATTTAAGCAAGAAACAACTCAATTAAGCATGGTCCAATTTCACATGATCAAGCAAAAAAAAAAAAAAACTCTACATTCCTGACACCGAAAATCCCATGTATCATCATCATCTTCCTCCTTTCCACCAAACCAAAAAGGCCACACCATAACCAAACAGGAGCAAAAAGCCCTCACTTTCCTTCAAGATTTTGAGCAATTTCCCTCTTCATGGGTGCAGCAAAACCAAGATCCAACGCTTCTTCTTCTTCTTCACCTGCATAACATGCTGAACCAATCCCCCAAAAAAATGACCTTACCTCCCATAATCTCAAGATGGTTCTCTGATCTAGATTGGAAACCTCTCCTCTTGATCATCCCTCCTCTCTCTCTCCTCCTTTTCTTCTCTATCTCCTTAACACCGACCAACCCTTTTTCCACCCTTTCCCCTCTCACTTCCCATTTCTTCAACAAAACCACCCTGATTACACTCCCCTCCACCTCCCCAACAACAAATCTTTCATCAACTGCTCACCCTAGTTCGCCGCCTGTGAATCCGAGTGAGTCGACTCAGTGGAAAGATGAGCTGGATCGGTCGAGAATGGCCGTGTGTCTAGTTGGTGGGGCCAGGAGGTTTGAACTGACTGGACCCTCGATTGTGAAGAATATTTTACAAGTGTATCCAAATTCAGACCTTTTTTTACACAGCAATTTTGATAACAATGCTTTCAAATTCTCCATCTTGAAAACTGTGCCAAGGCTCGCCTCTGTCCGGATTATCATTCCTCAACCTCTGCCCGAGACCTTGCCTCAGCTCCGTGTCCTTACAGCTGCTAATTCTCCTAATGGCATCCAGGTTTGTTCCCCTTTTGCCTTCACTACAATGTTTTTCTTAAGGTTTAATATTTTTTTTTCAGCAATTGGATATTTACCCGATTTAATCTAATCTTAATGATTTTTTTATGGTAAATTACGATTTGATAACTTTTTAGAGAATAATGTGGTCTCCTCTTTTGTTTTCTCAAAAAGAAAAGATGCGCCATGAGGGTTCAAATTTCAGATAAAGTTGTGAGAATTTTCATGGATTCACTCATCACTACCAGTAGGCATTTCCTTGAATAAATAAAACAGTGTTACTATTATTCTTTTCTTTTTATTTGTGTTACACCTTTTTATAATAATTATTCGTGCCTTTTAAGATAACCTTGTAGTTAGGCCAATAATACAAGGGCTGTTGTATAGTTTACGAAACCTTTGGGCTGTTGTTTTTGCTGAAATTTTAAGCAAATTAAGACACAAATTTACAAGCACGTCTTGCTGAGATTGACAAAAACCTTCTAAGTATTATATGGTATTTTCATGACTGCTGTGAGTTGGAAAACATTGGGGATGTTGGGTTTGAAACTTTGAATATATTGGGGATTTTGGATATTTCGAATTCAATTTGATGATTAGTGTTTTGAATTTGTTGTATCATCAAGGGTCTTGTTTTTGCGGTGACATTTTGTTTTTTTTATAAAAAAAATATCTTCTTTTTATATTTTATTTAAAAATAATTTTTAAAAAAATAAAATAACAAACACTATTCAAGTGCTGTCACCAGCTTTTGCCTTTTTTTTTTTTTTAGCTTTTTTCATCCAAAAGCAAAATTCTAAAGTGCTTGGAAGCGCTCAAAAAAGCTAATATTAGAGTCCATTTCGCGCATGACTTGTAATTATTTTCAGGAGCTGCAAATTTGTGGTTTTTGAGAAGCCATGGCCATAACTAAAAGCCACAACTTTCCCAAACGAATCTGAAATCGACGATTATGTTCTAAAGAAGCATGAGGTTATGTGATAGTCCAAGTTCAGATAAAAAAAATGGAATGGAATGGATGCTAGCTCTGTTTGAATTTTGGATAATTAGCTTTACAATGGCTATGCAAACCAAATTTCAAGTATCGAAACACACACATGTTTAGATAGTATAAACCTCGATCCCATCACTTCCATAATTAATTCTACGTGCGGCCACCTTTACTTTTTTATCTTAATGAAAATTTACCATTTACTTATTTTATTTTATGGGACCACGCTCAAGCATTGAAAATGTCGTGTTCGGAAGAGCCACCACGCTCCATTGATTCCGGTTGACCCCACTTCCACCTGATAAGCACTACTTGTCGTCTTGGTATTGATAATGAACAAGATGATGAAGGTGATCATGTGTGTGTTGTTGCTTTTAATTCTTTCAGGGCCTACTCCAGTACTTCAACTTAGTGGAAGGATGTCTGACAATGATCCAGGAATACCAGAACCTGAAGGGATTCAAGTATGATTGGATAGTTCGTACGCGTGTTGACGGGTACTGGAATGCCCCGTTGGGTCCCGAAAATTTCATCCCAGGTCACTACCTGGTTCCACCAGGGTCCACTTATGGTGGCCTTAATGACCGGCTTGGCATCGGTGATCTCAACACTTCAACGGTGGCCCTTTCCCGTCTTTCTTTAGTTCCCCAACTCGACGCGGCCGGATTTCGTCAGCTCAACTCGGAAACTGCTTTCAAGGCCCAGCTTACCACACAAGGTGTACCTTTTGACACTAGAAGATTACCCTTTTGCATTGTTTCGGATCGGAAATATGATTTTCCTCCGAGCCGTTTTGGTGTGCCGGTGGCCGCATTGTCAAGTCCAGGCCCGCTAAGTGGTGCGAAATGCAGGCCATGTAAGCCAGTTTGTGAAGGGACTTGTGTCGGTGATATCATGACATGGCTTTATAAAGATTGGAGCTGGACTAACTGGGAAAATGGGACGCTTAAGTTATGTGATGCCCATGGCGATTTGGAGGCAGGGTGGGAAAAGATTTTCGATAGAGATGCAGGGAAGGAGTTTGCCTTTGAAAGGAAGAGGATTCGGGGTATGAACACGAAGCAATGTGCTGTTGATTTCAATGAAATGAAGAAAAGGGCTTCCATGTGGGATACTCCTCCGGTGGAGGAGATATGTAGATTAGGACTTGGAGAGAATTAGAGTCATATTCTTGATTTTGAATTTTGTTTTTTTTTGGAGGTTAATTTCTTGTAAAAAGAAAGGAAATAGGAGGGTGTTTGGGGGATTCTAGGTGGAGGGAATTTTCTTTTAATTCGAGTATATTGGATCATAATCCTGTAGGGATTGTTTATTGTTCATCAAGGTTCTAATCACAGGACCGCAGGAATAGTTTTATTATTATATGGTGTGGTGTTATTGAGTTTTCTGGTGGTCGTGGGTGTTGTGCTTTGAGTTTTCCGGCGAGAACAGTTCACCAATCCAAACTAATAAAGGTTATTAAAGGTGATGACTGGTCTAGTGCTACCTACCTTCGTGCTCCGGGCGCAGCCCTGCGTTTTCAAAACTAAATTCATCAAAATAAAACACGATAATGTAACAAAATATACTATATTAACGTATCAAAATTAATTTACATAAAGCACCCATTAAGTAGATTAATTATGTAAGGGGCAAAGAAAAAGGTGATAATGATGATCTACCTTTCTGTATAGACCATAGCTAAATGGTTTCAGAGTGATTCTAGAATTGCACTATGCATTGGATTGGATTGAAGGAAAGGTAGGTGAGCCATCGCATGCGACCAAAGCCATTTTGGCACTTGACACATCATTGAAGGAAGAAAAATAAATAAATATTTTAAATAATGTTTTATATATTTTTAGATTGTTTTGATGTTATTATATTAAAAATAAAATTTTTAAAAATAATAATAATAAAATATTATTTTAATATATTTTTAAGTGAAAAACATTTTGAAAAGCAATATTATCCAATATAAGATATTATTTATATTTTTCATCTGATTTTTAAACAACAAAATCTACCAAATGTAATACTTAATATTTTCTAGTTAACAATGTAACAGCCTTGTGTTCATAGTTTTATAATTTGGAGAGTCAATTACCCATTTAGATATAATTTATAACTCTATACGCAAAATTCCAAAAAACTAGTATTTCTCAAATTCTAAATTACAAAAACCCTGATCGTATAAATCTTAAATGTGTAGTATCAAGTATGTTTTGTAAATAAGTTATAAAATTATTTAAGTAATAGTTAAACTGGACGTCTAAGCTAGAAAGAAAGAAAAATCTCAAAACAATTAGGAAAATAAAGAAAGAAATCTGAAAATTCAGCTCTCAAATTTATATCGAGCCAGATTAATTATGGTTTATGCAAGTACGAAATAGTCCATAAATTCTAAATAAGTTCGCAACCAAACTCTCAAAGAAATATAAAATTGGTGTAAATCCTTTTATAATAAAATTGGGATTTACAATACCAATGGACAAAGAAGCCACGTAAACCATGGGCACCACTACAAAAACACAAAAAAACGAAGGAGACTAGATAAAAATAATAGTTTTTATTTATTAGAGAATAATATAAATTATATCTTGAATTTTATCTAACAATTTAAGTTTTTAGGTTGAATTGATTTTTTAACATAGTATCAAAGCCTTGAAAACCAAGTGGTCATGAATTCGAATCTCATCATCCCTATTTATTTGATAAAAATTAAGCACAAGGTAATACAAGTCTGTAAAAATTTTAAGTTCAAAGAACTTTTACTTAAAATGATGTGTTAAAGAATAATATAAATCATATTCTAAAACATTACCTAATAATTTAAGCTTTTAGGTTGAATCGGTTTTTAATTTATCTACGAAGAGAAGCTCTAAACCCATGTAGGGTAATAGCTATGGGGATCATAGCCATAGCCATATTGGAAATTTACAAGACCAATGGACAAAGAAGCCACGTAAATCATGGGCACTACTACAAAAGCGCAAAAAAACGAAGGAGACTAGATAAAAATAATAATTTTTATTTGTTAGAGAATAATATTAATTATATCTTAAAATTTACTTAAGTTTTTAGGTTGAATTAATTCTTTAACATGGTATTCAAGTCTTGAAAACTAAGTGGTCATGAATTCGAATCTCACCATCCCTATTTATTTTATAAAATTAAGCACAAGGTAATATGAGTCTGTATAAGTTTCAAGTTCAAAGAACTTTTACTTGAAATGATGTGTTAGAAAATAATATAAATCATATCTTAAAACCTTATCTAATAATTTAAACTTTTAAATTGAATCAATTTTTGATCTATTTACGAAGAGAAGCTCTAAACCCATGCAGGGTAATAGTTACGGGGATCATAGCCATAACCATAGCCATATTGAGGTCTTTGTGGATAGTAATTGGTCGTAGCATGTACTGGGTGATAGCTTTACTGAAATCCTGACACTGGTTAATGATAATCAACTTGGAGATGATAGTGGTAGCTATTTTGGTGATTTCCAGTCTCAACCCAACAGATGTCTGCATGTTTTCCTTCCTTTGATAACTTTCTAATCAATTTGTTTAGATTCCCTCTACATGTAATTAATGACATTCCCTGTTCAGCATCTATGGAGTAACTGATCACTGAAACATACATGATGGTAGATTGATATATAATCAATCCGATGATGAATGATAGAGAAATTACTTGATTAATCACCTTTGATTCTTTTCAATACTTTGGTCAATGTCTTGTGCCAATCAGGGGATCTGGTGTTGACTTTCAAACCGCAAGACTGCAAAAGGATGGATCATTTTCTTTTTTATATAAAAAAAATAAGCAAAACAAGATTGATAATAGATATAAATGAAAAGCATGAACAAGTAAACTTAAGTCTAACCATATTTGAGTTGAGATTTGAAGTCATGGAGAATGGAATAAAGGGTATTACTGCAAGATGTGCTAGGGTTTTGGATCACATAAGTATTTATAGATCTTTGAATCCATATAAAATGAAGATTTTTTATTAAGCAAATATAAAATCTTCACGGGATATGTTTAGATTAGGATAAAAGGATCAATAAAATACTTATAGTATCAATTACTTTTCATTGAAGAAGGTGATTTAGAGTTAAAAGATTTACTTTCTCTTCCAAGAATGATCATTCGAAGGTATCGATATTTCCCAAGCCCTTAGGCTTAAGAACCATGCGGCTATTTGATATTGGGGTCACGGGTGAGGTTCACCCGCAATAACATATATTGTTGTTTAGTTAAGCAAAAAACGCATTTTTATTTTGGTAGGACCCGCCATAAATTATGGTTGTGCCGCAGGTTTACCAAAAGCACAACTTTGCTGCTTCTTGCACGAAGGAATCACACGAACAATGGAGCATGGCTACACTATTCCGGTCAGACAGGGTCCGGTCCAAAGCTAAAAATACATTGAACTGGGTCCGACCCAATAAAATAAAAAAATATTTTTATTTTTAATTGTGTTTTATTTGAAAAACTAGTGTTAAATATTATTCAATAGCACTACGTAAATTAGACGGAGATCGTTTGATGACGTAGCATTTGCAGAATTTGATCGCAATCCTAATTTTATTTCTGATTATATTTTACTTGATATTGTTGTGCTTTTAAAAAACCAAGAAAACTGTAATATTTGTTGGATGTATTTCATATGTGATGGAATTGTAAATAGTTCAATAGAACAATAAAAAAATATTTTATATAAAGTATTGTTTATTTCATGATGTAATAGCAATAGTTAAATATATAATATTTAAATTAAAAATCAATAATATATATATATATTAAAATTATTTTATAACCACAATTTAATTTTAATTATAATTTTAATTAAACATATATAAATATAAAATCAGCTGTCAAATGGCTATAGCAAGGGAGTCCAATTACAATTTACAGGCAGTGAATTAAGATAACCGTGTATTTGTTGTATAAAATGATGCAAAAATCAGAGAATAAACTTGGGAGATGCTGGGGCAGGCTGTAAAATTGTAATCTGTCTAAAGGGTTTTATTAAATGGGCTTCTCTTTCGATGGGTTAGGTGGAGCAGATAAAGCATCACCTCCCCACCCCACAAATCTAATTAAGCAAGTCCTTTATTAAGCATCATATATTTACAAATTTTCATTTCATCAAATAAAGTGTGCTGAAGAATTCAAGCAAGGACGAGCCTTTTTTTAAAAAAAAAAAATTAAATGGTATTTTTATAATATTTTTAGATATTAAAATTATTTTTTTCCCAAACAGGTAACAAATTAATTACGCATTAGGATAGAGGAAATTTTTCACTTTTTTATAACTTAGGTTGTTGATCGAAGAGTTTGGTTAGTTTAATAAATAATTTTTTATATATAAAACCATCAATTTTGTATCGATTAGAAGAGGAGATCTTAGTCGTTTATAAGTATAAAAAGTATATATTTTCCTAGAAGTATTTTTTAAAATAACAAAATCCAATATGTGGCTACAATGTACACATAGAAGTATATATAGGCTTACATTTATTGATGTTATTTATGGGACGTCAACCATTTATGTCTACCCAAACTCCTTGTGTTAGGAGGTTATGATAATACAACCAATCCAACATCAATTAAAAGACTATAGTTTTAATCAATTAAAAGCACAAAAAACATTTTTCTCTCCAAAATAGATATTTTAAAAGGACAAAACCTATTATGTTGTTCTGTATTTGAAGAGCTATATATTATGTGTGGGTGTGAACACACATCATTAATAATATTTAACTAAAAATTATAACTAAAAGCCTACCGAGAGTCCTCTCATGTCAAAAAAATATTTGGTTAAAAGGATAAAGATATATATAAAAAATAAACCTTTTATATAATTTTAGAATGAATTTAATTTTTTGGTTTTTTTTTTTTAAAAGAGGAGAATTGTCCTCTAGATAATAAAATAATATTTGGTTATTATATCAGGATAAGAAACAAAGACAAGATGTTTTTTTATACTTTTTATTTTAAAAGTACATCACATGGAAATATTTATTTTTATGTTTTTATTTTCATTCTCTTTTATCTCTTATTTCTCCTAACAATAACTAAATGGTATCTAACTACGAATGTTATATATATATATATATATATATATATATATATATATATATAAGAAGACTAAATGATTAAAACGTGGAACCTTTGTCTCTCTTTCCCCCCTTCAAGTTTTCAGTGAAGATGCCTTCTAATCATCTCTAGTTCTCCACATGGGATGATTCGACACTAAAGTAAGACTATATTATACACCCATCATCGACAAAAATATGTATGAACACGTACGAACTCCTAATTAACACTCTTTTTTTTTATGAGAAAAAAAAACTTCTTGGGCCGCTAAGCTTCATACAAACTACCACCGTTTTGCAAACGAATCTCGTGAGTTATAATTAAAATCTTATCTCCTAGCTAGCATAACCCAGGACGTCAGAGGCAGAAGGGTTCGAGGATAAGTTCTTCCAAGCTTATCTGTCATGTCTGGTCTAAGTTCTCTCAGTGTCTCGTAAGTCCAACAATGGTGGATTTTAGTTAATTGATCGAATATTTTGGTTTTAATAAGAGAGTGACCCTAGTTCTCAGAACACAACGTGGTCGGGTTGGAGCCTTGGATGTTCAGTTCTAACGTTTGTTAAACTAATAATTAACATGGTTGACATTAGAGGACTCTAGTTAGACTTTTAGGTATAGTTTTTCCATAGGTTTACTCAGTTTTTTTTGGTCGTATACAAGCTCTCTGTATGCCACGAAGAAGAATGGTCAATTGCTGGCCAGAAGTAGGCATGCCATCTCATCTCTCAATCCATCCAATTACTCGGTGCCAGCCAAGGCTCGATCTTGTCTGGTGTAGAGAGAGGGGGAGCTGATGGTTCTAAACCAGTCTTAAATCCACAACTCTTGGGAGTTGGCAAACAGCTCCAGGCAGTAGTTGTTATTGGATAGGACATGCATTCCTTGGATTTATATTTAATTCTTACCAACATTAAACAATTACGATCAACACATTTTCTGTCTAGCCATCATTTTTCTGGATTTTTCATTCAAACCACAGCTTTTTAAGCTTCCATGATTTCATGTTGACTACTATATCGAGTCACGCCGATTTTTTTAATTAGTGTTTGGTTATATATATATATATATATATATATAATTATATAATGGAAGTTGGGATAGAAATTAAAACATATTCTCATATTTTCTTTAGTTAAAAAAAAACTACAAAAAACTTGAATATAAGATTTTTTTTTATGTCGATCTTAAACCAAGTTCTCACCACTAATTGTATATGTGCTGCATATTATTTGTGAGTTAATTATGAGTATATTTGCATAACTAAGCAAATTGCATGACCTAGCTACAATGAGAAAATGAGGGAAATTCGAGCATAGTGAGGGGAGATTCGAGCATATCTCGTAAGAAAAAAGGTATGAACTAGAAGATTAATAAAACAAATCGAACCAATTACTGTCATAACAATGAGCTACTGCATCACCAATGCAAAAAAAGAGAATGTGGAACGATGAACTGTCAAAAATGTACCTTTTCCAAGCCTTTTAAAGGTGGCTAATTGACTATTATTTGATCCGAAAGATGCATCAATCTGACTTTTTTTCAAGATTTAAAGATACATGCATGTTCTATCTTTTGATCCATTGAGTTCAAATTATAATGTTTGTTTAAGGTTTATTTAATTTTCATGGAAGTAGATTGAGTGTGCTGACCCGAATTTCATATATATATATATATATATATATGAGAATTTAATTCTTGAAATTGATTATTTATCTTAAAAGTTAATTAAGAAACTAATAAATGACAGTAAAATTAGAAGAGATATTTTTATTATTGAGAGTTGGTATAGTGCTGGTCCTATTAACAAGTGGCTGCAAAAATTTTCCTGTGTGTTGTAGATTAGGTAGGTAGAGAAACAAGGGACTTGATAGAAGATTGCAACGAATTTATGCAAGTGTACATTATTAGATGCCCTGAACAGGACTTCTTCTAATTGTTTCATATATATCATCAAAACCCATATGTTTTTTTCTCCAACCCCCGCATGGTGATATTCCAGCCTAATTCCATGACTGCTGCTGCCTGTAAGCTCTGTAATGCACCCTGTGTGCCATAATTGCATGCAAACACTTTCATCATTAGTTTTAAGTTTATAGTCTTATGATCATTAGATTAATAAGGGACATGAATAAGATATCATGTTTCTAAAAATTTAATGCGGTTTGAAATTATTTTTTAAATTTTTTTGTCAAAAATAATTTTATTATTTAAATATATTTTCGAGTAATAAAAAACATTTTAAAAAAATCGTTATGATCTAATAAACATTCTTAATTAATTCATTAGTACAATGTGACTAATTTCTTAAGAATTCTAATGATTAATCTCGTAATAAATCCTTCCCATATGGGAAAGAAAGACTTGGAGAAAAGCAAGACATGAAAGTTGGGCTACAATCCAAAGAAAGCCAACATGTCAAAACCGCTTGTGTCTCCTCTCCAGTTGAAATGGAAACCATCACCTCGTTTTGCAAACCCACTTGGTTAAAACTAAAACTAAAACTAAATGAACAGCTGGATTTATTCGCGGATCCAGTTCCCCTTCCTCGTGCACCTTAGTTGTCCATGTCTTCCCTTTATATACTCCTCTTCTCCTTCCTTCTCTTCTCACAACAGGAAAACATTGCAACTCCAAAATCCAGAAGCATAAAGGCATCACCAAAATCCACTACCACCTCGAGATGGCCGGCGTATTCAAGCGCTCTCTTTCATTTCCTAACAAAATCCCTAGCCGCACTCCATCAAAACCACCCATCTCTTACCACAATAGATCCATTAGTCTTCCATGCAGATCACACCCCTTGATTTCCCAGCTCAAAAATGAGATCGACGAGCTCAAAACTTGGTCATCGAAGCTCGAAAACCGAACTTCTGCTTGGCTTTGTGGTGGCTTAAGTCGTCTTAAAGATGTTCAAGATTGTTTAGATGATATCCTTCAGCTACCTCAAACACAAGAATCTCTTCGTCGACAGCCTACATGGGCGGAGAAGATTCTTGAAGACTTTCTTCGCTTCGTCGATGTTTATGGAATCTTCCAAACATTAGTTTTGTCAGTTAAAGACGATCAACGTGCTGCCCAGGTGGCTATAAGGAAGAAGGATGACTCAAAGATTGCTTTATGCATCAAGTCTCGCAAGAAAATGGCTAAAGAAATGGATAAACTCGTTTCCACAGTTCGATGCATCGCACGATGCCAGTTTCCGGGATTGGATTCAGGCCTCTCTGTTGCTGATGCTGAGTTGGTTGGTGTTATTATAGATGTTATCGAAGTCAGCATGCTGGTTTCGGTTGCGCTTTTTAATGGAATCTCATTGTCATTTAAGTCGAGAAAATCGTCCTGGATTGGACTGAGGTTGCCGAAGAAGGAAAAGAAGGTTAAGATTGGTGAAGGAATCCAAGAATTTCAAGAAATTGATGTTGAGAGCTTGTGGGGATTGAGAAAGAAGGGATATGAAGAGGTGAGGATGGTTTTGAAAAGGATGCAAGACTTGGAGGAGTGTATTGGTGATATTGAAACTAGTGGCCAAAGAGTGTTTAGGAGTTTGATTAACACTAGGGTTTCATTACTCAATAGTCTCACGCAATAGAGAGAGAAACAAAAAAAACAAAATACATCATGTAATTTAGTTTTTACTTTATTTTCTCTTTTCTCCTGTTAATTTCTTCAGTGAAAGCAAATGAAAATTGTCAAAATTAGTGTCAAGATTTGAATAGAAATGGAATAGTACTGTACAGTCTTGAATATCATCACATCGTGCTCTGTTCTTAGAGATTTGATCCTTGTTTTTCCTTTAAGCAAATAAAATAGGAAGAACCTCTGCCAGCAGAAATCATGGCGGCAAAGAATTTGTGGTTATTAATTTTGAATCAATTATTTGAGGGATATAATTACGTGAAAAAAAATTAAAGTAGTATTTATTCACTGTACGTTTAAGATAAAATTAAGAAACAAACATAATAGAAATGTATTTCTTATCTTTAAAATATAAAAATTTACTTTAAGAATATTTTGGAAACATGTTTATTTTATTTCTTCGCTTTTCACTCTTCATCAAAAACACTTTTTTTCTTTATTATAGGTATCTTTTATATCTTCAAATAGCATTAACCAAAATCTCTCTCTCTCTCTCTCTCTCTCTCTCTATATATATATATATATATATATATATATATATATATATATATATATATTGTAATCAAGAAACCCATATACATGCATGTGAAGTTTAGCTGTATTGGAGCAGTGTCACGTTATTCGTTAGGCTAGCTTGCACCTCTGCGTGTCCAAATATTGAAAATGATTTGGTGAATATAGATGCACCATGTATTACATTAATTTGACAACCATATGTAGTATGGAAATTTTAAATACAAATTGTGTGTATAATTAAGCTATTGATGTAATCACTTCATTTTTCGTCTATTTTAATTTAACTCGGAGATTATTTTTTTTATTCTTTATTAACGTAGGTGTTCGGGCTAGCTTGCACGTACCTTGACTAATCCCACGGGCCCTGAAGTTAACGACCATATAAGCCTCCAGTGATGTCCATCATATTAGCAACCACAAAATTAGAACTTGAGACTACAGGAAAGCAAATCTCTTGCTTCCAAACTCTTACCAC
Source organism: Populus alba x Populus glandulosa (assembly GCA_033617975.1). Taxonomy (NCBI): domain Eukaryota; kingdom Viridiplantae; phylum Streptophyta; class Magnoliopsida; order Malpighiales; family Salicaceae; genus Populus; species Populus alba x Populus glandulosa. Next base: position 23,230,384 of record CM066147.1, on the reverse strand, counting down.
TAGATCACCTACTAGGTGGTTAATTGGGAGATCATTAGACTTTGAAGTGATGGTGGTGATTTAATCTCTTAAATTTTAATTCTATTGAGAAATAATTAATTCCTCAATTTCTAGGCCATAATATAGGCATCCAGACCTTTTTTTTAATCGATTTCACCAAAATCTCTAGCTTAAGCATGCTTGAAGCCAAAAGAAGAAGAAGAAGAACAGTGTTATAATTGTTGTAGACAGGCCCTAAAACATGACATAGAGATAGACAAAATTAACTTTGTTGTTACGCAAATAATAAATTGAAGACATGGAGATTAATAAACATGTTACGTGCATAGGCTTGCACGTTGATGAATCCATTTACAAAATGAAGCAAAGCATCACATGGCTATATATGCTAACATAATTTCATTATACATATATACATAGCTGGTGATTTTATTAGTTTTAATAATTATTGTTTAGCTGGAAAGCTCGTTTAGTCTTCAATGCAATCATTCCTTCATCATGACTTTCGTTTCGAGTTTATATATAGAAAATCATGCATTATTATGCTTCCTATTCGTTGGCATCGCTGCCCTTTCTAGCTTGTTCTCGAGATTCAATGGCCTCCACCGGCATTGACAGCTGAATTTAGCTCAGAACTTAAATGGTTTTGACATCCCAACTAATAAAAGAAGAGAGCAAAAGGAGCTATGGGTGTGGTCCCTTGATCTTTAGTGTGCTTGGTTTATGCCTCGTGAAGGGGAGAAAAATGAACAAAAAAGTCTATATAATGCATGCACGAACACTTATGAGGTCCATGATTATGAGTTTTCCAATCCTCAAATAATTGAACTTCATTAATTGCTCATTACCTCTTAGAAATTATTGGGATCCACTACTTTTCCCCACCTTTTGTAGCCAGCTAGAGCTCATTTTTTCCAAAAGAGATTTTGGACATATCTTGGCTCTTGTAATTTAGTTAATGAGATCGGTTTAGATTTATTATTCATTCGGATTCGAATGATAGTTAGTTTTCAAATAATACAGATATATATAATATGATATTTAGATTGGAAAAACCAATATTAAATTGATGTATTTTTAGTCTATATTTTGTATTTATAATTTTGATATAAAAATATAGTTATTTTCATTAATTCACATTTACTTTTTTTTAAAAAAAATAATATCCACACAATAATATAATAAGAATGTGTTTATTTTGATTAATTTTAAACTACTCTATTACGAAATTAAAATGTTACGGGCCGTCTCTCCAATTACCCATGCCAACATCAGCTCAAGCTCAATCAATGGGTCCATCTAGATTAAGCCCAAAAAAAAAAATTTCCTTGTTCAAATCCCGTTGCGAATGCAAAAGCAGTACTTGGGCCGGGAAGGCCCATACGTTATTAAACTCCACATGCTTCAGTAATTCGATATAGAAGATTCATGATTTGAAATGTAACCAAGTTTTAAATTCAATTAATAAATATATTGAGATGATCCAAATTTGATTAAGTTAATTTTAAATTTTATTTTGTATATATATATAAAAAAAACTTTCTTTTAACGTTGTGAGACCACGAACGTGACTCATTAATTAATCCATGTACCTTTTCAAGTCAATTAATTTTCCAACTCGGGCATAACAACTATTTTCAATAACACAATCAATTACTAAAATAATTAAATTGTAGAAACTTCAAGGTGGGCTTCCCAAGTGCGCTAAGGTTTAGTTCTTAGAAGCACCATTATCCCCTCTCAAAGCAAGAGTATATATAGGGAGAGAATGTGCTACAATGCTAGCTTAATTATACATGTACAAATACATATGTGTGTCTATATTATTAGAAATTAATATACAAGAATTCATTTAACATTTTAAGTTTTTTAAATTAAATTATTTTTTAACATGATATCATAATCTTGATAATCAAACACTCACAAGTTCAAATCTTATTATTTTTATTCTAATTAATAAAAATTAAATATATAGTGGTCTAAGTTTATATAAATTTTAAATACAAATGATTTTTAATTAAAAAAATATGTTAGAAAATAATAAATAATTATTCTTAAAATTACAATTTAAGCTTTTGGTTGAGAAATTTCTTCAAAATATATATATATGAACTCCATGATCAGATACCCAAGCAACTGGACCCATTTCATATTAGACCGTTGCAAAATTATCCTGCATGAAGGCTTATCACCATTGTCTTGTTTGTGCAAGAAGCTCGTGACCTTTTCTTTCTTTTTTCCCATCATCTTTCGTAACTTTTATTAAATGAGCACGTATTTTCCTTTTTAGCATAGATCGAAGACGTTGGAGGCACTACTTGTCTCGTCTTCGAAAGGGAAACTGCCCATCAAAATAGGCCACTGGATGTTATTCTTGATAAGCTCCGGCCAGGTGAACAGCGTTTGCCGACAGTATTTACTCCTTACATTTCACTCATCCATTACTGTAACAATTCCAGCTTGGTTAATTTTATCCATTGTTGATTTTCAATGTGGTAACGTAGTATGGGAGCAAGGGGACCTTGGCCTCTAGCCGAAGCCAAACCTAGAATCATGTGTGGGGGACAACTTATTTTCGAACCAGAACCCTACGTATTTTATTAGGCATCATCAAAGGCCAAAAGTTGTAGCCTTTCCTAGGAATTAGGATAGGGTAGAACGCTGATAATGAGGACCATGCTTCCATGCCTAGCTGCTCTGCCTTGGTTCATGGCATCTCACGCAATAAAAAACAATTAGGGAAAAGGAGAGACAATATATAGAGACAAGTTTTATCGAGTTGGATTTCCACTCCAACCTCCTTTTTAAGATCACGCATACAATCAGATTCAAAATCCCCATCATGAACGTGACTCTTTTCCTTTGCCTGTCTTCCCGAATCTAAAACGCTCAAAAGGAGAACGCACAGCGTTCGTCATTTGGAAAGAGCATTATTCCCCTTCCCTCTCTTACCTTTTCTAACGCTTTGCATGGCTTTGCAGAATCAAATTGCCAGACCACTTGGACAGAATCACCCAATTCACTTCAAATGTATTCCCTCCAGTGAACCAACTTACACTAAACCTTGTCTCATGCATCTTGGCATTTATAGACCTCTTTGCTCACTTTTTGCCAAAACAAAAATATAGACAGAGAGCCACCCACGTTAGTTTCAATCGAGTAGAGGGTTGAAATATTGTTCTTGTATTTCTTCATAAAGACACAACACTGCCCAATTATGACTCCTATTATGGCTTGATTTGAAAATAAGATCATCTTTTTTGGCTTTTCAAATCCTCTATGATGGATTGAACGTAGCCTCAGGAGCTATGTGTGTGTAGAGGTGAAGTGTATAATTGCTCTATCATATGCATGGTATAGTCATCTGATAATTCTCAATATATACATTGATATTGATGTCAAAGATGTACGGAATGAAGATCCATTGACCTCTATTCTCATGGGACCAGTGCCGTCACCTTTACCAATAAAGAAATGATTGTTCGTAATTATTATATACACTCAGCATGAGCATATTTGTGCTTTCAATTCTTGTATAATACCGGGATTCAATGTATAAAAACGTAGTAGATTTCCAAGTGTATCAATAATTTCTTTTTTCTCTCTACAATGTTTCCAAGTGTATAAATTACTATTATATACATGTACATGTATACAGATGAAACTTTACTATATTCTAGATCTCTGATGAGAATTATTCATTGATCCCATTTCTTTGAAATAAAGGTGTGGAATAACTTTTCATCTGCACAATACCTTTTTCCCAAATGGTTTGTTCTCTTTGTTTGTTTTTTCTTTTTCTTGAAACTACTTAGAATATAGTTTTGTTGTTAAAACTACAATAATAATGATGAATATTGCAAAAAAATACAAAAACAAGAAAAACACTGATTTAGAGCGTGTTTGGCAGTGTGGTAGCGGTTGCTTTTCAAATAGCTTTTCATGCCGAAATACATGCAAATGATGTTTTTTTATTTTTTAAAAATCATTTTTGACATCAGCACATCAAAACGATCCAAAAAGTACAACCGTAACTCAATTTTAGTAAAAAAAAAAAAATTTTGAAATTTGCCAAAACGCAGTTACAAACACAGAAACAAACGCTTCCTTAATGTGTTTTGGCAAATATCTATATTCACACGAGTAAGAAGCTATATTTCACTACATATGTCAAATTATGGTTACATGATATGTATTTAAAGTAAATTGTAGTTGTACAAGAGGTATTGGTAATTTTCAATAATATTACATTTGCTATACCGCGCGAGCGTTGCTCATGCACCCCCTACCTATCAATCATCTATGATAATACAACAATAATTTACATCCTAAAAAGATAGACGTTCGCTGCTCCACTTCACTCCGACATCTATCTATGAACTATATACTATAACAGGTTAATATTCTCTGCTTAATCTGATAAATCAATATGGTAACCTACTTACTTAAAATCAAGCCCGAGTCAAGTTTTTTTAAAAAACTAATTTAGAGATTAATTCTATTAAGCTCAGGTGAGACCTAATCAGGCCAACCCAAAAGGATATTTTTAAATTATTGTCAAAAACAAAATTATTTCATTAAGAAAATGAAATCATTTTAAAATTGACCCAACAAATCTATGATTCGAGCCAAATTTCATAACTATGATTTAACAAGCAGCTCTAACATTATGCCTTAAAGAAACCAAAAACATCATGGTATGATTAGACCGATAGTTACAAGACTCGGTCAAGATTAGACAGATTAACCCTTGAATTAATGACTATACCTGGATTTATTGACTTTTTTTAATAATTCTGTTCAAAACAATGTTATTCTAAATAAAAAATAAAATGATACTGTTTTGAAAAAAAATTATTAATTAGGTTCCTTAGATAATGAGTTAACTACTATGTCACATAAATGTTACCGGGTAAATTTTCTAGATGATTTGATTTCAAATCATAGTTTTAAAACCCGACCCGGTCTAATGACCGGGTCACGGGTCAGATGGGTTGACCTGGATTGATCCGGGTCAACCCAAAAAAAAAGAAAAAAAATCACATCCCCAGATGTTGTGTTTGCATCACAGCTGGCTTTAGATTCATATAACTCAAACTCAAGGCAGGTAATATCTGGCTTCCTTCATTCGGCAGATCCCAAATCTCACTTTCTTTGACAGACAGCCACTCCCTTTCAATTTTCTTCGAGCGCATCAAGCTTCCGACTGCTCTTATAGCCAACGGAACTCCGCTACACTTGTTAACTATCGCTACTCCAATGTTTTCCAAGTGACCATACTCCTCTCTCCTTCTCTTACCAATGCAAGCTGCTTAAATAAAAGCCAGGAATCCTCATCCGACAATGTTTCCATATGTTGAACAGGATTTGTGGCCATTTTTTCAGCCATAGTTCCCAAACGAGTAGTCACAATAACTGCACTTCCTGTAGCTCCACAACTCAATGCATCTTTCGTAGCTTGTTTCTCTCCTGAAGATCTGCATTTATTCGTCTTCATCGTTTTGGCCTTTTAAAAGGTCAAAACGATGTAGTTTAATGCTTCTGTAAAAATAAAAAAAAGATACCGGGTTTGCCCGGGTCGACCGGGTTTTTCCGAGCCAATTTCCGAGCGGGTTTTTGCCTCCACCCGGACCGGTCCTAGGCCCGGGTCTCGGGTCGACCCGTCAGGCCGGGCCGGGTTTTAAAACTCTGTTTCAAACCCGGCTTAGATAAGGTCCTATGACAACGAAATAACTAAAGAAGTAAAGAAATAAATTAAGGCATATTCATGGACACTAATGTAATATTGGGAATGTAAAGAAATAAATTAAGGCAGGCTCATGGACACTAATGTAAATATTGGGAATCAAAAAGCTAAGGACCATAAATGCAAAAACCTCAAAAATACCAAAGAGACGTTATGCCAATCCCGCCAGCCAGCCACCCCCTCTCCTCTATCATGCCATTAAAGCTCATTCAGTGCCACTTTCTTTCTTTCTCTCCCTAATAGATGCAGCTTTAAATGCGCACAAACCCCTTAAAACAAATTTAAACTTCTTATAACGTTCCTCAAACATCCACTTCCCCCCTTCAGATCAGACCAGACTTCTCTCTTCTTGTCTGGTTCAACTCTTCACTTCATGGGCTGCTCCCCTTCAAGAATTGACCAACTCCCTGCAGTGTCTCTATGCCATGACCGCTGTAAGTTCCTTGAAGAAGCTCTCTACCAAAGCTATGCCCTCGCTGATGCTCATGTTGCTTATATGCACTCCCTCAAGTCCCTTGGCCCTACCCTTCGCCGTTTCTTTGATCAAATCCTCATCAATGATCAGTCAGATTCTCAATCTAACGGCGATCCTGAAACTGTTGCTAAACTCAGTAAACCCTCTTCACCTGATAATTGTCCCTCAAGTTCAACAAACTCGGAGACTTCTCACATTGATTTTCCTTCTGATTTAGAAGATGAAGAATTTAGAGACAACAAAGATTTTGATTCACTTCATACAATCCAACAAAATCAGTTTAACTCATATTCTTATGATCATCATGACTATAATGGGTACGATTACCCAGCATGGAAAACTCCTCCACCTCCGGCTTCAAGTAGTTCAGCCTGGGATTTCTTGAATTTCTTTGAAACATACGAGAGATATGAATTACCAGCCAAAGATAAGGAATTTGTGAGAGAAATTCGTGGAGAAGATAAAAGTGGTAAAAGTCGAGAAGAAGATAAAAGGGGTGTGAGATTGAAAGCAGAGAAACGTAATGGTGTGAAACAGAATAAGGTTGATGTGGTAGAAGAAAAGAAGGTTGAATCTGTGAAAGACGAGAGTAAAGATTTGGGTCAGCAGGCTAAAAATCAAAGTGTCTTAGAGATCATGAAGGAAGTAGAGGTCTTGTTTGACAGAGCTGCAGAGTCAGGAAATGAAGTTTTAAAGATACTTGATGCAGGGAAATTCAGATATTATTCCAAGAATTCTGTCTACAAAGGTTTCTTTCTTACATTCTTTTTTGACATAGCTTAATTTCTTGTTTAATAATTAGTCTATTAGCATTAAATATTGTCAAGATTACGTAATTTGCTTCTTTTTTTTTTTTTTGTCTGTAAAGGAGTTTCTTCCAAGACATTGCAAACTGTTAGTCCATCTTTTTTGGAGAAGAATGGTTCTGTTCATGGGGGTTTTGGTGAGGATTTGGGTATATTTTCAGTGAATGTGTCTTCAACTCTTAGGAAGCTGTGCTTGTGGGAGAAGAAACTCTATGATGAAGTCAAGGTATGCTTTACTCTTTTCCAAGAAGAATTTGATCCTACTTAATTTCTTTTTATGTTTGCTTTGTTCCTTTTCTTTTGCTTTCTTCTTGGAATGCTTCCTAGTCTACTGGGCAAGAAGGGCAACTGCTTGGCAAATATGAGGTTGAAAATTGAAACACAACCCATCTCTTTCTTACTAAAGGAATTAGTAATTCCTTTTTTTAATCATTAGCATGTTAAATTTCATGGGTTTAAATTTAATTTTCATATTAATTTGAACTATAGTTGACACAGTGTATAGCGAAGAAACCGCAGAAGAAACTTTGTCCCACGTCAGTAGTTTCTGAGTAGAAATTTGTATTCAAGCATGAGTACATTGGATCGGCTGCTTTGATTAGCTCTGCATTTTGTCTGATAATTCTTTAGACTTATAAAGGAGTAAATGCTTAGAAGGGATTTTATTGTAGGCAGAGGAAAAATTGCGGATCATTCATGCGAAGAACTGCAGGCAGATGAACAATTTGGACGAGAAAGGTGCTGACGCCAATAAAGTTAACTCCACTCGATCTTTACTCCGGATGCTGTCTACTAAAATCAAAGTTGCCATTCAAGTAATTGACAAGATATCAACTACTATCAATAAATTGAGGGACGAAGAGTTGTGGCCACTGATCAGTAACTTGATTGAAAAGTATGTTGTTGTTTAATTTGTAGTTGATGCCACTGAGTTTTTAATTTCACTTCGTTTTGATGTTTTCTTGTAGATAACTTGTTGCTTCTTTACTAGGAATTGCTGGTCTGCAGCAACTTTTAAGATGTAGCTTAGCCTTGTTGCTTGTCTGTCTTGTATTTTCCCTGTGCCGGCTAACATCGATTCGTTTAAAGCACAGGTTACTCGGTATGTGGAAAGTTATGCTAGAATGCCACAGATGTCAGTCCCAGGCAGTTGTGGAAGCCAGGAGTTTGGATGCCATTGCATCCAATGAGAAGTTCAGTGATGCTTGTCTCGAAGCGGCGATACAACTCAAGATTGAGCTGCAAAATTGGAATCTGTGCTTTTCCAATTGGATCAGTGCCCAAAGAGGCTATGTCAAAGCATTGAATGGTTGGCTTCTGAGATGTCTTCCATCTGAACCTGAAGAAATGCCAGATGATGTGTCACCACTCTCCCCTGGCAGGATAGGAGCACCTCCAGTGTTTGCGTTCTGTAACCGGTGGTCACTTGCCATGGACAGGGTCTCAGAGATGGAAGTAATTTATGCAATGAATGGGCTTTTCGCTAGTGTAAATCAATACGGGGAACTGCATTGTGTCTACGTACAGCAAAGACTGGCTACAGACAAGGACATGGAGAGAAAAATGAAGATCTTGGAGAGGGAGGGGCAGAGGTTGCAAAAGATGATGCAAGCTCGAGGGAAGGTGTTTCAAGCCAGTACGGCTATGCATCAGACCAAAATGACCAATAATAGCAGTCTTAAGTTTGGTCTGAAACAAATTTTTGTAGCCATAGAGCGGTTTTCTGCTGATACCATGCATGGTTACGAGGAGCTTCATGTGCACATTGAACATAGTAGACCCAGTCAAGAGATTCCAGCAGCTCCTTAATTCTTCACCGGTAACTAGGCATCACATTTGAATTAATTTTGTGCTGAAGCTGTTTTTGTATTCGGTTCACCTGCATAAAAGTTCAAGAATTATGCAGTGCATTCCCTTCTTGAAGTCCACAAGGCTGATTTGTGGATTCATTCTTGCCATCCTTTGTTCATTTCACCTCCTCAACTATGGATAGCTCTGATACCAAGTGCAGTAACAAGTAGGGCACCCTGGCTGCAGTATTTGAGCTACAGATGTTATATTTAGCGGTTCAGTTCAGCCTCCCATGAGGCATGAATCCAGTGTTTGATCGGATGCAAGTAATATTGCTCGGATGTCTTGACATCTACTAGGGTATGCTTTGATTGTCTTCTGTTTTTTCTCTTCCTTGTGGGACATTTACCCTACCGTGTTTGAAACCTTGCAGCTTTATCTCTTTTATCATCACCACCTGCAGCTTAAATTGCAAGGGTATCATTCTCAGCTTTCTCACTGCTGTAAATTTGTTTCAGACTTTGAAGTTTTTATCTCTCAAGTGCTAGAAATTGTTCCTTTTAGAAGTACAGGCTACAGGGGAATCATTGTTGTATACCTGTTTTGTGGTGAATAAAACATTTTTCTGATTCAAATAAGAATTTGCAGCAGAATGGATTAGCATCGGCAGTGAGTTATTTTAATTGATCAACCTATCTTTGCCCTAATGTCATTAGTTCCTGTTGATAAATTGAGCACAAACCAAGAAAGCAAATGGAATCCTTAATTCCTGTTTACATGTTTATTTTGGTTTAGCTCCCCATGAGCTATACCGCAATTGATTTTTTATTTTTACCTTTCTATTATTATTAACCCGGTACAGTATGGTGGATTAATCTAAAATATGGGTTGGATGAAAAAAAATCCTTATTTATTTTTTTATTTCAAAAGAGTTTTCTAATGAATTTTAAAAAATAAAAAAATATTATTTCAATTTATTTTCAAATAAAAAATACTTTAAAATATAATCTTTTATCACAATATTAAAAGCGAGTTTTTGTAGTTCCTCCTCGGCAAAAAATCAGGGTGGAGGATAATGTTTGACAGCTTTGTTCAGCATCGGAAAGAAATCAAATTCAATCAAACAAGCATAATTAATTTGTATAATTTTGTCAATGAACTTGATGGAAGAAAATTGGATTCTTTTACCATTGACGTTTACATAACAAAATTGTCAAGCTCGAGACAATGACTCTTAACGCGCGAGGAAACTCCTTTTGTACTCAAGAAGAAGCGTACACATGCTGCTGAAGTTAGATAAATGGCTTGGGGTCTGAGATGAAGAAAGTCGACAAAAAAGGATATTGATTGCACTTGAAATAAGATTTGGACACATTTTGAGGTTCAGTGGCCCTGGACAGCTTGTCCCTTTCCGAGGAATTGGAGATAGGTATGTTGATTGGCTAATTTATTCGAAATGCAAGGAAGGCTTGTAATAGATATATTAACATATGATAAAAAAAAAAAAAAAAAAACTCCTGGTTGCTTTGATCTTAATCCATGGCGGCTGGCGGCTCTGCAAAATTCTTCTGCATCCTCCAACCCTGTACTGACTGCAGAACAACAATGGTAAAACGCCTGGACACAGCCGAATCCAAGATACAGAAATAAAAACAAAGGAAAGACAGGATTTTCTGAAGGAGGGATTACACAGAAAAATTTAATACGCAGTTTTATTATGGAGTAATTATCTGTACTCTTAAAACAGGGATTTCAACAGGTATCAAACCGAGCACTTACAGGATAAAAATAAGGAGGATTCTAATTCAAATAAGAAGAACAAGCTAAAAACATGGAATTAAAAAATAACAAAACAGACAAAACAACATTTTTTTATCCTAATTTGGAGGTTTTTTTAGATTCAGCTCGTTACAGCTAGCTAATCCATTTAAAATTTAAACCGGATTTAATCTAAAATTATGAACCTTTTCTGTTAGCCAGGTTGTATAGCGTGATCATGACTTTTCTTGGATTTGGTCTCTCCCGTGTAGTTGTCAACTTGACCATTCACCTAACCCGAAGACAACAAATCCGTGTTTGATCGGATCTCCTGCATCGTGTATGTGGTTAAGGAATTACCCGTTCTCGAACTAAGATTAAAGTGTAATTGTGGTCATTTCAAAGGAAGAAAAAACATGAAAAATATCTTCGAGCTTTACGTTTTCCGGTAGCATTTTTCTTTTCTTTTAGGCTGCAGGAGGATGCAGAGGGTATAATAGTTATTTTAAAATTATTTTTTATTTAAAAATTAATTAAAATAATATTTTTTAAAAAATTATTTTTAATAACAACATGTTAAAATAATATGAAATTATAAAAAATAATTTAAAATAAAATAAATTTTAATTTAATTTTTTATAAAAATACTTTTAAAATATAAAAAACAAACAAATATTAAAATTATATTCTTTCTACGTTGTAGTTTTAAAAATAACGTGGTAAAGCTTTGTTTATTTTTATTTTTTAAAAGTATTTTTAAAAAGATTAAATTTTTTATTTCAAATTAATATTTTTTTGATATTTTTAAATCATTTTAATGTACTAGTATAAAAAAAATTAAATATATTTTAAAATAAGAATTATTTTAAAAAATAATTATAATTTTATTTTTTTTACTTTTTATAGCCTTTAGGGTAAATTAACCATACAATTAAAGGAGTGACAGTAGATTTAATTAATTGTTTAGTAATGATGGTTGCATTGAACTTCAAAACTACAAAAACGATAAATACCACGAAATCATGAATAGACACGAGAAATAAAAACCCTTAAAGTCGAGCATAATTATATATTATAACCATTAATTTTATTTTATTTTTCATCTTCATATTGAATATTTCGTACATGTAACATAACCCTAAGAAACTATGGTAATGTGCCAGGATTTTATTCTGAATTTCTTACAGCAATTTCGATTGAGAATCTTGGAAAAATAAATTTTTAAATAGCGGATTGAGCATATTGTCTATGAATTAGTTATTCAAATATTGTTGACACTTTATTTATATCACTTTAATTCACCTAGTTTAATGCAATGAAAATTTATGTAATAATTAAATTACTATCCAATTAAGATATCATTTAGATTTTATATTGAAATTGAAATTGAATAAAAATATTATTTAATTAAGATTATTAATTTACTGAAAACATAAGGTAGTGCAGTCAGAAAAATTATATCATCGTAACTATGGAAACTACACAGGTAATATGTTAAGCATGGCTTATAGTTGTGTTTTAAAAATAAATTTAAATTGAAAATATATTTAATAAGTTTTTTAATACTTGCAATGATTTTAATATCCTAGTATTAAAAATAAAGGAATATTTTAATTAATTTTAAAATTAAAAATATCTTTAAAAAACGCCGGTCAACACGACATCAGACCCGCAATAAAATCTAGCCTAGCAATCGTGTCGGCAATGGTGAGCATGATGTCACGCTGCCAGGCAAGCTTGCATTAGGCTTGCGTGCAAGATTTCTGTTCGGGCCAGAGTACACGTCATGGTGTGAAACGAGGCCTCAGCAGTGAGAAAAGAAAAGCCCAAAAACTCACGAAACTATATGACCACGTTTTCTCGCTTATACTCGCACCGCGAGGTCTGTCTCACGCGGGGTATTTTTATTGGGAGCCAGTCATGTATTTGATCCATCAATGATTAGCTATGTTCAATGTTATTAATCCCAGTTTAGTACGCTAAGTAAATCTGGTGACTCATTAACTCGTTTTTCTTTCTTACCTTTTATGCTGTTCTAATATAGTAGTTGATAACGCACAGTTTAATTTTTTTTTAAAATAATATTATTTTATTTTTTTAAAATAAAACATTATTTTAGGGGATATTTGAGATAATAATAAATGTTATTTTTTAAAGTGTTTTTTTTAATTATATTAAAATAATATTTTTTAATATCAATACATCAAAATTATTTAAAATTATTTAAAAAATTAAATTAAAAAATAACAAAAGTTCAGCCACTACGCAGAGCGTAAGTTAGTAATATATGCCTGCAACGAATGTTTTTTTTTTATATAAAAAAAATATAGAATACAGACTATATTTAATGAGAGAAATTGTCTTATGACTTGATTGCTTATATTAAAAATGTACGAGGATACAGTAAAATAGTAATTAAAATACAAAAAAAAAAATCTTGGTTCTATCAAATTACGAATCTCGAGCGAGCACACGTTGTTAATTGATGGCGTTTTCGTAGAGGGCAGTCATGTCTCCGTCAAAAACAGTGTTACGCCCAAAAAAAAAAAGGCAGAGAGAGAGAGCATTTTATTTTCCTTCTTGTTGCTTTGGAACTTGGAAGCACTGCATGGTTTGGTAATAGTAAAATGAGAAAAATACGGTAAATGATAAGTTTTGGATTTATTTCTTAACGATTATAGTTTAAATTTATTAGGATAACTAAAATTTATATAATTATTAATTTTAGAATTTATAAAATTAGTCAAGATACACTTAAATTAGTTTATATATCTATATTAATAAAAAAAATTCCCAAAAAATTATTCTTTCAACTCTCAGTTATATGGAAAATTTTTACGTTATATTTTACTATATTAACCCTTTTACTTCAATTTTTGAAACTTTATAACCCTTCCTCTCAATTCCTATCATGGAAGTCTATTAGCTCGATTAATGTTATTATCAATTAGTGTCTATTCTGAAATGAGATTCTCGTGTATTGATATAAAAACTCTTTATTTTTTGTTTTATTTAAATAAATCATAAAAAATAAAATTTATTAAGTCAGGCTGACCTAATAATTTTCATACTAAGTTAATGTAACATAGATACTTAATAATAGCTAATCCATTCACTTTAGTCTGATTTATTGTGGAAGAGTTAATTTGATTAAATTCATGCTATAAAAACTATACAATAATTTTAAAAATGGTCATATCCAGTTAGGGCTGTGCTTTTATATAATTTTTTAATGATTTTTTTTTAAAAAATTAATTTTAATATACTAATATTAAAAATAAATTTTAAAAAATTAAAAAACATTTTAAAACATAATTTTTATAAATCTTCAAATCACGATTGTGATACGGCCACAGGTGAGGCATCAAATCAATCTCTATAGAGAAGAAATGCATTGGGAGATCCGGAGACGGATTTAAACTTGAAAGATGCTCATCTCGAAAGTCGAAAGGGTTGACTTGGGAATTTTGATGACTTCTTGCACTTAGAGGATGTTATAATTTATTTACAGTAATCTAGATTTTAAAAAAAATGCGAAGGTCTTTTGTGAGATGTCCTATAAAAAAGCAAGAATATTGTTATTTGTTCAAGAGAATATTTTTTCCGTTAATAATAAATAAACCATATATTAGGAAAATATATAGAAGTAAATAAAGAATCAAACAAGGAATGATTCTATCCATTTAATAGAATATAATTTTCCCAATACATGCTAAAATATTAATTCACTGTCCATTATTGTCATTATTTTTTTTAATATAAAAAGTATACATTATTTAAATCTCAGTCATATTGCGTGGGATGCGTTATTATTTAGGAAACCACTTCAAATAACACATGGATTAGTGATATGCGAATATCAGTAGCATCTCTATCCGAGTTTTTTTTAATTCAACTGGATAATATATTAATTTGGTGAAATCTATATAACTTGAATAAATTTTTAATGATTTAACTATTCTAATCAAACATCGTCCAAATAATTGGGTTGATACCAAGAAAAAAAAAATATTATTATAATAAAAATAATTGATATAATTTGGTTCACTAACTCATGGGTTTATTAAAATATATATATAAAAAACCCACATTTTCGGTTAGTTTGGATTAATATTCTTTAGGTTTGGGTTAAAAAAACCACATCTAATTTTTTCTAAGTTTAAAATTGAATCAAACATGAAATTAACTTAAATAACACTTGATTAATTTAAATAAGTTAATTAATCATGACTATCTTAACTAAACCTGATCAAAGCAACATTGTTTTAAAAAAATAATATTATTATTTTAACACTGGTAATCACTTTTATCAATAACTCATCTAATAATATATATTTTTATTTAAATTAATTCTTGAATTAAATAAAAACAAGTAGCAATGCACTTAATAGTTATTGAAGATTCATTCAGGAAAGATGGACTTCAATACAAGATAATACTGTAGATAGACTTATTGATTGTAATTATACATATAAATAACTCACAATAAATATTTGGTACCGTGGTAGAAAATGATTTTTAAAAATATTTTTAATTATAAATATATTAAAATATTAATTTTTTATTTTTATTTTTAGTATTAGTACAAAAAATTATAAAAAATAATTTAAAAATATTAATTTAATATATTTTAGACAATGTGTTTTTGAAAGCATTTAAAAAAGAAGAGCTGAAACTATAAAAACAACTGTAGTTAAACATTGAAGAAAGAACAAAAGGATATATATATATATATATATATATATATCACGAAAGATCGAAATATCGCGACAAATTACGAGTGATGCTGTTTTGTTTTCTTATAAAGACAAAAGTACCCTTTCATCACGTAAAAGGACACCTCAATAATAGAAAGCAAAGGCAGAGAGAGAAGTTTTTTTTTTTAAAAAAAAAAAATCAATGAGGATTAAATGAAGGCTCTGTTTCTGTGTTTAGATGCTCTATGAAGTTTTTTAATATATCAATACTTAATATAAAAAAGATTTTAAAAAATTATTTAATATATTTTCAAATAAAAATCTATTTTAAAAAACACATTAATCACATTACCAAAAAGCCCCTAAAGCTGGTGCTGCTGCATCTGCTCTTCTTCTTCTTCACTGAGTCTCTCTCCCCCCCCCCCACCCCTCTCTGTCACTCACCACACGAGTGCATAGCCAGCCAGTCGCTGTTTTCATTCTTTTCCTGTTCTTTTTATGGTACCGAGTTAACTGGGGCTGAGCTATTATGGGTTGTTGCCAATCTTCTTTTTTAAAACTACCATTCTCCGATGATAATAAAAACAATCGACGAGAGCAAGAACAACGTCGGGAAAATCAACAGCAGCAGCATTCTTCACAGCCAACAAACGGAACGGAAAAAAGCGGTGGTCTTGGTGGAGGTGGAGCTGCTGGCGTGCCGTCTTTCACGGAGTTCTCATTTGCTGACCTAAAAGCTGCAACAAACAACTTTAGTCCCGAGTTTATCGTGTCTGAAAGTGGTGAAAAAGCGTCCAATGTTGTTTATAAAGGACGGTTACAAAATCAGAATAACAGCAATAACAGAAGTTGGATCGCTGTCAAGAAGTTTACCAAACTGGCCTGGCCTGATCCTAAACAGTTCGCTGTACGTAAAGAAATTCCCTTTTCTTATTTTTATTTCTAAATTCATTCTGGGGTTTTGATTTTATTGATGGATTTTTTGTTTTCTTGAAGGACGAGGCGTGGGGTGTTGGGAAATTGAGGCACAAAAGGTTAGCGAATTTGATTGGTTATTGTTGTGATGGAGATGAGAGGCTGTTGGTGGCTGAATACATGCCAAATGATACCCTTTCAAAGCATCTGTTTCACTGTATGTACCTTCCTGCATTATATGCAATTTTTTTACATTTTTATTCACCTTTCATTTCCGTGGCTCTTTAGTTTATTAATGTTCATTGAATTTGTTTGAAATTCTAATGTAATTTGTTTGAAGTGAGTTGGATAATGTGGTAAGAAACTTGAATACCTTAAGATTAGGCTGCAATTTGCTGTAAAAATAATGGGAATTTGTTCTCGGTGTAGCTAATGTGCTTGAGCTTTGTTTTTGTGTTATTGGTGAGTATGTTGCGTTTTTATCACCCGTATGGATATGTTGAATATGAAACCTAATGGAAAATCATGATTGATGGCAGGTGATGGGTTTCCTTTTTCTTCTGTAGGAATATATTAAGGAATTGTTTGTGTTTGAGGCATTGATGCAGCTAATGGCATTTTGATCATGCAAGATGATTCCTGCATGGATACCTCAAATTAATTGTGAGGTGAAAGGAATTTAGATTAGAAACAAGGAAAAAATAAGCTGCAATTAGTTCTTACTCATAAACTACTGTGACTTGAAGGTATGAGCTGGGAAGGTTATCAAATTTAATATTATCAGTCTGTAACAACGTCTCTTGCTATTGTTTATTTGAAGCATTGCTATCTTGTAAACTGAATTGGAAAATTATTCAGAAGTCACTGGCAAATTTGTCTACCAGAATATTGCTATTTTTCTGTCCATGAATATGATTTTACTTTACTTTCTTGACAGGGGAAAATCAAACTATTGAGTGGGCCATGCGTTTGAGAGTTGCACTTTATATTACTGAAGCTTTAGATTATTGTAGTTCTGAAGGTCGTCCACTGTATCATGACTTGAACGCTTACAGGGTTCTTTTTGATGAGGTATTGTAAGTTATCTCTTTTGTGAGCTTGATGGTCTATCATAATTTAGTCTGTCAGTCAAAGATTGGCAATTTTTTTTTATTTGATTGGTTTAACATCTTTGAATGTTGTAAGATATTGTCCTCTGGAGGATCTCTTGGGATTTATAAGAGGAGAGTGGTAATCCAGTGGATGGTTTTGGCAGAATGGAGATCCCCGGCTTTCATGTTTTGGATTGATGAAGAATAGTATGGATGGAAAGAGTTACAGCACAAATCTTGCTTATACACCTCCTGAGTACCTAAGAAATGGTAAATGCTTTTACTTGTTATAAATCTACTTAGACAGTTGTAGATGTTGGTTTTTGCGACATATGTAGTTCAGTAGTCAGTTTTTTTTCACTTCTGTGCTTACAATGTGTTATTTATGTCTTCTTTGGTGTTGGAAATCCTTGAAAACAATGGTTTGAAATGCACGATGACAATATTTTGGTTGAAAGTCATATCCTACTAGCTACACCTTGAAAAAAAAAAAAACTTCAAGTATCATGGGGACAGCCTCGTTATGAGTTTTACAGAACCTGCAGCGTTTATCAGACAGAGAGGAGAGAAATCAAAGGGAATGCATGTACCAAATGTAAGAAGAGAACCATGTCTTTTCAAAATTGAATTTAGTTTATTCCCAAATAAGATACTGTATCATCTTTTGTACAACCCTACAAAGCATCAAATTAGGGAATATACATTTTGAGCAAATTTATCTCCATTTTTCATGTGTGAAATTGAATTGATAACCTATAAAGGTACTGGAGGTTTAAATCAAATTGAAATGGAGATATTATGCCTTAGCATTTCCCAATATCATTAGTAATTGAGATGAGGACATAATCAGACAATGCTCCTATTCTCATTAATCATCTTTTGTTTCTTCCAAGCATGTAGGAGATGCCTCCAATCTTTTTTTTTCTCCCATTTTTAGTAGCCTACAACAATATGATTCCATGAGTTCAAGTACATAAAGCATAGCATTTTTTGTTGATGAAAACTTCATCTCTTGAATGTGAAAAACTAAAGTAGTTAGCAGTAATCTCTGGAATATAATGTTGTTAAAGTTGGCATGAAATAAAATTGTCCAAGACTTGGAAATATGTCAGCCCAGTATAATAACTTGTGCCTGGCACATATGTTCACAATCGTGCATTTTCTTTTCCAAAGAAATGCCTTGCTGAATTTCTTTGTAATGCACAACAGCTCTCATTTTTTCTGCAATGCGATTCATTTTTGCTTGTATTAGTGAATGCTATCTAACTACATGCAAATAACTAAATTGAATGTCCAGGAAGGGTCACCCCAGAAAGTGTCATCTTCAGCTTTGGGACTGTCCTTTTGGATCTTCTTAGTGGAAAGCACATCCCTCCTAGTCATGTAAGTGATTCATATGGTCATTCCGCAGTGAATATCAGAATGCATAGTTTCCATATAGTGGTTCAGCAAATGATCTTATTATCTTATTTTTGTGGGACTCCAACATGGCAGTTCTAAATGAGATGCCATTATAGTGCTTACTCTCGAGTTTACGTATTATTGGTTAAGTAGCAGCTGGAGTCAAAATTGTTGCTCAAATTGTCCAGATAATTTTGACTGAACTCTAGTCTGAGCCTTGGACTTGCTGTCTATTGTCAAAATCTTTAAATCAAGGGATAAATTCATGTCTTCAATGCTCAAACCCCACCTATGAAAGAAAGGAGTGTGAGATTGAGTTGCATAAGGATGTATCAGTCATATTGTTTTATTGAAGATGGCTGGGGCGGGGGTACCTCTAGCCCATGTCAATACTCCATTGTTTGAACTTCGTACGTGTTTCTGTTAGTATTGTGCCCAAGCTCTCTGACCATGGTAACACCTTGGTATTGCTATGCTGTAACTAAATGGTTGAAGAGATAAAATGTAATTGACAGGAAATAGTGCTTTTTTAAATACAAGTAAATCTTGTAAATTTTTCTTTTGAAAATATTTTAAAGATTTATATTGTCAAATATCTTTAACACAGTGGCCTGCATGACAGACTAAGCTGTAGTTGCTGAATGTTAGATTTGTTGTTGGAAGTTTGACTTATGTGCTTTTTGCAGGCTCTTGATATGATTCGAGGGAAGAACATTCTTCTCCTTATGGATTCTCATTTGGAGGGAAACTTCTCAACTGAAGAGGCGACTGTGGTTTTTGATCTTGCCTCACGATGCTTGCAATACGAACCAGGGGAGCGACCAAATACCAAGGATCTTGTTACGACACTTGCACCACTGCAAAATAAACCTGATGTAAGCTGCCTACTTTGCCTCATTCCTTCAGTTTCGTACATTTATCTTGTTGTGCAGTAATCTGATAATACTTGGGATCAAAATATAGTTGCTAGTGAAAATCTTGAATGACTAGATTGCTTGCCACAATAGAGCCCTGCTTATCTATTGATATCTAGGCATTAATAAAATATTTTTTGTCTTAGCTGTTATCTTTCTCAATAAATCCCCCCCCCCATAACCCAAGGAGGGGGTTGTATTTTCTGTTGCTATTCAGAAGTTTGCTGTTCTTCCCAGACAATGCATCTAAGGCAGCTTTTGAGTAGTTTTGAAATGTAGATGGGTTGTATTCATGTAAGACATGTAAAATTTTGGAATCTTAAATCTTTGTTTCCAGGTTCTGTCCTATGTGATGCTGGGAATTCCAAAGCATGAAGAAGCACCCCCTACCCCACAGCACCCCCTGTCTCCAATGGGTGATGCTTGTTCACGGATGGATCTCACAGCTATCCATCAGATATTGGTAATGACACACTACAAGGACGATGAAGGAACCAACGAGGTAATTAAACTGTACAAAAATTACTTCTCATGATGTCCATTTCTAATTCTGTTGAAATTTTCCATTCACACGTATGTGCTCAGTTATCTTTCCAAGAGTGGACACAACAAATGAGAGACATGTTGGAGGCCAGAAAGCGTGGAGATGTAGCATTTCGTGACAAAGATTTTAAAACTGCTGTAGAATGCTATTCTCAGGTGTGTTCTCTTTATCTGTAGATGAGAAAATGGCTTTCCTTTTATTTGTTTTAATGTTCAGGATGTAATAGTCTTTTAGCTGTTGATAATAAATTAAGAGACTACTAGTTACTGGGATACTTTGGCTCAATGCGTCCTGGTATTTACAAATGGCAGGTTGTGATGCTTTGGCTTAGGGTGGTAAAGCCTGGGTGAGTTGATGTAACAGACTAATAATTTGCTGGCAACATAGTGCCTGTTCGTTATCAACTACAAACTGTGGGATATGCTTGAATTAGTTTGATTACACGAGTCTGTGTTTTTACAGACTTCATTGTCCATGCCTTCCTACCACCTCATCTTTGAAAGTGTACGTGCTTCTGTATGTTGCTCACTTGCATCATGCTTGCTTGTGCAGTTCATAGATGTGGGAACAATGGTATCTCCAACTGTTTATGCACGGCGTAGTCTTTGCCATCTCCTATGTGATCAACCAGATGCTGCTCTCCGAGATGCAATGCAAGCACAATGTGTCTACCCTGACTGGTCTACAGCATTTTACATGCAAGCCGTTGCCCTTGCCAAGCTTGACATGCACAAGGATGCTGCTGACATGTTGAATGAGGCTGCTACCCTAGAAGAAAAAAAGCAACGGAGTGGAAGATGATCTCGAGAAACACGACTCTGTATTATTCTTCTGTAATCTGATCAGTTATTGTGGTTGTTGTATCAAATAGTGGGTTTGATGTAGAATTGGGAATCAGAAATGTTTTCGCCCAAGTTGTACTATAGTGGCGGGGTTGGGGCGGAGAAAGGATGGGGTTGGGAGTGGAGAAGAATACTACTGCACTGGCCATTGCACAATTGTTTTCCTGAAATGAAATAATTAATTGTTTATTATTGTTTTTGTATATAAAGAGAGATATCAACCATAAACTAATTATGCAATCAGGCCACACATAGCCCCCTAGTTTCCCGTCAGATTTCATTTGTAAGTTTCTCATTTCAGAACGAGGTTTCAATTGTTCATCACAATAGGATATAGCCAGATATAATTGAAAAACATTTTTGGCAGCATGATAATCCTCAGCTTCAAGTCTCTGTTTGATGAGAAAAGTAATAATTTGAAAAATTTATAGCTGAATCTTGACTCTACAAGTTCTTAGCCTTGTTATTCCAAAATTCACAGGACAAAAATATTGATCTTCCTGTATGTGTGTTTTAAACTTGTACAATAAACATGGTTTGATACTCAGAATTGCAATCAGGCAATATATAGTTCAGCTTTTCCATCAATGAAGAGACTCATGAACTCTTCTCCGTCGACAGTTTCTTTTTCTATGAGGAGTTGAGCGAGCTTGTGGAGGATGTCAATGTGAGTTGTCATGATTTGCTTGGCTCTTGAATAAGCTGTCTCCACTAACTCTCTTACTTCTGTATCCACCACATCAGCAGTCGCCATGGAGTAGTCTTTCTGGGATGACATCTGCGATTAAAACAAAAGAGGGGCTAATCCAATTTTTTTGTTGCAGAAGAGCTGGAAATGGTGAATAAGAGAACCAGCTAGTGAATAGAAAAGGCAGATTTGAAAAGATCCAAGTTCAAAACTTACCTGTTGTCCCATGAAAGGATTTCCACCAGGTCCGCCGATGGCAACCTGTCCAATCTTTTTGCTGAACCCAAATCTCTCTACCATCTGCCTAGCCACACGTGAAACTTGCATGAAATCACTGGATGCTCCTGTAGTGACATTGTCCTGGCCAAATATTACTTCCTCGGCAACCCTGCATTTTAGATGAGGGAGAAGAAATCGTCATATAAAATGAGACAGTAGTAAAACATCCAAGGTAGGGTAAATCACTTGGAATTCCCTTATTTGCATCAAGTCTCATTAGCTCAAAAACTGAAGTCCAAATGGAGGGGAATTTGTTGCCCTTGCTCACTCTTGAAGAGCACCAAAGATGCTCAAATGCCTAAAAAGATTTGCCTAGGTACTAACCTTCCACCAAGTGCAACAGCCATCTGATTCTCCAGGTAGCTTCTACTGTACAATCCAGACTCGAGCCTTTCCTCACTTGGAGCAAAAAATGTTAGACCACCAGCTTGACCACGGGGAATGATGGATATCTTGGCTACAGGATCATACTCAGGCATAAGTGCACCAACCAAGGCATGCCCAGCCTCTGCAAATGGAGGGTAACACGCATAATTAGCGTCACAAAATTAAATCCTGGGATACAGCAAAAACGTACAGGAAAGCCGCAGGTTATTATGCATCTACCGTGATAGGCAACTAGCTTTTTCTTTTCATCCGAGACAACAGCATTTTTCTTTTCCGGTCCTGCAATTATCCTCTCCAGAGCATCAGAAATCTCATCCTTGCTTATTTCCTTAAGGTCGCGCCTAGCTGCAACAATGGCTGCTTCATTCATCAGGTTCTGCAAATCAGCTCCAGTAAATCCTGGGGTCCTCCGTGCAATCTTTTCAAAGTCCACATCCTTTGCAAGTGCCTTTCCTCTAGAATGCACCTATCATTTATAAAAGTACAATTGTTCACTATGCTAAGATCAAGCAAGAGCAGAATTCTCGAACACTATACAGGCTTACGAAACAACCTGATTCTAGGATGCATTATCAGACAAATCTATCTAGTATCCATAATCAGACCAATTTGGAACGGTCCATTTTTCTCAAGAAATACACATCAAATATGGGAAGTTTTCCAGCATGCATTATCAGACAATTAATAACTAGACCGGAAAAACTATCAGTTCACAGAGAGTTTCTCTTATACTACCAGTATTAGTATTCAGAGTTTAGCTGTCTTAAACTTCCTCTTATAAACACGACACAACACACATTCTGCTTCTATTCTCTGTTTCCTTATCCTAATTTGGACACTCTATACATTCTATATGAGGAATATAACAACTTGGTTAACATTATTGAACTTACCTGAAGAATCTTGACTCTACCAGCAATATCAGGCCTATCGACTGTAACCTGTCTATCAAACCTTCCCGGTCGCAACAAAGCTGAATCAAGAACATCAGGTCTATTCGTAGCAGCCAATACAATAACACCTGAATTGCCTGAAAATCCATCCATTTCGGTCAACAACTGATTAATAGTCTGCTCCCTCTCGTCATTCCCACCTCCAAGTCCAGCCCCTCTCTGCCTCCCAACTGCATCAATCTCATCAATAAACACAATGCAGGGTGCTTTCGACTTGGCTTTCTCAAACAAATCTCTCACTCTAGACGCTCCAACTCCAACAAACATCTCAACAAACTCCGAGGCTGCACATGAAAAGAACGGCACCCCTGCCTCTCCTGCCACAGCTCTAGCCAACAATGTCTTTCCAGTCCCTGGCGACCCAACTAGTAAACATCCTTTAGGAATTTTAGCTCCTAAAGCTGTATACTTATCAGGATTTTTCAAGAAATCAACAACCTCTTGTAACTCCAATTTAGCTTGATCAGCTCCGGCCACATCAGCAAACGACACACCGGTTTCCGGCACTTCCTGAAACTTCGATTTCGACCTGCCAAAATCCATCGGTCCACCTAACCCACCGGGCCCACCCGGCCCACCTTGAACCCGTCGGAACAAGAGATATAATCCAGCAACAGAAAGAATCGGAAAAAATAGACTTCCAATCACATTAAAAAACCCATTCCCCGAGTCTCCCTCGGAAACCGTAATATCAACACCGCTCCTTGCTAAAATGTCAATCAAGTCAGGGTCATTAGGGACTACAACGCTGGCACGACGGCCATCTACGGCGCTGAGTTGGAGGGTAGAACCATCTTTGCTGAAACGAACTCTTTCCACTTTCCCTTTCTTGACTGCATTTAGAAATTCGCTGTATCGCCATTGACTACCTTCAGGAAGGTCAGAGGTTGACTCAGACTGGGGTTTAGGGGCTGTAACTTGAAGATTTTGAGCGAAAGGAGAAGATGGTTTGGTGGGAAGGGCTTCAATAACCGGAGGAGGAGTAGGTGGTGGTGCTGGGTTGTCAATGGCTAGGGCTTGAGGGGTTAAAGAAGAGAAGAGTAAGGCAGCAGCTATGGTTGCTTGTGATTGAAGGGATTTAAAAGAACCATATTTCTTTTTATTTACTATTTTTAGGAGATTCTTGGACAAAAGGAAGGAGGATTTACTTGTTTTAGGAGTTGGAGGAGAAAGCAAGACTTTGGAACCAAACAAGCCTGAAGAGAGTAAAGGGTTTCTTGTTGATGATGCCATTGCAGGTTTTTCTTGCCTGTACGAGACTCTGTGGGGGTGTATGCTTTATGTTCTCTCTCTTCAAATTTTCTCGTAGGTACCTGTGGGCTTTAGCCCTTTATATAGGGATGTTTCCGATTGTGATGAATAAAGCTTTTAAGAATAAAGCTTGATATATATATATATATATATATATATAAAATACAAAAACAATAATTATTTTATTTTATTTTTAAATAAAAAATATTGTTAGAAATCCCATAAAAAACATAAACAGATACTGTGATAAATATCCCATAATATGTTTAGAAATATGTTTTAAACTCTCTATCAAATGTTTTTAAAGCTATTTTTTATTTAAAAATATTAAATTGATATTTTTTTATATTTGATATGCAGATATTAAAAATAAAAAAATTATTTTAATATATTTTTATTTAAAAATATCATATACCACATTATTAAAAACAGATAAAACACAATTTAATTTAAAATATGTTAAAGTTTTATATATATATATATATATAGACAACTAGATTGTTTTGAGATATAAAAAAGGTATTTAGTTAAAAAAATAAAAATACATTTTTTTATTTTTAAAATAAAAAGTATAGAAAAACGTATTTTCTATCTTGTTAAAACGACACTACCTAGATATTTGTTTGATTTTTATAGTCTTGTTCATTTTTTATTTGGTAGATAAGTTCAATAAAAAGGAGCCGTAAATTTGGTGTTGCTTGAGAAGTATTTACGTGTACAAAGCAATACCCGGTCACTCATTTCAAGTCTCCTAAGATTTTTATGCATCAAGTCGACTTTTTAGGGTAGACTTCATTGTTGCCCCTACAGTTTAAGATTTTTCAATGTTACCCTTTTAGGATCCAATCATGACCCTCAATCATCTAATAGCCTTCCTTCTGCCTTCTAAATTTGGTTTTAATTTTTTTTATATAGGTTCTTAATTGTCTTTATGAGATATGATGATTCGAGAGGAAAAAATGGGAGAAAATTAAGAATAAAATATGAAAATTGCGAGGTTCTTATTAGTTATTTAATAATAAAGGGCAGCTTGAAGCATAAAATCTTAAACTTATGGGGCTAAAAGATGACATTGATGAATATTTTGGAGACAAGATATTGTTCGGCCGACATCTTGCCAAAGCCTTGGCCACAAATACAAAGCTCTCCTTTTCAAGAGGGTCGTCCTGTATCAAGCAAATCAGTCCCAAAGTTGCAATTTCTAGGCCATCGTTTTTCTGGCCCATTTAGGTACTAGAAGAAATAATATGAGCCCATTGGCCCTTGTTTCGCATGGCCCAAAATGAATTTCTCGATTTGTTAAATCCATCTCGGTTCAGTAAATTGATTCAGCTAAACTAAACCAATTTTTATTCCAATTATTAGATCAAATTTGGATAAGAGATTGACTTCGGATTTGGTCAAATCAACTTCAAGATTTTTTATTTATTTTAAATAATGTTGTTTTTCATTTAAAAAATGATTTATGTTGATTTAATGACCGAAGTTAACCAAAGACCAAATGATACAGATCCTAATCGAGATGAGACCTCGTACAGAAACTCACAACTATGATTTCTTTCATTCTCGTTCAACCGAGGCTGTCTTGTAAGAATTTCAAGATTAATGTACTGGAGAGAGGGGGACAGATGGAGGGTGTTGACAGAAACTTTACTCCTAATTAATGTATATTGAAATAGATTTTCTGTGTACTACATATATACAGTCCGAGCAAAATTGTATCTGCGAAGATGATGACTAAGACCTTTCCGAAGTACTGTGCTCGCCGGTGTGGGGTTACTTCCCTGACTGTGCTGAGTATCTGGGAGGTCTATCCCATAACCTGCCGAGAAAATGCTATCACGGCATCAGGAAGCTCAATGAAATAGCTAAGACATCCAGAAAGGACCAAGGTTACTCAAGATTTTCAATCAAAGAGCTGCCAAAGAAGTGCCACACGAATGTTCTGTTCCCTATTTCTGAAAGGATGAACTGCTCGTATGTAAAACTTGCCATCTCTCTCTTTTTCACTTTCTTTAAACTATGTAACTTGCTTGCTGTTCTTGGCTTTTTATTTTTCGGGTTTGACTAGGGGTAAGAGGCTGAATTCTTGAAGGACTTGCCGTCTCGATTGATAGACTAGTACGTAGTATATATAATCTCAACAATAAATGGTCTATGTTCAAGATGATATATATATCACCAGTAGGATATCTCCATTTTATTTTAATATTTCTAGACACTTGTGGTGTGGAAGTGTTTATTTCAATTTCCTTCAATGAATTCTCAGCAGATGGCTGGATATTATTATTCATTAAGATCACACACACGGCCTGCATGGATTTTAAATTGAATAGCAGGCTAAAGTCTCCAATTACCCCATAACACACCATCTTCACATGAAGATCTGCACAATCTGCATAATTAGACTCGAATCAAATTAATATTGTGATGGTCAACTACTGTCTGAGAGCCATGGTGTCAATGTTCTCGTGCAAGTCCTTGGAGATATTCCATTAGGATTTCTTTTATGGGATTTCTCATCTCGAGATCCGACCGCGACAAAACATTGGCAGAACTGCCAGCTCACCACATGATAAACAATTACAAGTTCTAGACGAGGATGGAGCTCTTCCTGTCTTCATTTTTCTGCTATATATATATATATATATGGCCTAATTGATGTTAGCCAGGACAACAAACATCTAATTAAACGTTGAGCATTTCAAAACTGCTTTCTTTTGCCAAAAGAAAGATCAACATGTCTACCTCTAAATCCACTTTCCATCTCCGTTCCAACAGTCTACCCTCCAAAAATCATCCTTTAACCGAAGGTGTTGAGGAGCGATTGTCCAGGTTGAGAGAATCAGAAGCAACTTCCTCATCTGTATCCTACAGATTAAGTGCCCTCAAAGACTTACATGATAGTTTCGATGATTTGCTTCATTTTCCCCTCATCCAACAGGCTCTTTCCAATGAACATTACAGCAAATGTATAGAAGAATCGCTAGAAAGATCTATTCGGTTATTGGATGTGTGTGGCACCACCAGGGACGTTTTCTCTCAAATGAAGGAATGCGTACAGGAGCTAGAATCGTCCCTTCGAAGGAAAAGATGTGGAGAATCCAGCTGCTTGGAAAATGAAGTTGGAGCATATATGATCTCGAGAAAGAGATTGAACAAAGTAATTTCCAAGTGTTTCAGAAATCTGAAGAGAACAGAAAAGAAGAGCACAAGTATACCATCTGTGGACAAGGACTCGAACTTGTTTGCAGTAGTAAGCATAATAAAAGAGGTTGAAGAAATCAGTCTCTTGGTGTTTGAGTCTTTCTTATCTTTAATTTGTCGACCGAAGGCAAGAACTACTGGATGGTCTGCGGTTTCAAAATTATTGCAATCCGGGCGTGTTTCATGTGAAGGACAAGGTTGTGCTAATGAAGTGGAAAAGATGGATTCTGAATTGATTTGTCTAATTGGCAAGAAATCCAACCATGTAGAGGTGCAAACTGTATTGATGGGACTAAAGGATTTGGAGTGCAGCATTCAGGAAGTGGAGGAAGAATTCGAGTGTGTTTTTAGGAGATTACTAAAAGTCAGAGTTTCCCTCCTCAATACACTCAATCATTAGTTTATGTCCTCTTCAACATCCTAAATCTTGCCAAAATTTTGTAATTATTTTAGTTATAGGTACAGACAGACAATTGTATCAAAATCACTATGAATGCATCGAATCATAATACTTCTCAAAATCACCTGTTGTCTCCCTTTTGAAGTTCCTCATCATGAAAATCTGGTAATCCATGGTAAAGGTTGTGTTTGTTTTGGGACTAACAGGTTAACATTTAACCCCATCCATCAGATTTGAACTGCTATAGGGCAAGCCCTACCTCAAGAGAGCTGTCTGCAGCAGGTACACCCGGTATTCTTTAGTGAAAGGCGAAAGAATAGTTTTCTATGTGCTCAACAGCTCATTTCCTTTCTGCCTGACGTGGGATGAAAGCAATAAAGTTCATGTACAAGAGTATATAATAGTTATCAAGAAAAATCAAGGAGAAGAACTAATGAGTAAGAAATGGAAGACTCGTGAGAATCTTTTCATGAAAATCAATCTAGTAACATGCATGCAACTTCTGGTCCTCGAGTTTCCAAAGGCAGCACCGCGGATCCTTTATAAAATTCTTGCTGCTGTTACCTTTTAGATACAAGTGAGAAAGAAGCTGCTAGCTGGTACTGCCAATTCCCATTTTAAGATTTCTTTCCCTGTACTGAAAGTCAAAATGATTCACTAGCTCAAGATCTCTGTTGTCCCCACAATCCTAGAGTGTTTTCATATTGCCTTGAGTAGTGTTCTTCACGGGCAGGGATACCATCTGGTGATCCAGAAGCTGACGAGACAAGGATAGCAAAGAGGCCGAAAAATGCTAGGAAACTCATTGTTGCAAGCCTTATTGCCTTCTTAATGTTGAAACATGTCCAACTCTACTGCTCGTCGAATAGCTTCACCCATTTAATTATAGACAACAAGACTGGTAAATGAATGTGCACTTCAAACTCTAAGCCATGCTAATTGTTCGAGTTCTTGATGATTATTACCATCTGCCACTGAATAATTAATTTCTCTGAACGATCTTAATTAGTGCGAGTTTTGCGACTAGAACTTGGCAGCCCCCTCTTGGGAGACCTTAAACCAGCACCAATCCTAAATTATGACCTAGGCCATGGAATGGTTGTGTCACAATTACTGGATTTTGAAGGTTCAGAATGCATAGACAAGGTTCCTCGAAACTCATGGTATTTCAAAGCATGATTGGTCCCTTCGGTGATTGCACCTGCAGGTTATTCTGTCTGCTGCAACAATAAAATCAGAAATTTTGGTTTCTACTCAAAGCTCTTGGTGTTTTTTCCGAATTCTTTTTGCATCTGGTTTACCGGCTGTTCCATTCCTCTTTGCAGGTCAAGCTGATATTCAAAGTTCTGCAGAATCTGCTTGCTCTTGTAAAGTGTGTTCAATAGTTTTTGATATGAAGCTTTAATTTCTTTCCAATTGAATTGTCTTCCATTGCGTGCCACTCCTTTTCAGTTGTTTCCTTCTGGATGTTTCCTGCTTCCAGCTTCATTGGTTTTAGCTTCTTTTCCTAGTCTTTAATGGGGTTTATTCTCTGAGACTCTGATAGGAGTTTCGGTTCTTGATCCTTGCTCCATTCCAGGGATGCGTACTACAATTTGTAAGATGTCTCTTGCTGCAACGCCTCTCATATCTCCATCTGGTTTTTCATAACGACTCTGGTGTTGTCACTAAAAAACTGGGCTTATCGAGAAAAAAAGCAACCATCTTCCCAACAACACCTCTAGCATCCATTATATACACAACAAGAAGTATCAATTCAAACTCCATCGCTGCAGGCTTGCAAATGCAGTCATGTGTTGTATTTTTCAACAGGCCCGGCTTTCTGTCATCATAAGTTATAACAGTTCAGGAGTACTGCCTATAAAATACTCATGACATAATAGCAAGAACCCTTGTGTTGCAGACAGAAATACATCATTACACCAAATGATTTTGAACATTTTAAAATTCAAAGACCATCTCGTGGTGCAATGCTATTCAAGAGGCAAAGTTGAAAAGCCGTTGCCTTGACTCGCTATTGTGTAATGATAATGAAATGAATATAGATCACTTATTCAGGCCTCTGACAACATTGTTTCCTGCTTCATTGCCATGACACCCTGCACAAGGATATCAATCAAATAAAATATATGTGCACACAAGTGGATTGTACCCATATCTTCCATACAAATATATTTATTTTTCCCGAGCTTCAATACAAAAATGAATCATGAGGCTCGGATATAGCTCTCACTGATATAATATACTTGGTGAGGAGCAACTGGAATCTTGACAGTCTATTGTTTGCATCTAAATTTGACACGGTGGTGCACTGATGATATAGGCCAATCAAACATGGAATGTATTTCTTAATGAATGCACATGAGTGATAATTCAAGCTGGTTGTTGTGTGATGAAGCAAGATCCACCTGTTTTCCATACGTGTTCATCTTTAATATGGTGTTTGTAGTGGTTAATTATTCAAGTTGATACCATATTGTGGAGCAGCATGTCAAGGAGGCAGGAAACAACTTTGTCAGAGACTTGTATTTTGTAACCAATCATTCAACAATACCATGGGACTTTTAAATTTTCATTATGAATAGCTCCAAAAACTTATTTATGAGATTAAGATCAGTACATTTCACGTGATGAGATTCCAGCTAAATTATGCTTACGGTGTGATGATCATATTTCTGCTGGTTTATCAGGAGGCATTCTGCTATTATTTGAATAATAACAATCAGTTGAGACTATATTATTAGCATTATGTTTCCCGAACTACAAATGATGATGAGAGAAAGTCGGCATTGTCAGAAACCTTGTCACATGACAGCAAATGCAAGTCTGGATGCAGATGCATCCCAGTTGTTATTTCCTAGCCTCTATATAAGAGGCCCAGAGGAGGTTTCTTGAACAACATCTCCCAAGCTCAGTTGTATCAACATCGATAACCAGCGTTCTTCTGCTAAAGGATAAGATGGCTGCTTGCCACATTCGCTCTACCAGCTTGCCCTCACGATCTCACCCTCTAAATGTCAGCGTAGAAGATCAATTGGACAGGTTGAGATCATCACAAACAACTTCTACTTCAGTTTACCATAAATTGAGTGGCCTCAAAGTCTTGTATGAGTGTGTTGAGGATTTTCTTCAGTTGCCATTAACACAACAAACCCTCTCCAATGAACAACAGAAAGAAAGGGGAGAAGAGGTGTTGAGTGGATCTCTGCTCTTGTTGGACATGTGCAGCACAACTAGAGATGTTTTTTCATCAATGAAGGAGTGCTTGCAGGAACTTGAATCATCTCTCAGGAGGAGAAAAGGTGGAGAATCTGGATTCGCAAGTGAAGTTGAAGCTTACATGATGTCCAGGAAACAATTAGATAAAACAATCCGCAAATGCTTCAAAAATTTGAAAAGCATGGAGAAGAACATCACTTCAGCAGTCGATGCAGTCAGCATGCTAAGAGAAGTAAAAGAAATCAGCCTCGAGATTTTCCAATCTCTCTTGTCCATGGTTTCTCAGACAAAGGCAAGATCAAGCTCCCATGGCTGGTCTGTCGTTTCAAAACTATTTCAATCCAAACGTGTATCATGCGAAGCTGACCTCAATGAATTCAAAAAGATAGACGCGGAATTGCTTGTCCTGAAGTCGAGCAAAGACATCAATTCTGTACAAGTGCAAAATACATTGAAAGGACTGGAGGCATTAGAGTCAACCATTCAGGAAGCAGAGGAGGAGTTGGAGGCTGTTTACAGGAAATTACTGAAAACCAGAGTTACCATTCTCAACATTCTCAGCCACTAGTTGATGCTCCTCTCAAGTTGGAGCAGCTTTGCTTTCACTGCCCTTCAATACAATTTTGCAAGACAATTTTGCTATAGTTGTAAATATATAGAAATATTCAAGTGTACGAAGATCACTATGAACATAATACAATGCAATAACAATTATCTTAAAACATATTCCATCCATCTCTCTCCTTGAATATATTGTCATGAAAATTTACACTTCCTTGAGAAATCGTCAGAACTTGGATCCAATTCTTATCTTGTCTCTCGGCGATCATTACTGTCCTTTATTGAAAAATACATCTCATTTTTTATCAGTCATATGAACATTTATGTTGGCTAGAAAAGGAAAAAAAGAAGGGAAAGTCTTTTCAGAGTAAATCTCATCTATACCTTTCCAACTCCAGTCTCATTGGCAAGAAATTCAACCGTGTACAGGTGCAAAATGTATTGAAGGGACTGAAGATTTTGCAATGTAGCATTCAAGAAGTTGAGGAGATTAAATCAGTATAAATCTCATTGATACTGATTTTTTTTATTAAATTACTTTAAATATTAGCTATGCTGTCATATTAATTCATAGTCCGATTAATTACAATAGGCCAGGTTAATTTTTAAGGAATTTTATTAATTTTATTAAAACAACATCGTTTGAATCAATTGGTCACTCGAAGCACTTAGCCCAATTAAACCCGAGTTGGGTATACCAACTATGTTTTTATTTTGACAAGGTAAGAACCACCAGGATTCACAACAACTTTAGAAAGACATGCCAGTCCTGAAAAGCCATAAAACTGAGACTGGGACAGAAGCAGCAGTTGCATATCCCAGTTACGCAAAGACAGTTTAGAATCTCTTTATCAGTGTGTTGATCAGATTGGGTGAATTTATCTTAGGACTAAATATTAGCAAAAAAAAACACTAAGTTTACATTCCTTCATACTGTTTCAAGATACTAGTAATGAAGAATTCATTTATCCAAAAAAGAATAGTAGTGTTCATATGGAGACAGAGAAAGAACGAAGGAGAGGGAAGGCAACATTTGAGATTAAACAATCCAAGTATATTGCATGTTTTTCTTTGTATTTATTATATATACTGTCAGATGATAACAATGTACAGATGATTAGCTGACAGGAAAAAAAAAAAAAAAACTGTCCCCAAGGAAGTTAATGATCTAGTGATTGAGAAGACTTGTTTTAACTAGTAGTCTGTAGACAGATTCTAACTCCTCTTCTACTTCCTGAATGCTCCAATGAAATGCCTCCAAAATTTTCAATGCATTTTGGACTTGTAGAAAACTAATGTCTTTGCTTGATTTCAAAGCAAGCAATTCAGCATCGATCATCTCTGCTTAATTGGCATCAACTACACGTTTGGACTTCAACAGACCAGCTGCCACTTCCCTTTAATTTTGTTGACAGAGAAACGGAAGTTAAGAGGGATGCGAACACAGCAACACTGATTTCTTCAGATTCTCTTGTCAGACACGCCAAGATGGTTTCTTTGTCCAAGGTTGGTTATGTGCACTTTTCTCCATTGTCATCGAGTATCTGAAGGACTTGAAGATCACTTGCTTCGGTTTTTAACTAACCATATACGTGAAAGTGTTTGAATAGAAAATGTGTATGAGAAGAAACGAGATAGAAAGAAGAAGAGAAAATTCAGAAACTGTTGTATTGAATTTATTTGAAAGAAATGAATAATTCTAATTGCATACATTTCATGCAATCGTTACATATATTTATTGAAAAATAGAATAACAATATTCCAAACTTATAGCATGAAATCATGCTATGATCTGTTAACATCAAAACAGAAAAACTAACTCCTAGAGACTAGGACACTGGATTATTATTAGCATGATAATTAGAAATAATAAAAACCAAAAGATTCGTTGACAGCTCCTCCTTTGACAGCTTTAGCAAGCAAACTTCAACACTCCTCCTTGCTTGAGAAGTTGCAAACTCCAATCCTTTGTCTTAGAAACTCAAACCTGTTTACTGGAAGTGGTTTAGTAAACAGATCAGCCAATTGATTTTCAGACTTGCAATAAATCAATTTAACTTCACCATTTTTCTACACCTCACGCAAGAAATAAAGCTTGATATTGAAATGTTTAGTTTTTCCATGAAAAACTGGATTATGAGATATTGCAATAGCTGCTTGATTGTCAATTGAGATTTCAGTTGCTTCTTCTTCTTCCATCTGTAAATCACGTAACAATTTCTGTAACCACAATGCTTGATTCACTGCAGTTGTGGCAGCAATGAACTCTGCTTCTGCAGTAGATTGAGTCACAATATCTTGCTTCTTAGATGACGATGAAAATATAGCAGATCCTAGATTAAAACAGAACCCAGAGGTACTTCTCATGTCATTAATAGATCCTCCCCAATCACTGTCAGAAAAACCATGTAGTTTAAAATCCTGACACTTCACAAATTTAACCCCAAAACTGCATGTTCCTTTGATGTATCTCAGAATTCTTTTAGCTGCTCTCATATGAATTTCGGTTGGACAATGCATGAACCAAGATAACAAACTTGTTGCATAAAGTATGTCAGGTCGAGTTGCTGTTAAATACAGCAAGCATCCAATCAAGCTTCTGAATTTTTCTTCATCTACTCTGGCAGTGCCATCTTCTTTGCTGAATTTATCCTTTTGATTCATAGGAATAGCTGTTGGCTTGCAATTATCCATCTAAAATTTCTTCAGGATTTCCCTTGAATACTTCTTCTAGCAAATGAAAATTTCTTCTCTGTTTTGCATAATTTCCATTCCTAGAAAAAACTTCATGAGACCAAGGTCGGTCATTTCAAATACTTGCATCATATTTAGCTTGAATTCTGCAACCTGCACTGTGTTGCTTCCTGTTACTAAGAGATCATCAACATAAAGAGATATTATAAGCACATCATCATTGAATCTCTTCACATAAAGAGTTGCTTCTGACAAGCTCTTCAGAAATCCAGAACCTGTCAAATAATCATCAATTCTCCCATACCAAGCTCTAGGTGCTTGTTTCAAGCCATAGAGAGCTTTCTTTAGAAGATAAACTTTGTCTTATTTTCCTTGATTCACAAAACCAGTAGGTTGCTCAACATAAATTTCTTCTTGTAGAATGCCATTCAAGAAAGCTGATTTAACATCTAACTGGAAGACTTTCCAGTTTCTATGTGCAGCAACAGCAAGCAAGAATCGTATGGTGTCCATCCTTGCTACAGGTGCAAATGTTTCTGAATAATCAACACCATAAATCTAAGCATACCCCTTAACAACCAACCTGGCTTTATACTTGTTGATGGTACTGTCTGCATTCAATTTAGTTCTGAAAATCCACTTCACGCCAATGACATTTTTGCTTGGTGGTCTGTCAACAAGCTCCTATGTGCAATTCTTCTCAATCATGCATATTTCCTCCTGCATTGCTTTTTGCCATTCTGGATTGTGTTTGGCTTCTTCATAGCCTTCTGGTTCACAAATAACTACATTGCTCCTTTGATAAATATCATCAAGGGATCGTGTGCCTCTGATTGGTGAATCATCAAATAATTCATCCTGCAACAAATCAGCAGTAACTCTTCTTTGTGAATCATCAATTGATTCATCCTGCAATAAACCTGACAGCTGCTCATTTCTTTGTGAATCACCCCAGTCCCATTGTTTTTCTTCATGGAAATGCACATCCCTTGTAATAACCATCTTCTGAGTTTGAGGATGATAAAATTTGTAGGCTTTAGATACATCACTGTAGCCAACAAAGATTCCTTGCATTGCCTTCTTGTCAAGCTTGTCCCTTTTTATCTGTGGAATATGAACAAAACAAATGCTGCCAAAGATCTTAAGAAAACTTAGTGAAGGTTTGTTGTCATACCAAACTTCAAAAGGAGTCTTTTCTTCAAGTAGTTTTGTTGGAAGTCGATTTTGAAGGAAGACAGCTGTGTTGGCTGCTTCTGCCCAAAACATTTTTGGCAAATTCTTTTCATGCAGCATGCATCTCACCATCTCCATAATGCATCGATTTCTCCTTTCACTGACTCCATTTTGTTCTGGAGTGTAGGGGGCAGTGAATTGATGTTCAATGACAGCTTCTTCACAGTAGATATTGAATTCTGATGAAGTGTATTCTGTTCCATTGTCTGACCGAATGGACTGAATTTTGCATCTGCTTTTGTTCTCCACATTCTTCTTGAATCGCCAAAAAATTCCAGCTACTTCTGACTTAAGTTTCATGAAGAAAATCCAGCACATTCTGGTGAAATCATCAATAAAAAGTATATAATATCTACTACCTTTTATTGAAGGTGTGCTCATTGGACCAGCAACATCTATATGAATCAACTGAAGTTTCTGTTTAGATCTCCATGTTGACTTTGGAAATGGTTTCCTGTTTTGCTTACCAAACTGACAAGCATTACAATTTGGCAGCAAATCAGAAAATGAAGGCACTCCTCTTACTACTTCATGTTGATCATCCGTTGTTGATGACAGTGACCCAGCCTCTTATGCCATACTTCCATGTCATTTAGTTTGATAGGAAAGGCTGTGTGTTCCTCCTCAAACGGTAAAAATGAAAAACTTTTGCCTCTCATTTTGGCTTGCAATATTTTTTGTCCAGCAGCTTTAAAAATATAGCAAGATTGATTTTCAAAAACCACTTTCATGCCTTTCTCTATTAATTGTCCAACACTCAACAAATTCTGATCTATATCAGGTGCATAAAGAACATCAGAAATCATTTTTGTACTTGAGTTGGTTGTGATGGCAATTGTTCCTTTTCCCTTTGCTGCTATACAATCACCATTTCCAATTCTGACTTTTGCAACTTCAGTAGTTTGCAAATTTCTGAAGAGACTCTTGTCAAAAGACATGTGATTTGTGCATCCATTGTCAATTAACCAGTGATCTGAGGAAGTTTGGACTGAAAAACATGTAGCTACAAACATTTGATCTTTATCATCTTGACTGGCAACCTGAGCATCTTCATCCTGTTTCTGAAATCTTGTTCTGCAGATGATTGCTTCATGTCCCATTTGATGACATTTACTGCACTTTGCATCAGGTCTTTTCCAGCACTTGAAAGGTGGATGACCTAACTTGTTGCAGTGTTGACATGATGGAAAGTTTCTCTTAAGAAATTTTCCTCTGTTCTGGAATTGATTGACAGTAGTCTTACTACTGTTTGACGCCTGATTCTTCTTGAAGAATTTTTTCTTATCATAACCGGAATATTTTGCTTGTAAAGCTCCTTCAGGAACTTGATCTTGCCTCATAAGTCGTCGTTGCTCTTAAGACTGCAAAGCATTTATCAATTCTGCAAAGCATTTCAATAAAATACAGAAACTGTTATAGAAATTATTGTATTGAATTTATTTGAAAGGAATGAATAATTCTAATTGCATATATTCCATGCAATCGTTACACATATTTATTGAAAAATAGAATAACAATATTCCAAACTTATAGCATGAAATCATGCTATGACCTGTTAACATTCAAATAGAAAAACTAACTCCTAGAGACTAGGACAATGGATTATTATTAGCATGATAACAGAAACCAAAAGATTCGTTGACAGCTTCTCCTTTGATAGCTTTAGCAAGCAAACTTCAACAATATGCTTCAATGTTCATTGGAGAGGGCTTGGTAGGAGAGTGGAGATTGAAGAAAATCGTCCATGCACTAGTATAAAGTCTTGAGGCCACTTGATCTTTGGCAGGTTGATGAGGATGTTTCTTGTGATGATCTCAACATATCCAACTGCAACCTGATACTCTGAGCTAGGGGATGGGATTCTGAAGCCAAGCTGATGGAGCGAAAATGGCAAGCAGCTATAGAGCTCCAACAAAGGCATCCATCTTCCCTTAAGAAGAAGAAAGCCTCCATCAGTGGGATATGTAATGTAGGTCCAACTTCAAAGTCGTTCAATCCAACTCCTCTTGCACCAGTTATATACCGAACACAGAGTCGCAATTCAGATTCCATCATCCCAGGCTTGCATCACTGTCATGTGTTGCATTTTCCGACAGCGACCGGCTTTCTCTCATCATTGCTATGATTCAAGATGAGTGCTTCCTATAAGATAATCCTAATATTAACATACGTGCCAATGAATCCATTTGACTTTGAGCTAGAATGCTGTGAAATTCACAGACCATCTCATAATACATTGTTGTTCCTAAGGCAAAGCTGACAAGCCATTGCTACGAACACTATTTTATAATGTTAATGAAATGAATAAAAATCAGTTATTCAGATCCCTGACAAAATTGTTTCCTGATTTATTGCCATGACACCCTGCGTAAGGATAAGAATCAAATAAAATATATGTGCGCACAAGTGGATTGCACCCATATCTTCAACATACACAATTATCTTGCTCGAGCTTCTGTACAGAACAAAAAGGATCGTGAGGCTCGGAAATAGCTCCAATTGATAGACCTGGTGGGGAGCATTTGGAATCTTGACAGGCCATTATTTGCATGTGAATTTGGCACAGAGGTGCACGTGTGATATAGCTCAACAAAACATGAAATGTATTTGTTAATGATGCACGTATGTGATAATTACAACCTGGTTGGCATGTGATCAAGCAAGATCCACCTATTCGCTATACGTGTTTCATCTTTAATCTAGTCTGTACAGGTTAGTCGATACCCTACTGTAGAGCAGCATGTCCGAGAAGCAGGAAACAATTATGTCAGAATTGTATTTTGTTAACAGTATTTTGATTACCATAACATTTTAATATCATGAAGAGCTCCAAAATCTTTATTGCGAGATTGAGATCTGTACATTTCACATGATGAGATTCCTGATAAATTATTCATACGGTGTGATGATCGTATTCCTGTCTGGGTTGCAAGGAGGCATGCTACTATTATTTTAAAAATTATTATCAGTTGAGATTATTTTTTTAGCATTATGCTTCCTGAACTACAACAATAATGAGAGAGAGTCGCATTGTTAGAAAAAGGCCACATGACAGCAAATGCAAGTATGGATGCATGCATTTCTTATTGTTATTTCCTATTGTCTATATAATAGACCCATGAGAGATGCCTTGAACAACATCTCCCAAGCTCAATTGTATCAACATCAATAACCAGCGTTCTTCTGCTAAAGGATAAGATGGCTGCTTGCCACATTCGTTCTACCAGCTTGCCCTCAAGATCTCACCCTCTAAATGTCAGCGTAGAAGATCAATTGGACAGGTTGAGATCATCACAAACAACTTCTACTTCAGTTTACCACAAATTGAGTGGCCTCAAAGTCTTGTATGAGTGTGTTGAGGATTTTCTTCAGTTGCCATTAACACAACAAACCCTCTCCAATGAACAACAGAAAGAAAGAGGAGAAGAGGTGTTGAGTGGATCTCTGCTCTTGTTGGACATGTGCAGCACAACTAGAGATGTTTTTTCATCAATGAAGGAGTGCTTGCAGGAACTTGAATCATCTCTCAGGAGGAGAAAAGGTGGAGAATCTGGATTCGCAAGTGAAGTTGAAGCTTACATGATGTCCAGAAAACAATTAGATAAAACAATCCGCAAATGCTTCAAAAATTTGAAGAGCATGGAGAAGAACATCACTTCAGTAGTCGATGCAGTCAGCCTGCTGACAGAAGTAAAAGAAATCAGCCTCGAGATTTTCCAATCTCTCTTGTCCATAGTTTCTCAGACAAAGGCAAGATCAAGCTCCCATGGCTGGTCTGTCGTTTCAAAACTATTTCAATCCAAACGTGTATCATGCGAAGCTGAACTCAATGAATTCGAAAAGACAGACGCGGAATTGCTTGTCCTGAAGTCGAGCAAAGACATCAATTCTGTACAAGTGCAAAATACATTGAAAGGACTGGAGGCATTAGAGTCAACCATTCAAGAAGCAGAGGAGGAGTTGGAGGCTGTTTACAGGAAATTACTGAAAATCAGAGTTACCATTCTCAACATTCTCAGCCACTAGTTGATGCTCTTCTCAAGATGGAGCAGCTTTGGTTCACTGTCCTTCAATACAATTTTGCAAGACAATTTTGCCATAGTTGTAAATATATAGAAATAGACAACTGTATAAATATCAATATGAATTACCATACCTTTCATCTAAATTGCTCGTGGCTCTCTCTTCTCCCATGTCTTTTCTTCAAAATCTTAACAGTTAATTTATTTATCCATAAAAAATGTTACTTGTTTAATTGTTTGTAGCAGATTGTTAATGGGACAAATTGAAGCCAGCTCTTGTTGTATTGAATAGATTAATTAATGCAACCTGGGTTCCTGTCCTAATTTCTTATTGACGCTAACTTGTACAGCCTAGATAATTGCTTTTGCTCTTTGCAGTTTTCCATAGAAAATGGTCGCCATCCACTGGAACGTGTCCTGAAGTGTTTTCAAAGCAGATTGAGCAAGCTTAATGACCTGAACTTGTACTTGTTCATTACAAAACTGGACTTGTTTAGCTTAAATCAAGAGATACCATATAGACATGGTTATAAGACTCGATTTAGATCTAAGTTGCGGGTTGATTGGCTCAACCTGCAGGTTGATGATCAATTTTTTTAAAAAAATAAGATTGTTTTGATTAAAAAATCTGATTCTGCATCGAACTCAGAATCAAGAATATAGCTTAGAATTCGCCTCCATTTTCTTAAAATCCGGTTCTGCCATGGAGAACCACTCGTTTAATGCATGAAATATTTTTGGAATTGACTTTGGAAAAGAATATTCTTAAAATTCGCCTAGTTTTTCCAGGTACAGTTCGTTATACGAAGAGAAGGATAATCATGGAATTCTAAGAACTTTATCCAAAAAAACCCTCCACCCCTCTCTCCCATCGGATTCAAAGAACCTCAGATTTGAAATATGGGGTTATGATAAAGATAAGAAGAGAAAAATATGTTGGCTGTTCCTGTCGGAATTATTAGCCTAGGAGTCATACGATTACACCTAGACGTCCCATACCATAGATGGGTCCATACATGGCAATTGATTGACTACTCCATATTTAGCCAAACAGTGAACCTTTTGGTGAATTAGCACCCAACAAATGTAGCCTTCAGGTTCGATAAGTCACGGTCGGTGTAACTATTTGGGCCTTAGACCTCGAGTCTACATGGATCAATGTAGGCCATAATCCAAAATTACAGGATAACAGAGGGCGAGGGGACCATGGTCCACCCTATGGCTAGTACTCCTAGCATTTAAGTTGGTCCTTTGCGCTTCTTCTAGGAACCATTACTAAGTCACATTTAAAAAAGCTGTTGAAAGGGCCTTAGCACCAACCAGAAGAAAATCGAAGGGTGGCCAACTTGTCGAAC
Source organism: Populus alba x Populus glandulosa (assembly GCA_033617975.1). Classification (NCBI taxonomy): domain Eukaryota; kingdom Viridiplantae; phylum Streptophyta; class Magnoliopsida; order Malpighiales; family Salicaceae; genus Populus; species Populus alba x Populus glandulosa. The sequence goes on along the minus strand of CM066147.1, from coordinate 23,189,155 downwards.
CATGTGCAGTTAATATTTGAACACTTGGACTAATAAACGACTGATTCATGCTACCAATTGACTTGGAGTGGAGAACCATATCCAGTTTGATAAGGCAAATTAAAGAAAGTTGAGAGATTGGGTATACATCTTTTATGGACCCACCAGGTCCATTTGAAGGTGACACTTGTAAGAACCATGTTATGCCAATCAAATTCAAGCTAAGGATAATCCAATAACCTTACCTAATTTATGTATTTAAAGAGATTTTTTGCTAGAGAATTTGTTTTCTCTTCTCCTCTCTTCCTTCCGTGACTTTTCTCCCAAAAATAATAAGGAATTTAGTTATATCTAAACTTGTGTTTTTGGGTTTAAGAAGGGTTGATGAAGTAGGTGAGTATTATGATCCTTTTTTTTTTTTTTTTTTTACTAGGATTTGATAGTTGATGGATTAAAAAAGTGTTTTAGGATTCATATGATAGCTAGTATATTGATTTAATATATGAATGATTTATGAGGTGTAATTGATGTTTATGGTGTTAATTTTGGTTTAAAACAAACTAATTGAGGGATTTGCAAAAAAATTTTAAACTAGCAGATTGAGATTCTAGAATCCGGATCAACCGGTTGGTCTAAACTAACCGACAAATTGGCTTGATATTGTTGATTGACCGAATGGTCTGAACCGACCAACCGGCTGGCTTGTGGCGGCTGTCAACATGTTGGTCTTTTCGATGGACTAGTTGACCGAGCAGTGGAGTTTAATCGATTCTTGTAAGTTCAGTTAGATTGGGACATGTTCGGGATCGCTTAGGTGGATCGATTTTGGATTTATATTTTTGCATTTTGGTCTCAAATATTAGAATTGTAATCTTTTATTTTATCTGTTTCGAGTTATTTTTTATTGTTTTTCTATATTCGTTATGGGTTCTTCTAACGTTCCTCCTAACAATCATTAGTAATTCTTAGTTCTACATTTGTTTGTCTTTTGCCTTTGTTTTTCGTGTAAGTGGGATAATGTTTAATATGCATGTAACATAAATAAGTTATATATGTTGATTATATGATAAGTACGTGTAACATTCTTGAATATCTATATATGTTGATTTTTTGTCAAGTACTCATCAGTCTCTTGAATATGCATTTTCATTATGTTGAATTAAATCATATTCAATATGACATTCAATTGCTATGATAATTATGTTAATATCTATTATGTCTTGATATCGTACTTGTCATAAACTTCATATTAACGAAGAGTAGTTAGTCTTTGTACACACTGTTTCTGTATAGCTAGTTGGTGGGAGAGGCACCAACCTGTGTGTAACTAATCATTCCACGGTGTTTTGTTATGGTAACCTTCAGGTTTCATATGTTATCTGACATGTATTCCACTATCACATGCTAATATGCTTAGTATGTATGTATATATAAAATATGTACGACTAGCAATTTATAATATCTAAGATGTATATTAAATATTATTCACTCACTAAGTTGGTTTAACTCACCCTTTCTTTTTATTATAATTTTTAGGTCCTTGGTTTCTGTTAGCATGTTGATTTTATTGAGAGTTCCTACTTATTCGCTTTTGATTAGTATGGCTTGCTTGTTTCCGCAAGACTTTTCGTCTTATTCTTTTTTATCCGATGTCTTAGATGCTTAACTATTATACTATTTCTATTCAAGTTTAGATTTTTATTTCAAATGTTAGATTTTATTAACGTAATAAGTGTTATATATTATTAATTCTTTTTACTGGTTTTGAGGAATATTTTGAAAGTTTATGAAATGTTATGTGATTCTATATAATCTGATTTATGATATGTATGTTTTGAGGCTTAGCTTAAGTTACGTGTCCTTGAAGAGCCGCTCATACGTTGCCGATTATGAATATGGAGTTTGGGTCGTTACAATGATGCAGAAGGGCCTTTATAGAAACTATGTTAAACCATTTAATGAATTAATATTTCTCATGTTTGTTAGTCAAATAGGGTACTTTCTTTTTATTAAAGGGTTCACATTTTAAGTGGCTTTCGAAGTCAGGGAAGTTATAAGTGTGCGTGTGCATGAGGCTATACATTTCTTAAAATTATGATAGTTTATGATATAACATATATCAATTAGGTCTCTCATATATGGGCTAGCTTGTAAGACCGTTTATTGCAGGTTACTTCTAATTCTTGGGATAGACTTCTCAAATTAGGAAGTTGTTAATACAATTTTAAATTGAGTCTAGTTTGAAAGCTTGATTTGAGAAGTTTGAGAGTCAAAACTTGATCTAAGTTGAATTTATAACTAGATCAAATAAGATATTTTTTCAATGAAATATGGTTGATCTAACAATTTTTTTAGTAATTCATTTGACTTGATCAAGTCAATATCAAATAATTTTTGTGAAATAAAAAGTAATATTGTTTTAATAAAAAAATATTGATTCAATTAACATGGGATCCAAACCTTTTTCTAATTCAATCTTGAATTAGATCTAGAATTGTGAAAATGTGTATATAATTATATAAAGTTCTTGAATAGCTATTTTTTCACTGCATAAAAAATGTGAATTTGGTTTTGACTATGTAACCCACACTCTATTGCGGGTTGAATAAAACATTTTCTTAAAAAAAAATGATGCTGAATTGATAAAAATATGTTTTAAAAAAGAAAAACAAACAATATTAAATAAAAAAAATAAGTAAAAAAAATCTATAGTAGCCCGTGTTAATATATTAAGTCCATGACAGGAGTTATTTAATTAGGAAGTAAAATTTTTTAAAAAACCATGAAGCATAATAATTATTAACTAAGGGTTAAATAAAAAAATAAAATAATCAACCATAAAAAAATAACAATTATAAATTAAAAAAACCGGAGCCATATTAAATTTGATATAGTAAATTTGATCCAATAGACAACATTCGACCTCAAAACTCTAAAAAAGTATTCCTCGGAGAGAGGTTTTCTCCGATAGAGATTGATTTTCAATTTCATATTCCTTATGTTTCGGGGCATAATAATTGAGAAATCGCTCAGCAGTCGACGTTCCAGGGATCCAATGGGTGACTTGTATTCTTGAAGTAGCTTAGACTTTTGCCATAACGGGACACCTACTTCTAGCTGGCGTCCTTAGCAGGTGCATGCACTAGCTAGCTAGCTAGCTAGTCTATGGTGTACAAAGTAGACTGGTGATGGACGGACGTGTGAGCCCAATTAATGTTGTTAGAGTTGTGGGCCGTCCATAATTAGCCGGACTGTCTTCTCACCGCTGCTGAAAGAGATGTTTTGAGTTTGTTGGGAGTGATCATCGCCTCCCGTCCTTGTTTTGATCTCTACGGCACGAGTAGTGTTTTCCGGTGGTAACATGCTCTTGTTTCTTAGATGAAGTCATGCATGAGCAAATAATATTTGTACAAGTAAGGCTGATGACAGGGAATATGGAAACCCAAGAATGCTACCAAGTCTTGGAGTTAGGGAGGATACAAAACGCTGTCGTGGTAGCTCGCATGATCTATTTACATTATGGCCCGATTGGATAAGAATCGATGAAAGTGATGTGAAAGAATTGTATGAATAATGATTTTCAAGGTAAAAAGCTTCCTAAATTTAAAACATGTGTAAATTTAAGTATTATATCAATTTAAAATAAATTCAAAATTTATTTTATATTATTATCTAGCAAATGAGTCTCACTATGTGGTGTGTTTTAGAAAAAAAAAAAGTAGAGCAGAGCGCAGCACCATGACAGGCATGCGATAGAGAATAAAAGGCTGCTTTTTTTTTGCTTTTTTTCTACGTTTTTTTTTTTTTTTTTGTTCTTTGCATTTTCTTACACAGAAGATTTATCTGAAAGAAGACAGCATTTGCCAATTTCTTTCAGAACACAATAAAACTAAAGACTAGCTACCAAATTAATATTTCCTTTTTTCTGGCATGGAAATTCTCCTCTTCCTTTCTAGACCAATACATACAAAATTGAAAAGGAGAAAGACCTACATAATTTTAATAAAATCCTAAAAAAAAAATCTTTTCATATGGTTAATTTCTGCCATTAACGAGCAATTTCAGTTTGCAAAGATGCGTTGAGCTCCATTTGCTCTGCCTCCCACTTAGCCTTGGCAACAACTCCATCATGCACAGGCACATATTCCTGCCAAATAAAGTAAAAAAATTGGAAAAAAAAGAAAAGAAAAAACACAAATCAACCAAAAGGATGTGATCACAAGAACCCACCTCAAGTTTCTGAACAAGCTCTTTGGGACTTGGGGCAGAGACAATAATACTACGCTGAGATGGCATGATGAACCCATCATCCACTGCCTTGTCTATAAAAGTCAGCAGGTAATTGTAGTATCCATCCACGTTAAGCAAACCCACCTGTATATGTCAAGAACTAGGTTAAGAATTGACCTTGGAGCATAACAAAACTTTCTTAATTTGAATCTTATCCAAGGTGAAGACATAAGTAGCTTTACAGGCTTGTCGTGGATGCCAAGTTGGGCCCATGTAATGACCTCCAATAACTCCTCCAAGGTTCCATACCCGCCTAGTTTAATTAATATAATATAATATATATTAACACATAACCATCAGGAAAAGAAAAGAAAAAAAAAAACATTATTTGAGAGAGAAAGAGAGAGATCAGGTACCTGGTAAGGCAATGAAACAGTCAGAATTGCGGGCCATCTCAGCTTTTCTTTGATGCATGTCCGCTACTGCCCTGACCTCCCCTACTGTTTCTCCTGTTAGCTGCACATAACAAAAAACAAAGCATTTAATTAATCATGTCTTGATTAGTAAATTAATTAAGGCTATGTTTTGTTTCTGTAGTGTTCGGTACTGGTGTTGCCGGCTGTGTTTTGTCCTGGTTATAAACTTGAAAGTGTTTGGTTCATCATCGCGTTCATGAACTTACTTTATAAAATCACAACCACAGGAGCTATTACGTTGACAAACACGCACCAAGAACAACTAGAGACAATCGTTTCTATACATGGATTAAGAATCCTAATCTGCTTACCTCTTTGTTCATCAGAGTTTTAGGGATGACTCTGTAGGAGAAAGCAACAAAAGGCATAGCAATACAGATCAGTACTCGAACAAGAAAATGAAATCATGTGGACAAGAAAGCTTGCAGCGTAGCTATTCATAATTACCCTATTACATGACCTCCCCCACGATGGACCTCTTGAGACACTAGCCCCATCAATCCAACACTTCCTCCGCCGTAAACAAGATCCAACCTCCTTGACACCTTCACATGGAATCAAAGAAAACTCAAAATTTCTGGACTTACAAGACCAAATAAGATCGAGAAAGCAAGGTTTTTGAATTGCTATACCAGTTCTTGGCCAAGTTCAAGAGCAGCATCACGATAACAATCCCTTTTGCCTCTACTGCTACCGCAAAACACACAAACTCTTTTAAACCTTGATGATTTCACAGCTACTTTACCATCCTCCATCTCTTGGCTCTCTTGTGTTTTCTCTTCTTATTATATATTTTTCACCAAAAAAGGGAGGACGACGCAATTATGCCAAAAGAGAAAGATGGATCAGCTCCATATATAGACATATCCAAAGGGAGAAAGGGAGAGCAGGATACTTTTGGGCACCCCTGGAATCCTGTTACGCCACGTGTACGTAACCCGGAAATATATCCTTTATCACCAAATATCGCCGACACGATACACTCAGTCCTTCCCGGTAGATTCTTGAGTCCACTAGTTTCGGCCCACGTGCACTCTATTGCCAGCTCAGCAAGGACGTAGTCCATAGCATGGACAAGACCTTGAGAAATTATTGAAAATTAGAATACTACACTTCCTGTCTCGTGACCCACCTACATTAAATTTTTATTAATTCAACAATGAGAATGAATGGTATCAGTAATAATTTTGTATTGGTACGTAGTACAGAAATTTATTGTTTCTGAGACTTGGGTAAAGTTTGGAGTCATTTTTTATTTATTTTTCAGAGATTAAATTCATCAAAATGTGTCAAGGTTGAAAAGATTTATGAGGATATAATGATCTCTAAATATTTGTGAAAAAAATCATAAATTTAAGTGTATATATATATATATAAACAACATTAAAGAATAAAAAGAATATACAATACAAAATTCTTGAATAAAATCACTATATAAAAACATTAATTTAAAATTTTATTATTAAATATTTTCTATTTATATAAATTTTTTTGTCCAAAAGATTTACAACCCGAATAAATCCAAAATACTAATCTAAATAAACTAAAAAATCTAAAAAGAAAAAAGAAAAACAACCAAAAAAACCCAAATAATACCTTTTGATCCTAATTGGAAGGCCTTTTAGACCTTGGCTTATAGCCGGTGGACTCTCAAGTAAAACTAGTCATTTGAAATCTTGATTAAATTTGAACACAATTATAGATTTTTTTTTTCAGATGGATCACTCAACAACATAAGACTCTTTTTTGGCTAGACCATGTCTGGTTTTAACCAGGTTGAGTTGCTGCCTAGCCGAATTAATTAATAATAAATTAATTATGGGGGTTTATATTATATTCAATCTAATGTTGCGAGGAATTGAAATGGGATAATTTATCCGTTAAAAATGGACAGTCCACATAAGGCGTTACGCCATGTGCATATATTCTTAGCAAAGGACGGCTCTGGAGTTTTCAGCTAGACCAGGGATGCAACAGCAACACATTATTGATTACATACACGAGATTTTATAACCACTGTGTGTAGCCTTTCCCTCCTATTTTGACTATTATTAGTCTTATCCAATCTCACACGTGTGGCCACAAATTCTTATACACGTAGGATGGTTATTGAATTCCTTGTCTGGTCTTCAGTTAGACAAGTTTGAGTTAATTTAATAGAACTGTAAGTTAACTTGTAATTTGATTAGTTTATCACTTGAAACGTACTCTTTTTCTCTTTTATCTTTTAAAAATATTTTTAAAAAAATTTAAATTTTTTTTATTTTTTTTTCTTTACTTCAAATTAATATTATTTTTATATTTTTACATCAAAAAAATTTAAAAATATTTTTTTAAAAATAAAAATATTATTTTAATATATTTTTAAATAAAAAATATTTTAAAAAAACAATTATAATTATACTTTAAAATCGAAACCAAAAAGTGGAGCAATATCGTTCTTCCCGAGGAATCAATCTGTTAAAGGCTGCCGCAATGAATTAGCACTCTCTATTCACCAGCAGTGTAAAACGAAGCAAAATATGTGTACCTAGCAGGGTATGCTCGCCTTTCCTTAATTACTGGACTGTGCATTAAATCCAGTAACTGTAGTAATGCTTACGTGAGCACAGGAGCAGAGGTTGAAAAATTGAGAATCCAAATGACTTTAATTGTGATTATTTACTTGGGCGTGGAAATAATAATGCTATTTCTGTCCCTGCCAGGGATGTGCTCTCAAAAGTGATGACCGGAATAATTGTCAATTGATGCCATGGCACGCCGCTGATCTTCCTAAATCACTATTATTAAAACTGACCTAATTTGGTGAGTAAATCCCATCACCCACCATCCCAGCTCTTAAACGGTGGTGGAGTTTTTGAATTAAAGAGAGAGATTCTTATACTTTTTTAAACCTACAGTGTTTTTATTTTTCTTTTTATGAATGCCTACTGTGTGTATTGGAAATTAAAGTGGGACTGTATTCATTACCCTCTTATATTTTAAGGGTCTTCTCGGCTTGAGAGTGGACGAATAGTTATAGAAATTGTAAATTCCAACGGAGACGAATCCAGGGGACAGTGATGGCACTGACCCCGAGGTTAAAATCCTCGCCCCCTCACTGATATTAATAGAGCATATTTTGTCCCCATTCCTTATAGAGTTTCAATTTAGTCCCTGGAAAGTGAAAATTGAATCCTTTTCCCCTTAAGAACTTTTTTTCCTTGATAAGTTTAACCCTCTAAATATAGAAAATTGGCTCATCATTGTATCACTTGATAATTATTGTATACACTAACTTTAATCATCATTCTAACCAAAAGACTAAAGCGGGATACATAGGAGCAATAAATATTCTGCTTTTCAAACTAATTATTCATCATAGTCCGTTTACTTTTCGATTTTAATATTTGCATCTTCTGCTATAGTCTCCCTTGTATCACTTGGTCAAAAGAAAAAAGAAAAAGAAAGTCAACGTTTTTTTTTTCCAGCAATGCCTAAAGGAGTTGGAAGACAAGGGCCTACAAAGTGAGTGGAGTGTGGCTGTTATAGGCGAGGCTGGCATTGGGATGCTTGGAGTTGTTGGATCGTCGTGTATCTTTCAAACTCTTGAATTTTGTTGCTATTCATGAGCTTGAGGATGCCCTATACCATGTAATAAGATATTGTTTGGTAATTTAGTGTAACGTGTTTTTTTATTAAAAGTATTAAAAAATAATATGGTGCATATACCTTGCAACTAATAGACAATTCAACAACTAGAATTGAAATGGATTTTTAACTCGAAGGACCAGCAAAGATATACACCATTTTCAGATTAAAAAATAAAGTGATTTTTATTTTGCAACATAATTAATTGAAATATTTTTAAATTGGTTTTAAAATCTAAATAAATGAGTTTAAAGACAAGTTTGTGTGGAGGGATCAATCAAATAAAATTAAGGGATGAAAGAAGAAAAAACAAATGAATTACCGTCCATTTAGTTAACAAGATATATTCACGATAATCGCATTGAAAACTATATTAAAGAGGGAGAGGGAGAGGTATAAGACTTAATTTGTCCAAACTATTACAATCAATATATCCTAAAGGATAATTAATCAAATTAAAAATTAAAAAAATAATAATTAATCACCAAGGCTCAGGGATTTTCTCTCCAAGGACCCACACCCAATTCTCTTTATGAGATTCAAACACAAGTGAGACCTTCAACCCAACAACTAACATACATACGACATAACTAGAAGCTAGATCAAAGAATAAAATATGTCGTTTTCTACTTTAATATGATCCTTCTTTTTCAACCAACCTGTTCTTGAATTAGTCAAGGATTAGAAAAAAATAAATAATGCCCCACTACAAATAATAATATGCTTGCATGAACCTTCATATGAAAGGAGCCTTTAACCTTGACATAATTCAAATGGATAATATCAAAAACAGCTTTCCCCACAATGGAATTTATTCTGTGGAAGTTATCAGAAACACCAACTCCGCAATGGAATTTAATTGTGGACATATATTCACACAGCACGAGTAGAGACTATGGAGACATTTTCTGATGTAGTCAAGCACATAAAAGAAATATTAAGATTGAATAATGTAGAGTGTGTGTGTGTATCCTTCCCTTTCTTGAAAAAAAAAAAAGACAGAGAGAAGAAACAAATCGAACCTACCTTTCAAGAGATTGATTAGTCTTAATTAGATCCATCCATACACGTCGATAATATTAAGAATATTATTCTTCCATGAAACTTGACACTGCAGATAGATCGATAACATCGAAAGTTCCCACAACGGAGTTTTACTGAGTGGATAACATTAAAAGGTGGAAATTAATAATCCCTCAAGACAAGAAAAGATTGTATAAATTTTGTGATATTGGAGTGATTATCATATGTCTAGTTTTAACATCGAGAGATGATTCTTAGATCCACACACGTTGATCATAAATTTAACTTGTAAAGGTGAATTTGAGAGAGCATGATCTCTCTTAATCATATGATAGTTAGTGATGATCTCATATTCCACCATTAAACCCGATGGCTCGTGGAGGTAGGCGAAAGTATGTGGTCTCAGGTGGGCATTAATCATTTTCACTGTCTATATTTCGATTATTCTCCTTTGCAGTAGGAGATAAAATTATTGATAGATTCGTTGATCTTAAGCAAGTGTGTACATGGTTTTTCCGTGTACAACTTCTCTAGGTTTAGTTCAAAATGAAGAAAATGACCTTAATTCGTTTGAACTTTTTTGAGCCATCGCAACCAAGCTAACAAAAGGGAATTACAAGAAGAGAAAAGGCGAGGATCGAATGTGTGGTAGGTGTCTATTATTATCTTTTTGTATGGTGGTGGCTTGGTGATCGATGGTTCAAAATATGGCAAATCAAAGACAAGTGGATGCAAGTAGTAAAGTTGGGTGGACTGTATATAGCCAAAAGGTCTAAAGGTTGGTGCCTCAAAATTCGTTTTAAACTTCTTAATTATAGAGAGAGCGTGGACTTGAGACTTCGAGAACCCTTTTTGAGAGAGGATTTTCAACCTAATTAAAACTTTACAATGACATCACTTATGTTCCTTGCAAGTAGGCAACATTCCCACCCACCGTCCCGTAATTCACAAAATTTCAAAGGGCAGCTGTAAAAACTTTAACGGATGTTCTTACATGTTCAGGTTCTTCATGACAAAAGTAGGATTCTGAAACTTGATGATATATCAATATTTTAGTTCCTCTTCTCCGTCTTTCTACCATGGTTACATGCGGTTCAAGGCTGCGGTTTCACGTTATATATGGGCAACCCAAACTTTGACTTGTGTTTTTTTTTAAATTAAAATGATATTGTTTTGATTAATTTTTTATTTTTTTTTATCAAGCATGAGTTAGGTTTTAAGTTGGCATGCTACCGAGTTAACCCACCACTGAGTCTTGGAGCACTACTTTTTACTACCATTTGTTGCATGCCTTGAGAGAACTAAGAATATATGTGGCAGCAAGAATTACGATATGAACCTTAAGAACTATGTAGATAGGTTGGACAATTAACCATTAATAAAATGCCATTTTTCAATATTTTTTATTTTCTTTTCGTCGTTAATTAGATTTTAGTACATATCTTCTCTACATTTGCATACAAAAAATACTTAATTATATATCGGGGTTCTTATCTTGCTCTCTGCTATGGTCTCTGGTAATTTTCTTGGATGTCAACTCTAAGGCTACATCTTCTTCATTTGGAGTCATATGTGTATCTTCATTTATTTAAGCAACTTCTAGTGTGTGTCGTTTCTCTGATTGATCTATTTATACTTCTAGTGTGTAGTTTCGTATTTGTTGCTTGCAGCATGTTATTTGTACTTCTTTCCTCTAGTTTGTTGTACCAAATTGGTGTTAGTAAACTGGTTTCCCGGCAAAAAGTAAAATATAAAAACTCAATTATGCATCTTCATAATTTTGATTTTTGTAAGTCAGCTATGAAATAGTGTTGGCCGGAAAGTTTTTTCATCTTTTTCCGCCAATAAATCTAGTAAGGTTGTTAAACCTAGCTTGGTTCGGTGGGTTAATTTAAAATCTATCTTAAGCTAGATTTAAAAAAAATCATATGTAAATTAATATAATATAACTTAATTGATTTAGTGTGTCAATCTGTAGCATGATTAAAACTTTGATTAGCTTTGTTTTTTTATAAAAAAAAAGGATAATAACATTGTTTTTACTTAAAAAATTAAAATAAAATTATTTAACTTTACTCGAATTAACTTAAATTAACTCGATTAATATGTAACTTGAGTCTTGGACTAGATTATAAACCAAAGTTCCATTCCTATGAAACCTAAGGTTTTCCAGATTTGAACATCTTGAAATGAGGCATGCAAGTAAAAATCTCAGCTCTTAAGTGTTGGTGAAAAGAGTATTTTAATTAACCTCAATTTCCATCATCCACCACCAATTGAGTGTGCGATGTTTAAGACTTTTAGGGCTCCGCCTTCCCATTACAATTTATGTCTTGTCTTCACCGTCTTTTATTAAAAAAAAATAAAGATTATTTATCTTTGTTATTCAAAGTCACAATTTTGACCACAAATATCAAAAAATAAACTTCTCTAAGTTGACTAACTATTGAATAAAAAAATATATCAAACTAAAGTAAGTAGTTCACTGGCTGATTTCAGAAGGACTTTATTCTCTAGTATGGAGAATCTGAAGGGGTTATTATATATATATATATATATATATGCTTTGAGAAGCTCTTCGTGTGAAACTGCGAAAAGAGTGGGTTTAAAGTATGCATAGCGTCACAAGTAATACTAATAAACTAGCCTTGGTACCCGCGCTATGCCGCGGTCCTTTTTTTTGTATAAAAATATAAAAAGAACAAAAATTTTAAAATCTTGGGTTTGGCTGCAACGACTGATCTAAAAGTAATATTTATAATATTAATAATAAAATTAAACTTGCATGACCGAAGTTTAAGTGAGCCTAATTGCAACACCGGACTCAAGAATTTTGGATGTGGGTCTGGCTATAAGGTCGTGTTATAAAAATGTAATAATTAAATAAACTAATTAAAAAAAACAAAGAAAAAAAATCAACAGAAAGTAAAAAACTAATGAAGAAAAAGAAAAAAAAATTAATTGGGTTAACCCTTTAAACCAGGTTATCCCGTAAAACCTGAGATTTGCGTAATGAAAGTTTGATAACTAAATAGAAAAAAAATGACGGGTTTACCCAGAATTAATTGGGTTAACCCATCAAACCAAGTTAATCTGTCAAGCTTAGGATACGTATCATGAAAGTATGGAAGTCTGATAACTAAATAGAAAGAAAATTAACTTTAACAAACTAAACTAAATGAAAAAAATAACTCGTCAAATCAGGTCAACCCATCAAACTCGAGATCCGTATCATAAAAATCTGATAACTAAATAAAAAAATTTAACATTAACAAACTAAATCAAACAAAAAAATTCATAAAAAAAAATTAAATTCTATTTAGTTATCAAACTTTCATGACGCAAATCCCAGGTTTTACGGGATAACTTGGTTTAAAGGGTTAACCCAATTAATTTAATTTCTTTCTCTTTTTCTTCATTAGTTTTTCTCTTTCAGTTGATTTTTTTTCTTTGTTTTTTTTAATTAATCTATTTAATTATCACACTTTTATGACACGACCTTATAGCCAGATCTACATCCAATATTCCTGAGTCCGGTGTTACAGTGAGGCTCACTTAAACTTGGGCCATGCAAGTTTAATTTTATTATTAATATTATAAATATTACTCTTAGGTCAGGCGTTGCAACAAAACCCAAGATTCTTGAGTTTGGCTGCAACACCTGACCTAAAAATAATATTTATAATAACATTAAACTTGCATGACCCAAGTTTAAGTGGGGGTAGCTGCAATATCAGATCCAATAGTATTGGATGTAGGTCTGGCTGCAAGGTCGTGTCATATAAGTGTGATAATTAAATAGATTGATTAAAAAGAAAAAAAAGAAAAAAAAAACTAACAGGAAAAAAAACTAATGAAGAAAAAGAAAAAAAATTAATTAACTGGATTAACCCGTCAAATCTGAAATTCGCATCATGAAAGTTTGATAACTAAATAAATGAAAAAATTAACGGGTTTACCTAAAGTTAACTGGGTCAACCCATCAAACCAAGTTAACCCGTCAAGCCAGGATACATGTTATGAAAATCTGATAATTAAATAGAAAAAATTTAATACCAACAAACTAAATCAAACAAAAAAAATTCATCAAAAAAACAAAAAAAATTAAAAGCGAAAAAAAATAAGACAGTTAAATAATATAATATAATATAATATAATAATAATATATTAATAATGAGTAAAGTAAGGCGTGGAAAAAAAAAACTTTCATTCACTGATGCTTAGGAATAATATAATATAATAATAATACAAATAAATAACACAAAATACAAACACACCCATTCACTATTTTCATTTCTTTTCTTTTTCTTTTCTTTTACATCCATAGTACAAATACAAATACAAATACAAAATAAATAAATAAAAATACACCAACACACACATCCCCTTTTTTTATTATTCTTTTCTTTTCTTTTCTTTTCTTTTCTTTTTCTTTTACATTCACATATTACAAATTTAAAATAAATAAACAAAAATTACATTAAAGCTTTAAAATTTACAAAATGGTCCCTCAAAACTCTCGAATTTGCACGGAAGGACTTCTGGGTATGCATGAACAGTCCGGCGCGTTGAACCACGCACCACCGCCACTGGCGGCACGTGGGTTCACGCGCCGTCGTGAAGAAACCTGGGAACAGCAGATCCCGAAGGGCTTCTTCTTCTCTGTCTTCGCCGGCATGACCTGCAACAATCAAAGACGCACATAACAGTTGATTTTACTTTGTTTTTTTCTTTAAGATCAGTTTCGTTTTTTCTTTTTTAGATCTGCAATCAAATCCTTCTATTCCTGGTGGCTAGTCCTTCCTTCTTCAGATGGCGGCTCTGTCGGAGGCGGGAGCGTTGGAAGTCGGAGCCACGAGTGGCGGTGGCTGCCGATCTGTGGACGGCGCTGCTGTGGCTGGTCTGTCGGTACTGTTGAAGCTGGGTCGGCCAAGAGAGGGGAGGACGCTGGAGGTGGCTGAGAAAACAGAGGACGAAGGAGCGGCGCTGCTGTGGTGGACGGCGCTGCTTCGCCGTTGCTGTTGAGGGAGGAGAAGGCTGGTCTCCGTCCGGTTCGCCTTTTGCTCCTGCAACTGAGAAGGTAAAGGGGTTGTTGTGGTCCAAAGGCTAAAGGAAAATGGGGGAAAGAGGAGTGAAATTGAGGGATGTGTCGATGGCTCTGTGTTGATGAATGGTGGCGGCTTCTTCGTGGGCTGAGTTTGGCTGGCGAGAAGAAGGAGAACCGTGAGGAGCTCCAGTGAAGAAGAAGAAGAGAAAAGCTGAAGAGGGCGGTCCGGTGAGGAGAAACAATTAAAACCCCGGGGAGGCGGCTGTGTTTGGTTTTTTTCAAAGAGAGGAGGGGGCTGCAGCTCCACAAGAAAATCTTTAGGTTTAGGTTTTCTTCTTTTGTTTTTTTGTGATATTTCACTAATGAGTATAGTGAGGCGTTAAATAATAATAATAAAAAAAAAACAAAACTTTCATTCAGTGATGCACAGGAGGCGTGGGGAAGCTACAGTGTTTTCCCCACGCGTTTTAGAGTTCTTTAATAAAAAATCTTTAATTCCATAACTATACTTAATAGGAAAAGAATTAATTATTAGATAAATTACTTTAATATTCTTAAACATAATATTAGTTTTACAAGTACATTTAAAGTAGATAAAATCATAGTATTCGGTTATAATCTTGAGATAGAAAAAATTTTAAAAAAAAAAACACGTTTTATATCTTTTTTATTTTTAAAGGGTATAAATTTATTTCAAAACTTTCATGTAAACAAATTTATTTTTTATTTTTTATTTTTTTTACTAAAACCAAACTCATTTGTGTATTTTTTTTCCAATCGTGTAACACTAACCAGTGATATTTGGAGCTAGTACTGTGACCAATAAAACTAAGGAGACAAATAATTAACCTTGTTATTAATTAATCAACTCACATTTTCCTAATTAGAAATTAATTTGACTACTATGTTGCCTGGAGAAAAAATGAGGCACTGCATTTTATCTTCTTGCAAGCAGCTGGCATGAGGAACCTTCAGAAGAGTTTCTTGGAAGTTCCTTACACAGGAACTCAAACCACGAATCTAATCTAGGATCATGTCCATAGAAAACAAAGGCTTATACAGTTGTAAGTAATCCTGTCTTATAGAGAAATGGCTAGTTTTGTCTTAATCAAGCTCAACAGTTTGTCTGGTTTGCAATTTCCAAAATTGAACACAGGCTGGCACCTCCCTCCCGTGCATGCAAACCTGACAATATCAGTCTAAATCACCAATATAATATTTGATTTAAGTCAGTCCAATGCCTCCCTCTATCTGAATGGAAGCTTCCTCTGGGACATATTTGGTCCCCATAGCTGTTGCCAGTAATCCTAAGTCCGTACTACAACAAAGGATACCTCATTGTTCTGCTCCTCGATCGAAATCTGAGATCTTGAACAGGATAGGCTGTCTTCCAAGGTTTTCTATAAAAACCAGGAGTTGTTGTGGTCAGGTCACTATTGCGGTATTGCGAACTGCCTGAAAATTGAAACCTCCTTTTCTTTGTTAATCCTCTTGATAAGTACGTGCCCCACAGTTCTTGTTTCTTTGTTGAAAATGGCACTGCCTGATTTCAATGCTCTCAGAGACTTGCATAACTCTGCCAATGATCTTCTCCATTCACCAGAGATCCAACAAGTTCTTGTCACCCAGAAACAAGAAAAATGGCTTCACGAAGTCTCGGAGTCATCTCTAAGAATGCTGGATGTGTGTGGTATTTCTAAGGATGTTCTTTTGCTTGTCAAAGAACATCTTCTAGACTTACAGTTCACATTGCGTAGAAAAAGAGTTAGCAAGCCAGATATTAGTACCAAAATTGCAGCCTATAATTTCTACAGAAAGAAGCTAAAGAAAGAGACAATGAAATGCCTGAAATCACTGAAGGGAATGAAAGGCAAGTCTGTAACTTCAGATATCTCAAATGTAGACCACAGCATTATCGTGGTTGTTGAAGTACTGAGAGAAGTGAGAGTCACTACCATCACCATTGTTGAATCTTTGTTGTCTCTCATCTCAATTCCATGGCTGGACCAAGGATCAAGTAAAGGGTCTTTTATGAGGTCAACGTTCTTGCGATCAAGTGGACAGAGTTTGTACGATTTTTGTGACGAAACAGCACTTCATACTGCAGATAAAAGACTGGAGGCAGTGGAGATTGCCGTTGAAGATCTTGAAGTTGAATTAGAGTGCATGTTCAGGCGTTTGATCCAGACAAGGGTTCTGCTCCTTAACATACTTACCAATTAAGAAGGCAAAGCCTATCCTTAACGTTATTAATCTGCAGACCAGTATTCAAGGGATTGCAGGTTGCTTTGCCGTGGGTGTATTGGGTGGCCACTAATTACTTCTTGGAGGAAATTAGATCATATGTAACTTTTTATTTATTTTTTTATTCTTTTCAAATAAAAATGTGTGAATCTTCACACAATTTATTCTTTTATTCCTTTCTTAATCCTGAAGGGCAAACGATAGGGCATTTCGTTCCCAAGTACTTAAGCTGGAGCTTTGCTAATACAATCTCAATTCATAACACATATTATATCATTGGTGTGAAGATTCACTACTTCTGCACCTCATCCTTCTTCCTTTTGTAAACATTATGAAAAGGAAAATTGTTAATCAACCATTGCAATCCCTCCTTTTAAACACAAGTATTTATCATACGTAAATATATATATTAGTCTGGGCATTAGGCACCGCTAATGATAAGAAAAAAAACTAAATGACGTGGAGATTTCACTGTAACTTTAAACATAGATTATTGTGGATTGTGATAATAAAATTTATATAGGTATATTGTGTAATTAAGAAGACTATGAGGTGTTTTAGTATGTATTTTTCACGCTGTATTTTTTATTTTTTAATTGAAAAGTTATTGGTGCGTGTTCCACACGTCCCAGTGAATGGGTGGCACCTGTACTATTAAATAAGTGTGTGAGACGCTTCTTGGTGGCCAAAAATATACATCCTCCATATAACTAGATGTGCAGACGTGCTCTCTTTCATATAGTTTAGCACGTGTAGACATATTATGGTTGAATTGCCACCGATAATCAATTGTTTTTGTTTTTTCTTTCATTTCTCTCTCCTGACAGCTAAAGTGCATAATTATTCTTTGTTTATTTTTTGTTTGTTTAGGTTTAGCATGGGTTACCAGGCCCAAGAGCCTTAGGTCTAGCAACCATGTTTGGTGCCAGACCCAGGCGCAGGTCTAGCAAGACGATAATTTAACTTCATGTGAAAAGACAACATTAGCTCCATCATAAGCCTTCAGAGCTTAAAAAATCCATCATGCAAGCCTACAGTGGATTGTGTCTTGGTTCACAGTACACTTACACAGAGTTGCTAGCCACATGAAGTTAAATTATCGTCTTGCTCTTTGGTTGAAAAAATTGAAGCCTTGATTATGAAGGTATTTCAATATTTTTCATAAGCTTATTATTATTGAATGTTTCAATGCATGTATGGTAATCTTTTGAGGA
Organism: Populus alba x Populus glandulosa; assembly: GCA_033617975.1. Classification (NCBI taxonomy): domain Eukaryota; kingdom Viridiplantae; phylum Streptophyta; class Magnoliopsida; order Malpighiales; family Salicaceae; genus Populus; species Populus alba x Populus glandulosa. The sequence goes on along the minus strand of CM066147.1, from coordinate 23,171,312 downwards.
TTATTTGCATAGTAAAATTACTATTTTATCCCCGGTGCTAACAAAATTAAGACCTTTTGCTTAAGGGTTTTTTGACCTTTCACAAACTGTTAAATAATTAAAATACATTTTTAGCTTTGGAAAAGACAAAAAAAAAAAATAAACTTCGTATATGAAGGTATTTTTTTGTTTCACGCTGTTTTTTGTGTAATTTTCTATAATCATTGGGGACATTTGGGTATGTTGATATTGTTTTATTATTTCTAAATTCAAAAAATTGTGTTAGATTTACGTTTACTTGGATCTGATAAATAAATAAAACCCAAACTATTTAGTTGTAAGACCCAAGGTGTTTGGTCTGGCATAGCTATCAAATTCATGAACTCAATCCATGACCTAGAATATAGGCTTCCAAATTCACGTAAGCATAAGTTAGTCGAGAATAGAAAAGCCTTTCAAAACCATGAGTCAAAAGAAAGAAGGCATGCATGCATGGATGCCTCGACCAGTCTACTTTTGTCCATTTATGCTGCTTGTGCTCTTTCAGCGCAGTTGCTCAAGCATCCAACATGCGACAAATCATTACCCGTAAGGAAGTAGACAAGGGCTTGTTGGACACCCGACAATCAAATAAAGAAGCTTAATATTCTACTATGCAACTCGAAAGAAAATTGGAGATCTGAGAACAGGGCAATAAATGGATATCCCCATGTCTGCGTTATAGAAATATCATGGTAATGCATCCCTTATGTTGTCTGGTTTCTTTTCTTTAAAAATGGAAAAAAGATGTGCAGTTGTAATAATGTTAATAAACATGCCAAGTCGCCAGCCTATCACTTCCAAATGTTTGGGTAATTAACAACAAGATCTAATACTTGTTTAGGTTAATGTTCCTTTCTCGATTTGCAGAATAATTATGTTGTTTTATTCCAGATTTATTACACCAATTAAACAAATTCAAATTGCCATTCCAATCAACTTCTATTATTGTTTTAAAACCCAGATAAATCAGCCTATAGAGCAATCTAAAATCTAAACCAGTTAAAATTAAAAAAAAATATATAAAAAAAAATATTGACTAATCCGATCAAAAATTTAACCTAACCCAATCAATTTAGTACTAACTCAGTTAAAACCCAATCATTAATCCATTCTCCCTTTTTTAAAAAAACAAATGATCAAAACAATACTCTTTTATTTTTATTTAAAAAAAAAAAAAAGAATCTAGGTCAATCTCTTGTCAGACTCCAACTGTTAATACAAGTTATTGACATCTACAGGTTATTTAGCAACCAAATCTTGCAAAATGCAATCTGTGATGCAATTTACACTTAAAATCTTCGTAATTTCGGCATCTGATGACTAGGCTTTGCTAGTTGAACCTGGATCCTGCGGAGACCTTTTAAAACTCGGTAGGAAAGATATGCAGGAGCCAGAGGCCCAACTAATATGAGTCTCAATCATTAGTATTGGACACCAGGCAGCTTTATTTAAATTTAGGCCCATGAACGATGTGACCCGGACCATCACGCCTAGGGCAGTTACGTGTCAAGCATTCCATTAGTTCTAATCGTTTCTTCCATCACGCAATTGGGAAATAGTTAGTGTGATATATCATTACCTCGTTGGAAACATTGGAAAATAGTTCGAAATTTTGATACTGTGAAGGGTTTTACCATGATTTGCTACATAGAGAACAGTGGGAAAAGCAAATGATAGCTTGTCAGGCACCGAAGACATGCTGGGATGAACTGATACAGCATGATACACAAAGAAGTGCCCATGTCTGGAGAAGAATACTTACAAACTAAAATCCATGATCACAAAGAAGCATGTTAAAAGGGGTTTCAATGTACGCGAGAATCTTTTTCCGCCACCACTTTATTGAAACAATGAAAGAAACAGGGCTCATCAAGACAGCATGGCCAACAACCCGTCGACAAATACATTTACGGTTGGCTATTGATCTTCGTTCTTCAATGGGATGCCTGAAATCAGCAAAATAACAGTATGGTTGCCCCATTTCCTTATAAATTCTAATATTGGTAAAATAAATTGCCGATACAAAATCTGAGGACAAAAACAAAATGCTTGTCAAGAATGTCAGATAACTAGTAATAGCTATGAGATGCATCAGTAGTGACCACCAAATTAAACTGAACGTTCACTTTCTAATGAAGAACTGAGGTTAAGCGGGTAATGGTTAAAAGAACAGAAAACTAAATAACAACTATATGCATGATAATGTGAGACAATTATAATATCTTTTTCTAATTCGTGGTTTTTTTTTTGTCTTCTTAAAAGATAAGTTGACAACTATTTTTTTTTCTTTCGATCCAGTGCTTGAGATGTTGCAGCATGCCACTTTCATAAATGGGCTACAGTCTACAGATCAAGAGAAATGAATGACCCCACCAGTGAATGCCTTCAAAATATTTCACACAAAATCAACCATGATGCCATCCACTTCTTGAAATGGACACTATGAAAGTGAGAAGTACATCAACCATATTCGACTACCCAATATGAAATTTCCAAGAAGTGAAAGAAAATCCTTAGGGACATCAGGTTCAGTAAACAACTTTTTCTTGCATAGAATAAAAGAGGTCCATGATATTGCTTTTCTCCTCTAATCAATGTCACGAAAAAAAAATCTTAATCCTCATCATAAAAATCACAGCCATTTACCGCCCACTAAGTTAAAGTAAAAAAAAAAAGATTGCCATGTTCTTGTTGCATAATGGCTGGCAGGATTTTGAAAAAACAATTTGGCTCAAAAGATTAGCAGGGGATCAAAAAGTATGCCTCGAATGAGGATATCATTTTAGACAACCTGATTTATATCAACAAGAAGTGCACGATTTTCCTATAAATACCAATTTGAGAGCAAAATAATTACAATGGCAATAAATCCATAACTAAAAGCTCCATGTCTAATTTATATAATCATACAAATCCTTTTGGGTCAATCTACCAATGCTATCATGGCTCTACAACAAACATCCCCACACATTTTCCCAAGAAAATCCAAATATTAGCCTTCAATCAACAGTACTATTCCTAAGATGGCATAGCTAAATAACACCAATCCTTTAGATCTCCTCATGATTGAAAAATGGACACCAAATCGATCTCCAGTTTTTATATCACACAATAAACACCCTTCCAAAACAAAAACAGTTTTAAATTTAATTACAAATATAATTGGTTTTGGATACACCTGCTATCGGCAAACAATTCATGACCGAACTAAAATGATAATTTAAAGAATACCAGGAATATTTATCAATTCCTTCATAAAATAAATAAATAAACTGTGAATCCAATTAATAACAAGAGACTATAACAATTGGATTTTGCTCCTTAAACTGACTCGCGATGCAATTTAGTTACGCTACATTCACATCCTCGGCAAAGAAGATAAAAGTAATGCGCGCGAGAGATTACCTAGTGTCCACCCTCATGGCCATGGTCACCATGGCCCTCCCACGGATGTCTCCAGCCCTGAAAAACACAGCATAATCCTTCCAATTGAATTAAATGCCCAATGCAAATCATTCATAAAGGAAATAAATTTTTCTTTAAAAAAAAAATCAACTCTTACCAATACTACAGGGCCATCTTGCTTCGCCCTGTAAAGTACCCAAAACCTGAAAACACAAATTACAACAAAACCCCAACAGTCAGCTTCCTTCAGATCAAGAGCAAAAAAATTCCATGATTTTTATTTTTTTTAATTCAACAATCCAGAGCTAACAGTAAACCAGATCGGAAAATTAATACATACCAAAATCAGATTAAAACAAGGTTAAGATCAAATCTAGGGTTTGAAGCTGGAAAAGGGGAAAAGCAATGGAGGATAACAACTAACCACATGACAGCACACAAGCCCTTTCCAGTGACTGCATGCCATCGCTTTGGCTTATGCATAGTCAAGCCTTTGTAATTGATGCCCTCTCCATGCCCTCCTGCCATCTCTTTCACTCTCCTCTACCTCTGGAATGATCAATTGGTGCCCAGGACTGCAAGTATGATTTTGTTACCGGGAGCCGTTTGATTTTAGATAAGTAAATTAAAGTTTTATCTCGGAATTTCTTCGTGTGCCGATGCCGCGCCTGACCTTGCCCTGGTGCAAATATTAGGCCCATATAATCGAGGCTAGGAATGGGCTAGAACCTGTCCAATATTATATTTGGGTTGGGTCACTAATATGTGGGTCTCGGTCCTAGAGCTTGGGCCAGACCTTTCCAGTGCTATAACGTTCTTCTCTTCTCTTTCTTTAGATTAACAAATGCAAATTTCTTATTGGTATGTCGTCCACTCATGCTAAAAAGAATTATATGAGGTTCTTTCATATTTAATTACGTTCATGAAATATATATTAAATAATATTTCATTAAATATTAAAAATAATAAAATTTATTTTTTTCCTCAAATAATTTCAACCATTGAATTCAAAAGTAGTTATAAGAATTGAAAATTAATTTTCTTTTCGAATATGAACATGCCATGATTCAAAATATTGATTAATTGGAAAATTAGAAATAGGTCACCATATTATTTCTTTCTTGACCATTTTATATTTTTTTGTATATTTTATATCAAGTCTTCCTCTTATTTATTTTATAATTCCTTCCATATTTTGTACGTATAGCTAATAAAATATTTCAATATCTTTAACTTCATTAATCTTCAACCTGATTTATAATTTTTTTATTTTTTCATATAATTAATTTTATAATTTTAAAAACAAAATAGAGACAGCTAATATTATAATTTTAGTTCTCCATTCATTTTATTTTTTTTAGTTTTAATTTTTTTAAAAAAATAGTATCCTAAATACCCTAACTTGTTTTTATATATATGAAAAAAATCAATAGCATGAAAATATCATTTTCTTATATATATAAATTTAAAACCAAAACTTCTAGATGGAGAATTAAAATCATGATATCAAAATTTATTCTCAATATTTTAAGAAAATAGGATAAAAACCTGATTTCATATAGAAAAGTGAAAACTAAAATTAGGAGCACAATAACTAATTTTGTTACATTTGGTCTCGTTTGTTTTCTAAAAAGTAATTTTAAAAAAAAATCCGAAAAATGAATTATTTTCTGATGTTTGGTAATATAATAAAAAATAAGTTGAAAATAATTTTTCAGTACTTGGTTATGTCATGGAAAATGAGTTGAAAAATAACTTATTAATGTTTTATTTTTTTCAAGATTATTAAAATAATGAGGAACAAATCTTACAAATTAAAAAGTTAAATGAGAATGAAATTGAAAAAAATATATAATTTCATAAATTATCTCAAATAAAATAAATAATAATAAAAATAATAGAGATCAAATCTAAAAAATAAAAAAATTGAAAGATGAAGAAATTAAAATAATAATAATTAACACTTCATAAATTATTTCAAATAAAATAAGTAACAATAAAAAGAATAAGGATCAAATTTGATAGATAAAAAATTTCAATTAAAAAATGATAAGAGAAAAGCAAATAACAATTATAAAAATAAGGATTAAGTTAATATAAAAATTAAATTCCAATGGATGAAACTGAAAAATAAATATTCAAAACAAAATATATATAGCAATCAAAAGTTTGAGGATCAAATTTGATATAATCAGCAAATAATTTGATATTTTTAATTTTTTTCACAACTTTTAAAAATGTGTTTTTCACACAAAATAAAAGGAAAACACTTTTATAGAAACCATGTCAAATTTTTCTTTGACTAGAAAGTGTTTTTCATTGAACGAAAAATATTTTTTATTATAAATCAACTTTTATAACAATAAACAAATATAAAAAAATTTAAAAATAGAGAGGAGCTTGATAAAAATAAAGTACCTTTAGGCCAATTTAGAAATTTACTAGCCAGAAATAAAATAGAGAGGAGCTTGATATAAGTTTTGCTTATTTTTTTAAAATATTTTTATTTTGAAAAAAATATTAAATTAATTTTTATTTTTTTATAATTTTTATATGATGATAATAATAAAAAATATTATTTAATTTATTTTTTAAAAGAAAACAATCACAGTTATATCAAACAATTCATATCATTGACCTGATTATAAGTGGTCTCAAACAAGAACGCGGTTAGAAACAGCACGCAAAAGGACAAAATATTTGCACGTGCACAACATTCACATGGATAGAAACATATTCTCGCATGTTTTTTTAATTAATCTTCTAGTTCTCTCACCCATGAATTACTTACAATAATATAAATCTCGCACTATATTATAGTATATTATCCCTGATTAAATTATCCAAATCTAATCTAATCTCATGTTGGTTTTTCTATATCTTTTCTTGTATGTGCAAACATTATTAAGCTTGATTTCATAAATCAATTAGTACCTAGATATTTTATTTTTTAAGAAAAAATAATATAAAATTAATCTCGTTAACTCTTAGAATCAAAACTGGAGAGTTTTTTTTTTTTAAAAATCAAAATAATATAATTTTAATTTTTCAATTCAACAAAAATTAACTAATTTATATGCCGGCAAAACCATGTGTGTCAATAATAACGACACACAAATAGATTAACAGAAAATAATTAAAAAGTTAAGTTCCTAAATGATGCAAACACGCAAAGATTAGGAAATTTATTGCCTGTCGAGGAATTATTGTCTGATAAGATTTTCCTTGAACGGACAGCACGACGTTAAACAAGAAGAATCCACGTGCGTGTTTTGCGTTTAGCTTTACTCGTGTATAAATCTATATACAATTTATTAGTAGAATTGAGAGGATGGACCTTATCTACAGATTTTCAATCTTCTCTATTTACAATTTCTTAGTCCAGCACGTTCCCGCTCGAATATGACTGGCGATTCAACAAAACGGCAGGCGTGTTGCCAAAAAAAAATGAAATGCAGGCAATGCATTTTGTAGCTTGAATGTTGATACTAATGGGGAATTTAAAACTCACTAGCATTTGGCCTCTATAGACACTTTTATTGCGAAGGTTTTTAATTTCATTCTAATCTATTTGGAATAGCCTACATCTTGTACCCATTTAAAAAAACAAAATAACATAGAACAAATTTCACCTCAATTCAAGATTTTAGATAATTCCAAGCATAAATTTTTGGTTATGTTTCAGTCATTCTATTTGATAAATAATTTGTTTTTGTTTTTTTGTAATAATTCAATTCTTCAACAACAATGGGTTTACTTCATACTTTACTTTATATTTTAATTTGTTTTCTAAAAAATTATCTCAATCTCATAACCTAAATCATAAATTTTACGAGTTAACTCTAATAGAATTAGATCATTTTATTATGTTATTTTTCTAGATTATTATTTTTTTAATTTTATCACTTAGTAATGAGTTTATTAAGAATTAGACGCAAACCAATAATCTATTAGTTGTTAAATAAAAATATTTAAATTTTAAAATTATATTTAGATATTTAATATATGTTTGACATTTATATTGTATTTGGATTTGAACTAGAATTATATACGATGAATTAATATTTTAGGAAATATATATATATATATATATATATATATATATATATATATATATATATAAACAATACTATTCCTATACGACAAGTAAAATGCTTTAAAAATAAAATATATTAATAGAATTAAAAAAATGTAACATCAACCGAAAAAAAATAGGTACGATAAGGTATTTCAAATTTCAGAAAATCATAAATATCCTGGTACATTAAATTGCTTTGAAACCTAGGGTTTTGGTATCGTGATTTTTTTTTCCTAAATGAAGTTATCTAGTGTACCTTTAATTACACAAATAAACTAAGTGACTAGTACATGTGTTCCTAGAATATAAATTTAAACCATTAATATATGTCTTGGTGACTTTAATTTAGCACCAAGATAGTATTATAACTAGTTGGTGTATATATTATTTTACTCAATAATAATAATAATAATAATAATTGCATACAATTAAATTTATTATCGACTCGTTTCAATAGATTACTTTTAAACACAAATTAATACAATTGTTGCATTGAAATAAGATCAATATATAATTCAAAGTATCCAAACACAAATTAATACAGGTGTTATCTATCTTGTTTAACTTATAAATAGGATTAGAAGGATATCAGTTAATGAAAATTTAAATATATTCACATCGAGTTTCGTAAATAAATTGGTAGATTTAATAAAAAAAAATAAAGTCACTGGAATCATGCATTATTTTTTATCTTAATAAAAATAAAATTTTTATATTATAAATGATCACATTTTCAATAATAAATCTAATAAATACATCTAAAATTTACAGACCTACCACACCATCACCATCTAGCTTCCATTCCAACTAAGATATCTACGGGATTAATTCTAAAAACAAAATTCAAACCAACCGAGTAAGTTTTAGTATTGGTAGATAGATAGTATTGTCCTGAAAATCCTAAAAGAACAGACAAAGATGGAAAAGCAAGGTCTTAACTTAAGCCTTATAGTTTAGCAAAACTAACCAATTAATCTTTGAGGTTTTAAAATATATATATATATATATATATATATATATATATATATATATATATATTTAGCTTTTAAATTTTTAATTTGTTTATAATTTAGTCCTTTTATTAATTCCATGTTTCTTTTTTCATTTAAGTTTATTAATGTTTCATGAAAAACAGGATAAAGAAAAAATAAGTAGGTGAAGAGAGGAATCAACTACTAAAGTCTAGAACATGTGTTCGATATTGTGGCTATTGTTGCCGTTACGAGTTAAATAATTAATTCAAAAAAATATTTTTAGTCGTATTATTTTAAAAAAAAAGTTTTAAAAAATATATAATTAGTTAAAATTTGTATAAGATAAATTTTTTAATATAAAATAAATAAAAAGTCAGTCTCAATGAAAAATATATTATTTTAACTTTTATAAAACCAAAATTTGAAATTGCCTCTAAGTTTTTTCTTTCAAGCCTAGTGCAAAAACAAAAGTTATTTGATTAACTAGATAATTTTTTCTTTATGGTCGAACAAAAAGCAGAAGGCAATACAATATCAAACAGTCTCCTAGATTGAAGATGATTAATATCAATCAAGGGACTATTTAACAATTTATGATACTATAGAGATTTATTAATCAATTTTGATAAACTACAAGGACGAACTTATAATTAATGAGCTAAAAATGTCGGTCATCACCATCGACTTTTTTAACGAGTGGCGACCTGTGCATAAATAGTCCTCTTTCTGTCAAAAAAAATTAAGAACCACAACAGCCAGTAGCTAGATTTGAGAGAGATCTTGCTCAATAATTTAGCAGCCATGGCAGACAACAACAACCTCACAATCGACCCAAGAAGCGGCTTTTGCAAATCAAACTCTGTTTTCTACAGCAAACGCAAGTCAATCCCACTCCCACAAACTGACTTCCTAGACGTCACCACATTCATCTCCTCCCGTCCTCACCACGGCAAAACAGCCTTCATCGACGCAGCTACCGGCCGCCACCTCTCCTTCAAAGATCTATGGAAAGCAGTAGATTCCGTTGCCACTTGTCTCTACGACATGGGAATCCGCAAAGGCCACGTCATCCTCTTACTTTCTCCGAACTCCATCTTCTTCCCCATCGTTTGCCTCTCCGTCATGTCTTTAGGCGCTGTAATTACCACCACTAATCCTCTCAACACTCCTCGTGAAATCGCTAAACAAATTGCCAACTCGAAACCTTCACTCGCTTTCACTACTCCTGAACTCCTTGCCAAACTCACCGAGTCAAACTCAAACCTCACCATCATCCTCATAGACGATGAGATCACTGATGCCTCCACTAAAACAAAAGCCAAAATTGTGACAACATTAAGTGAAATGGTAAAAAAAGAACCTAGGGGGATCCGAGTTAGAGAGCAAGTCAACCAGGATGACACAGCGACGCTACTCTACTCTTCAGGCACAACAGGAGAAAGCAAAGGTGTGGTGTCCTCACACAAGAACTTAATCGCTATGGTACAAACGATTGTTGAACGGTTCAGATTAAACGAAGGAGATCACAAATTTATCTGTACGGTCCCGATGTTTCACATCTACGGTTTAGCAGCGTTTGCCACAGGAATTCTGGCAGCAGGGTCAACGGTCATCGTTCTCTCAAAATTCGAAATGGGGGAGATGTTATCGACGATTGTGAAATACCGGGCCACTTATTTACCACTCGTGCCGCCGATACTAGTAGCGCTGATCAACGGGGCTGATCAGATACGGGAGAGGTATGATTTGAGTTCGTTGAATTTTGTTTTATCAGGCGGAGCTCCATTGAGTAAGGAAATGGTTGAAGGGTTTTCGGAGAAGTTTCCAGGGGTTACGATTTTACAAGGTTATGGGCTCACTGAATCGGCGGGGATTGGTGCTTCGACGGATACGTTGGAGGAGAGTAGGAGGTATGGTACGGCAGGGCTATTGTCGCCGAACACGGAGGCCAAGATTGTGGACCCGGAGAATGGTAAAGCTTTGCTGGTGAACCAGACCGGTGAGCTTTGGCTTCGAGCTCCTTCTGTGATGAAAGGTAGGCTGTGGTGCTTTCTTTTTCTGTTTTTTGTTTTTTTTTGTTTGGTCGTTCTAGTTGTGCTAGAATATTATAATTGCACGTGTCATTTATTTCTTCGGATGATAGAATTAGAAATTGACCTAATGGCCTTGTATTCTTACACTGAAAAAGAGAGAGAAGGTTTTATTCAATTTCGGGCCCATAAATTTGACCCAAAACATTTTAGTTTCCGGTTCGAATTTAATTAAAATTTATAAGAAAGATATTTTCATAAATATATTATGTTATATTTAATTAGTGTTTCAACATGTATAAAAAGTAAAAAGAATATGTCTGTCTAGGGTTGACCCGCTAAAAAATCAGGTCTCAGGTTAACCTGAAAAATAAAAAAATAATAATAAAAAAAACTACTAAAAATTAATTCAGTACATTTTGACAAAAACAACTAAGCAACTACAAATCAAAGGGCAGAAACAATTAACTAATTATAATTTCAAATTTTATATTTTGATAGATATTTCATCATAAACAACATTTTTTTTATTAAAAAGTTCAAGATTTATAATATTATAATTCATATTTGATATAAAAACACATTGAAACTAATACATACAACACCTAGTTAACGCTTTCACTTTTGTACGATAAACATATTAAGCTCTTCCATGTCCAAAGAAACAAAATTTGAATCAAGTGTCATGATAATAGTTGCAATCATGTCCCTTTTTGGAAGTAGCCAATCGTTGCTTTTTTTCTGTTTTTTTTAACAAATGGGAATTCTAAAATAGGATCAATCAGGGAAATCTTTTACAAGTTTTTGATACAAAGCAGTTGTATACCCTAGATTGCTGGACACAAAGACAACCTACAAGCCCTAGCTATCCAGTTACAAAGAAGGCATGATACCGATGCACGATTGAAATTGACAATGGCACGCAATAAAGCAACATGAGTTATAGACATGTTTTTGCTGGAAAGAAAATACCAACACATCTATAAGTTGTTTCAAGAGGCTAGCATACCACAATTTATAATAGTTGAAAATGATAATCAAACCTTGGCTGTAAATGTCCACTGTTAGACTTTTCCTTGAACCAATGAACTTGTTCTGGCCGCTCAAATATTCGCAAATATGAAAAAAAACAATGTCACCATTCACCATGGTAATCTTTGTAAAAACTTTTTGTGGTAAATACCAGAGCATGTTAGCTTACAAGATAGTAAGACATGGTAATAACCATGAGAGGTGTAACTTAATTGATCAGGTCCTGAGCTTGCTTTTTAAAGGTTACTAGTTCGAGTGCCATAAACTTCAAGGTCATCAGAAGCTTATATAATCATTAACTTCAGGATCTTAGAGGATTAGTCGAGGTGTACGCCCGACACCCATAATTAACAAAAAGAAAAAGAAGAAGAAAACCTGGCAAAAACGGGGAAGAATAAATTACCTATAATAGGAAACAATGAACTTTTGAAGTAGTAGTGTTGAAAAGAAATGAAGAACGGAGGGCGTGACAGTTGGAGTCGAGTTTTTCAATTTTTTCTCAAAATTGTAAACGGCTTTGGAATAAAAGGAAGAAGAAATGAAGAACAGAGGAAGAAGAAGGGGAGGTTAGGATTTCAAACATCATTTTGTTAATGAAAAAAAATTATATATGTCAGGTCTCGCCCGAGTTTATCCGATACAAATGCAACTATAGTTTTCACATGTGTAAAACCTAGCCAAGATCTTAAATCGATCAGGTTCTGGGTCAATCCACAGGCTGAACTAGGTTTTACTACTTTGTCCAAAAGTATACGTGGTGTGGGGCAATACGAAACCATGTGGTATTTATTGTATAGAATGAATAGCCTGGTTCCTTAGTCACCCCGTGTCATCATTGTATTCGATGAGAAGTGGTGAAAGAAAGATGAGTTATTCATTTTCTGCACTTTAAATTTCAAAATGGCAGGTCCACTCTGTTATAAATTATTGTTTTCTAGATCTGTCGGTAACTTTTATATCTCAAAAGTAAAGGCAAATTTATTTATTTATTAAGAAGAAATTAAGAAGTGCACTACCTTTGCCCCACCAGTTGCTTAACCTCTTTTTTAGCTGCGCTGCGGCAAATCATTCCTCTTCTTAGTGCCTGTGCGAGTGGACCTAAGAGTTGGGGTGCCACTTTAATCCATCGTTTCATGAAGACTTCTTGTTGTAGATGCAGCGAGTGGTGTTTGTCATCACATGATATAATGATGTAGTCTTTAATTGGTGATAACATGATGGTATGCTCTATTATGTTACAGAGCTTTGGCATGTTGATTTCAAGCTTAATTTCCAAAGTTTTCCCCTTTATGGAACGTGCTGACCTTCATGAAATCACAATGTGACCTAATTTCGATGTTGATTTTGCATAGATTTCAGATATCTTGCATGTTGCCCTCATCGAGTATAATTTGTTTGATCACCTGTTGTGGTGGGGGCTTTTTTCAGGCTACTTTAGTAACCCTGAAGCTACTTCATCAACTATCGATTCAGAGGGATGGTTAAGAACAGGAGATCTCTGCTACATTGATGATGATGGCTTCATTTTCGTGGTTGATCGGTTAAAGGAGCTGATTAAATACAAGGGTTATCAGGTGAATGGAAGATCCATTTTATCATTTCATACAGATATTCTTTAAAGCGACAAGTATTAATCATGAAGTAAATTCTTAAACGCTGAAATCTTGAACACTAGACACTTTTTTTTTGTTTTTTCTCTTGGAAATGTAAAATGATGGGCATGCTTTAATGGTAGGCTGTTGACATGGTAGGTCCCTCCGGCAGAACTAGAGGCATTGCTACTAACTCACCCAGAGATTTCTGATGCTGCTGTGATACCGTAAGAAGTTCTTACCTCATGGTAGAAATGAACCTGGGAATCCAATCTAACCTTGTATTATATGTGATACTGTATCAGGTTTCCTGACGAGCAGGTCGGGCAGTTCCCCATGGCTTACGTGGTAAGAAAAGCTGGAAGTAATTTATCCGAGAAAGCTGTCATGGATTTCATAGCAGGACAGGTGTGTTCTGAAATCAGTTCTTTTTTATCACATGGTTTTGCGCAAATCAGGTCTCATTCTTTCTAATTTCGAAGCTGCTATTCATATAGGTGGCGCCATACAAAAGAATTCGGAGAGTCGCATTCGTTGCCGCCATACCTAAGAATCCGTCTGGCAAGATTCTCCGAAAGGATCTTATCAAGCTCGCAACCTCCAAGCTCTGAATGGTTTAGGCTTATGCAAGCAAGATCATAGGAGGAGCAGGCGTACATGTGGTCAATTACAATGTTCGTGTTTATATAGCTGTTCTTGAGCTCTGATAAGACTTCGTCCGTATGTTTATCTGCTTAATAAGAGCTGTGATCCTTTCTTGTTTTAATGTAATTGGATTAAATACAAGTTCAGGGTACACAAGCTCCAGATTGTGTCACTGGGTAGTCTGTAACTGAATGATTTATATGTCCATTGATTTTCCTGTTGTGTAAAAATAGGATATAAGTATGTAAAGAGACAAATGAAAGAAAAAGCTAAATGGTGTGTTGATTTTCCTGTTGCAACACCGTGTATCAAGAAGAAATTACCGTGGATGAATTGGAGCAATGTTTTGGTTTATTTTCATACTAATATTTTTTATTTTGATTACAAGATTTTTTTTTTAATTTTATTCTAAAATATTTTATTGATTCATTTTAATTAGCTTTTTATGTTTATCATGGTGTCAAAAAAAAAATTTATAGCATTAAAGTGATACTTAATTTGACAAGATAAGATTCAATTTTGTTGTAAAAAATAGATTTAAACTTTGAGGATCAAAGTTGATAGTGAACAAAAAAAGTAGCCTCTATTATTTTTTAAGCTGTGTTTTTTAAAAATTCAGTCCGTTTTGTTTAAAGTTTCAATCCTTTTGATTTTTAACTTTTACATTTTGATTTAAAATTTTATTTTATTTAAGTTTCAATCCCTGAGTTTAGGAAAAATAAAGAATCGTTGAAAATCGAGAGAGAATATTATATATTGTACACATTTTAACTAAAACAATTGGTGTTGGTGTTTATAAATTTCATTCGATGAAAGATTTTAATTTATTTATTTTTTAACCAATTCAAATTTGTTTCAAAATTATTTATGAATTTATTGATGTTACATGGTGTTTTACTTTAAAAAATAAGACTAAAAATGATTTTGTTTTTTCAAAGACGAAACTTTATTTTCTAAGATATCTCTAAAAATAAAAATTATTTGAACTTGAATTTATACAAGTTTATATTATTATATATATTTTATTTTTATTAAAAAAATAAAAATAATAAAATTTAAATTTATAATCATTTAATCATTAATATTCTAATATTATATGAAAAAAATCGGTGTTTTACTTTGTTAGGCTCTTAGGAGTTAGGCTCCAGAAAGAGAAAAGGAATCTTATAGAAGCTCAAGTGATAACAGGTAGCCAAAACGGTAATCCATCCAATGCCATGCTCACAAATCCGTTAGTTGAAGAAATTCACCATTGATCTATTAGTACAATGTTCTGCGAATCAAATGGAAACCTTTATCTGTTTAATTAGAAACTGAGCTTATTCTAAGAGCAACTGACTTGCTTTCAATCTTTTGTTGCGGTATTTCAATGGGGTTTTATCCAGATTCGGTCCTTTTACTTTTTTTGAATTTTCTTACTATAACCTTTTATTCCTTTTCGTATTGATTGAATCTTTTTATTCTTATTCTGATCCTGTAAGGATTTCTCTTAGAATAAATAAATAAGAAAGCAAAAGCTGTGAAATTTTATTTATTTTAATTAATAAAATTTTATTTATTTTAACTATAAATTTTTAGTTTTTCTTTTTCTTAATTTGGCTGCAGGACTGGGGAATTCTATGTCTATCTCGAGTTTTTATGTGGTAGCTATACACTCTATGGCTATTGATTCAGCTAAACGAATCGGAGTCCGAGATGGGTTATGGCAGATACCTCCGACCATCGACGGCTGCTTTCGGTGAGCATCATCATGCCTGTATATTTCATCTTCGTGCCAAATATCAGTCCATCTTAATCACAGACGCTTCAAATTTCAATTTTATTAACCAGTACCTTGTAGTTTATTCAGCTTGCATACATTTTCGGATGCATAAAGAAGTTCTCTTATAAGTGATCTTGTCATTAACTATATATACACTAGTTTTTGGTCGTGAAACCAGGTCGAAGATAAGACAGTCTATACATCAATCGTTTTTGCTTTTTATCTTTCATCTTGCATTGGATCTGGTCGTATGATTTTTGTGCTGAATGTTTCAGGGGACTGTGCCTTCCAGCGCAAAGCAACCGTCCCGGAAGCCCATGTGGAGAGAGTAAAGTCGGCATATTTGATCATAGCAATGTGTTTGTTCCCTCGTGCAACAGGCGAAATTGGGCTCTGGTAACTTGGTAAGCGCAAATATTTAATGGTATCTCGAGGATAAACTGAGGCCTCGACAACACAAGGATTACGAAAAATGTTGCCTTGCCTCGTTTCTGGAACAGTAACATGTTGTGTTCTGCTTCTAATGAGCGGGTGCCAAACAGAGGGATGCTCGATGCTCGACAGGAATATCACGGACATGAAACCTCTAAGTTGCTACTAGGATTAGCAAGCCTATTCGTTGTCGTTAGCTGCCTCAGCTCGTTTCAGATATATGCAAGGACAGTATTTGACAATTTAGAGATTAGATATACGGGCAAGATCAAGAAACCATGTACGCGGTGGTTGCGAACAGTGTTCAGATCTTCTTTGGATGCTTGGAATTCTTTACATCCGTGGCACTTCCTTCCTTGACTAGTTTGGCAGGATTGATTGGAGGGATTGCACTTCCAGTTACCATAGCATGTCCAAGTTTCAAGTGGATAATGATTAAAAACCCCACAAAATATAGTGCAATTTGGTGACTTGGTTGGATACTGGGAGTCTTGGGGATTGTGCTTAGCATGCTAGTGGTAGCTGGAGCAACATGGACTGCTGTGACTTGGGATCGAAATTCACTTCTTCAATCCTCAGTAAGCAGGGTCCTAACAAATTTGACGACCCTTGGCAGTCGGCACTGCATCTAGGGTTGATATAAAACTAAGCTATAAATCTGATCTTCCTTGGATAAAATGCCTTCTGGAGAGACAAGCACAGCCACTGCTTGAAGAATCTCTCCCCTCGCACCAGCTTAGCTTGTAGTGTCTGAATCTTTACTCTTGATATTGACATGTAACATCTGATACTATAGTTGATAAATACATAACGATATTTTTCAGCAAGTCCTTCCACACCAAATTCCAGAAAAAATAATTCTGCCAGGGCTTGTACACAGTCATGCAGATGCAGAGGGTAATTGTTTATCGGAACCATGAGAAAGACAGTCTCCGAAATTCTCAACACCAACTCGTTCCTTTACATTAGGGATGTATAGCAGCAAAAACAAAAATCGTATCCCATACATATTAAAAACATTTGTCTCATAAATCAAGCCTGGCTAAAGCATCTTAAAGCGGCTATCCATGCTACAAGCATGTAGCAAAAAAGAAACAATACCTTTCTAACACCAGCACCCACCTAACCCACATTTGATGTCTGTCGCTAGCTCACCGCCTCAAACAAAACCATCTCAATCTTCCATTCCAAGTGATGAGAAATCTCCAATTCAATTAGCATCTATTTTATTGATCACCTCAACCATATCCCTTGATCAACTTGCTTTGGGTATACAATTAAACATTGCAATAAAGCAGGGGGAAAAGGATCGATGCAAAGGTCAGAAATTGTATCAATCTACACAACAAAGTTGTGTTGGTTTAGGAAAAGGTTCGCTGCTCGTAAAGTTTACATAGATAAAGGAAGAAGCATCCTTCGCTTCTTTTTCCTAGCCAATCGAACTTGCTTTGTAACTTTCATGCATATAAGCAATAGCAAAGTGATGCATACTAGGATAAACGCAAGTCGCATATGCCTAAAATATAAAGAAACTGCAGAGAAAACCAAGAATGCTATGATAAAAAGTTCCCATATTACAAACACCACAACGTCCACCCTGCAAGCATAAACAGGACAAAGAGAAGAAACAAAGTCAGAATCTATGCCATCTTAGATGATACAAAGAAAGATTGATTCATGAACAATAACATGGCAGGGACTATTATAAATGAGTTGAGTATCCGTATTCTCTAAGCTATGATAACCATGCATGAGAAACATTCACAAATTAAAAGTAAATATTTGATAAAATGAATTGCCAGGAAATGTCACCAGCAACATGAAACATCCAAATCTATGCAGGGCAGGAAAATAAATCCACCCTCAGTTTCAGTTTAGCTCTGCAACCACCCAACCACTGTGTACAAAAGTAAAAATAACTGAATCACATTTATCAGGCAAATGTCCCAAACATTATCAATTGAATTATTATCTCCGACTTACACAAGTCACAAACAATTGAGTTAATCTGGTATCTACACTAGTTTATCTCCGGACTGCTTTTTCCTTTTCAAAAGTTTCAACAGGAAACTACTAACATCAAAAACGATCGAAATGTGGCAAAACTGTATCCTCTGTTAAAGCTCACTATAAACAACCTTTTCAATCCCCTAGGTTCCCTTCAACACCTAATCCTATCAAATAGAGTATTAATGATCAGCTACAGAACTCAATTCCATTATCTTTCCCTGAACAACAAAACCCAATGCCTCATTCGATCCAAATTTAGAGCTCAGCTTCTCATCCCAAAAATCACATGCATGAAATTGCAGGCAAAAGTCAGAAGTTCCCTAGCAACAAACTGACATCTTTCCTAAGAAAATGGATCATATTCTGTTTTAATCCTCACTATTTATCACCTTCATAAGCTATTCCTATGTTCACAATATGTTTTCATTTCAACTTTATTTTTATTGTCCTTTGTGGAGTGTGGACATCCATGTTCTTGGTGAATTAATATCAGAGTTTTGTCTACAAGAAATTATCAAGGATATCATCTTATCTCCCGCTCGTTTTGCATATGGGAAGCAGCTGTAATAGGAAATTACAACCTTTAGGTGCTACAGATACTTACTGCCCCCATTTAGAGCATGAAATTGAAAGGAAAAAAAAGCTGCATAAAAGAGGATTTACTCATAAATGCTACTCCAACAAAAGGTTCACAGAAATTTCACACATCCAAACATGCTCTTAATGTGTGCTAATTGGCTTGCATATGATTGAAATCATCTAGTAACCAGTAAAAAGTGTTTCTTTTCCTGCAAGTGATACTACACCAGTGCTTGAAAAATACGTTGTTAATGAAATTTTAAATAGCATCTATCAAACATCTATAATCATTCCTCGAGAGTTCAAGCTTCTAAACCCACTATACATTTCTCTCTCTTCACATTTTGCTCAAATATCCATAGTTAATTTGCTTGATGTAATAATGGCTTCAACCAGCTACAACTAAACTGCATGTTCGCACCTCAACGATAGACACTCCATACAAAAATGCTCGAGAATAGATCATTTCCAAATTCTATCTTTCAGGAACCCATCTAGACTTATCTAAACAACTGGTTTCCTTCCTTTTTTTCTTAATCACCTCAAATTTTCTCATACACAAGCAAGCATGCTTCTTCATCTTGTAATGAAGTTCCCTGGTGTTCAAACTGACCCGGGGGGGGGGGGTCCAAGCTATATATATATATATATAAAAAAAAAAAAACCGATTCAATTAATAAAAAAAAATCCTCTGAAGCTTCAATTTTTAGCTTTCATATTCAAAATTCCTTAAGAAAAACCCACAACCCGTCAAAAAGAATCCAAACCATAGCTGATCTAACCTGTACAAACTATAATTTCTTTGCAATCACAACACTTTAAGAACGGAGATCTAACAATCAAACTAACAATCAAGAAATGAAAAACCTTTGAAATTGAAAAGTTTGAGAAGGGATACGCCAAAGGCACGTACCTTGAAGAGCTGATATTAGAAGCGGAAGAAAAGAAGGAGACAGAGGCCCAATCATGCTTGGATCGAATCTGATACTCTCTTAATTGGTCTGCCAAATTCGATCGCGTTATCATCTTTATCGTTCGTCTCTTCGCCTCTATCTCCCTCTCTTTTATTTCCTCTTCGAGCTCGAGGAGGAGACAGCAATGGAGACCCTTACGGAACCAGAGAAAGAGCGTGGAGGTTGGGAGGTTCGATTTTTCGGTCTGGCTCGGGTTAGTTGCGTGCCTCTGTCCCTATAAAAATTCTCTATTGTTTGGGCTCAATATGTGTAAATGGGCTTCCGCTCGATGGGCTGTACTGAATTAGAGATTTTTGTTTTTACTTTTCATTTTTAGAAGAAATTAGTAACTTTGCTGGGAATTAATATTGATAATTCTTTTGTTATTTTTAAAACTTAAAGGTTAGGTATATTTCTAAGGGTCTGATGATTTCTATGCTTTGACTTCTTCCTCGTATCTTGACCACCTTTTTTAAAGATTTATTAGATATGAATTTTTAAAATATTTAAATATTATAGTTTTCATACCTCATTCCTTTTATTTTCTGTTTAATACAATTTTTCCAAAAAAAAAATAGTGATAATTTTTTTTTCAATTTTGTTCCATATGTTTTCATATTATTCGGAATATGTTCAATTTTTTATATTTTGTTTTATAAATTTATATTTCATGTTCTGTATATTTTATTTAAATTCTTCTTACTATTAATTTTAATTGATCTTTTATTTTGTTATTTATATTTAAATATTATATTGTTAACATTTTAATTATTTGATTTCAGTCGATAAACAAGATTCTCTCCTTCATGTAATAATGAGTTAATATCTAAACTACACACATAGGATGTTAAAGATTTTTAAAAAATATATGGTCCAGGAATTTTTTTTCTTTCTTTTAGTAGTGATTAGCATTGAGAAAATAAATAAATAGCGAAAATTAAAAAACAAATGGGCCTGTTCTGTCAAGACGCCCAGCTTAGGATCCTTTGACTTCCAGGCAAAGTTTTAAAAAAGCGCAGTGCACTAATAAGATACCGTAAGCTAAATGGAAAAAACCGCCGAGCCTCCTCAAGACCCCTCCGATAACGCAAACCATGCCGTCTCCTACGACTCCTCGCCAAAAACCCGACCTCAAAGACCACCAAAGCTCACCGGAAAACAACCTTCCACCTTCATCAGAAACCCACTCTTCATTTCCCAATACAACACTCGAAGCTCCAGTTTCAGACTCCCAGGACGACTCTTCTGAACCTATCCAGCAACCCGAAACCCTAGCTCCACATTCCCTGCTCTACAAACCAAAAACGACGCTGTAGAAAACGCTTATTCACCGAAATCTTCGGCAATCCTTCCTTCTGCCCACAGAATTGGCGGCGGCCTTTCAAAAGAAGTTGATGTCGAGGCATTAATAGCAATCTCCGTCGGTTTTCCTGTCGATTCGCTAACCGAAGAAGAAACTGAAGCTAATGTAGTGTCTATGATTGGGGGCAGAGAGCAAGCTAATTATGTTGCGGTGAGAAACCATATTCTTACTCGTTGGATATCTTATGTCTCTGCTTGGTTAACTCGTGGGCATGCGCTTGAGTCTGTTTGGGCTGAGCACAAAGCAATGGTGGATTCTGCTTATAATTTTCTGCGACAACATGGCTACATTAACTTTGGCATGGCGCAGGCTGTTGAAGAAACGCAGGTGAAATTAAACGACGGAGTAGAGAGAGCTAATGCTGTTGTTGTTGGCGCGGGACTCGCCGGGTTGGTAGCAGCCAGACAGTCAATGGCTATGGGCTTTAAAGTTTTTGTTTTGGAAGGGAATGCGCGGCCAGGTGGGCGTGTAAAGACAATGAAAAGGAAGGGTGAAGGAGTGGTGGCTGTGGCGGATGTTGGTGCGAGTGTTCTTACTGGAATAAATGGGAATCCACATGGAGTTCTTGCAAGGAAAATGGGGTTGCACCTACATAAGGTGAGAGATATTTGTCTCCGAGATTGATTCTAGGATAGAGGCTTCTTTTAGTAACTTTTTAGATAGAGTTTGTAAGCCTAGACAGGCTATAATTGAGGAAGTTAAATCTGTACATGTTAATCTAGGAAATGCGCTTGAAGCTTTTACGCATGTGTATAAGGTGGCTGAGGATCCACAAGAGCTAATGTTGTTGAATTGGCATCTTGCAAATTCGGAATGTGCAAATGCTTCTTGTATATGCCAGTGGACAGGAGTTTCTTGGGGTTATGGTGCTTTGCACAGTCCTGTCAGGTGTGCTTGAGAAGGGATCCATTGAATTTGTCCGTGAGCTTCCACAAAGAAAGAAAGATGCCATTCTCAGACTAGGATATGAGTTGCTCAATAAGGTGGCATTGCTGTTTCCCTATAATTTTGGGCAGGAAAAACTGATACATTTGGTCATTTGACAGAAATTCAGGCATGAGAGGCGAGTTGTTTCTGTTTAATAGCTGTTCTTCTGTTTCAGGGGGTGCTCTTCTAATTGCTCTAGTTGCTGGGGATGCTGCCGTCAAGTTTGAGACTATGTCTACAGTGGAGTCTGTGAAAAGGGTCGTAGTCATATTGCGTGGTATTTTCCATCCAAAAGGAATTTTTGTTCCAGATCCAGTTCAATACTCGTTGGAGAAAAGATTGCTTGGCATATTGATCTTATTATCATGTTGCAGTGGATCTTATTCTTATGTTGCAGAAGGGTCTTCAGGAGACGATTATGATTCTTGCTGGGAGTGTGGGGGATGGAAGAGTTTTCTTTGCAAGAGAGGCAACCAGCGAACAGAATCCAGCAACAATGCATGGAGCTTTTCTCAGTTGGATGATGAAAGCAGCTAGTATGTTGAGAGTGGCCAGCAGAAGGCCATTAGCTGTGATTGACAAAGCAAATAATGGCCTCGAGGAAATTCATGATTTGAACGAATTATATGACACCTCTAATCTGACCTTCGGGAGCCTCTCTATTTTTTTCAATCCGAGGTCAAATGAAATCGAATCTGTCATTGTTAAGGGTCAAATTCCAAGGGGAAGAATCAGATTCTTGTTTTCTATGTCTTCATGGTTTGGTTTCAAGGAAGCAGGCGGCAGTTGAACTTAGTGAGCTACAAGATGATGGAAATGTTGGAAGTATAGGTTTGTCTAGTGCTGGGGGGGGATCTCTTGTCACATACATCAAAGAGGCTTGATCCAATACTAAACGCAGGGAATTGAGATTGATGCTTCACATAGAATTGAAAATTCTCCGTTGTGCTCTGTCCCGTTATTTCAACTGGTATTTCAGTCTCTTTCCATTTTAAATTGGATTGATAGAGTTCAATTATGTGGGTGATATCTTAGGTGCTTACCCGATAATTCTGCTGTGTGTTCTACCTTCTCGCTTGGGTTTTGAAGCCTCTTGGGCTGGCGTAAAATTTTAAATATCGGTCTTAAGCTCGCCTAGCTCGTTTCTTGACTATGGCTCGGGCCGTTCCCGAAGTTCGTTCAGTGGAAACGGAACCTGCTTCCCGAACTGGCCAGGCCATTTTCTTTATTCTTTTGTTTATTTTTCTAAAAATTTCCAATAGTTCACCAAATAAAGAAAATTATTGCAGCAAACGGGGAAAAAAATACACTCGCACTGTAATATATATTTTTGTATGGTTTGACTGTATATAATTTTGTGTGATCTAATCAGTGTGGTTCAAAGAACTGTGAATCTTAAATCATGTGGGGAAAGTACAGTGTTTTTTTCACTTTCACTTTGACCCTTCAATAAAACATGCACTAACCTGGCAAATAAGAGGTGATTTGGCCTTCTCGTATAGGCATACTAGTCATTTTCAAGTTGATTAAAGACAAACTTGATTTTTTATTTTCATTATCAGTAGTTAAATGATTTATCTAGCCTCGGCAAATAAGAGATGATTTTCATTTTTTTATTGTAATTTATTTATTTATTTACTTTATTTTAATTGATATTTTTCTTTAATTTCATCCATAATCATTATTTTTTTTTATTTTTATAATAAGTTTGGTTCTTGTTTTTTTGATATTTTAAAATTATGTCACTGATAATTTTTTTTTCAATTTCATTCATCGTTATTTGATTTTAATTTTTTTCATGTCGGATTTAGTCCTTGATTTTTTTGCACTAATATTTATTTTGTTTGTGATTTGTTTTTGTTACATTTTATTCATATCTCATCCCTTGGCATTTTTTTTTAATGAGCCACGAGTTCTAAAAGTTAAAATGAATTGACTATGATTTTTTTTAGATCTTTTTATAAAATTATTATTTTTATTTTAGCATTTAATATTTTATTTTTATGGGATTGATCTTTATGTTTTTTTTTTCACTTTTCTTTTTATGAGATTATCTAAATCATATGCCCATGATCATGGGGTTGGTGAGTTAACTCAAGTTAATTCAAGTTTTTTTTTATTACTATTTTTATTTTATTTTTAAGTTTCATGCCTCAACTTTTTTTTACTGGGAATCTTGCTTTGTTGTTTTTTAGGTTTTTCTTCTACGTGGTTAACCCCGATCTCATGACTATGATCATTAGGTTTGAATGTTAATTTTGGTCTTTTTTATGTTTTATTTTTTTATTTCATCCTTCAATGTTTATTTTTTAGAGTTGGTCTTCGAGCTTTTTTATTTATTTTTTTATAGGGTTATCTCAATCTTGTTTTTATGGTCACGAGGTTAGCTGATTAACTCAATTTTTCCTTGTTTTTTTAGGATAATTTAAAAAAAAATTCATGCCTTGATATTTTTTTATTAAGAATTTTTTATTGTTGCTATTTTGGGTTTGCTTTTTGCACATTAAATCCCTATCTTGTGAACAAAGTTACAAGTTTTGAAAGTTAGCATATGTTGACTTTTATTAAGTGTTTTTACCTATAGGGTTACTCAAATCATGTGTCAATGATTGCGGGGTTAGAATATTTATGTAAGTTGAGTCGAGTTTTTTTTTTATTTGCTTGCATGTAAATTTTATTTTTTAGTTTTATTATTTATCGTTATTTTATTAAATTTTTTTACTTTTTATTGTTTTTTTTATATTTTTTTTTATATAAAAAAAAAAATCACCCCGCCTTGGAACGGGGGTACACAACAAAACTAGTGCATGATTCTAATGCGTCCTGAGTTGGATGGCTTTCTCACGAAAAGGACCCCTGAAATACAAGCGATGGTTGTGAGCCATGGCCTGACCATTCCTACCACCCTTTTATCGTCTTTTGATTTTTTCCGTCCTTTCTTTTTATTTCCATATTCCTAACGTCATAGGATAGGACCCCCTAACAATATCGAAGTACCATTAGTCTTCGAGTTAAAAACATTACGTTGATAATCTCTATACTAATTATTTGATCTGATTTAGTCCCTCATAAATGGAAATTAAGTTTCCGTCCAATTGAAAGGATTTTTCTTCTTTTATTCAAAATTATATATCTTGATATATTATTTTTAATGAGATCACTTTCACAAATTATGACGTGTAGAACAATCCAAGTAATTCAGGGGCAAGATTTATGACATGGATAATTAATTAATTTTTTAGTTACGACAGTCTAATTTATTTTTTATAATCAAGGTGGCTAAAGACTGGTATTTGATACTTACGTAAAGTTCTATTTGGTAAGTTTAAAAATTATCTAATGATTAAGTCAATAATTTTTTTTTAAAAAAAAAACAATAATATTACAAATAGATATCCTAAAAATAAATATACAATAAAAAATTAAAATTTTGAACATTTTATTTAAATGATTCACGAGCTATTTATAGTTCACGGGTCTTTCCATGAAGAGTAAGGACTAAAATGTAATGTTGCCTTAATAATATTAAAAATAAAAAATATCATTGATATATATATATATATGTGTATATATATATAAATATTGATTATAAATATCTTTGACTTGTATATATTAATGTGGATAAAAATAAGATGAACACTTCAAAAAATTATACACTCTATCTTTTATATAATATTAATATCAATATCAATAAAATTATAATGTTTATTAAAAAAAAATTATATACTTAATAGGTTAAAAAAAGTATGATGTAGTCGAGCGTAAAAGAGAATCCTTCCAATAGCTGAGCTCTGTAAAGTTGGGTTTCATGGGGGGGTTTTTAACTTCATTAACAAAAGTTTAAAAAAAAATACCAAAACTGCTGGCATTGAGATCTTTTTAAAATAATGGTATTTTAATAAATAGTTGATGATGATGTGAATTTAATTAAATAAATAATTGGAAGTTGGAATGGTTGGAAGCAATCACTTGCAATCACACGTGGACATGTGCCAAACACAAAAGACCACACCACGTAAAAAGTGGATTAGTGTGTAATTCATAAATAAATATCTTGGAAATACAATTATCGGCAACACTAAACCGACAATCTGTCCACTCAAGCAACGCATCCACGACGTCAAAGTGCGATTTATCACCTTAAACTATTGCCCCTCACCACACATGAACCGTACCAAAACCTGCTTGTCGCAAATCTCGAGATACCCTTACCTTTCTTGCCGACGAAACTGCCCCCAGGTCCCACCCAACTCGGGGTACTTTTTTCGACGACGAGGAACGACGCCCACACCCTCAGTACGGTTAAATCCTGGATAGTTACGTAGGATTCTTATAGTTACTGTTTTAAAAAATGGATTACGCTCCGTGGTTTGCGGTTTGTCTTCGGATTTGTGCAGTTAAACTTTTTAAATTAAATTTTTTTTTTTTATTATTTTAATATATTTTTAAACAAAAAATATTATAAAAAACACTTTATACCATAATTTTAACCACTTCCAGACTGTATATATGAAAATATTTGATGAATTAATATGCATTATAATTTTATATTGATTTTACTATAAAATATTTTTTGAAATTTAAATTAAAAAAATATAATTTATAAATTTATTTTTTTAAATTATAATTATAAAAAATACTACGGTATCAACTAAGACAGGTAATCCAAAAAAGGCAAGGCTACAAAAAAGTCGGTTTTATAGGTCACTGAGGTAGAAATGCTACCGAATAAGAGGTGGAGTACACATGACCCATCCGAAAGTTTAAAATGATGACCAGAATTTAGTAGTTATTTTATATACATTTTGTTTTTTTTATATAAAATATCTTTTTTAGTAAAAAAAAAATAGTATATTTTAGTTAAAAATCTATAATTATTGTATGTATTTTTTAATGTGTAAATGATTTCTGTATCTTAATATTTTTCCCTTCTGCTTCTACAACCTTGAATTCCTAGTTCCTCCCATGCTACTAGTAGATAGACATAAAAGTAAATGATCCCTGCTTATAACAGTTGATGTTAATTTATTTGTGGGATAAAAATTAATAGTTTAGCTAATTTTTCAATAACACTAATATAGTTTCTCTTGTCTAGAGTGTAGACCAAGACTGTTAAAATTACAAGTTAATTCTTAAAATTCTATAATTTTACGAGTCAACATGTATCTAACTTGTTAAATCGGACTAAAAACTCGAAACTAATAAAATCGAACTTAATTCGTACAAAATCAGTAATCTTGATTTGATTTTACGAGTTTACTAAACTTATGATATGAACCAAATCATATCAAATTTGGCTTTAAAAAATTTACTGATTAGTTTTACGAGATTGAGTATATATTTCAAACACTAGATAAAGCTGAAATTTACAGGGAAATATTAGATACATGAAAATATATTGTGGTAAATTTTCAGGTTATTTGATATGTAGCGATACTAATTAAATTTTACTTATATTGTATGATTTTATGATTTTATAATTTGAGTTTACAATCTGAGTTTATATTATATTTTTTTATATGGTTTTTTTTTAAAAAAAATTGACGTTGTGGACATTTAATTGATTAGATTTCATGGCTCAAGGAAGAATTAGTGTAGATATTTCGTAGATCTTTCAAGTCATGAATACTAGATATCTATACAAATTGATATGTTAGTTTAATTTTATAAAATCCAAGCCCGCCATTCTTTACTTCTTCCACTAATTTGTTTATAAATTAATATAATTTAACTGTTTGTAAAAAATTTCAATATCTCTTGATAACTCAGTAATCCAATCCTTGATCTAATTGGTAAGTTAATAGTTACAGACCAGAATGAATTAAAAGATTAGATAATTTTGTGTGATAAGAATATATTTTCCCATAAATCCTCTAATCTTAACATGAATAATCCGTTTCTAAGATTAAATTTAGTAGCCATTCCATGTATATTACTAGAGAAAACATTAGAATATCTGAGGTTGTTTTGCTGTTTATTTCCTTCACTCTTGTCTTTTTTTTAATCTCACCCTGTATTTTTTTTATTTGATCATTTTATAATAAATTAATATGCTTTTAAGTTTTATAATTTATTTTATTGGCTTTACATGAACTCATATTAGTCTCATCTAAGACTAGGTTTGATAGTTTATTCTAATTAATTTTAAATTAAGTTTTTGTGATATCAATTATAAAATTTATCTTTGAGTTAATACTTAATCTAACAAAATAAAACTTAACTTCTATTGGTTCAAATTTATTAAAACTTTGAAAATTTATTTTTAAAATAAAACAAGCATTCAATATTTTTTTCAACGAATAACATCTTTTCCTCAGCTTACTGAATATTTAATTAAAAAATTAATTTTTTGATATTTATTAATTTATTTTATTAAATCCAAATATAAACTTTTTAACTTGCATAATAATTTTTCTTAATAACAATAAAAACGTTTACAGCACCTTGATTTTACTTATGCTGAGAAAAAACAAATCCCCACCCCACACTCAACACACGCATAAAAAATCTGCTGTGGCCCCGAGATACACCGCCCCCCCTCTCTTATTTATCCAATCGAGGCCGACACCACGGGTCTCGCTCAAGGACAGCCATTCACGTTCTCGTTCCACGTGTCACCAAGGAATTTGCAGAACATTACAGCGTACCGCTCTCAACTTTTCTACTTCCCTCCCTCCTTTCAGACTGCTACTTTACACATTCCTCCGCGTGTTCAACACGCTTATGCCTCCACCACTCCCATGAGCTCCATCTCTAATTACTAGACATCTAGCCAACCATTCTAGCGAGTACAAATAATTCTATACATGTCGTAAGTAATACGTTTTGATTTCCTCTCTTATTTAAATTTACACGTCGGTTACAGAAGTGAAACCTGACTGGCCCAGCTCACTTGGCTTTATTACTTCTTAATCGCGTCAGCTCCGCGTTGGCTTCCAGAGTTCCAGTATAAAAGCCCATCACCCTTGCTAACCCAAACCCAAACCATCAGCTACAAGCGCAAATCACTCGAAGCAGAAGCTTACTCATTTTAATTACTCTGTTGTGATTTTGATCTTTTCTTGATTAAGTTCATATTGTGATTCTGATCAGTATGGCTGAGGGAAACAAGAGCCACGAGTATGAGACCAAAGTTGGTGAAGAGAGTGGTGCTGTTGAGACCAAGGATCGCGGGTTGTTTGATTTCCTGGGGAAGAAAGAAGAAGAGAAGCCTCAAGAGGAGGTGATTGTTACTGAATTTGAAGAGAAACTTCAGGTTTCTGAACCCGAGACCAAAGCAGAGGAAGAGCACAAGAAAAAAGAGGAAGAGGAGAAGAAACCTACTCTCTTTGAGAAACTCCATCGATCAGGCAGTAGTTCCAGCTCTGTAAGTTTCTAACTCGATCTATGGATCAATCTCATTATTTATTTATTTTGTTGTCTTTTCCGTTAAGTATTTCTTGAGATTGACAGATTTTTTGATGTGTTAAAAAATGCAGTCTAGTGACGAGGAGGAAGGCGACGATGAAGAGAAAAAGAAGAAGAAGAAGGAAAAGAAGTCATTGAAAGAGAAGATGAAGATATCAGGAGAGAAAGGAGAGGAGAAGGAACACGAGGATACTAGTGTTCCCGTTGAGGTAGTCCATGCAGAGACACCCCATGAACCAGAGGAGAAGAAGGGTTTCCTTGACAAAATCAAGGAGAAATTGCCAGGACATAAGAAAGCTGACGAGGTACCTCCTCCTCCTCCTCCAGCTCCTGAACATGTTTCCCCTGAAGCTGCAGTTTCCAGTGAAGGAGATGCCAAGGAGAAGAAAGGGATACTCGAGAAGATCAAGGAGAAGTTACCTGGTTACCACCCCAAGACTGAAGAAGAGAAGGAGAAAGAAAAGGAGAGTGCTTCCCAGTAGGGCAGCGGGCAGTATTATTGTGTTCTATAGAACGGTGATGATGATGCTTGATGTGTGGTTTGTTTGGTTATGTCCATCTACTGTTTTTCTTCCTTCTTAGACCAAAAAAAAAAAAACTCGGTTTACTGCAAATATTACAAGAACCATACGTGCTTGTAATTTGATGTAAGATTGTTTAGGGTTTTGATCGCATGCATCTCATGTTTTCAGGATCATTTCCTTTGTTTTTGTTATTTTGATCCCTTTTTTAAAGTATAATCAATGAATTATTATTTCCCTTGTTTCTACTTCCTTTTGATAGCTACAAGATAGAGAAAAGAAATTAAAAGGCAAAAGCATGGTCTCCATTTAAATGATCTTGAAGACTCCATGCATCTTGCCTTAATTTGATGTGTTGAATGGGGTGGTGGGGGAGAGTGATCATGCCTTGTGACCCCACATGAGGCCCACTTCAGCATTGTAAAGTAACTCCATGGAGAACTTATCAAGAGTTCAAGTCGGATAAGTTCATGATATCACTCACCCTTTATTCCTGTGATTGGAGTTTATATTCATTAGAAAAATGAAAGAATCAAAGCCAATGCTGGCACCTAATCCACGCACATTAATCTTCGGCGCCTAGAAAATTTGATTGTTAATTCGGTGGGGTAGTCTCGGAGAAATGGGGCCTGGTCAGCAAGTGGTTTCGAAGGGACTCGGGCGTTCCATGATTGTCCAGATCAAAAGTTACAGGTGTTTTGAGTGTGAAGTAAATGTTGCTTTTAAAATAAATGTATTAAAATAATACTTTTTAAATTTATTTTTATATCAACCCATTAGAAAAAATTTAAAAACTTAATTAAAAATAAAAAATATATATATTTTAACCAAAAACAGTTTCAATCCAAACACTCCATCTTGATGCGAAGGAGAATAATTTATAGCTAAATTGCTACGAGTGTACATGTGTAGGGTTCGATTAAGACAGGTGAATGAGAGAGCAGCAGTGCTGAAATCTTCGAGAGCTTCCTTGGTAGGGATAGAAAGATGAGAGAGAAAAAACAGAAAGGGACATTTCTCTGACTAGCTGTTTCCTCCATAATCCGTTGTTTTTAAACCCCACATGGGGACCCGGATAAATCTTAAATCACAGATTATATGATTATCCGGGTTAACACTAATCTATCTTTTTTTTTTTTTAAATAATATTATTTAAAAAAAATCAACAAATATTTTACTACATCAACTTGAATTCTTGACAGAGTTAATTTTTTTATATATAATTAAAACCCAACATAACCCAGATCTAAAATTACCCTGGTGATAGATCAACCCATAATGCCATAAATATTTGGCTACAGGGCCATACAGGGAGGTAGAAATTCATCCCACCTCTATTTATTGGCTTTGTGGATGATTGATACCGCTGGCACTGGAGTCCAGATGGGATCACTTTTCCTTTTTCCTTTCGGTTTCCTTTAGAAGAACTCATCCAGCACTTGAAGAAAAATGGTGGATCTAATAGGGTCCAGGGTGGAAAAAATAGCCGCTTGAGGTCGGAAAGCTGTGATTTTAACGGAAACTTGATGCGAGAATCAAGAAATGATGTTTATTTTAGACTAATTTTTATTGGGCCATTGATTGAATTCGAAGAGAATAAACAACCAACTTTGTATAATTGAGGTTATGTTTGGAATGCGGTATAAATTATATTTTTTTAATTTTAATTTATTTTATTTAAAATATTTTATTATTATTATTTTAAATTGTTTTAATATATTCATGTTAAAAATAATTTTTTAAAAATAAATAAATAATTACTTTAATGTATTTTAAGCAAAAAAACATTTCAAACTCCACCGCTACTATAATTTTAAACATATCTTAGAGTTTATAAAAAAATAAAATTTTAAATTATCTTAGATAATAAAAAATAATTATTTTTTGAAAGATTATTATTATTATTATTTTCAAAACAGAGATATACTTGGAGTGAAATAAAAGGATTCTATGCACTTTAGTCAACATTAAAAATTAATTGCAAGCTATGCAATAACACAGCTTACAAGTCTCAACGATCATGGCCTCACGAGAGAAAATGCGACTAGCAACGTGCCAGCTATAAAGAACTTCATGATGCTCTGAATATGGAGTGTCTAGTTCCAGAGATCTCGCTTTATTTTTTATTAACTCATAATTTAGCTCCTACCTTTTCAATTATTTTGGAAGTCAGTCCTTCTAGTTTTGAAAATTTAAGTTGGTTTCCTGACCAAATTTGATTGTTGATTTTTTTAAAATTTTTCTAAAGTATCCTTGTTAATGTATTTCAAGGTTCTCTATATCAAGTGAGATTTAAAAATTTGATTGAAAATAAAGGACATTTGAAAAAAAACCATTAAGAAATTGCCATGAAAACCACCAAAATGATTAAATTTCAAATAAATATAAAAATATATTGACTAAATATTGGATTTCTTATTAACATAAGGATCAAGTAATAAATTAGATTAGCATAAGGATCAAACGAGGCATTTAATAGCAATAACATTAGACTTGAATGCATGGTTTATTTTACTTATATATTTAAAAGTATAATATTAGTTTTTTTAAAAGTATTTTTTATTTAAAAATGTATTAAAATAATTATTTTTTATATTAATATACTAAAATAATCTAAAAATATTAAAAAAATATTTATTTATTTTAAAAATATTTTTAAAAGATAAAAACAATCATGCCAGAATACTGATGACGAGTATCATTGGAGAGAGGCAATTCAACAGGGACGTTGATTTATTAATGTCTGCCACCAAGGATTTGACAGGCAAAGATCGATATCGCCATGTGTACCAAAACTTTAGTCAAATAGTAGTGGAGTTTTAATGGCAACAGCAAAGTTAGGAGGACTTGTCCTACAGCCCTTGGTCCAGGTTTTCCTGCTGGAACTGGAACCGCAGATGACAGATGGGTCTGGCATGTTTGGGTTTCAACAAGGTGTGATACAGACGTCAGTACCTTATCCCATCACCTGGTTAATTTCATTTTATCCATCTGTAAAAATGAAGGACCTTGTCGATAAATGGATCAAATGTCAAGGGGTAATTGACAGATAACAAATTTTTGAAGAAAAAATGATGATTATTATATAATTCTAGAGGAAAAAAAAAAAGAAATTAACCCCTTTTCAATAAGCTATTAAGGAAAAGATAGTGTCAACCGTCACTACCGTATCAGATACTGCATTGGAACCTTTGCCGCTATGACTTGCCTAGTAGAGATGTATTTTCAATTAATTGTTCCTTCAATCTTACGCAGCCACAGATTCTTCCTTTTCAAATACTTAGTGTGGGAAAATTGACCACACTTTCTGTTCCAGGAGGTTTGCTTTCTTTCCCTCAGCAATCAAATGACTTGATATACAACTAGTGCATAAAACAAGCTGTCAGGTGTTTGACGTTTGCAGAGTTGACAGCAATGGCTGGCCGACGACCGAGCGAGGCAGTTAAGGAGACATTGATAAGTAATGGAGGAGGAGAATTTAACGAGGAGACCCACGTCCACTTACTCCCAGTATACTGCAACTTTCGAAGAACACGAACACAGCGATACGAGCAATGCATTTGCTGAGATAAAAAGAAGAGTAGCCAGGATAGTTTGACTTTGCTAATTCTTAATGAATTGTGTAGGCTGCTTCAACACTCTATGGTCCTCGCACATTATCAGAATACATACAAGAATATCGCTGACCTAGCAATAGCAATGGTCAAGAAATGGGTGGTTGTTAGAGAATAATATAAATCATATCTTGAAATTTTACTTAAAAATTTAAATTATTGGATTGAGATGGTTCTTTGACATGGTATCAGAGCCTTAATGACCAAGCGATCACGAGTTCGAACCTCACCATCCCCATTTATTTGAGAAAAATTAAGCACAAGGTAATGTGAACATGTGTAAGTTTCAAGCTCAAAGGGTTTTCACTTGAGGGGGTGTGTTAGAGAATAATATAAATAATATTTTAAGACCTCATCTAAAAAATTAAGCTATTGAATTGAGATGGTTCTTTGATAGTGTTTACCACCTCATCTTTCCTCACTCTTAGCTGATCCATTTCGAGACTCGCTTCCAAGCGGTAAGAAGTTTGGTGACATCAAACAAGATATTAGTAAACCAAAAGGTGGCTCATTCAAAAAAGGGGATTGACCGAGTGCCACCTTTTGGAGTGCTAACCCGAGCAATGATCTGTTAACAGAAGGCACATTTGCAGTGGTAGAGATGCTACAGGGACAACAGTGGATTCCGGTACATGACGACGACGACGATTTCTGCTTGTATTTCAAGTGGAAATCGGACAATAGCAGTTTCTGTACTAGCTTCGCAACCATTGAAGGGGAGGTGCCAAAGGAGACTAGCTCCGTAGTTTATCGACCAAGGCATTCTGGGTCATCTAAGAAAGCACAAGACTCTCCCATCGAATACTTTTCCGGTGCATCAAGTGCATTTACAATGTCGTAATCTAAGAAATCGGTATTCAATGCTTGTTTTTATAACGGGAAAAAAGGAGCTTCCCTGAATCCAAAACATGGTTGTATTGATATTTTAAAAACTCTGCCTTCAGAAAACGAAGTGCCCATAAAAGGGCAGATGCTCAGATGAGAACTTTTAAGAGTCATGATACAAATAACTTCGGGGGATTTACTTATTTGTCCGTCCAAATCACTCATCGGAGACTCTTTCCTTCAAGTAATAGATCAAATGCTTTGTTAATGTCTTCAAGATTGACCTCATGTGTCGAAAACTTATCCAATTGCAGTTCCTGAGAAAGAGAGAAACTTGTAAGCATTCATCTGCAGAACCACTTAGATTCAACATGCCAAAACATGAATCACCAAGGGATCACAGCTTCTTATTTACGTTTTACAAGACAGGTTACCTAGTCCTGGACAATATTACATGTACAGATACAATTTGGTGCCTCAGATAACAAACAAACAGGAGGCTACTTGTACCATCTACAGTGTTGGATAACAACATTCTTAATTAAGCCATGATAGGCAAGAAAAGAAAAGTTTACCTTGTCCATGTAACGCTTAAGGAGAACTGGAATATCAGATCTAAGCTCTAGAAAAAACCATCTTGTGTTTTTATAAAATCTAATATTAATCTTTCTTTTAAAATCCTGGCTCACATGTTTATCCCTACATTCTCCAGAATTGACCAAGCCTGTCACTCCAAATTCTTTTCCTGTGTGAAAATGAAAAACAGGGCATCAAGTATAAATCATGTCATCAACTTTAACATTAATTTGATGTTGTTGATGTTGACGACGACGACTAAGCCAGTTGTTAATTAAAAATCTATATCTCAGAATAACGGTCAATCAATTGATGTTTCTATAAATCTTGATAGTAGGACCATGATAAACACCCCAGGCAAATATATTATGTTAAGAATCTATAATGTTAAAGATATTATATTAAGAACTTATTATAGAAAGGCCCGCTAAAAAATATAGTGTTATGGATTCATGATTACGTGCGTTATATATTTTTATGTTCTAGATAATATTTTTTTATTAATATATAAACTTGAGTACAGGTTTCTCCCAAACCAGAGAGACTAATAGAGGAATTTTCTTGAGAAAATAAATATTTTCTTGGTAAATTTTATTTTTTTCTAGTATTTATTATTATGCTTTTCTAGTTTTTTCTATTTAAATGGAATAATTTTTATATTTTATTTTTACT
This sequence comes from Populus alba x Populus glandulosa, assembly GCA_033617975.1. Taxonomy (NCBI): domain Eukaryota; kingdom Viridiplantae; phylum Streptophyta; class Magnoliopsida; order Malpighiales; family Salicaceae; genus Populus; species Populus alba x Populus glandulosa. Next base: position 23,135,894 of record CM066147.1, on the reverse strand, counting down.
AGTCTGTATTATTAGAATCTTTTAGTTTTATAACCTTTTAATAAGTGAGATTTAGATGAATATACATGAAATATTTTGGATATCTCCTTATAATTTATAATTATAGTGTATGTAATTTTTAAGGGCATTGACTTGTACAAACTCCCTTATCTTTTGCTCCCATGCCAAGTCTTTTGCAAAAAATTCTTGTTTTGTTATTTGAGCCGAAAATCTTCACACGTGCAAATAAGATTTAGCCTACATAATTATAATTTTTTTCAAGATTAGAAAATACTTATCAAATTTTCCTAGACATCAAATATTTACAAAATTATATAAGAAAAGAAACTAATCTATAATGATCCTAAATTTCAACCAATGAAATATTCCAATCCAAATTATTGTCAATTACCCTGGAAATTACTAGCTTATCATTGTATTCTATAAGGTTTAAACAGGAAGCGCACGGCAAAAAGGACATTTACTAAATTGTTCTCTGGTTGTTAATTTATCTTGAAATTGCCTGGATTCTTGATTCCTTGCACAGATTTTGCCAGACCTAACATTTTCCAAACTGAATTATATAGAGGCTTGCAAGAAATTAACTACAAAAAATTTGTGAAAATACATGTGTAGATGATTTTTATTCTTTTGTTCCGAAACAAAACAAAGATATCTACTAACAATTTATTCTATTCAGACATTCATAACTAATAATTACTATAATTTTTTTCAAATTAATTACAAAAACATAATAAACAGGTAATATTTGGTTATGAGTTCACCACACACTAGGGGTGAGAAAAAAAAATCAAAAAATCAATTAAACCAGGAAAACCGGAAAAAAAAAATAATAAAAACCAAATCGTAAAAAAAAAACCGATTAAAATTTTGAAAGAACCGACCGGTTCGGTTTCATAAACTTGAAACCAAAAAAACCAAATCGGACCGAACCCAAACTGAAAAAACTAGGAAAAAACAGAAAAATCGAGTCAAACTGAAAAACTGAGTCAAGTCGGAAAAAACCGAACCAAACTGAAAAACCAAGCCAGACTAGTTTTTGTCTAAAAAAATCGAATCAAAATCGGTCGGTTTGAATCAGTTTTATTTTAAAAAAAATCAATTTAATTTTTTTTTATAAAAACCAAATCGAAAATAATCACCCTAACACACACAATACTATTTTTAAAATGAACAAAAACTATATAAAAAAAAACAATGTTTAGTTAAAGTTAACCACAAAGCATCTTCCTTCTTTTTTTTTTTTTTTTCTAAGAACATGGAAAGGTAATATTTATCTTTCAAAACTTTTTTAAATGATTATAAATAAATAAATAAATACTCATGCTCAAATTTATCTTATACTAACAAGTTTGTAGTATAATTAATTATAACACTTTAAAATTATATTTAGTTTGTTCCAGAATATAAAAAATAAATAGAGACAAATAAAATTACATTTAATAGAAAAAAAAACCATTCTTGAAAATAATTAAAAAACCATTTTTATACTTTCAAGACAATTATATAAAAACATGTCTTTTCTGTACGGTAAATTCTATTCAAGAGACTATTATTTTAATCAGCGATACGCGTGTTCTAATCGATGAGGGCTACACCGCCAATTCTTGTTGGTCTTGGACCGGTATGCAAGCCTATAAAGCAGCCACTGGGCAAGGTTTCCAAGCTCATTATACGAAGCCTCCAGAACACACTGAAGGCCCATGAGAAAGATCGCGCTTAACTTCCTACCTATAAACCAAAACCGGCCATGGCAGCCTTTTCCACCAACTGCCACCTATCCAAACGATGTCGTGGCATGACTCCTGCTGACCCCTGCTGTGTCTACCTCACCATTGCCATCTTTGGTCTCAATTTTTATGAGGTTGCCTTGTAAATCTAGATTCTTCTGGAACGTCCATTAACCCGGCCACGCGTGTCCCGCTGTCCGCCTGTGGCCCTAGAACCAACTCCCTTAACCTCGAAGTTATCCTCCGATCATATCCAATTTCAAATTAGAGACCCTAATTATCACTCTCTCCGATTCTACCTTTCTTGCAAATTCAAGCAAAGGTCTGACGCGAGAATTCCTTTTTTCCCAGATTGATTATCTTTATTTCTGCTAAGAAACCCTAACTAAAATTCATTTTTTGCTTACAGTTTGCTTTTAATGTATCAGAATTTATTATGCTATTGCATTTATGCTTTGAAAGTTGACAAGGACATCAGGATTTTTTTTTTTTAATTTTTGAAAAAAAATTTTAGGGTTGTTAATTAGTTGTGCAATCATGATTTAAGATGGCTTAGGGTTTTTGAAAAATTTAATTTTACATGCCTGTTATTTTGAACCCTAGAAGTTGGTTATGCAGATGTTGCATCTGATTATCTTTGATTTTCCAGTTGTTAGAATTGTTTAATGCGGTGTGTTTGTATCAAAATGGACTTTATTTTGGTTGTTTTGAGTTTAAAGCTGGTATAGATCGCTATTAATTGTTGAAAGGGGGTTGATTTTAGTTGCGAGTAGAGGGCGTGTGGAGTTTTGACGTGTTTCGGTTTGTTTGAAAGTGTTTTCTATTTGATTGTATTTAATGGCTAAATGAAGATTGATAAAGTTGAGATTTTGATGTTGACATTCATCATTAGTTGTTAGGTGACTCCTGATTTGGATATGCTTATAAAGATATGCTTAGAAGGATGTTAGAAATCATGTTCTTTTTAAATTGAATGCCGGAAATAACAAAATTGTTTACAGCATTTCCATTTAAAGGAAAAGGTGTAGGATAATAGGATTGTTTTTGTTTTGTTGCGATTTTTAAGACTTAAAGGAGAGATGCGTAGTAGGAAAGTATATAATTGGATGTCAGATTCTTCAGTAGTTGGAGTATCTTTGTTATGTCGTTTACAATGTCATGACATCAGCAAGCTTTGGAAGGAGAGATGTGTGGTAATTATTATAAGTTTTTGTTTTGATGGTTGCCTATAAATGGAATAAATGTGTGTCCGGTTAGGTAGCCTTCATGGGCTAGAAATAGACTCATCCCTCAGTTAGGAATTTAAAAAGGGTTTTTGGCTTTCATTGAGTTCAGATATACAAGATTTTAGTATGAATTTGGAAGAGAAGAATCAACGATGACTGCTTATTTAAATGAATAAATACTTGCAGAAAAAAGGATGTTAGATGACTAATTGATCATTGTTATGTTGTTAGACGAGAGCATTCTGTCTGGCCTTCATAGTTGATCAAATCTTTTTGTAGATTTACTTTTCCTTAGTTCAATTTCTTTTTATTTTGGCTTCCATTCTTCCATGAACTTATTACATGCACATGGTAGATTGATTACATTGCTCTTTTAGTAGCTATGTTTCCTAATAACTGCGCATCTTCCAAGTGCTTTGAGACATTGATTGTAATCATATCAGGAAAGATTGAATCACCCCTTTTTTTGGTGCATTGAAATTTAATTACCTGGATGGCGTATCTTATTTGTAAGATTTTCACATTTTAGAGTTTTGGTAGCTGCTGAGGTACTATGGCAAATGAGTACTCTAATGAAGGCTCCAGTACAAGCCATGTTTCTGGAGAAGGTTCGGATGCAACTATAGAGATCAATATCAAGACCTTAAATTCTCAGAAATTCAGTTTTCAGGTCAACAAAAATGTAAGTATTGCGTGCCCTTGACAATTTCTTTTTTGAGCTGTGCTGTTTATGCTTTTGTATTCATATTTAGTTGTTGAGGTGGAGTTTTTTGGACAACAGAAAATATCTCCAGATTTTTTTGTAATGGAAGCTTTAATTTTAACTTGTGCTGTTCGCCTGTTGTGGAAAAACTTTTCAAGTTTTTGGATCTGAGAGATCATGTCTTTGGGTTAATAAAAGTAATTCAACGTAGTTCCATGCATTTCATTGGTTATCAAGAGAGCTTTTAAAGGACATTTGCTGTCTGAAATTGCATAGATGTTTTTATTTGGACTGTCTAATATAGTTTTAATTTTGAATATAGCTTTAATTTTGAATATTTTCAGATGCCAGTTTCCATATTCAAGGAGAAAATAGCGAATGAAATTGGTGTTCCGGTGAGTCAGCAACGGCTGATTTTCAGGGGAAGGGTCTTGAAGGATGAACACCTCCTTTCTGAATATCGTATCCAATCATATAACCATTAAAAATGCCGTGCCTGCTACTCTTCCTTTTAGGCCCTCTTTTTGCTGGGGAATTTCATCACTTGCACTTTATCTGAGTTATTGTGCTCTATAGATCTTTTGTTTGGTTTGCTGGAAGAGAGATTCATATATTGTTGGATGCCATTAACCCTGGAACTTTTTTCATGTGGATTTAATCCGATTTATGAGGAGCTAGTCACCTTTCTGGTAATTATCAGATACAATCTTCTTATGGAGTCGGATATTATGATATCCCACACTCAGTATCATCTTAAATCACTTGGTCATTGTCAGATATATTATTTTATGTAGTCAGATTTTATGATATGCCACAGTCAGTTATCATCTCAGATCACTCTATGCGCAAGGACTTCAAGGATTTTTTCCTTGTTAATACTGGCTATTTTACTATTTTCACTAAATCCCTTGACTGTTCCCAGAAGTGGAAAATGGCCATACGCTGCACTTGGTTGCAAGGCAGCCTGCACAACCACAACATTCAGCTGATACAAGCTCTGGGGATACAACCAGGAATAATGGTAATCAGGGTATTGATATTTAATTATTTTGCTTGCGAAGTAATCTGGATTTGAAGATGTTATTTAAATTGATAGTTTGCTCTTGTAATTTTTCAAACGACAGGAAATAATGCAAGCGCTGGTGCCCCCCGAAACCGCATTGGACCCATATCTCACAGTATAGTTCTTGGGACATTTAATGTTGGGGACCAAGGGGGAAGCATTGTTCCAGACCTCAATCAGGTGTGTTTCATTATTATTTTTTTCTTTTTTCTTTTATAGGTCTGCTGGTTTAATCTGTGTATCTTTATTTGATGTTCAGTCAGGGATAGTGGTAGCGTAAGAATGTGGAGACCATATTTGCATTAGTATTAGCAGAAACTCTTACTTATTGTTGCTTGACATGCAGGCTATTGGGGCTGTTCTGAACTCGTTTGGAATTGGTGGCCAGGCAGCAGCCAACAGCATAGGTGGCATGCTATTATCAAATATGGTAAGGACTGCTTGTTATGATGTATAATCTCATTCATCAACAGACCTCTTTGATCTGTATAAATTATGTATTAACAGCTTAAACTCCAATGGCATTGTATTGCATCATTTCTTTTTTGCATTGTCGACAATTAATTTGGTACTGAGCAGGATGATACCAGGAGGCTTGAGTTCTAACCCTACTTTTGTCACTGTACCAATCCCGCAAAAAAGAAAATGTTCAAGCCATTACAACTGTGAATTTTCACTCTTTGTGCATGCTGGAGCTAATTCTGCTTTGCCATTCATATATCAATTCCATAATTATGATTCCTGATCGTGCCATAAACAGCATTAATTTTTCAAGTAGAATCTCCAATCCTTTTTATCTTTCTACTCAGTGGAAAGGCTCCTATTAGGAGTATCGATTTGGATACCCTTTAATTGTATTGAAAATTCGGTTTATACTTTGATTTTTAGCATCTGTCTTTCATATCAGTATCTGATTCTCGAATTATCCCAAAATGCTAACAATTATGAGTGCAGTTGCATATTGTTGTCAGTGGGAGAATTTAGAGTGCATGTAAGAAATCGGACAGGAATTTGAGACATTTAACTGATCCTCATGCTCTGTTAACAGCCAAATGTTACTGGGCAAGCTTCTCAAGGAAGTGAAACCGGTACATCACGTGGCAATATTGGAGGTCAAAACCCTGCAGGAAATCAAACACAGTTTGGCCAGCCATTTCAATCAGCACCTCAAGTTGTGCAAGTTCCTCTGACCACTGCTATACCTGTTCCTTCACTTCATTCGGTAGTAACATCTCCTTCTGTTATGTATTTCTGAGATGTGTGTGGTTATAGAGTGTTGTAATCCTGTCCTTTTTGTTTCAGCCAATTCCTGATTCCTTGAACACACTTTTAGAGTTCATTACGCGCATGGAGCGGGTGCTAGCACAAAATGGTGATGATTGTGAAAGTATATAATCATTGTATTTTCATTTTAAAATTCTGAAAATAACTTGTTTGCTTTATCTTAGGTAATCTGCCAAATACATCAGCAGCCAGCATCGGAGACCCACCAAGTGTAGAATTACCTTCTAATGCACGGGGCTTGCCAACGCCTGAAGCTTTGAGTATTGTCCTGCGTCGTGCAGAACAGCTTCTTAGTGGTCCCACAACAGCTGCATTATCTGTAAGTGCTTTGTGCTGATCCCCCCTATCTGATATCACTGTTTGAGTTCTTAAATCTTTGGTTATACATGTCAGGAGTTGAACCAGTTTTGTAATTTGAATTTAATGTTAGCATTTTGATAGTTGGACTTTATTTGTATCTTGTTGAACCTGCTATCTTGCATACTTGCGATTCATTTTACTTTGGTGTGATAGTCCTATAATGTTGGATTCTCTGTGAACTTCACTGCCATAAATTGTTTTGTGAAACATACAGTCTATGTAAGCATTTAAATTTAAGGCATTGTTATGGGTATCTTAATAACACTTTATACGAGGATAATAATTATTCCTAATTCTCAACAAGGCATAATCACTATGAATTCATCTTTATTAACATCAGGGAGAATGCTTTAAAATGTTTGTGGTTTGAGAATCACCAACATTGCTACGCAAGTGAAGGTGATACTTGCTTGATGGGTAAATTGATGATAAGGTTTTGGAGATAAATCAGTGTACTATTTGTTAATGCCAGAGATAAGTTTATAAGATTTTGGAGATAAATCAATGTACTATTTGTTAATGCCAGAGATAAGTTTATGTGGAATTGATAGGTTTGTGATCTGATTATGCATTATTTATAATGTGCTGCCATGTTCGTAGCATATTGCAGGACGTCTGGAACAATTGGTTTCCTCTACTGATCCTGCGATAAGGGGCCACATTCAGTCAGAATCAATGCAAGTTGGCCTTGCAATGCAACATCTAGGTTCTCTTCTTCTAGAACTTGGTCGCACAATCTTGACACTGAATATGGGACAATCACCTGTATGTTCTGATCCTTAGTCAGTTCAGCGGTTCAGATAATGATAAAGTACTGTGCGTAATCGTTTTGTTGCAACTTGCAGGCAGAATCTTCTGTAAATGCTGGGCCTGCTGTTTATATTTCCTCATCAGGGCCTAATCCCATAATGGTCCAGGTTTGTGAACGATTATTGAAATTATTAGTTTGTTTACTTTGGCATTTACTTATCTCACTAATCATTGGTGACTGCTGTGGCAGCAAAAATATATAGGGCCTTATTCACTCGCTGTTGAAATCTGTTAGTAGGGGTGTCAATATCGTAAAGGAATTTTGAGTGTCAGATTATATACTGATGCATGGCTTTATCTCATGTATCACTGATTGGTAATTGTTATTCATTTGTTTTCATGGTTCTCTAGATCATATGAATCTGTTATGCTGTAATTGCAAAGGCTCTTTCAGTTACCTGCTAGGCTTTCCTTACATACAGCCTGTCTGTCCTATTATCTTTAAATGGCTTTACTGCTGTGTAGCTTAATTTCTTACAATGAATTTTTGTATACCAGCCTGGTGCAGTGTTTCCTAATCCTAAATTCTTTGCAGCCATTTCCTCTTCAAACCAATTCCCTTTTTGGTGGTTCAGTTCCACCATCAAATCCTGTTGCATTTGGCCCTGTTGGTATTGGAAATGCTCCAAGGCATGTAAACATTCATATACATGCTGGTAAGCAAACCAAGCTTTTCTTGATTTATACTGTTGCTTTCTTGCTTTCGAGTTCTATTTGACATCCCTTCATTACCAGGGACCTCGTTGGCATCAATTATTCCGGCCATAGGTAACAGGACAAGTAGTACAGGGGTGCAGGGCGAACATGGTAATACTGCCAGTTCGGGTGTTTCAGGCCCAGAGCAGGTGCTACCAGTGAGAAATGTTGCTGTGGCAACAGTCCCATTACGCTCTGGTCTTGGGCTTTCTCTGTCACAGCCACCTTCTGATTCCATGTCATTAAGCTCTATAGTGAATGAAATAAACTCGCAACTGAGACAACTTTCTGGCAATATGCAGGAGGGAAACCAGCCTGCATCAGGTAGCCAACTGTTGCATGGTCAAATGGTAAAAAATCAAAGATATATTGTTCTTTTTACTTACTAAGATCACAAAATATTGCTATATGCAGGCTCCATTGGATCTGATGCTGGTAACAATCCAGCAAACTCAGAGATGAATAGCACTGTGTTCAATGGAGTTGGGGAATCCAGTGTGTCCTTACCTGGGGTTATGTCAGAACACCATGGTCAGAAGGTATGCTTTCTGCATTATTCAAGGGTCCTCTTTGTTACTCCTTTCTGGACTGTACTACATTGTTGAGGGAATACCAGACACATGCTGAACAGGTCCAGGTACGTGACAATGATCCTTTTAGCTCGAAAGACATACCATCTTCTTCAGTGGACAGATCGTCTTCTCTGAAGTCTGATGATACTTCTCAAGATGTTTCCAGTTCCAGCAGTAAGCATGATGTTCCTGACAGCACTAAAGCTGTTCCACTTGGTTTGGGTTTGGGGAGTTTGGACCGCAAGGTATGGTGATTGCTTTTTGTTTTCTTTTTCGAGTTATTTGTGATGCATTTAATCAAACACGCAGACCTGTTAACAGATCAAGGAATAAGCAAAGTTATTAAACCCAACCCTAGGCCCAGTCATTGGTTGAGTAAGTTAACTTTGGTCAATCAAAAACGACATTGGTTCAATATTTTTTTTTTAAAAAAGGTTAAAGCGACTTTATTTTGAAAAAAAGTCAAATTGGGTTTTGACCAGGTCGTATGTTGATTTGCTGGGTCATACAGGGTCAACTCCCCACCCAGTTTAGTTAGAAACATAACCTGGGCTTTGGGTTGAGTCAGCATGTCACTGGGTTGACCCACCGGGCCGGGTTTTTAATAACACTGGGAATAAGGCTATGGTGTTGGAGGTTTGAAATGCTTGCTGTAATGGATGCTACGAGATGCAACATTTTTGTTCGTTATCATTTTATAAATAGTGCGCGGTATGCTGTAATAGGTGTGAGCTTCTCATGATTTGACATTAAAATTATTGCTTATTACATTCTGCCACTCTTGACATTGTGGATTGATGGCCGCATCTGTCATGCATGCCTTACCCACATGGTAAGTTTTTATTTTTTGAGAAAAAAAAAGCTGATCTCTTTTTGTTGATGTGACCAGACACTAACCAAGCAGCCAAAATCTCTTGTCGGGAGTGTTGATAGTGAAACAACCAATACCCATCCCAATCAGAACCCAGACACTGGGATCATTGGCCAACAGCTTTTACAATCTCTTGCATTTCACAGCTCTGGCACAAACAGAAATATCACGCCCTCAGATCCAGTAGCCCCCTCTGATGGGCAGGTCATGGAGGGTAGACTACCAATAAATTTAAGTTCTGATGGCCAGTTGGACACTGCTAGTGTTGTGTCTCAGGTTTTACATAGTCCTGTTATAAACAACTTGTTGACAGGGGTTTCAGAACAAACTGGTGTTGCTTCTCCGAATGTCTTGAGGAATATGTTGCAACAGCTTACTCAGAATCCCCAAATAATGAACACTGTCAGTCAGATTGCTCAGCAGGTTGACAGCCAACATCTTGGAAATATGTTCTCAGGTTTAGGAAGTGGCCAAGGTGGCGGAATTGATCTGTCAGGGATGGTCCAACAGATGATGCCCGTTGTTTCCCAGGTTCTTGCCCGCGGATCACCCACTCCCCAGCTGTTTCCTACCCCAGAACCTGGACCCCAGATGCAATCCAATGAGAGGGAATCAAATGGAGCTGAAAATCCTAACATTCAGGTTTGCATAACCCAACAAAAGAAATAAAGGAAATGTGAATTAGCATGAAATCCTATAACAGAAACAAAAGAGTGCTCTGTTCTCTCTCCTCTCTCTCTCTCTAATTTAATTTAATCAAGGAATCTCTTTCAAAGAATGGGAAAACTGTCCCTGTTTTGACTGATTTTATCTTATGTGCATTATAGATAAACCTTCATGAAGTGGCTCAGAGGATTGAACGGTTTGATGCACCTCAAGATGTTTTTCAAGCCATTGTCGGAAACGCAGTAAGGTTGAATGGCAGTGGAAGCAATGCTGAAGATATTCTGCATGAGTTGAACAACAATGAGGCTTTAGCCAGTGTAAGTTTTATGTTTCTCTATCTTTCTTGCTGTTGTACTTTCAATATTTTTCGGCTTGTACATACTGATGATAGCAATCAAACACTTCTGTTACTGCATTTGAATTTTATTGGTTCTCATATTATGCATGAACTCAAGGCAATATATTTACTTGTACAGGATTATGTAGAGATGCTGCAGCGTGATATTCATCGACGACTTCAGGATGACTCTGGGGAGGAAAAGTGCTAATTATTGTCTTAAGTTAAAATGGTTTCTGATAATTCTCGTAGTGTTACAGATCCGGACAGATTACCAGAAATCATCGCCTCCGTTTGGTTTGCTTTCAAATTGTCTTTCGAGCCTGTAGAATGTTGTGCAGATCAGGCGTTGGGGCTTGATGTGCTCCAAATTGTAGGTGGTTGGCAGATAGACTTTTTGGGTTAATTGTGTATTAATCGCTACTTTAAATATTATAATACATAACATTGAGTTCTGAACAATTTTAAGAATTGGATTTGAATCATTTGATAATTCGCCGGTTCTAATTATCAATCTGGACGACCATTCTACTAATCTATATCTCTATTCCCAAGTGCCATGTCTCGGTTGGGTGCGGGTGGTTATGGGTTGGTCTTGGGTTTTGTTCGGGTCATGTATGGGTCTGGACTGGATAGTCTTTGCTCGGTTGGGGCATGGCTTGAATTCCATTCTGTATAATATTTGCAATATTTATAAATTATTGCATACGTTGTGCAAATACTCGAGAACAATGCATGATGCAGAGTCTCTAACACAATCTGAGGCTGGCATCGTGGGTTGCACAAGTAAATGATTACATATGAAATTAATGTTATAATAATTATAATAAACATAATGTATTGAAAACATAATTTAATCATTTGCATTTTATTTTAATTAGTTAAAATTCCATCCTAATGGATCGAGGCATCATGATGATTATCAAAATGGGCTCTCATTGGGTTAGGTAAAATATCATGGGCTGGGTTTTGGTTACCGTGGATCCATAATTAATTAATGCTTGAGCAGGTAATATAATTTCTAGCCTTGATAAAAGATTATTCCAATGAATTTCTTCCTGTCTGTCTCCTGGTGTAGCTAGCAGTCGCCGTCATCCTCCGGTTGTTCTCTAGCTCCCTCAAGTTCAGCAGCCAATGCCTCTCAAAACCAGTGTTTTAAGACCCGACCCGGCCTGGCAGGTTGACTCGTGACCTGAGCCTGTGGTCGGGCCGGGTAAAGGTCAAAACTCGTTTGGAAATTGATCCGGCCAGACCCGGTCGACCCAACCAGACCCGGCTGAGACCCGACCATTTTTTTTTTATTTTCCTTGTCATTAAACGACGTCGTTTAATGACATCTAAAATCCTAAAAGGCTAAAACGCTCGGCTGAAAAAGAGTAGAGAAAGATGAGCTGGTGGTGGTCTGGTGCTATCGGCACTGCCAAGAAAAAAACCGAAGATGATGAAGCATCAAGAGGTTACCCAAGCGTGGCCCTGATTCTAGGTGTTACCGGGATTGTTGGCAACAGCTTGGCAGAGATTCTCCCACTCTTAGACACGCCTGGTGGCCCATGGAAAGTCTACGGCGTCGCTCGACGTTCTCGCCCCAACTGGAACGAGGATCATCCGATGGAGTACATCCAGTGCGACATCTCCAATACTGCCGAAACCCAATCCAAGCTTTCTAAACTCACCGATGTCACCCACGTCTTTTATGTTACCTGGGCCAGCAAATCCACGGAGGAGGAGAACTATGAGATTAATGGTCTCATGTTCCGCAACGTCCTCCAGGCTGTTATACCTAACGCTGCCAATTTCCGCCATGTTTGCCTCCAAACCGGAGGGAAGCAATATATGGGTCCCTTTTCCTTATCAGGCAAGATTGAAGCTCATGATCCACCTTTCACGGAAGATCTGCCCAGATTAAGATTTCCCAATTTTTATTACACATTGGAAGATGTTATGTTCGAGGAAGTGGCAAAGAAAGAAGGGGTGACTTGGTCTTGCGGAGAAGATGAAAGACAAGGGACCAGTGTGGGAGGAAATTATGAGGGAGAACCAGCTACTGCCTAACAAGCTGGAGCAAGTTGGGGGACGTTTTTTTTTTTTTATATAGTTTTTTTGGGTTAACCCGGGTCAACCCATCTGACCTGTGACTCGATCACTTGACCGGGTCGGATTTTAAAACTATGTTCAAAACCCTAAGAGGTTGTTAGGAATAGTAGCACACATAAATATATTTTTATTACGGTCATGTTTAAAATATTTTTTGTTTAGAAATATATTAAAATAATATATTTTTTTATTTTTCAAAAAATATTTTTGAAATCAACATATGATCCGAATATATATATAAAAATAATATTTAACAAAAAAAATATATTTTTTAAAAATATGAATTACCTGCGTTTCTAAACAGGACCTACGGCTCTTTGCAGTTATTGGAATTTTCCTTCTAAGCATCATAAAGACATTATTAGGTATTACTTTATAGGACGTGGGTTTTTCAATGTGTAAGGCTTTACTATTCATCCTCTTACGTGTTATTATGGATGGATTATGCAGATTTTTGTGTTTTTTTAATTTGATTCTCAAACTTTTTTTTCCTAGTGATTTAGTCATAATTGAAGATCAATTGATTTTAATTTTTTATGAAAATATGGGATTGAAAGAAGAGGAACCAATATAAGAAAGATGCCAAGTATGAGTGGTATGACATGAGTCTTGCAAAAACATATACTTTAGTTATTTAATTTTAAAAATCACACAAATTATAGAATTTCAGTATCTTAATATTTTTTCAAATTAAATTTTGGTACAAAAGTTAATTCTTGTTATTTTTTAGTCCTGATTGAAAAAAGAAAGAGAAAGATTGCTAAATTTCAATGATAGAAAGAAAAAAGTATTATTAACTTTAATTCAGGTCACCAAAACATATGATATTTAAATCAATTGGTTTTATTTGATGAGAAAAGTTCATATCAAATGTTTTTTTTTTACTTTTAAGGTTCATGAAAAAACATATATGAGCTCGAGTTGATTTTTATTATGAACATATCTAAAATGTTTTTTATTTAAAAATATATCAAAATAATATTTTGGCTATATGAATTTTGTTCGCGATCAATTGTTTTGTTAGATTTTTTTTTTTATTTAAGATGCCGATAATTCTTCAAAAAGCTTGGTGCATTTTTTGCAATCAGGTAGTTAACTAGTTGTGGCGAGAGTCATTAATCATAGAAGGAAATGACTGGTGGTTGTTGGAGTACAGCCTTTTTGACCAGTGAAGCTTGGGATTCCAGTGTGCTGCATTGTTTTTTAAACCTGGTTTTGTGAATTTACAGAACTGCTTTTGAGTTGTTTAGATATTGGGTTTTAGGTCTTGCTGACTTGAGTTGTTAGCATTGCGATTTATTCTATGAAGTCGAGAAGGTGCCATTTTGTGTTGTTTAATGAAGCCTGTAGGATAGTAGCATATGCCTCACTGTTTTGTTGTCAGTGTAAATGATTTTGAGATTACTAGGATTTTGTTTTGAGGAAAATGCAAGTGGGGATACAATTGGTGGGCTTGGCTTCAAAATTGACCAGTCACAGAGTCCTATTGTACTGGCGACATCTCACTCTCAATCTTCGGGAAAATTGGTTAACCTTCTGAGGCTTTATAACATTTTCTATGAACCTCTAGTTTATATTTTGCTGCTCATGATCGTAACTTTCACTTTCTTGTCTTTTATGGTTTCTGTATAAAATGCCCTCTAATTCTGGTTGATGATCTACCAACCATATGAGTTATTTAATATTAGACAAGAAAACCCGATATCATTGATTTTTTGGAACCAAATTAATGGTGAGATAGTGTTTGCAATGAGGGCATGTGCCCCAAAGATGCGATTATTCCTTTATAGGCAGATAGCGCGTTGTTTGGTACTGCTAGCCTTGCTCACTTTTTTTTATGACTGTGCCCGACCAACGCATTTATTGATATCTCACTTGTTAAAAGTCTCACATTTTGCTATTATTTACTAACTATATGTTAATTTGTAATTATTGTACAGCTAGCCTCAAATACTGAAATCAAATCTGTTCTTAGCTGAAATCTCTAACCACCTGCCTAGAGCCTAGAAAAACTTTCCAAGTAAGATAGCAAGCACCCGGGCAGTGGGCAAGCTAGTCGTGTCGCTTAGGGTTAAAAGATAACGATAAGGTTTCACCTTGAAAAAGAGGGGGTTAACATGTCGGGTCCATTTAATCATAACCGAAAGAGTGAAGCCAATGGTTGTTGTGGGCACCAGTAGATAACCTTTGCTTCGTCTCAAATCTTGCTTTAATAAAGATGCAGTGTCGTGATTATATATACATGTACTCGAAAGTCAATGAGAGAGTCAATGTAGAAAGATTCAATTCCACGATTGTGAAAACTTAGAGAACGTTGTAGAATTCTTAACACAGAAAGGCAGTTTGTGTAAAGATGTTATTTGGCTCTCAATTGTGAAATTTGCGATCACATAATCACATTTTATATTGATCCCGCAGGCTTTCATGAAAAGGATTTGCATGCTTGTAGCTGCAAATATCACGCCTGGGATAGGGGGGAAGATCCCAGGGTCAGTGTGACGTTTACAGGTTTTCAAATACACTTCTGTTTATAGATTCGGAGCCGGAGTTTATCGCGCTCATGTTTAAGGAAAGCAAACAGATGCGGCCACTCTAGGACCCATCTTCTAGCTGGAAAGAGTGGAAAAAAGGGGCCTGATATAATTAGACAAACACAGTGTTTGATTGGATTGTTTGACTAGATTACAAATACGCCAACCATGTCACAAAATTCAGCAGGGTAACCTTCTGGACCTCCTCCATGCATGTGCTTCATCTCATCTTATGTAACTATTTGTCAGAAGTCACGGCCGTTCTTGCATATTTTATCACACTCAATGTCTGAAAATGGTGCTGTTTATCTTTTAATACTGTAATTAAATCCAGGTTGCATTCTCATTGCTTTTTATTTGTTGCCAAGAACCCAGGCATGTAGGTCCACGCACCTGATTTGTAGGTAATCATACTAGTTAATTACCACTGACTACATCACAGAAGATCACGGGCCAATCTGGGTGGCTGTAAATACTTTTTATAAGGGGGGTCAACTCTCAAAATGCCTGAAGCTAATCGGTACAGCAAACGTGGTTCATATTCTATCCGAGACGGGCACAATATGCACAAAAAGTACCCTTCCCTGTGTCACGAGAGCATTTTCACCCCCGTACGAACTACCTAATTTATTCCTTCTTCGCTGCTGCTTACCATCTGCTACAAAAAGTACCATTCCCTGTGTCACGGGAGGCGTTTTCACCCCAGTACAAACAACCTAATTTATGCTTCACTGCCTGTCATCTGTTGTATAACCAGTACCAATATTTCTTAAATAAAAAGGTGCCTGAGCCATTACCGCCGATTTAATTTGTTGGACTGGTGTGGTGTTGATGAACCAGACTAGCTCGTGGCGTTCGAAACTCCGTCAAAGGCACCATAAATACAACGCAACAAACACGACGAGTTTGATAGAAGGATGGACGCCAAGTGAAAACACAAGCATTGTTTTAGAACTCGATCTGCGATCGAGTTAAGTCTTGAATTATTGAAAGGGTTAATCTTTCTTTGTTGCGTTGTATTTATGGTGCCTTTGACGGAGTTTCGAACGAAAGAATCAGAATGATGAAGCTTTAGTAAAAAAAAATATAAAAAAAATTATTTAGTTGGTAATTAGGTTTTTGACCGAGTTGATAAAGTTAATTAATTTTAGTTTTAAACAGGATTAATATTTTTGAAAAATATTTTTTGACTGAGTAAATGAAAGGGTCTTTTCTTGTTTTTAGTTTTACTAGTCAAGGCATTCTCAAGGCGCAAATCCATACAAAACCGTCCATTTACATCCATGTTCATTTGTTCAAGAGTCTTTTTCTCAAATTTCAAGGTGGAGAAGCAAAATCCATTCATGACCGGAGCCAAAATGCCAAAGCTCGAGGATGCAACAAGACTAAGAGGGCCCTAAGAGTGAAACCCCACACATGAAACCCACCACCACCACCACCACCACGGCACCACCACCCTCCAAAACCCATGCGGGAGACAAACCACATTCATAAACACTGTTACTTCAAATACTGTTAGCATATGTGAATAAGCTGACCCCATCACCGACACCGTTTTTCTTTTTCTTTTTTAACAAATTGCGTCCCGCCCTCTTATTTTATTGCTTTTCTTGACTGTACATGCCACACCACATGCTCTGTACCGCACTTAAATATCGCGCCATCCCTCATCATTTAGAGCCTCCTTCCAAGAAACTAACCTCCCTTGCCCCTCCTTTAAAGTCCCACTCTCTTCATCACCCTCCTTTCTATACGCACCAGCACTGCTAAAACAAGAGGCAAACCAAAGAGTCTTAATAACTTTGTCATCTGGCTCCAAAATGCCGCTCAACTTAGGGTGCAAACCTGCAGTACTCTGCACGTTTTTGTGTCTCACAGTGTCCATTCTTTCAGTTGTGAAAGCTGAAGATCCTTACAGGTTCTTTGACTGGAATGTTACTTATGGTTTCATCTACCCTCTTGGTGTTCGTCAACAGGTTTGTCCAAATCTCATTGATTTTACTGCCCTTTCTTTTGATCTCTACCATTTAAGTTCTAGCTGATGCTGATCTGGTTCTTTATTGTTAAAAGGGTATTCTTATCAACGGACAATTCCCAGGCCCTGATATTCACTCTGTTACCAATGACAACCTCATTATCAATGTCTATAACAGCTTAGACGAACCTTTCCTCCTCTCCTGGTAAGATCTCTCGTGAACTTTCCCTTTCTGGAAATAATATTTGCACTTATTTTTGGCTTCCTGCTTTGAAAAAACAAATCTACCCTAATCCTTCCTTCGTTTGTCACAATTCTATACATGGCCACGTCTGTAATCCTAGGACCGACCCCATTATCAATCTCTTAAATATTCATTTAACTAAGAGAAGACCGTCTTTCACATTGCCATTTCTCTGTTTTCTGTACATCCTTTTGGTCTCGTGTGAGTGCTGATGAAAGCATCTATTATATAATTGATGGAACTTTCTGCGCTATTAGCGCTGTAATTTGTGCCAAAAGTAATCATAATCTAAGCTCGAAACTATAATGCTAAACTCTCTCCATTAGTAAAAGATCCAAAAATTGTTTATTGTTATCACATGTATGTCATTGTCAGAGAATTAAGGCTGTGAGATTTTCAATAGCCACTGTATCTATTTGTTAACCTACCGTATTTGATCACTAACTATCCGTGTGGTCAATTTTAGTTAGCTGTTATCCACTAGGGAGGTTAGAGGATTGAATAGAGTCCACTGAGTGTGCCATGTGGACCTTTGCCATTGCAAAAACAATTACGGTGGATTCAATGGCATTCATCTAAAGTAATATTATTTTAATTTTTTTAAAAATAATATTATTTTAAATTTATAAAATTTTTTAAATAATTTTATTTTGAGTTTATAAAACTTTAAATGGAATGTTTATCTATAAGCTTTTGAGTGGTTTCTAGATTTATTTTATAGATGTTATTAGTTTGAATTTTATAAATTTATAAATTTTAGGATCATTAAAAACTTATATAATTGTTAATTTTAAAGTCAATATAATTAATTAAGATACACGCAAATTAATTTAAATACCCATATTAATCAAATAAAAAATATATATAATTTGAAACCTCATCCAGGCCAAGTAATAAGTCAGTAAGTCAGTAGATTAACCTTCCGGTAATCCTTAGCATTTCTAAGATGTACTATATTGATTTCCCAGAATCAGTTCTGGGTTTGGAATTTGATCAGCTTATTAATTATATTTTAGACATTTAGAGAACCGGCACATATTGCGTGACAGCGCCTGCTTCATAATGTAGACAGCCAACACATTTATCAGCATGCACCGAGAAATGCATGTGCCCAATCATGTAATGGTGGGCTCATTTATTTACTTGACATTTCTCCGAATCCTATATTTTGTAATGGTAAATTTACTTGTGGAATTTGTTTTGTGTCTGTAAAAACAGGAATGGAATTCAACAGAGGAGAAATTCATACGAGGATGGTGTTTTTGGAACTACATGCCCAATTCCTCCAGGAAAGAACTTTACATACATCCTCCAAGTCAAGGATCAAATAGGAAGTTTCTACTACTTCCCATCCCTTGGATTCCACAAGGCTGCCGGTGGATTTGGAGGAATTAGAATCCTCAGTCGACCACGAATTCCGGTGCCTTTCGATGATCCTGCCGGCGATTACACCATTCTTATTGGAGATTGGTACATGTCCAATCACACGGTAAACATTAACCCCTACAATCTGTTAATCTTGTTTTAATGATGTTCATTTTACTAATAATTTTTCGCATATATCCCATGTTGAGATCTTTGAAGGAGGGTTTCAGAAAAATTAATATCAATATTGTCATTAGCTTTCTTAAAATTGGGAGAGGGTAGAGGTTTTTGGGAGTTTGTTCATCTGTTGGCTTTGAGCTTGTGTCGGCACCGGTAGGGCATGCTTATGCCATATTCTATATTTGTCATGTTACCTGTTGTCTTTAGACAGCCTGCCCTGGAGGGCCTGGAATTATTCTTAGCAGAAAAGTGCAAGGTTCAGGAACACGTTTGCTATCTGTCAAAAAAAGAAAAAGAAAAGTAAAGAACACGTTTGCTTGATGAGAGCCCTCGATAAGGTTGTTTCTGGGAATTGTGTTTTTAAAAATTTTGAATTTTTTTAAATAATTTTTTTATATATTTTTATATGATTTTGATTTGTTGATGTTAAAAATAATTTATAAAAAATAAAATAATTTATTTTAATATATTTTTAAATAAAAAATATTTTAAATCATTACTATTATCATATTTCAAAACATATTTATAGTATATTAACATACCATAGTTACAGCTCGTTAAGATCATGATCAAGGGACTTTTTTCATGTAAGCTCAAGTTAAAAAAAAACATCAATTCTAACTCATTTATTTTTTCCACACTCAAGTAAAGTTTTGAGTCGACCATCATGCTAGAGTTAGATATTTTATCGCACTAGGCTTAGATATTATAAATAGAGATTAGATATTTAAAAGTGTTTGTTTTTATATTATAATATATTTTAAAATATTTTATAAATTATTTTTTATTTTAAAATATATAAATTTATTTTTTAAAGATGTTTTTTAAATATTTAAATATATTAATATTTAAAATATAAAAATATATTATTTTTTTATATATTTTTAATTAAAAAAATCTTTTCAGAAACGTTCTACACATCCACACAAAACACAAACTGAGATTCGTTGCTTCATTGGCAAGGGTGCCAGCTGAGAACAGTGTTGCTTTTGTCACAAACGTCTTCAGCTGGGCCTAATCTGTGCGTGTTGTCTCAGCAAACCGTACATGCTGAATAAATCCAATGTGAATCCCAGCTGTCTATTTAGTTACTTTTTTAGAAAGTCCAACGAGACACGGGCCGTGAGTTTTGTCTAGTCATGCATGTGCTTCCACATAAGTTGCCCTCTAACATGGGCTGGCACATGCTTGTTGGAAATCCAAAAAACTCATTAAATTTCATGTTTTGAAATTCTAGTTAGAAGATCCGGTATAAAAGGTCAACTAGCTCGAGTCATGTTAATGAAAAAACTTGAATTTTTTAAATAAAAATAAAACAGTTTTATTTTGATTTTTTGTTTAAAAAGCTAAAATAATATCATTTTAAATGTTTATTTTTTTAAAAAAATCCAGTTAACTCGATCCTATCCTATCCATAACTAAAGTCTTCTTTCTTTTTACCTCTTGAATAATAAATATGCTGTATTAGAGTAATAACGGGTGTCCATTTGTGTGTGTATAGAAATTGAAGGCTATATTGGACAGCGGCAGGAAGCTCCCATTCCCTAATGGAATCCTCATCAATGGTCGTGGACGCGGTGGCTATTCACTCACTGTTGAACAAGGTAGCCTTTTGGACTGCCAATCTCCTGAAGCCAAAATTTATGGCACACACAAAAATCAAAGGCAGTAATATATTTACCAATTATGCATGACATGTTCTTGACTATCTGTTACAGGAAAAACTTACAGGCTGAGAATATCAAATGTTGGGTTGCAAAATTCCCTCAACTTCAGGATTCAAAACCACAACGTGAAGTTGGTAGAGGTGGAGGGAACACATACTCTCCAAACTACCTACTCCTCTCTCGATGTTCATGTTGGCCAGTCTTATTCTGTTCTATTTACAGCTGACCAACCTGGCCAAGACTATTATATTGTGGTTACCTCTCGTTTCACTGCTCCAGTCGTCCTCAACACCACTGGTATTCTACACTATAGCAACTCTGCTGGCCCAGTCTCTGGTCCATTCCCCGGTGGACCAACCACACAAATTGACTGGTCACTCAACCAGGCCCGCTCTATCAGGTATATTCCAATCCCTTCCAGCAAGCAACATGCTCATTGAGCCAAGTTTAAGGCATTTGGGTCCATAGCTAAAATTTTTAGTTCTTGCTGCATTATTCCCTTGGCTGCAACGATAGGCAATGCTGTCGCTTTAAGGGTGCATGAATGTAGGGCACAAAGTCACGTTGGTATGTTTTTGCTGTCTACATCACTCTGATTACACGTGCTCATTTCAGGACTAATCTTACTGCAAGTGGACCAAGGCCAAATCCACAAGGTTCATACCACTATGGAATGATCAACACTACCAGAACTATCATAGTGGCAAATTCAGCTGGTCAAGTCAATGGCAAGCAGAGATATGGAGTCAATAGCGTTTCCTTTATTGCACCAGACACTCCCATGAAGCTCGCAGACTACTTCAAAATTCAGGGAGTTTTCAAGGAGAATAGCATATCTGACAGACCTTATGGTGGAGGATTGTACCTGGACACGTCAGTTCTGACTCTTCCTTATAGAGCATTTGTGGAAATTGTATTCCAAAACAATGAGGACATTGTGCAGAGCTGGCACCTTGATGGTTACAGTTTCTTTGTTGTTGGGTAAGCACGTAGTTGACATTTATTTTCCTCTGTCTCTATATGATCATATCTTCAGGTTGTAATGATTAAAGCACGTCAGAAAATCTTGTGAGCTTGGTTTATTGAGACATTTCTTCCAAACTTTTGTGATGCAGTATGGATGGAGGACAGTGGACAACAGCTAGCAGGAATCAGTACAATCTTCGCGATGGAGTTTCTCGATGCACTATTCAGGTACGACGAGAAATCTCATTGTTTTCCTAATCAAACTGTTCTGCTTCTATAACCAGAAACGTTGATTCAAACAGAAAGTAAGGTTAAGGATTTGATATTTACTTGTATGATGAGTGCAGGTATATCCCAAGGCCTGGACTGCTATATATATTCCGCTCGACAACGTGGGGATGTGGAACTTGAGGACAGAATTCTGGGCACGTCAATACCTCGGTCAACAATTTTACTTGCGAGTTTATACAGATTCAACCTCACTCAGGGACGAATACCCCATTCCAAAGAATGCACTTCTTTGTGGTAGGGCAAGTGGTCGACACACAAGACCTCTGTAAGCTAGCTCTTCACCGAAGGAGCCACCAATCAGGCCGGTGAGTATGTCTAGTTTCGGAGGACGAAGAGTAGATTCTTGCATCTCATCTTCGCTGTTGAGTTGCTTTACTTAGGCTACGAGTATCAAATGAAAAGCTTGTATGGCTATAATTCCAACTGATCTCAGCTCGAGGTCGCATTCTTTTTCCCCTAATGATTGTATTCTCTTCTATATTGGTTAAGTTCTCATACATTATTTATATTTTTATTTAAAGCCAGCTAATTCTCGAAGCTGGCTGGGGTAATTAGTGTGTGTTTGTATCATGCATTGGATCAGTTGACTCTTAATACTATATTAATCTCTTCTCTAACTCCTTTATGTTTGTGGTGAAGGACTAAGGAGATTCCAAAAGCAGAAATCATATTTACTTTCAATTAAGTTAATAATTAAAATAATTGATAATGATTTTTCATTTGACAGCATTGTAAAAAACATGCAAACCCAAATTCCTACCCTCCAAAGTAGAAATAAATCGAATATAATAAGGGTTGCAGGGAAGCGCCTTAGGTCGTCCATATTCAATATAAGCCTTAATTAAGACCATATGTGAGTGTGGAGCTCGCATTTTCACTTTTGATTTATTATTAATGTTCTATATGACCCATTTATTCTTGAAAATTGTCTCCAACCCCCAAAATCGTTATATCTATATGGAGTTCATCCAGAGTCTAGTCCAGGCTGAATTTTTTTTAACCAATTAGAATTCATTCAAAACAATATTGTTTTATTAAGAAAAATAATTGAAATAATATTATTTTAAAATTAACCTATCATTCTAATAATTCGAATTTTTAGTCGGATCTGATACCAGACAACCATGATTTTATCCCTTTGCAAGCTAGAATACCATTAATGGAGCCACCATTTTATTAGGCAGGGAAGTTTCTCTAGTTTCCAAGGAAATGTATAAAGAGGAGAGTTTTGAATCTCACTCTGTCTTTTGGGTACTTAACTTTACTTTAAGCGGTATGTGTAAGATATTGTGATGTATGATGATTTTTAAGAATATATTTTTTATATTTTATTTATTTTTAATATAAACACATTAAAATTATAAAAATATATATAAAAAATCAATTTAATACCTTTAAATTAAAATTCATTTTTAAAACACTTTTAAAAACAAAAGTTACCCCAATAAAAAATAAAATGAGATGGAGGAGCTTGTGCGGCTAGAACTTCATAGAACTCAGGTCGAGGTCACATTCTTTTCTACTGATGATTGCATTTTCTTCTATATTTGTTAAAGTTCTGATACATTATACATTATACATTACACACACACACACATATATAAAATTCTAAAAATGCATCTAAAAATTAATCTTTCCTTTATAATGACTGGTGGTGACTCATATCTACTCCAATGTTAGCCAATCCATCAACATAAGAATTGGTTCCTGTACACATGGGTGATAGAAAACATGCTTGATCAAACTAGCATAATAGCCTTATGAGCTTACTCATGCACATGGATTGCAGTAGTGTTTACCGAGGAGTTAATTGGTTTTTGTAATAAGTTGTGAGTGATTTATTTTTTGTTATTTTTTTATAATGTGCATGGCGTGTTGTGGGTTGCTAGATTGTTTGTTGTCAGTTGGTGGGCTATTATTTTTCTAATTTGTTTAGTGCAAAGGGGTTGATAATTAGATATAGGCCTTACTTGTGATATACCCGGTTGCATGATTGTTTTTGAAAGAGTGTTGGTCTGGTATAGTTGGATGAGATTTTAATTGATTGTGTATAGGATGACAATGATTTTTTTGTTGTTTCTCTTTGTTCTGGGCATGTATAAGTACTTTATCACCGCGCTGAGTTGATATAAGTACCATGTGATTGCGTTGAGTTGTTTATTTTAATTATTTTTTTTTGGATTTTGTTAGATTCAAAGCGTTTGAGATTGATTGGAGTAGTCATGCTTTTTTATTTATTTATTTATGTTAAACATGCTACTCTTAAACATGCTGGGTTGCTAAACCCAAGAAACTTAAGTCTTGCAAGTTTTGCCATAGGTCTGTTAGGGGTTGATTATTATTATAGTTATTATTGTTAAAATTATTTATATAATTATTAATAAATCCAAAAAAATATATTATTACAATTAAATAAAAAACATAAATTTGATTTGAAGAGTAAAATTAAAAATTATAAGAACCTAGATCAAACATGTTTAATATTATGAGGTGGAAATCATTGGGTCAACACCAAGGGAGGCTTCCTGCACAAGGGTATTAATATTATTATTAATAAATTTGAAAAAATATTATTACAATTTAAAAAAATTATAGATTTGATTTGAGGGGTAATAACAACAACAACAACAATAATAATATATCATATTCAAGATTTTTGGGTCAGACATGGGTGCCAATGTGGATCTGTTACAACAGCCAGATCCAAGTCTCCTAAACCTGACAAATTATCAAGTCTAATTTGAATATTAAAACTTTTAACTACTATTACAATAATAATTTATATTATTTACGAATCAATCCACAGCAAGAACAATAATCTATCTAGGGCATCATTTACAAAAAAAATAATTTTTTTGCTAAATTTTATTTTTTGGTATGTTTTGGATCGTTTTGATACGCTAATTTCAAAAATATATTTTTTTTAAAAAAATAACATTTTAATATATTTTAGCATAAAAAATATTTTAAAAAATAACCGCAAACACTTCCGGACTTGAAATCTCTCTCTAAAACCTAATATGAGTTAGTATGCAGGCTGCAAATCTAACTCTAGCTGCTCCAGAAACTCGTGTCCATCGAGCCATGCCATCTCAAGCCAAGCTGAATTTTACTGCCCATAATTCAGCTATAATGGCGTTCCCCAGCCCACACAATCAGCAAACCCAGACACAAAACAAAGACAAATGACAAAACAAAAACCTTATTATTATAAGAAACCCACTTGTTTATGTTAAACCATTATCGTTGTTGTTCAACGTAATTTATGGATAGATAAAATGACCCATAGATTGACTCTGTGACTTGTGTAGGGGGTTGAGATGGGACTAAAATCAGTCTTGAAAACTATAGGTTAAACATTGGTAGACCCGCAATCAATAGAAATATATCCATGGGAAGAAGAATGCATCGCTTTCATCTCGATGTTTAGACAGTTCTTCAATCTCTTAATTAGGCTCACAGTAGATATACATTAACATCCTTACTTAACAGTACTCCCATAAAAGACCAATGTTGTAATATAAAATATGCATGGGCTTGGAGTAAGGTGGTGAGAAAAGTTGAATAACTGCGATGGGGTGGGTTTTGTGAAGCGATGATGACGCGTAGAAAATGGATCAGGAAGTGCAGCTCACCCGTCAGCCAGACAAATAGTCTAAAATTAGTTAGGTATTAGATTTATTTATAAATAATTATTAGTTTAAATTTTTTAAAATCATTAAAAATTTGTATAGTTGTTAATTTTAAAATTTATAAAATTAATCGAAAAATACATAAATTAATCTATATATTCATGTTAATGAAAAAAAAAAAAACCACACTACTCTATAAGCTATAATTAGAAGCTGATTATATTAATACATGCATGGGAATCTGTGAGCTAGAACAAGATCATGATCAAAGTGTTGAGTATCTGCCATCAAAGTCTCCTTAATTTGAGAACTAAACCAGAGAAACGTTGCATACGCAGAGTCGTACCGAGTCACCAAGCCAGCTGCCTACTCGCCAAACTCAATAAACAAAACAGTATCATAACAAGGAAATAGACAGACATGCTTCGATATGCCTAAGAAAACAAGGAAGAGAGACAAGGTTCTTTGCCTCAAAATATGCAGTAATGGGTTATTTCTTTTAAGTGGCAATTGACGTGCCATAATCACAGTTAATTAAATTAAATTATTAATGATAACAATAAAAGTATTAAATTAATAATAGTTATATTTTTAATTGTGTTAAATTAGATTAATTCATTCCTTTATTTTCTTAACTTAAGCCAGTCCACGTTGCTAGATCCTAAATAAACTGTTCAGGTCAATCTAAATTTTATAATTAAAAATAAATTTATTTTATGTTTTTCTGTAACTTCAATAAATCATTTTTTATCAATTATTTATGTAATAATAACCAAAATCAACCTAACAAATTAAAAAAAAAAAGAGCAGCGAGTAGTAGGGCCACTTACAATAGGTTCAGGGGAATTTCTACTTCACTACTGAATTTCAAATAAAAAACTACTCGTTTCCGTAACAAGACTGTGAATAACTTAGCTTTAGGTAGCTGTTAAAGGCACGC
The DNA here is from genome assembly GCA_033617975.1 of Populus alba x Populus glandulosa. Taxonomy (NCBI): domain Eukaryota; kingdom Viridiplantae; phylum Streptophyta; class Magnoliopsida; order Malpighiales; family Salicaceae; genus Populus; species Populus alba x Populus glandulosa. The sequence goes on along the minus strand of CM066147.1, from coordinate 23,109,691 downwards.
ATTTCGATTTTTCAACCACTCTCTATTAATTTATATTTTTAGTATCCCTTCAGTCATCATCACCAGTTCCTCAAAAGGTCCGTGAGCGAACGGAGTTCTAAAAAATTTCGATGGCAGACAATTCCCGCTTCGACCATGATCTTGTTCTTGCTCACAAATTCCCCGAGGTATGTCTGCTTTCTATTCCTATGATATCTCTCCAAGGTTTTCGACTGAATTTAATTTGTTATTGGTTGCATATATTCCCGGTGGATTGGCAGACAACATTTACATACACCGAAAGGTAGAGAGAGAGATGTCTTGACATATTCAATCATATTTTAGGGCTTTTTTTAATCGAATTTAAAAGGGAAAATTTTTACCTGTTTTTTGAGCAGAGATGCAGCGGTCTATGCCTTGGGTGTCGGAGCTTGTGGTCGGAATGCGATTGATTCCGATGAGCTGAAATATGTTTATCATGAAAATGGGCAGCAATTTGTTCAGGTAAATTTAAAATCTTTAGTCTGAATGGTAGTTTTCTTATTTTACTATGAAATTATTTAATAAAGATAGGAGAATTTACTGTCTTGTATTTGGATTTGTAGGTTTTGCCAACATTTGCTGCCTTATTTTCACTGGGATCATTGACAAATGGTAGTATTGATTTGCCAGGCTTACAGTAAGTAGTGACAGAATCTAAGAGTGTGAAACTTGCTCTCGAATATTTTGTTTGTTAATCTTCTTTTAAGCCATTCGGGTCTTCTAAAGTTCACTGGAAATGAATTAGTATATGTGTGAACACATGTGATGGCCATTTATGGTTTTCGTGGTTGCCAGATATGATCCGCGTCTTCTGTTGCATGGACAACAATATATACAGATTTACAAGCCATTTCCTTCGAGTGCATCTGTAAGTCTTCTAGTTGAAGCGCTTGTGCAGCCTGAAACACTACATGCTCAAATTTGATAATTGTGCTGTACTGGTGGTTTCTCGTCTTCCTTTGATTACTTGCGGAGTGTCAATTACATGGTTTCTTGTAGTTTTGGATTTGTTTTCTCTAAGTCTATTTTCGTTTTGTAACTTATTTTCATCCCTGATGCAGCTAATTAATAAAGTAAGTCTTGCCGGGTTGCATGACAAAGGTTTGTATTCACTGGCAGAAAATCTTTTGATTGAACAACCCACTGGAGATTATGTTTTTATTTCAAGTACGAATGAGTAGTCTCAGGGTGGAGTTTTGTTACATGAATAATGACTGGGAAAACCTAGATAAAAGTCGGAATCTCACAATTTGTAATGAGTATCCCATTTGAAAGTTCACCTCTTTTATGAAACATAGAAGCATGATGGTTGAGGCTAGATTGTGATTACTGTTTTCCTCTCTTGATACAAATTTTAGGTAAAGCAGCTATTCTCGAGCTGGAAACCAAAAGTTATGAGAAACAATCTGGTGAATTATTGTGTATGAACAGGTGATCTCATTTTTTCTAAAAAATTTATGATCCCTTGCTGCCATGCTATTGAGTCTGATGGGATTATAATATTTCACTCTCCAGATCAACTATTTATCTCCGGGGTGCTGGAGGCTTCTCAAACTCATCCCATCCGTATTCCTATTCCAACTACCCAGAGAACCAGGCTGCTGCTCCGAAAATTCCTAAAAGTCAACCTTTTGCAGTATTCGAGGATTGTATTCAACCATCTCAGGCATGTAGTGCAGATCCATAGTTGTTGTGCCTTATCAACTGTTTCACTATGCTTGCTATATAAGTTATAATTAAAAATAATAATAATAAATAGATAGATAAAACTGAAGTTTTGGGAACATGTTATGTAGGTGACTCTAAAATGACTTCTTTGTTTAGATTTTGAACACAAGATACTTACATTCTTCAGTATGTCTCGTATTGTTTTGTAGGCTTTGCTGTATAGGCTATCTGGTGATTACAATCCTCTGCATTCAGATCCTATGATTGCTGAAGTTGCCGGGTTCGTATCCCTCTCAATATTTATTTTTATTTCTTGGGTTCATGTGCTTTTCCAACCATGTTTTCATAGCATCAGGAATCAGAGTTGGTGAGAGGGGATCATTTTTTCCTCAATCACTTACCATTGATTATTTTAAGGAGACATCTTTATTTATTGGTCGCAGATCAGAATACTGTATTCATTAACTCGATATCTCTAATGCTTTTTGCATTTTCATTCTTCAAATTCATTTGATATCTCAGAGTACAATAGGGCTTAACCACACAAACACCATGTGATTTTTTCTCCATTTCTGCTGTGTGAATTGGGATTGAAGCTCTGATTAATTTTGACTGCTTTCCTTTTCTGGTCTTTACAGTAGCATTTGCTTACACATCTCTCTGGCATCCTAAGCTGTATCTATGCCCATACCAATCTTGTTTCTTTTTTACATGTTGAAGATTCTCGCGTCCAATATTGCACGGATTGTGCTCACTTGGATTTGCAGTTAGGGCAGTCATCAAATGCATCTGCAGAGGGGATGCAAACATCATCAAGACCATATCAGGCCGGTTCCTTTTGCATGTGTACCCCGGCGAAACTTTGATCACTGAAATGTGGCTTGAAGGTTCAAGGTAAAACTGCATGTTCTGCCATAACCCAGTATTGTTTATTCAACATCAAGTGTAACTCGTTCCATCCACTCAAGTAACTGAAATTGGTTCTTCAGGGTCATTTATCAGGCAAAGGTGAAGGAAAGAAACCGGGCAGTGTTATCTGGTTTTGTAGAGCTCCATGTGACCCCATCACTGTAAATTCATTTGATATACATTGAACGAGCTGTATGGTTTGAATAATTGTTTTTAGACATTGCTGCTGCGATAAAGAATGTAATCAAATAAAAGCTTCTCAACTTGTATTGATTTGACTCATGAACAGCAGCCCCATTTGCATTGATGTCTCCTTCTATTTCCAATGAACTGATTCATCAATGTCATTCTTCACTGTGTCTCGGCACCAACGACTTCGAGTATGTTTGGCAGTGTGGCAGCGGTTGCGTTTCAAATAATTTTTTGTGTTGAAATGCATGCTAATGATGTTTTTTTATTTTTTAAAAATTATTTTTAATATTAGTACATTAAAACAATTTAAAATATACAAACTGTATTAAATTTTAACAAATAAATAAATAAATTTTATGGAAGGAGGTTTTAACCGCATTTTCAAATGCTTTCTTCACGAAGATGGAACTTCCATGTCTCTTGCCTGCTAGAATACTATAGCTGGCTGTTTTATTAGACAGAGAAGGGTGCAAATAGATGATGCCATCACCACAACATTTTTGGCTCTACGCACTCTGTCCACCATATGTATTTTTATGTTAGAAATTTAATTCAACATGTCATCAATCACTCTGATAATGGTAAGAACATAAGATAACTCAGCAGGCAGATAATTACTTCACGGATTAACGGGTGGTCAATCAATTCGGTTATAAAATTTGGCTAAACCTCGAGGATTAATCCGACTCAAAACCTGTTTGGTTAATTTAATGATTCATAGCTTTCGAATTGGTTTTTTATTTATTAAAATAATATTCGTTTTTTTTTTTAAAAAAAAAAAACTTTAAAAACAAAAACGATAATATTTTAATTAAGAAATATTATTTTAATAAAAAATTAAAATTTAAAAAATAATGTTATTTTAATAAAAAAACAAATTAGGTAAATTTATGGAGTTTATCCTGATTAAACCTGGGTTAGGTTTTATAACTGTGGGTTAATGTAAACTGCTAAACAAACCTGGTTCTGCCACGTGACAGTTCTGTGATTTGATCAGACGGCTGCATAAAGTTCAGCCCGCTTATTAAAAAGCTTACCCTGCTCTCACAAACACCTCGCTATTTCCTCTGCACTCTTCGCTTTTTTTTTTTTTTTTTTTTATTAACAGAATCCAGAGAGTAGCGAGAGGGAGACTGCCGCCAAGAGAAGAAGAGCTCGTTTCAAATGTCTAGCGAGACTGAAGCTGCGCAATTTAGCAACGGCACCGATGCGGCGCAAGTTATCTCTCCAAACGATGATCACCGCGTCACCCCCGGCGATGATGAGATACGGCACCTCAACGACGCCGTTCGTTCTTTGCCTTCTCATGCTGTCAAAGACCTGCTCTCCGCCGGGGTTCGTACTTTCATCTAAAAATCTCCTCACTTACCCTTAATTAGGGTTTCCTCTATAAAAGAATAATGTTCCTCACAAGATTTTATTATGATTTAGGTGTGTATAAGATGCATATTTAGACTGTTTGGGATCCGTGATCATGCTTATTTTCGCTCCTCTTTATCGCCTTCGGTGATGTGTAATATTCTCGGAGAGGGAGACTCAAGTAGTTCTGAATCCATGGAATCAGAACTCGAACCAGAAGTGTGCAGAATTTGTTTAGGTATCTTACAGTTTACTTATCGCGATGAAAAAGAAATGCTGGTGAAAAGAAAGAATGGTGATGAGTTAGCTGCATCAATTGCTGAGCTAATAGGGCAAGAAGGACATCAAATTGATGGTTTTTCTCTTGAAGTTTCAACACCGCCTATTATCTTCGAAAATGAACAAGCTGTTAGGTAAGATTTTTATTTTTTAAACCCTAAAAAAGGCACTAAAAATGTTGATATTTATTTATTTTGAAACTATAACAGTCATGTTATAAATGCATGTAAAGCTGTTTGGATTTATCTACGTTGTAGATTATACATGAAAAAGAAGTATGGATCGGAGCTTTGGTTCCAAGAAAGGCTTTCTGAATGCATTTCTACAAAGGATGCCTTGAAGTTTGCGATTGTGAATCCCCTTGAAATAATATTGGTAAGTTGAACTTGGCATTTTTGTAATAACCATGAATATGAATTAGACGGTGCGGTGATCTCTATACGCCATCCCATTCTTTTAATACAATTACTGTTAATTTGTCAAGTTTGTTCGTGTATTATCCAGTAATAGGTTTGTTTACTTGTTTTTTTAATTATGGTAATTAACTAATTGATTGACCCTATCAATCCATTCTCGCAATAGTGGTGTAGACTTGCTAACGTAGGGGATTCTTTCTTATTTGATAATGATAGTTATAGGGATCGGATTTTTTGCACAGTTAGAAACTGTAAAATGTAATGAAACTCTTGCTTTTATATCCTATTGTTCATGAATTCTTTTTCCTTATGAAAATTCCTATAAAATCTTGACTGTCATGATGCATTGAATGAAGCAGAGTTTTGAAAAGATGAGGATGTACTTTTACTGCAGACTGAAAATTGTTTTAGCTCAATTAATCTTTAATTATGTTGAAGCTTTGCAGGATGTTAAATCTGGCCCAAGCTCTGTCCGCATCCGTTTGACGTACACTGAAACTAAGCAATCAATCATACCTTCGAAATCAGTGGACGGGAATGGGGGTTCGAAGAGAAGAAAAACAGGCATGCGAGTTTGTTTACATGTAAATGAACTGTTGTTTAGTTGTAAATGGCCATTTCTGCCTTGGTCATCCATTGCAGTTAATCCTTTAATATTTTCTGTACTTGTCTTCATAATGATGATTCCCTGTTTACCTGAAACCCAATGCATCTGGCTCAGAATTTTGTACATTTTAAATGCACAACAACTGTAATAATAGTGAATAATCATCTGGCAGTGATGCTCTTCAGCGAATTGTAGCCCCTGGATTAATAATTTCAACACCTTTTTACTTCAGCTCCTTCTATATCTATACAATATGACATGCTTAATACATGTGTAAAAACTTGGTGTCTGAACTGATATTCTCTATAGTCTACACACTTTCTAAAGCGCTGTGATGTCAACAGTTCAACTTATAAGCTTCATTTTTCTGGTCAGTCTATTAGTTGAGGTTTGGATGCTCGTGTAACTTGATCTGTTTATGCAGGGACAAACAATGGTTTGGACACTGTTCATGTTGAGCTAGTGGGGAATGGAACTGGTTGTTGTGATTTATCATTGGGTCAAGGAAGTCCTGCCTCTGGAAGGTCTTCTACTGGTTTGGCCGAACATGAATCTTCTGAATGCTCCAACTTCCCTCTAGAGAGGGTAATGTTCTTCCTCATTTTATCCTGCAGTCTCAACTTCAATGGGGATTGGTCTGGTTACTTGCCCATAGTCAATTTAATGATATTGAAACTTCTATGCACCTAATTTTGAAATTCGTGGTTGTTAAAATCTCAAGTAAAAAAATGGGATTACCTGGTACACCCAGAATTAGATCTACAAAGAATTTGAAGAATGCTCTACCTTTTAGCTTTTTTGCATGAGATGGCTGCTTCATAGTCTTGAACCCTGCACCCTTGTGTTTGCAAGTGAAACTTTGAAATCCTTAGCAGTTTATTTTATTTTGAAGGTTGAAATTACTAAACATTAGCAAATTCACTCTTGTGCGTGTCATGTCAGAATTCTTTTGGTAGAATTTATTGTTTGTGTGAACAAGGTTATTTTTCTGCCACTGTTGGCTTAGATGTGGTGATGGTGCTTATTGGGCTTGGATATTCTGTCTTTCCAGGTCAATGAACCCTGCCACTTGGTTTTCCAATGCCACAGGACACCTATCTATTTTGGTGGGAGATATCTGAAGGTTAGTTGACTGTTATCGGAAATTTGTTGGAAAGACTTAACTGAGCATCTCAGTAATTGAGTTACTGAAGGAAATTTTTTTTACATTGCTTTGTAAGGAAACAACCTTTTGCACTGGCGAGGATGACACGGCATCTTAAAAATAAACTTTACATCCCTTACAGTTAGCCATGGAGAGCATAAGAAATTGATGAGCAGAAAAGTCAATTTTAGTTGTATTAACAAGGAAATAATGGAATGAGTTAGGAAGTTCTCAAGTCGCCATTTTGAGTTTACTATTGCATGACACATCATGATGCCACTTGTAATCAAAAGGACTTTACATGATATTGCAGGGGAAAGTGAAACATTTAACATGTTTAAAAGATGAAAATTCTATGTGAGGTACAATATTTGACACGGAGAATCATCAGGTGTACTGATTTATCATTAAATTATGTGCAATCACATGATTGCTATACATATTGCAGTTCTCTAGAAATGTGAGTCAAACTCGTTGGATCATCGATGATGAAAGAATGGGAGAAGCATCCATTGAGGTACTGCCTACTTCTGCCAATGGACGTACCCATCCCTATATTTTTTATTATGAAATGATGAGTGAGAGCTAACAGTTCTTCTGCTATTCTATAGGAGATAATAGGTGGCCACATTCGTCCAATGTGTCAAGGTGACAGTTACAAGTTTCATGCTGCTGGTAGAGAGGATATCGATGTACCTAAGATCCGCTCTTGTAATTGTGCACTTGAATTCAACAAATATTGTTCTAATCTATGAAGCTTCTGTTCCCAGGTTCGGATGTTGGGTTCAGGCAGGCCTTTCCTGGTAGAGGTACAAAATGCACGCGAGGTCCCATCTAAGGCTCTGGTAAAAGAAATAGAAACAAGGATGAATAACTTGGAGAATAAATTGGTGAGCTTATTACCAAATCTGTGTTTGTCCTCCCCCTTTTGTTTTGTTTTTCCATTTTTCATGTTATTCCACGTCTTATGCTATGCTGTAGGTGGGGGTGAAAAATCTTAGTCTAGTAACCAGTCACAGCTGGGACTTGATGCGTGAAGGGGAAGCAGAAAAGCAGGTTTTTTTCACCTCCTTTTGGCTTTTGTATCTGACTTTGATTGTTTGTACTTTATGATTTGAGATGAAAGTGTTAGATACAGTTAGAAAATTAAAGCCCTAATATCAGCATCACATGTATTTCATGTAGAAGCAATATTGTGCACTGGTATGGATTTCACGACCACTTGAGGATGAAGACTTGCAGTGTATAGCTTCACACAAAGATTTGGTAAGTTATATGGGATCTTTGTTTTGTATTGCATTGAAGCATTTATTAAGTGTTATGAACCTTTGTATTGGGCAGATTTGGTATTTAAATATTTTATTGTCTTAATCCTTTTGCCAGGTTTCTGGTAGAGATTTCTTTCTAGTTATCTGATGTGCTCCATTATTTGGTTCTTTTATTCTTGGACAGAAAATTTTGCAGAGAACCCCAGTAAGGGTGCTTCACCGCCGGAGTCCACTAGAACGCGGAAAGATTATACATTGGTTAGAGTCTCTCCCATTACGTAGCATCATGTTATTCTTGTCGATCTGTGTTTGCTTTCACAATGGCTAACAGGCTATCTCCTCTCATTTCCTATTATAGGATGAAAATTGAGCAGATCACTGGAAGCTCTCAATATTTTCTGTTGCATCTATGTACCCAGGTAAAATAATTGAAACCATACCATAATTCTCTTTCCAAATACCATCCTAATAGATCTCGTTTTGAAGTGTTTGGTTTCATAGTGATAAATGAAACTAGGAATAAAACACTACAGATTGTGGTAGATTGGTAATCGAAGAAACTAGAGATGTAGCCGTGATGATGCAAATATAATTTTAAAAGTATTATGTAGAATGATGGCCCAGGATTGAATGACCTCTTCGCTACCTCACTGCTTTGAGGTCTGTGGAAAGTAATTCTCAAACCTGTATCTAGCAAGGTGGCGCTAATGATGATGCTTGAATCACAGGCTGGCACGTATATCAAAGAATTTGTTCACGGGGATCTAGGACGTACGCATCCAAGGTATGAAAAAACAAACAGTTTATCATTTCATCTACTGTTGCAGCTCAACTGTTAGAGTCTCACAACCTTGTCTAGTGATTATCTTATTGGTGGGAATGATGCCTAGGTTTACTTTGAGAAATCTCGTATATTTCATATTTAGTGGCTTGGTTGTCATAGACGTAGACTGGCACAACTTCCATGTATAGTTCAGCACAGCACTGCTATTAACTTGAGTAGTTTTCAACTTACTAGAGCTGTCGGTGTAGTAATATTTGTGATAGTAGAATCATTGAATTTGTTGATTAATTGACAAATCAATTTAAAAAAAAAAACAAAAACAAAAAGGTAAAGAGGTCGATAAAAAAAAGGTTCTGTTTCCGTGCTTATTTCCTTTTTTTTTCCCGTCAGTTTGAAACAAATTTCTTACCTTTGGCAGCATTGGATCGATTCTAAGATGCAGAGCAGAGATACTACAACTTGATGTTACCGACGTGAAAATGGATTGTTTTTTGGCTGAATAAGATTCTTGCGTTTATTTTGAGGTTTTTTAATTGACTATTTTCTGATTTGCAATATTTCGGAAATATCTTTATCTTAAGTTATGAGTGCCTGGGTCTTTTTTATTCTGTGCCCGTCCATGCAACATGGAGTGGTCATCTCTTATGAGTTTATTGCTCTATCCCTGGCCTGATTGAGAGTTTGTAAGAGCGACACGGGTGAATTTAAAAGGTCATTCTAAGTTTATTTTTAAGCTGAAACGATGTGTCTCATTGAGTTTTGGTTGGGTCTTAGATTGACTTGATTGAGTCAACTTCCAACCAACTTATTGTGGTTAACTTGTATATCACTGGTTCTATTTCACGGTCGAATAGTCATCCATACACCCGCTCGTGCAAAAACCAACCCATTTTATTTAGCAAAGAATCACTAAAAAAGGGGGTTATTTTAGGACTCGGACACGGTAATCAAAACTTACAATGTCACTGTTGCAAAACCCTCATAAAAGCATAATTAATTTGAAGAAATGGGTGTCCTCTTCAGGTAATAAAAAGAGCTGCGATGACAATATCTATTGATCATTTAGATCTTTCTATCAAGTGGAGGTGCTCCTTTTACATCCAAATCCGATCCTACTCGTTCCAAGAAGCATCCAACATCCTTGCCATGAAGCTATACGTATCAGCGGCTTCATCTATCTGTGGAAAAAGTGCCGAATGTCAATAGTCCGATCCCTTTTCTATATATCATTGTTCAGTCTAACAGGCCCCAGAATTTTGTGCTATAATTACCTTTTTTTTAGTTGGGCGTCCAGCTCCATGTCCAGCCTTACACTCAATGCGACCTATGATTGGATTTGTCTGAGGACTATTCTCCAAACTCGTGCACAAAATATATTGCATTGTCTGAAGACACAAGGTGGACAGATTTTGAGAAGGGCGGTATAAATGAATGCAGAAATGATACAAAATGAATGATGGATAAGACATATGACAGCCCCGACTTAATGTGAACATTTACTGTTTTGAGAACTTACAGCCAGCAGCTTCAGAGAGTGTAGTGGCACAACTCGATCATCATGATCTGCAGTCAATAGCATGGTGGGTGGGTACTGTGAAGGTTGATCGGGATGTTGTTCCCATGGTCTGCGGACATTATGCAGCGGCGAGTACCTGAGTAGGGAAAACATGAAGGTTAAAACAAGATGCAGTGTCCAGGTGTTCACTGAGACTTGTCTTCGCGAGATAGGGAATATGCGATGGTGCCAAGCAGAGAATTCAGCTTACACAAAAAAGCTCATTAACAACCAGCAAACTCTAAGATGCTATATAATGCCTGAGTTAAGTTGCTGAACGAATGCACTTAGGGAGAGGCTGGTGGTTTCATGGATATATTAGAGTGACAAAAGTTCACAATCACCACCTTTGCTGTGCACTTTAAGAAAGATGGCAATCAAAGTCGCTAAGACATGGTTTAATTTGGCGATAATACGCAAGAGCATCTACTTTGTGCTGCCACCGGTGGTTCCTAGAAGACAGGCAACTCTTATGGATCCAACCTTGCAGTGTTGGACCCGGGCTTTTAAACCAAACCTAATTGTAAACAAGGCTTTTAGAATAAGAAGATGCCACTAGATTCTTATACTGAATTCAACTCACTCACTTGATTAGCCAATCGAACTCTTCCTTCTTGTCTGAGCAGCCATAGTCAGAAGTCCATGCATGACCTAAAAAACAAAATTCAGATAAAAATCAATATATAGACGGTGGTTATTGCTTATTAGAGCCAAAGGAAGTCAGCTACCTATGGTAAACTTGTGAAATCGCAGCATGTCCATAACACCAACATGAGCCAGAGCACAACCAAAGAGGTCGGGTCGCTGCCACATAAATGTAATAAACACGATTAATACAAACTAAAATAAGTGGTGAAACTAAAATATAATCAGGCAAATGAATAGACTTTCCACCTGATTTATGCAAGCCCCAACAAGCAGCCCGCCGTTGCTTCCACCTTCAATGCACAACTTCTTTGGTTGGGTATAACCAGCAGATACGAGGTATTCAGCAGCCGAAATGAAGTCATCAAAGCAATTCTGCTTTCTCGCAAGTGAGCCCGCTTTATGCCATTCCTCACCGTATTCTCCACCACCACGAATATTTGCAATGCAGAAAACAGAACCTAAATGCCTTGTCAGAACAATTCGACTGACACTAAATGATGGTGTAATACTAATGTTAAATCCACCATAGGCATATAACAAACATGGGTGTGACCCATCCAACGTTATATTCTTCTTGGCCACAATAAACATAGGAATCCTGGTACCATCCTTGCTAGGCACAAAAACCTGAGATGAAAGCACCCAGTCAAGTAGGAAACAAATACCAACGTTTGTACATAGCGAGGACAGGAAAGGTGTATCTGTTAGATTTAATTTTCAGAAAAAAAATATCACGAAAGCTCCGCCAGAAAAAGGAGATGAGAGAGAAAAGGAGAGCATCAACTAAATAGAACAGTATAGACACGATCAAAAACTATTCCTCTGCCCCCTTGGGACACACTAGTAAAAATGAAATAAGATTATTCCTAGAAAACATTTTGTAATTTAAACTTTAAATTGATCTAGTTATAATATCAAAACACCATTTAATGCTACAAAAACAAAAATGGCGAATAGTTACCTGATTCACTTGGAACTCTGTGCGATCGAATCCTGGCACACTAATTTCACGTAATATCTTCACATCCGGAACCTCAGTGTCTAAATTGCATTGATATATTATATGAGAGGTGAGAAAGCTAGTAAACTCAATAAATACTGTACTATCCTCTCGCCGTGCAGATATCCCAGTAACCGAGCCAATATCAATTGGTAACCGATGCAGCAGGGATCCTGTTTTCAAATCCCTTATTTGTAGAACATGCTTCACATCATTCAAGTAACTCACAATCATTTTATCACCATGAACAGCATATGCTGATTCAAGAACATCTTTTTCGGATTCTGGGACGACGTCTATCCAACTACTCGGCTCCTTCAAATCTACCCGGACTATTTTATACTTAGGGGCATCTTTATTAGTCAAGAAAGTAAACAATGTGCCGTCATTTGCAATCTCATGATACTTTGCATCAAAGTTATCAACAAGCTTAATAAATGGGAGCAGGCTATTTCCTCCTTTAAAACCTTCAAGGCCATCAGAAAATGCAGACATATCACAGTAGTATACTTTGTTGACAGGATCACAGCTCTCTTCAATATATAAGAGAAGATACTGCAGAATAACATGTAAATGATGTCATCTTGGAAGAAATTCAAACAAAAATGCTTTCTTCATTCTAGTCACGTGACAAAGATGAAGCAAATAAACATTCACAATACCTTTCCATCATCAGTCACACCAGCTTCGAACATGTATTTGGGGTTTTCCAGATCTCTCCAACACAATATATCTTCAGATTGATCCGTACCCAAGAAATGGTAGTAAAGCTCATGATAAAGGTTTGAATTAGTCTCCGTCCCAGCATCTAAGTTTTCTCCCTCTCTGAACAACAAATTCAATTTTTCTTTCAATCTAAAAACCACGAGGGTTCAATTATATCATCTACTAACATCGCTGCTCAAACAATCAGGAATCCAAAATTATTTAACAGATTCATTCTTCATTCATCTCTCATTACTTATAACTAAAAAAATACAAGCTAGTTACTCTTTCTGGTCAATTAGAGTTCCCCGAATATCACTTGAAACTGTTATGTATTGATCAACTACACTCAAGCAGCATTTTACTTGAAATTTCAAGGACACGCAAAATGTTTACGTACTTGGGATTTGGATAACGGCAATAGAAAAATCCTTTGCTGTCATGCGTCCAACTAACACCGGTAAACTTAACCTGCATCATCAAATAACATTAAAAACAATAAACTCAGCCACCAACACAACCAACATCAAAATTTATCTAGGAATTGAAACAAAGCCTCACCCAATTTAAGGTATCAGCCTCGACTATCTTATCCTCCACGCGCATGACTTTAATTGTAACCCAATCACTCCCACTCGTACTAAGCCCATAAGCCAAGTACTTAGCATCCTCACTAACCGAAAACGTTTCAGAATTCAATGACACCGTCCCATCCTCACTCAGCCCATTTGGATCAAGCAAAACATCTGGCTCTCCCTCTAAACTATCCTGTAACCAGCCACAAAACATCAACACCAAGAAATTTTTTAGGAAAAAAACATTGAAGACATCTTCTAGCTCGTAAAACCTGCACATAGAGGACGCTTTGTGCTTGAAGCCCAGTATTATGAAAGTAAAAATACTTGTTCCCTCGCTTAAACGGCGCTTCATATCGCGGGTGATCAAATAACATTGTGATTTTCTCACGAAGTTTTTCTCTTGTATCGCATGCATTTAACACTGAGTCTGTCAATTTTACTTGCTCCTGGACAAACCCTTTTACCTCCTCTGCGTCAGGATCTTCAAGCCTGCGAAGCCAAATACATTAATTAGTTTCTCGTGGATTCAGCTTTTTGCTCGGAATGGATTCGATTTTTTGGCAAGAATTTAATTACCATCGATAAGGATCTGCGATTTTTACACCGTGGTAATCATCAATTACAGCGTCGTCTCGGCGAACGATTGGATACTGTAAAGGTTTGTCAAAAGCTGAGAGGGAACCCATTGGTCTTGGTCTTTGACGAGGACAGACCTCGGAATTGAAGACGTTTCTTCTTTGAGGTTGCTGTTTGGTTACGCGAAGGAGAGAATAGGAGAGGGGTGGACTTCGTGGAATGAGATTTTGGAGGTGGCGCGTAAAGAGGGAGGTGAGATTCGAGGGAGAAATAAATAAGGGGAAAGCGTGGTGTGCGAGTGAGAACGTTGCCGTTTGGTTTGGAACTTGAAGGAGGTGAGCCATTTGAGGATTGTGTGTAAGCTATTGCACCACTCCATCTTGCTTTATTAACCTTGGAGGATAATTTAAACTCGACCTGTGAGTTAATTTGATGATTTGATTTTGAAGGGTTTTTTTTTAATTGTAGTAGATGTTCAATAGATGAAACTCGAGTTACCTGATATATAATTTTGTTACTCGATTAATTTGATTTTATCAAGTAAATTTTTAATAATTTTATTTGAATTTTTTTTATTTAAAATAATTTTATATTGAGTTGACCTCGCTATATCATTATCCTATTAGTTTTAGGTTGAATTAAATTTTAAATTGAGTAAGATTAAAATGGTTTAGAGATTAAAGGGTGTTTAGAAGTGAGTTTTAATATTTTTTTAATTTGTTTTTTTTAATAATTTTTCAGTGTTAAAAATAAATTTTAAAAAATAAAAAATAATTTTTTTAAAAAAATTATTTTAAAAAGTAACACCTACCACGCTCCCAAACACCTTTTAAGTATATGTTTGGTATTGCGTTAATTTTTGTAATTGTGATATAAAAATTTATTTTTAATTATAATGTTAAAAATATACTTTTGATTAAAAATTTTATAAGATAGATTTATGCACAATTCTTATAAACTAATCGTAATTATATCTGAACTTGATACAAATATTAAAAACTATTTAACTGGCTGGACAATTTCTGTTATAATTAAACCAAAAAATAGTAGAAGCTACAAACTATATTCAAAACAATATCCAAGTGAAGTGTCATTCACTGTGCCGCTTTTTTTTTATAAGTTATGTTTGAAAATGTGATAGTTATTTTTTTAATATTTTTATTTTAAAATATATTAAAATAATATTTATTTTATTTTTAAAAAAATATTTTTGACATTAATATATTAAAATATTTTAAAAATATTAATTTTAAAAAAATGAAACTAATTTTTAAAAAAACTTTCAAAACACAACAGAAACACAGGGTTTTTTTTTTAAGGAAATCTGGGAAAAGGTTTCTTTTCATGGATGGACAGCAAACGTTGTCGAGCAGACAATGCCAGCAGTTCTTACAGCTTGTCGGTGCTATTTTCTTTTAATTTTTATTTCTTAAAATTCAAGTAATATCACGTGTTAATTGCAAAAAGAGGAAGCTATTTGGTTTCACCCTCCTTTTCTTTTGCTTATAATAATCACTACATTTTTTGAGTAATTTTTACAACCAAGACTAGTCCTTTTCAACGGAGTTCTGGTTTACATTAAATTGGTGGATTTATATATAAAAAAACTCGAATTCTTTTTTAATTCAAACAAAGAAAAATTATGTATAAAAAACAAACTCATTTATTACCTCGAATCAAGCTTTTAAATTTCTAGTAATCATCGCTGCAAAGTATAGTTAACTTTTTATCCTTTTCGATTGTGCCAAGTTTGGTCTTGTGCAAAGTATAAATTGCCCAGGTGACCCACCACATGCGGAACCCCAGGGCGCCGGAGAAAGCCATGATTCGTTACAGGGACAAAGGGCCTTTTGGATTATCGAATTTAACATTGTCGTTTTGTACGGCTCCATAAAAAAGTTCAGTTTGAGTCAATCTGTCTGTTTGCCAACAATGAAGGTTGAGTGAAATTATGTTTTTTTTTTTTAAATGTTTTTTTTTTAATTTTTAATTAATTTTTTAGTATTTTTATATCGTTTTAATATGATAATATTAAAAATATTTTTTTAAAAAATAAAAAATATTATTTAAAAATATATATTCAAAATCAATATGTTACCAAACAATCTCTATAACTATATAAGGTCTAAAGAGCACTGTTTTATTAAAAAATTACTTTTTGATCCCTTTACTGTCAAGTGAAATAATTAATCAATCCCTTTTATTTAAAAAAAAAAACTTAATATTGAGTCCCTACTTTTCATGTTTATTTATAGATTTTTTTAAAAAAAAAATTTAAAATATTCTTTATTTCTAATGAAATTATCATGGTCAAACTAAAAATACATTTAAAAAGAGTAATTTAAAAATCATAAATCAGAAAAAAAACATATAAAAAAACACATCGGTCAAATTATAATTCACTCCTTGTTTGAACGCCAAAGATTCTTATAATCTCTCTGACATGACAAAAATATATATATCCTTTTGGTGTCATGAACACAAGTACCTACCTTGATCCGACAAAACAGACAAAATCCAAACTGTTAAGAGCAAAATCTTCTATTTTTTACAACACCGTTGGTGCTTTTTTTTTTTTTGACAAAGAGAAATTCCGAAATGACAAAGACAATTTTATTCCATGATGCTAATGGTCAAAAGACATGGTGGTGTTACGATGACGAGGGTACTTTGTTTTTATGTTTAAAAAATATTTTTAATTTAATTATTTTAATTTTTAATTGGTTTGACTTGAATATATAAAAAAATAAATTTTATTTTTAAAACTTTTTATTTTAATATATTTAAAATATATATATATTTTAAAAAATTAAACACTACCGCCTTACCACCGTTACCGGTCACTTTCCCTAGATGTTCTCGGGAAAAAACATGGCAACATGGTGACCAGTTACGTCGTCAGAAAAGACCAAACACCACCAAATCCTCGAAGCGCCCCCAACCCTTTTCAAAGTTCAAAGCAAATGACCACACAAAAATGGCGTAATCATGTTCTCATTCTCTTGCTACGCGGTTCTCACCTACCGCTTTCCTCGCTGCCTCCAGACTCTCCCTTTCTTAAAAGGGCAAAGCTCTCTCTTATTCTTCCTTTCACGTAACCAGACACCAACCTCCCGAAAGAAACCTTTTCGATTCCGAAGTCTCTCGCTGTCAAGACCAAGACCAATGGGTTCCCTCTCAGCCCTCGAACGACCATTACAGTATCCAATCGCTCGCCGAGACGACATTATAATTGACGATTACCACGGTGTAAAAATTGCAGATCCATATCGCTGGTAATTAATATCTGTCTCTCCGTTTAAATATATAGTCCACTTCGGCGGGAATTCCTAACTTTGATCGAACTGAAGAGTTTGACTTGGTCTCGGTGCAAAAGCTGGCCAGAGAATGCACAAGAAATTAATGTAAATTTGGTGTTTTTGGCAGGCTTGAAGATCCTGATGATGAGGAAGTAAAAGGGTTTGTACAGGAACAAGTTAAATTGACAGAATCAGTATTACAGACATGTGATGCAAGAGAAAAACTTCGTGAAAAAATCACCAAGTTATTTGATCACCCGCGATATTATACACCGTTTAAGCGAGGGAACAAGTATTTTTACTTTCATAATACCGGGCTTCAAGCACAAGACGTCCTCTATGTGCAGGTTTGATGAGCTAACATTCGTTTTTTTAATCACATTGTTATTTGTTTTCAGAAGTTTTTGGTGTTGATGTTTTGTGATTCGTTGCAGGATAGTTTAGAGGGAGAGCCAAAGGTTTTGCTTGATCCTAATGGACTTAGTGAGGATGGGACAGTGTCCTTGAATACACTTTCGCTTAGTGAGGATGCTAAGTACTTGGCTTATGGGCTTAGTACGAGTGGAAGTGATTGGGTTACAATTAAAGTTATGCGTGTTGAGGATAATATAGTTGAGGCTGATACTTTAAATTGGGTGAGTGAGACTTTGTTTCAATTCCGAGATGAACTTTGATTTTGGCTGTGTTGGTGGCTATGAGCTAATTTTGTTTGCTGTTACCTGATAATGCAGGTTAAGTTTACCGGTATTAGTTGGACACATGACAGCAAAGGGTTTTTCTATAGCCGATACCCTGCTCCCAAGTATGTATCTACCTTTCTAAATGAATTAAGATGGGGGTGTAGCTTATCTAGGCATAATGATATTGACAGATGCTTCGGGGAATTTAATCGATTAGAATTGATAACTGCTTTGAATTTCAGTTATTTAAGTGTAAGGTGAGGTGAAGAGTGAATTCTTTGGAAGATAATGAATTACATATTGTGTTGAACCCTCTTAGTTCTTAGATTGATATATGAAATTGAGTTTGCTATGTAGAGAGGGAGAAAATTTAGATGCTGGGACGGAAACTAATGCAAATCTTTATCATGAGCTATACTACCACTTCGTGGGCACGGATCAATCCGAAGATATACAATGCTGGAGAGATTCTGAAAACCCCAAATACATGTTTGGAGCTGGTGTGACTGATGATGGAAAGGTATATTGTGAATGCTCACTTATATTACTTGTTTTCTGAATTATTTACTTTATTTTGGCGAATGACAAGAATGAAGAAAGCATTTTTTGTTTGAAATTCTTGGAAGATGACATCATTTTATATGTTATTTTGCAGTATCTTCTTCTATATATTTCAGAGAATTGTGATCCAGTCAACAAAGTATACTTTTGTGACATGTCAGCATTTCATGATGGCCTTGAAGGTTTTAAGGGAGGAAACGCCCTGCTCCCTTTTATTAAGCTAATTGATGACTTTGATGCCCAGTATCAGGAGATAGCAAATGATGATACTGTATTTACTTTCTTGACTAATAAAGATGCCCCCAGATATAAAGTAGTCCGGGTTGATTTGAAGGAGCCAAGCAGTTGGATTGATGTTGTTCCAGAATCTGAAAAGGATGTCCTTGAATCAGCATTTGCTGTTAATGGTGATAAAATGATTGTCTCTTACCTGAGTGATGTGAAGTATGTAATACAAATAAGGGATTTAAAAACAGGATCTCTGCTGCATCAATTACCAACTGACATTGGTTCGGTTACTGGGATATCGGCAAGGCGAAGGGATAGTACAGTATTTATTGGGTTTACTAGCTTTCTCACCCCTGGAATAATATATCAATGCAATCTAGACTCCAAGATTCCTGACATGAAAATATTCCGTGAAATTAGTGTGCCAGGATTCAATCGATCGGAGTTCCAAGTGAACCAGGTAGCTATTTTCTCTGTTTGCCATTTGCTAGCATTAAATAGTGTTCTGATATCACCACTAGATCAATTTAAGGTGTTTTGTAGGAATAGTCTCTTTTTGTTTGCTGGTTTCCCTGTGGGACAGAGGAATAATCTCAATAGCTGAGTTGCTTATATGAGATCTTGTTCCTCAAAATTAAATTCAACTTGTATATTCTTCTGCTCTCTCCATGTACAAAAACTAATCTATGTTTCCTGCTTGACTGGGTTCTTTCATTTCAGGTTTTTGTGCCTAGCAAGGATGGTACCAAGATACCGATGTTTATTGTGGCCAAGAAGAATATAACGTTGGATGGGTCACACCCATGTTTGTTATATGCCTATGGTGGATTTAACATTAGTATTACACCATCATTTAGTGTCAGTCGAATTGTTCTGACCAGGCATTTAGGTTCTGTTTTCTGCATTGCAAATATTCGCGGTGGTGGAGAATACGGTGAGGAATGGCATAAAGCGGGCTCACTTGCGAGAAAGCAGAATTGCTTTGATGACTTCATTTCGGCTGCTGAATACCTCGTATCTGCTGGTTATACCCAACCAAAGAAGTTGTGCATTGAAGGTGGAAGCAACGGCGGGCTGCTTGTTGGGGCTTGCATAAATCAGGTGGAAAGTCTATTCATTTGCCTGATTATATTTTAGTTTCGCCACTTATTTTAGTTTGTATTAATTGTGTTTATTACATTATTGTGGCAGCGACCAGATCTCTTTGGTTGTGCTCTGGCTCATGTTGGTGTTATGGACATGCTGCGATTTCACAAGTTTACCATAGGTAGCTGACATCCTGTGGCTCTAACAATGATCATGTTTTCTATAAATTTTTTTCTAAACTTTTGTTCTTTAGGTCATGCTTGGACTTCTGACTTCGGCTGTTCAGACAACAAGGAAGAGTTCGGTTGGCTATTCAAGTGAGTTGAATTTAGTATAAAAATCTAGTGGAATCCTCTTATCCCATTACCCTTGTTTCTGGTCTGGGTAGACATGTAGTTCGACTGTCTGAGTCTGACACTGTTTTCATTTACTGTCACAAATTAAACTATATCTAAACTGATTAGAACGCTGCCATTTTTTTAAAGTCACATACCCACGATGGTGGTGATTGCCAACTTCGATACTGTTTTTTCCATGAAAAATAGTTGCATATTTAGACTGGCGAGCACCTCCATACCGTGCTCTACTCCCCTTCATTCAGCAAGTTAACCCAGGCAGATGGAAATTCAAGTCTATGGTTTTTTAGTTCATAAGCCTACCTTAATGTCAAGTTTCAGTAGCATAAAGCATGTTATCTGCTTGGCATGACCGCATATTCACAACAAGTTTAGTCTGATGATTCCTGGATGCTACTTTTGTTGTTTGACGTTCATGTTTTCCTTTCTCAGGTACTCGCCACTGCATAATGTTCGCAGACCATGGGAACAGCATCCTGAACAACCTTCTCAGTACCCATCTACCATGCTATTGACTGCTGATCACGATGACCGAGTTGTGCCGTTACACTCACTGAAGTTATTGGCTGTAAGTCCTCAACTTTCTTCAATCCTAATTGTTTTTTGAGTTGGGAACACAGACATTGTGTGCATCGTGAATTCGGTTTGTAAAAGGGGCGGGATATTTCATGATCAGGCTGTTCAGTTAATGATTTAGTCACCAGAAAAAAGTTACTACCGTGTTTACGCTCCCCCTCTCAAAATGTGTCCAACTTTTTCTGCCAGACCATGCAATATATTTTGTGCACGAGCTTGAAGAACAGTCCCCAGACCAATCCAATAATAGGTCGCATTGATTGTAAAGCTGGACATGGAGCTGGACGCCCGACTCGAAAATTGGTAATTGTTGCACTAATCTGTAGGTCTTAATTAGATCACCTCCTTATCACAGACTACTGACATTTGGCTCTTGTTCTGCAGATTGATGAAGCAGCTGATAGGTATAGCTTCATGGCAAAGATGGTGGACGGTTCTTGGACTGAGTAGGATCAGATTTGGAAGTAAAACAAGGAAACTATACATTTGTTTGATGAAAAAAGGACAAATAGCAAATGCTTTGCTCGAATTGTATCCATCATTCGCAACTGCTTATAAGATTTTCTTTTTGCTATGAATTTTCAGATTCTAATTACCTGAAAATCAGATCCCATTTCTCTCAATTGATTAATGCTTTTACTAGGAGAGAATGGGTTTTGCAACACGACATTTCGAGAATATTTTTGTACTCTCACATAACATTTTAAGTTTTTAAATTAAAACAATTATTGGATACGATAACATAACTAAAGATGGAATCTTATCATTCCAATAATCTCTAATAAAATTATAAAATTTAAGCATATGGTGATGGAAGAGACATGTAAGAAAGAATATGAGATCACAGAAAATAACTTTCTAAATGCCTTTTTTGTTTCAAATGATGAAACCACGGAATGTGTTTTTTTATTATTATTATTTCATGATAAAATTCAATAATCACAAAATGGCATATTACTATATATGTATGTGTGTGTGTCTTTTTGTAAGATATAACGAAAATTGAACTATTGTTAGTAACAACTACAATAATGCTAGGAAACTTTAAAGGTTTTTTTCACTAAATGATGTGAAAACTTCTGATGGGAGTTTGTAAATTACCATATCAAAGGTGAAGATCTATCCCATTGCGATGATTTTAAAAACGTTCTCTACTTCAAATCTGATGTTTGTTAGTGGAAAAGGCTGTCATGTTGTTTGTTCTCGCTCTCTCAAAAGGTGCCCAGCTTGTTTCCCCAGACCATGCAATATGTTCTGTGCAAAAGCTTGGAGAATAGACAATAGTTGCTCGCATTGATTGTGATAATTTTTAGTTCTAACTTCTCATTATCACCCCCTTATAGCAGGCTATTGACATTTGGCTATAGTTCTGCAGATCGGTGAAGCTTTCGGTAGGTATAGCTTCATGGCAAAGATGGCGGGAGCTTCTTGGAATGTGTAGGATTAGATTTGAACGTCAAAAAGAAAAAGAAAAAAAACGTCTGATAGATGAAAAAAGAAAGATGGACACAGAATAACAAGATGTTACATACGGGGTGCTCTGCAAAATTTTCTGCCCAAGAGTAAAAAAGACCAAATTTTCTTACCACATTCACGATCAGAAGCCAGTCATAAGAGAGAGATAAGGGCTGTTTTTCTACTCCCTTTTCAAGATTAGTTGTTAATCCGGGAAACTTAAGATTTAGAGCTTGATTTTAATTTTGAGTTTTTAATTTATCCGGATAAAACCTGGTTAATTTAATCGAATTTTATTTAATTTCATTGACCTGATTAAATCTGGCTCAGCATTAAAACAGAAAAAAAATGATGAAACAACATTAAATCTTCTTATGAGTTAATAGGATGATCCAATAACTTAGATTTTTTCCTGGTGAATTCTCGAATCGAGTCGGGATCAGGGTCAAACTAAGATATCTCACCCCAACCTAGGCGCAAACATGCTTTTTCTGAAAGATTAGGGATTAAGTTGGCATTTGGCCAAAAGTTGAAGCGCTAAGCCCAGGCTGCACAAACCGAATCCAAACACAGAGAGGAGTTTTCTTCACCTCACACACGCCATTTCACTGTGACTGTATCTCAAACTTGGAGCGTAACGGTCATTTCATGGCCATTAATCCGCAGAGCTTTATAGGGTTTCTCTCTCTCACCAACAAAATCACCAGGTACCGCTTGCCTCACCTTCTTCGCTCTTCAATTCCATTTTCAACCCTAGACCCTCCTCAATTTACCACTTCTCATGATAATATCAAGCTTCAATCTAATCTCGACGAGGTTTACGTCCTTAATGAGCTCTCTAATCTGTTACCAATCTCTCCTAAACCACCAATTCCTCACCCATACAACCACGACCGTTCGATAAGTAATAAGCAAGTCGAAATCAGACCCGTTTTTGATCGATTTTTATCCCCTGAAGAGAAATTAAGAGGAGTTTTTGTTCAAAAAATCAAGGGTAAATCTGGAACTGAACGTGCTCTAACAGAATGTAGTGTGGATTTGAGTCTTGATGTTGTTGCTAAAGTGCTTAATAGAGGGAATTTAGGCGGGGAAGCTATGATTATGTTTTTTAATTGGGCGATTAAGCAGCCTATGATAAGTAAGGATGTTGACAGTTACAATGTAGTAATTAGAGCACTAGGTAGAAGAAAATTTATTGATTTTATGGTGAAATTTTTGCATGAGTTGAGGCTAGAAGGTGTGAGCATGAATTCGGAGACGTTGTCGATTGTAATTGATAGTCTAGTTAGGGCCCGTCGAGTTTATAAAGCAATTCAAATGTTTGGGAACTTAGAAGAAGAGTTTGGGTTTGAGCGTGATGCGGAGTCATTGAATGTGCTTTTGCAATGCTTGTGTAGAAGGTCTCATGTAGGTGCTGCGAATTCGTACTTCAATTCGGTGAAGGGGAAAATACCGTTTAATTGTATGACGTATAATGTAATCATTGGTGGGTGGTCGAAGTTTGGTAGAGTTAGTGAAATGCAGAGGGTTTTTGAGGAAATGGAAGAAGATGGTTTTAGTCCTGATTGTTTGAGTTTTAGTTACCTTCTTGAGGGGTTAGGAAGAGCTGGTAGGATTGAAGATGCTGTTATGATATTTGGTAGTATGGAGGAGAAAGGTTGTGTACCGGATACTAATGTTTACAATGCCATGATTTCTAATTTCATTTCAGTTGGGGATTTTGATGAGTGCATGAAGTATTATAGGTGTTTATTGAGTAAGAATTGCGATCCCAATATTGATACTTATACAAGAATGATCTCTGGTTTGATCAAAGCTAGTAAAGTGGCTGATGCTCTTGAAATGTTTGATGAGATGTTGGATCGAGGGATGGTTACTAAAACAGGGACTGTAACTTCTTTTATTGAACCTCTCTGTAGCTTCGGCCCACCCCATGCTGCAATGGTGATCTACACAAAGGCAAGAAAAGTTGGCTGTAAAATATCACTAAGTGCTTATAAGCTATTGCTGATGCGGCTTTCCAGATTTGGTAAATGTGGAATGATGTTAAAAATATGGGATGAGATGCAAGAAAGTGGTTATTCTTCCGACATGGAAGTTTATGAATACCTCATCAGTGGACTTTGCAACATAGGACAGTTTGAAAATGCTGTCCTTGTCATGGAGGAGTCTATGCGCAAGGGCTTTTGCCCAAGCAGGTTCATCTGTGGCAAACTAAATAACAAACTGCTTGCTTCAAATAAAGTTGAGAGAGCTTACAGGCTATTTTTGAAGATCAAACATGCTCGTCACAGTGAAAATGCGAGGAGATGTTGGCGTTCTAAAGGCTGGCACTTTTGAACAGGCATCTTCTGTATTGACAAGTTTATTGTGTCTTTCCTTCTCTGTTTCCCCAGCAGCATGTACTTGTTTTTTCCTGGAGTGTGTCACAATCATTATCTTGAGCAAGTTTTCTTATGATCACTTGCAATGAACAACTGATAGAATCCAAAAGTTCTTCTAAATAGTTACATCACTAATCTTCTGTTACTCAGTCAAAGGCGTTAAAAGTGAAGAATTGTTTTAGTGATATCCTTCCTGTCTATATCCTTCCTGTCTATATCTAAGGTTTTGGTTTATTGAGTGCAGGCGACAGTTTTCAGTGGGAAATAGTTAGATGCTTGTGGATTACAGAGATAAACTGTGAAGTTCACAATGGTGAAAAGCCAACTTCTCGTGACTCTGAACTGCTGCGTAAGAAACTTGACCTCATCAATTTACAAGCTATCCTTATTTACTTCCTTGGTAGTCTTTTGTTTACTGAGGTTCTCTTTACCTCCTTGGGAAGTGTAGTTCATATTGTTTAGTTGCTGTAATTTGATAACTTTCTGATTTGACTCTGCTTATCGGTCTTTCTAGTTGCCTATAAGTTGTCACTAAGAGGTACCAGGTACTCCGGTTACTGGGAGGACTTCAGTTGATCCTCCTGCCAAAGGTGTTTGACAGACTGCTATGTAGCTGAGCCCGGGGTAGTATACTGGAGTAGATCCTTACTTCTTCAGTCTATGTTTTGCCATGAAATTAGATGAGGGTTGATTTTTTATCTGTCCACAATGAATTATGACAAGTTGTGAATGGTGGACATTTTCTTATCACATTTGCTTGGATTTACTTTTAAAGTGTTAAGAGTAAGAAAAGTGCGTGGATTTTGCTGATTTTTGCATGCAATCTTGTGTATTTGTGCTCTTGAATTTCATCAAATTTCTGAATTTTCATTCTTTACCAGCAAACTGGCCTTCTTTAGGATAGCAATAAATGTATATAGCTGTTTTTCTCTACCTATTCTTAGTGATAAACTGTTCACTTTATCATACTAGGAGTCATCTCTTATATTCGACCTGCCTTTTGTTTTTAACATTTGAACTTCTTTCCTTATGCAGAGACTGTTGTCATTGTGCCATAAACAAAGGAAGAGAGAATCATAAGAAACACTGAGTGTAACTCACTGAGTGAGAAAGTAGCAGAGTGACAAGAAAACACACAGCTGGAAATGGCGAATTTAATCCAGGAGCCAGATTCAGAAGGCCAAAACCTATAATTAGCACCTCACGTAGAGAAGGATGCATAGTGCGGATTTGTACATAGAAGGCAAGAACGAGAGATCAAACCCTGGGTTCATATGGCAGACATGAGGTGTTCGTGTAGCAGACTTTGCAGGAAGGGGTTTTCTGTACTTGAACTTAGATGCATGTTTGTCTTGCTTCTCTGTTTGTCCATCCATGACAGCGCGACCTTGATTTGGGTTTGATGTATCATAAATCAGTTCTGTTTAAGTGTGGTTCCTTATTTTGGGAACAATGATCTCCATAGCCAAGTGCTTGCCTAATGGTATAGGTGTTGACCTCATTGACTCTGGCTGTTGTGCCATTAGAGTGACCCATGACGGATGGGGCTGGGTAATCATCAGTCAGGTGCAGCCTTGATCTTCATTTTATTTTTCAAGAAGCTTGCTGCTAGCCCACGTGGTGTTTCCAGTGATGCACAACTTCTGGAAAACCTATCGGTGAGCTGTTGGGGATAACATTTCTGGTTGCGGTTTATATTCATGTAAAGACCGAGGTAATATAACTGGTAGTGCCTCTTCCGTTCAAAAATTTATACTAAGACGAGATAAGATTCATAATAATCGTACATGATGAAATATATAGATTAACGAAACTTAGTAAATTGCAAATACATTCAAGACTAATGCAAACCTCTTTGCTTGAATTAACAGGAGTGACTAATATTTGGAAAGCTCCTATCTGCAAATAAAGGGAAAAAAAAAAACATAAATCCAGGCAATAAAGGGAATATGCCTGGATTTATGACTTGAGAAGCACCATTCAATTCTCTCCCAGGGATTAGCAACGTCGTTTGCTAGGTTCAAGAGGACCACCGGATAGCTTTTGATCGTTTCTTCTTATTGTTTGTCACAATCAACCAGCAGTGCTTTTTAAGGTTGTGCAGGAAGACTTCTGTACCAAAAAGTTTAAGAATGGAGGATCAGGCTGAAAATGTACGTCATGGATGTTTGTTCTGTTTTTTTTTTTTAAAAAAAAAAACACTCATCATGTATTCTTAATTACGTAATGCATAAAGTTCCTGAAAACATGAACAGTGATTATTTTCTGATTTTCTAATATTTTAACTGCATAATTGACAATTGTGTACAAATTGCGATTCACCCAAATTTCACAGTGCATGCGTGTGATCCTATTTTGTAAGAGAAGATCCAATATATGTTACTGGTTGGTGATATCAACTATGTTATAATTTCAGTCTGGCATGTTAGCTAATCAAACTGAGCTGGGGGCTACATTGCTTTCGCCATTGTCTACAGTTATCCTGTACATTTTTCTTTTTTATTGTATTTCTACTGGGATCCTGATCTGCACACTCAGTAACATGTCTAAAGATATGCCTTTTCAGATTCTGCTGTGCTCTGCGCATCATTTTTTTCCCTCCATCTTCTTGACCAGTGGTTGGATTCAGCTTCATAAGGATGTTATTGCACTGACTGTATACTCATGGGATTCTCCATCCAAGGTATGGTGTTTTGACATGACTAAGAGTGCTTTGCTTTCAGACTTTATTTTCTTTAAGCTTTCAAATTAGCTTCTTGTATAAATTGGGCGTATTTAGTTACAAAGCTGTTATGATTCTCTTTATTGTGTTTCGTTTACTTGTTTATAGGTAGCTCAACTATTTGTTCTTGCTGTTATTGAAAGGGTAAAATGACGTCTTTAAGAGAAAAAAATTGTCAGTGACAGCCATGACCCACCCTATGACTCTTCTCAAGTATCTAGCATGGTTAAAAAGAAAAGGTTGTTAGTGCAGTACTGATTGGACTTTGTAAGTGAAGGTGGGCTATATGGCTGAGATTCTTGGACTGTTCTTTCGTTAGATGTGATTGCAGTTGAAAACAGATAGATTTGAAGGGTAAGTAAACTGTAGTTTAGGCTTTCGTTTTCTTTTTCATTTATAAAATTTTTTATTCTTTTCAATTACAATTACAATTTCTTATTTTTAGTTTTTCATTTTGATATTTATTTTTTAAAATTTTTAATTTTATTCTTGGCACTTTCATTGAATTTTTAAAAAATTTTTATTGTTATTTTGTTTTTTTCAATTTAACCCTTTTTTTTTCTTTTATTAAAGTTATTTTTCAATTTAATTAAACTCTTCAATTGGTAATTTTTATCCCTCCAATTAATATTTTTTCCTGTCTTTATTTTTTTTAATCCTTTTGTGTAATATTTTTATTTTTTTATTTTATTTTTCGACATTTAATTTATTAAAAATCCAGCTTCGTAAGATCTTATTATTTTACATTAGTTTTTTTTTAATATAGGTTTTGTGATTTTTCTATAGGTTTATTCCGGTCTCATGACTGAGTCATGATTTTTGCATGTTTTTTTTTAATTTTTATTTTTAGTTATTTTGTTTCTGTTTTATTTTTCAAAGTATTATTCTAATTCATCTATAATTTTTTTTTAATACAAATGAAGTTTATTTTTTAAAATAAAAATTATTTGTTTTTAAATTATATTGTTGATGTATTCAGCCTTGCATAACTTTTTTTTTTTATGGTGTGAGTTATTTTATTTGTATTTATCTTTTAAATTATGAATTTTTAAAAAAAACTCATAATTTCAAAAATAATTTATTTATTTAAATAAATAAGTTCAGAATATTATTCTCTACGTCGTGATTATCATGGTACATAGAGCAGGTAGCCTTGTGTATGGCTTCAGAACCTGAGCACATGTCAGCATGTTGCTCTGCACTCTTGTGATAATTAGATTTTCTTTAACTGGCATGCAGTAACTTGATATTTTTCATCTGGATGGAAGTATAAATCCACTACTGAAAAACTTTGTAGTGATTATAGCTAGTAGATTCTTGTGTCATTATCATGCATCAAATTAAGTAATTGCTGAGATTAATTGCCTGCTATGATTACAGGTTGGCGGGTCTCCTGATCAATCTAAGGCGAAGCTTGCGCTTGTAAATCCAATTGCTTTCCTCTACCTTTTTTGAGTCTGGTTGGTTTTGCTGCATTCATACATCTTTGCTTGGACGTTATGACCTGGGAAAGACTTATTATACCACAGACAAAACTTGCCATACCCCAGACAGCTTGCAGCATTTTATTTCAATTGTCGGTTTGCTCATTTGTCTCATCGCCGTCCCCATTTGATTTACTGTCATTACCATTGCCAGCATCCTTGTTTCGCTGCCACGAATTGCTAAAGCTCTGCCGGATTGGAGGAAGCTTCAGAAGGTTTCTGATTTATGCACCACCCACTTTCGATTGCGCTTCCAGGGTCTGGCTTGGAACCGTGAAAGCTCAGATGATTATGGCAGAATTATCCAGGGCAGATCCTTTCTTTCTGAGATTTTGTTTTACAGCTTACTTGCATATCACAAAGGTCACATTTCAAGGTCTTGGTGGGCATGACTGATATTTTGAGGAAACCATATTATAACATTTATTGTGAAGTAATTAGGGCCATCTTTGAAAGACATTTTTTCCTTGTGGACGTAAGAAATTGAATCACAATATAATTTAACTAGTGTTGACGTAAGATACAACAACTTGGAGTACAAAACTTTCTATTTTTCAATTTTACTGGAACATCATTGGTTTGAAGACCTGTTTATGACTTTATTCTATCATTCATTTTTTACCATCTGTTAGCAAACACAGAAAGATTTCGAAACAGGAGACCTTTTAGATTTAGTCCATCATAATGAAAACGAATACTAGCACTACTAAATGAAACTAATTAAACCTTGTCGCACGTGTAAAAATAGGTTATAACAAATCTTATCTAGTGAAAACAAAAACAAATTAGTTGGTTATAATGGCAGCAACAACCACAAAAAAATCGTCAACTAGAAAGAACTAGGTTACATATTTTAGGGTTGGATTTTTTTTTTTAATGTAATAAAAATTATTTGGGCCATAGAAAAATATCTAGTATTGTTATAAAACTTAACCCAACATGTCAACTTTCAAGAATCTAAATCAAACTTATTATAGATTAGGTTTAAAGTTAAATTATATGAGAGTTTTTTAAATATAATTTAATAGACTTGGTTGGTTCAAAAACAATCTAATTAACCAATAAAAAAAATATAGAAATGAAATTAAAAAGATAAAAATAAAAAGCCATTCAACTCAATTTCTTCCCTAACTCAAGATTTAATTTAAATCATGTGAGAATTTCTGCAACATGATTTAGTTATTTTGATCAATTTAAAAATAACTTAGCTTATTAATAAAAAAAATTGAAAAAAAAATTAATATATATATATATACACACACTGACTTGAATAAAAGAATTCATCTAATAAAATTTAATTGCCTCTATCGAGTTTACAGTGATTCAAAGATTCTTACTACAGTTGAAACTGGATTGATTAGTATAAGAATTTTTTTTTTTAAAAAAATAAATATATAACAATATTATTTTAATAAAAATAATTAACTTGTACTTAAAATTGAGCGTTTCTCGTGTCCATTCTCTTGCAAGTACGAATTACGATTACAACGGTAATAACACCACCAACATTAGTACATGGACCTAAGCCCATCGTCCACATAAATGAAAGGTGGCCCACTTAGTCATCACTTTCTGTTTCACCAGTATATTATTATTATATTAATAATTTACACGCGCCATAATAATAACTGAAGGAAAAACCGCTTCTGTCCTCCTGGTGGGGACTGCTGTTAGCAAAGCTAGCGCCAACATTGCGCAATTAAACGGAGAGAAAGAGCAAAGACTTGGTGACGACTACAAACCTTTATTTGCCTTTCACTTTTTCAGTCTCTTTCTTTTCTTCGATTCAATCCAGTTATCTCTTCTCACCGGAGGAAATGTACTGTCCTCATTGGCTGTCCTAATAATCTATTTGATCTTGATCAATGGGGAGTGTTTCATCGGAGGATTGGTTAGATCAAGTGAGCGAAAGGTTCGAGCTCGACAGTTACAGTTTGAGCGCGGATGTGAGCGGATCGGAGAGTGACACTTCTAGTAGTAGCTTCTCATGCCGTCGTTACGATCTCCAAGGCGGCGCGTCCACTTCTTTCACTTCTTCGACTCCTGATTTCGCCGGTAATTCCGTTTCTCCTCTGCCGCTTCCGGTGATGCTGCCGGTTGTTGGTGATAGACATGTTGCTGCTAGTCCCGATGAGATGGAAGAGAAACCGGAGACTGACTTGTCCGGTTAGTTAATTAATTATTTTTGCTTAATTTAGTTTTTTTAATCTATTTTTGGAGATTTTTTCTTACTGTGACTGCAGTTTTCTAATTTTTTCTGATTTTATTTTTTTATTTTTGGCGGTTGCAGAAATTGCACTGATGAAGGAGCGGTTTGCTAAGCTTCTGCTTGGAGAAGACATGTCAGGTGGAGGACAGGGAGTTTGCACCGCCGTCGCCATTTCCAATGCCATCACCAATCTTTCTGGTTAGTGAGTGAAAGAAATGAATATTGAATACTGCTTTGGCTGTAATCAATTGAAGAAAATTGCTGAGATTTATGTATTTGTATGTCGGTATATATTTGGCAGCTTCTGTGTTTGGGGAGCTATGGAGATTAGAGCCATTAGCGCCGCAAAGAAAGGCAATGTGGCAGCGAGAGATGGAATGGCTTTTATGCATAAGTGATTCCATAGTAGAGCTTGTACCATCAATGCAGGAATTTCCTGGTGGTGGGACTTATGAGGTTATGGTGCCTCGGCCACGTTCGGATTTATATGTGAACCTCCCGGCACTCAAGAAGCTTGATGCGATGCTGATTAGCATTCTTGATCTGTTTTCTGAATCTGAATTTTGGTATGTTGATCGTGGGATAGTAGTTGCTGGTGATGATGATGTGGAGGAACTTCCCATGTCTTCCTCTTTGAGAAGACCATCAATCAGACAGGAAGAAAAATGGTGGCTTCCTTTCCCTAAAGTTCCCCCGGCTGGTTTGTCGGAAGACACAAGAAAGAAGCTGCAGCAGTGTAGGGAGTGCACAAGCCAGATCCTTAAGGCTGCGTTGGCAATTAACAATAGTGTGTTAGCTGAGATGGAAATCCCAGATACTTATTTTGAGAGCTTGCCCAAGGTATGGGAACCCTGCCCTGCTACATCGAATTCCATTTATGTTTGATGAATCAGCTGTGGATGTGAATGAATACTGCATGGTCAAAGTTTTATTGATCTTTAGTTTCCACCGCATCCATGCCAAATAAATTCCTTTTCTATCTGTTAAGCAGTGTGGTCTGAGGTTTTTATGTGGTTGATATGTTGTCCCTGGTATAAAATGTATTGCTATTGTGCTCATCTTATTTAAAGAAGAGAGTATAATGCTGTTCCTGTATTTCGTTTTTTGTCTGCTAGGCATATATGTATAATTTCCGCGCTGGCATTCTTTTTATGTGAATGAACATTTGCATCTACTGTGCGTTGTACTCTGAACCATCGAAAGGGATTAGCTCTTACAAAGGACACAATGCTGTTGCTTATGCAATGTCTTTATGTTTCCTATGAAATATACGCTGTTAATTTTGGTTTTCGTGGCCTTTTCTGTTTTTTTCTTTTTTCAGAGTGGAAAAGCTTGCTTAGGCAGAATCATGTATCATTATATAACTGCCAAACGCTTCTCCCCAGATTATCTTTTGGATTACTTAGACTTGTCATCAGAATTCACCACTTTGGAAATAGCAAATCGGATAGAGGCTGCCACGCATTTCTGGAGCCAAAATTACCAGAACAAGCACTTAATTCGTGCAAGGAATGGGAAGTCATCATGGGGTGGCAAGATGAAAGGATTTGTTGGTGAAATACCCAAAAGGAAACTTCTAGCAAAACGAGCCGAGGCTCTCATACATAACTTAAGGCTACGTTTTCCTGGCCTCCCACAGACTGCTCTAGATGTAAACAAGATCCAATATAACAAGGTATTGCCTGAACATTATTACCCATGCATTGTAGCCTTTTTGCTCCTGTTTGCTGATGACACGTTTCCATGCCTCCAGCTCACACATGGATAAAACAAATTGTTTCTCTGCTGCAGGATGTAGGGCATGCTATTATGGAGAGCTATTCTAGGGTGATGGAAAGCTTGGCCTTCAACATAATGGCAAGAATTGATGATCTCCTATATGTGGATGATGCCACCAAGCAACGTGCAACAGCAGAGTCAGCATCTCCTTGTTTTCAGGGAAAGTGTGGTGGTAGACCATCCAAACAAAAGTGGATATCATCTAGCCATGCTTCTTTTCAACACAGTCCTTGTTCCTCCGCATTTACAGTGCCAACTGTCGGCACTTCCAGTGAAGTAATCAGGATTACTAATGGAAGGAAACCCCATTCTTTGAAGAAGAGCAATTTAAGGGACTCGGTAGATCAGACTCTAGAAAAACTAACATTTTGACTTGTTAGATCATATCGTCCTGTTTGGACAACCTCAGTACTAAAAGGCTTCTTACTGCTTCTGAATCTAGTTTAGATAGCTTGTTCCACTAAGCACAGATTTGTGCACAATATGTATATCCTTTTGCAGAGAGACAGCATACCCATAAACATTATGGACATAAGACCGAACTCTGGTTTCGTTTGCTAGTTTCCTTGTTGGTTTTGGAGGTTAGAGTTACGTGTAATAGCAAAACTTTTTAAGTCTTTTTATTTGGAACTTCCCTGCAACTGAAGAAAGCCCATCAGTATTGCTGATATGGGAATTTGGGCATCCTTAAACTTTCAAGGTAGCAGGGAAGCTCATCTGAGCTTGTCGGAAGAAACAAATGTTTGAGCTTCAACGAGGACCTTCTATTCCAGGCTATCCAGAAAGACTGATGGACTTTCAGTGCAAGAAATCGAATCCATGGATCGAAATTCGAAGGACGAGGACCCATGTTCTTGAGAAACATATGGAGCAGGATTGTCCCAAAGCTGATCAGGTTCAGTTGAATAGTAATGGTGCTGAATACTAGACGATGCACTGCATCGGTGTGTATATACAGGGTTGTAGGCTTGTAGCTGGTCTGGATGGGCCTTGGATTAAAAAAATTAAAAATTAATATAGCTATGGAGTTGGATGGATGATTGCCGGCCGATCTCTTGGGACCAGTGTTCCAATCCTGAAAGAATCACCAGGGAATGCCTGTCCTCCTCTGGATGACATGTCTCTAGGGCATGTCTGTTGTGGTTGATGCTTACGCAAATAACACTATGTAGCAAAAAAGGTGAAATTCTTCCATGCTGGGCTTTGCACAAGATTGGGTGAAGCTTTAAAAATTTCTGCTTCACCTACAAACACACGAGGAGGAATGCGCTCACGCTTGAGGCTTGCCAGGGATGTAACTTGAAAGGGGCAAAATACTTCCCTGAGGTTCGGGAATTGTCAATTTTTCCCTTAAAAGTATCTCGAGTTTCAATTTTACCCCTCTCTATTCCTCCTTCTCGACTTTCATATTTTTGTGCCGCGTGGCTTAATACAACTAGGCATTTGGAAGTCTTGCGAGTAGTCTATAGCTCCTCCAACTCCTCTTTCTTTTGGTTCATCCTTCGTACAGTCTGAATTATTTATAAAAAATACATTATCAAACTAAGTAAATTTCGATTATAAAGAAAACACAACGCAATTCCTCTTTCTTTTGGTTCATTCTTCGTACAGTCTGAATTATTTATAAAAAAATACATTATCAAAATAAGTAAATTTCGATAATAAAAAAAAACGCAATGACTTGTACAAAAAAGCACAATATCCGGACATATAGAGGATTAAAAAAATACTTAAATAAATTTCGAATTTCATTGCTTTTTGGTACGTAGTCCAATTTATTTCTGGATGGAGCCCTAACATTGAACTTCTTTACCTTGATAAATGCTTATGGTCCCTCGTCGCCCCCTCCAGTTTTGTGCACTGAAAGAACACAGTACTGCCATTACTCAGCCATATTATGGTCCCCGATGGAGTAATTATCATCATCCCAGCGGCTCTTATTTTACCCTTTTATTGAGTGTCCTACCATGCCTAAATTTAAGTCACATATGAACCAAAAGGGATTCAAGAATCAAAATCACTAATACAAAATTCTATGAGCGAGTGCTTAAAGCAAAAGGGCTGGACTTTCAAACATCAATGTGGAACCTTGAGTGGAGCCACCAGGTAATGTAACCCTCTATTATTATTCCAAACATTTCCATGCGTCTGATGGCCAAATGCACAAACACAAAAATTATTTAAGAAATTTTGCCTTTACAACATCAAAAAAGACACTCAGCGTGTGGAATTGGGAGTATATCCTAGAAATGGAGTGTTTGGCATGCCCTAACGAAAGACCTGCCCAGCCAAATTAGATATTAGTTGAATATCTGACAATGAGGGGAAAAAATTGGTGTGTGGTAGACATGCATGAAGCCATGAACACTGAAATATCTAACTAGATACTCAACATGATTTTATACACACACAAAAGAGGCAGATAGAGGATCATTACAAAGGGGTTTTGATTCAAAGACCTTCCATGCATCCTATAATTAAGTTGAGCTAGCTAGCCCCGTCCCCGATGAATAGTTTGTATGATCGCTGCAAAGAGGCATCGTCCAGCCTTCAACTCTTCTTTAATTGAACTAATCTTGAGTACGATCACTTAGAGTTAGATTCAAAGGGGAAATAAGAGATAGATAAGCCTAGAAGATGAGATGAAGAAAGCAATGCATTATGCACTGTTAGATTATGAAATATACGCAAGTATGGAAGGAGCAATCACACCCAAAAACCCAGGAAAAAGTCACATAGGTTAAGATCTACAAAGTGAAAACCAGAATTCTGTGCATGTGATACCTCATTACCTCCAATTTTCTGCAGAAGATTGAACCGTGGCAATCAACAGGTGATCAAAGCAAGTCGTAGTGATTTTCTCTTTCATTGATTTTTTTTGTGTTTTATTAGGAAAAGTAGATGGTAAAGTTGGTGCCATCAAGTAGAAGCCAAATAAGGGGCAGAAGCTGCCAGTGCATGACCACCATTATCAGAAAAACAAAAGAAGCTTACCACAAAAAAAAACAACAAAAAAATAAAAATGAAGAGGTTGCTAGAGATCATCATAGCGCATGCAGATTCTTTACCTTCGATCTTTCTTCCTTGCAAGAGAGAGCTAAAATATGACGATGATGACAGAATAATCACGAGGGTTTTACAAAGAGAGACCAACAGAGCTCAGTTGGCAGTATGCCCACCTCCATGTGAAAGAGTTATTCTAATTTCTATAGATAGGAGGTGGACAGAATGCCAATAAACTCTGTAAGAAACCCTTTGATAAACCCCCATGAAAGCTAGCTAGCTAGCTGTCGTAGTATTCACCACTGGAAGGCACAGACACATACAAGGAAAACAGACAGCTGAGAGTAATAACAATCCTTGGGGAGTAGATATGGGACAGATGGGTTCTATTTAAGAAGAAAGGATGGTATAGCACAGTAAATAAGAGAGAGAAAGAGGGAGCGAGAGGCTGGAGCTTATGTCCTGGTGGGTGTAATTAATGGAGAAGGGCAGTGAGGGGGAGAAGAAGAGGTGATTTGAAGACTTAAAAAGACGAGAAATAATTAATAATTGTTTTGGAGTAGTAATAATGATCAGATTAGACGGTTCCTTCCATATTCCTATGAATTACAGGTCCGTAAGACATCGTATATATTAAGAAGGATCAGGGAAAGAATCATATCATCCTCCCTCGTTACTGATGAAAACCCTCCAATCCTTCCTTCTCTCCAGTCTTTTCCTGCGTTCCCTCACCTCCCAATCCTCGTTTCTGATGCCACACACGCCTCTCTTTCTCTCTCAGAAACTGAAGAAATACGAGGGGTCTGGTCTTTTGTCTAATGGCTATGGCTACGAAATACTAGCAGGGAAGTTTGTGTGTGGTTTAGTGGTGAGTTGATAGCCCCAACGTAGTGACAAAACAAGAGGTAGCTAGATAGCAAGATCAGTTTCAGATCAAAAGCAGCTTTTCTCTGGATTTCAAAGAGGGTGGTCTCCCTGCTAGTTTCACTCCTACTTTATTTAGATGCTACCGACCCCTTCCAGTGAGGCATGTAGAAAAGCATAGCTTTATAGGGTCCATCTGTCACCATTCATCCGAACCGTTCCCTGGGATTTTCATTATTATAGGGCACGTATAGGGTTACCAGGAGCCGTTTGATTCATGGAGGGGCATTTTAACGCCTGCAGTTCATGAAAACGGGTGCTGCTAGTGCTGATTGTCTCTAGGATAGTTGCATTTTCTCTAGGATATTGGCTCCACATGCTCGATGAGATCATTAAGGGCGATCAGGCGAGCAAGTGAGGACAAAAGTGACCTGTAGTCCTAGGGCATCGTCCCTTGGCACATGCGGCTGGTCAAATTAGTTGCCCTTCCACATCAATCCTTCCTTCCTTTACACGGTGAGTGGATCGTGTGGTAACTTCAGTCAGCAATTAGAATTTTAGGTTGTAATTACGTGTGGGGTTATGCTCCTTTTCTTTACGCATGCAGAAACAAACTAATTAAAAAAAATTGAGAGCAGTCAATATAGAATTTTATTGAATGGAGTTGCCATACAAAAATTATATTTTGAAATTTTATTATTTGAAAATTTTATTTTTAAATAGTTTGTTTCTAAAAAATTACAAGTTCTTGTATAAATTTAAAAAACTACCTGAATAGACTAAAAAAATCCAAAAACAACATCTTCTGACTCTAATTTAAGATCTTCCAGAGACCTTAATTGTTTTTAATAAGCTGACATCTCTTTCAAAATTTAAGTACAATTCAATAGTCAGATTATAAATTATAAATTATCAATCACTCCACGCAACCTAGATCTTTTCTTGGAATTTGTCATTTTTTATCAATTTATAAATATTCTCATAATGATATCTATATAGTATAATAATTATAATAGGCATACAATTGACTAATCAGAACCACTTACCATCCATCACTAATGACTTTGGTGCCCAACTAATCTTTATACTTAACCCCAGTATTCTCTTGTTAATCATGCCGATGTGGAAATGGGTAAAATTCCTTGACTCCAATTCTCGAAAAGAAGTTGAGTGACATGCATCGTCTAAATTCTTATAATCCACGCAACGGTTGTTGCATGCATGCTCCTACTACAGTAAAAGAATTGGTAAACTCCATAGAGCTTTAGGATTCGTAAGATTGTTTCTGGAATGATTAGGACAGCTAAAATATATCACGGCAACTCTTTTATACATTTTAATTTTGAATTTATTCCGTTGAAGAGTTTAGGAGAGAGTTTTTTTTATCAATTACATCATTATATATTTTTTATTAATTAATTGAGTTGCTTTTTAACTAAACAATATAACTGAATTATACTAAGTTAATTTTTACATAATTAAATTTTAAATTCACATAAAAAAAAAGTTGGGTTGAAAGAATTTTTTTTTTCTTCTTGATTTCATCTTTAGATTTGTTTTCACTTATCAAGTAAGTTGTTTTTAAACCAATCGGGTTGATTGAATTATATCAGAGTAACTCCCATGTAATTTTAATTTTATACCTGAGTTAGATAGAAAAATTGTTCAAGCGATTTTAAAATTAACTAACTGAATCGAAATTTAATAACAATACTAAATAATTTAAAAATTATATTTAAAAATTGGATCAAATTCACAACATTGCGTGGCCCTGAAAACTAACTTATTATATCTGCGTGTGTGTTGTAATGTTATGCAAACATTTTTACAAGAATATGTTTCGATTAAAAAGTCATCAACTAATTTTATTTTTTATATTTTATGATGACCTTGTCATTTTCATTTAAGAATCATTAAAGAAACACTCGTAAAAATTTAAATATATCTTGAAAACACCTTTCAAACACTTTATCAATTCAAACGGAAAAGGATTTTTATTTAATTATCCTACGGATTGTCGTGAGAGATCAGGAGCCATTGGCCAACCTTTGTCCTCAACATTCGTGGATTGGGTCCTGCTATTACAGCACTAATGTCATGATCAGCGTGGAATCCGAGGCAACATGCATTCCTCTCCTGTATGAGAATTATTTTTCTTCAAGATTCAAACACGCCCACCCTCCTGGCTCATTAAAAAAATCGATCGAAGGTAAACATAGGTCAATGTAATTATAACATTACTAGGGTTACTTTTTCTCTTCCACACTCCTTGCTCCTTTGAAACAATGCAGTATGTTTATTACTGTTTTCACTCAGGTTTTTTTCTATTATTTTTTCTCCTTCGGGCTTGAACCATCAACCTTGCTCTGATCTTCACACATCAAAATAAAGCTTTTATTAATTAGATCCTCGGCATGTTATAAAAATTTATAACCTAATTATTTGTGATTAGTGTTTTTGTTATGGTTTCTTTCACTAAATCCAATCTAAATGACAGCACATGCAGGAACAAATTCACTTGGCATTTTAGCCAACTTTGGATTGGTAGCCACTGGATCAGGCATTTTCGAGTGTAAAAAAAAAAAAGAATTTAGAGGGGATGGTAATATTTTTAAAGAAGTGAGAGAAATTTGAAAGTTAGGTTGTTGATTTTATTAGATTTTATAATCTTGGTTAATTTAATAATATAAAAAAAACACTAATAGCAAATAAACCAAACAAAACAAGCTTAGCTCGAGTCAATCTCATAAAATGATAAAATTAAAAAAAATTAATTAAAAAAAAACTCAAAACAAAAACCTAAGTTAAATCATAATAATTTTAAAACATGTGATTAGGATTCTTAGATTCAAATCATCTCATAAAAAGCAAATTCAAAAAAATTATAAAGTTAAACTTTCTATTAACAAAATCTCAACGGATGAAATTTAAAATGAAAATTTCTATAAAAATTAATATAATATTTTATATCATCTAAAATACCAAATTCACTCTAATTTTATTTGATAAAAAAAATATAATAAAAAAAACCCTGGAAATTAAGGTAAAGATAACTTGAATTCAATGACAAAATAGTCATTTTTCTGTGCTATTCCACAAGAAAAGTCAAAACAATCCAATTCATTATTTTTTACTTTGAAACATGTTGTAATCATTTTATTGTGCAAAAAAACAACTAAAATACCTCCCTACCCCCAATGCCCAGAACAGCCAAATCATAATTTAACTGTTCCAATTTATAATGTCAATATCAATTTAAAATATCATTGTTTTAAGTTTTTTTTTTTAAAAAAATATAATAAAATCATTTTAGAAAAGATAAAACAAAAAAGAATTAAATCAAGCTTTGAACAAACGAGAAATTTCCCTGCTCAGAGCCTCATACTCTTACATTTAATTGGGTCATTTTCACATAACTTTGTAAGCCCGGCATTTGCAGGCCGTTAAGGTTTAATTACACCATTATAAACTTGAAAAGAAATGCTCCCATTGTTTCAAAAGTAAAGACAAAAGAAGATTGAAAAACAAGGTACAGTGACAGAGTTAAAGAATTAATTATATTAATGAAACTTGGAGGGAGGGAGGGAGGGAGATCTTCCCTTTTGTCGATTGATACGTCGCACTCATCACTCCCACAACCCTCACACCTCAAAACTTGTGACTGTTTCTGCTGAATTGTTGCATCTCATCGTTAAATATTAAACACGGTTTCTTTCACCAGATCCAGGCCAAGAACCTTTTCATCAACAAACTCTCACAAATTACTTATTACATATGCGTGAGGATCTATGTTATGACAACAGAACCCCGTACGAAGACTCCCACGCTGCCCACTGCTTAACACTTATTGCTCTGAATCTACCACCAACCATCACCAATCAATTCTCACAGTTCAAAAGTTTGAAAAATGGATTACGTAAAGAAGATGATGATGTACCAGGATCCCTGCGTATTCACAGACTCATATTGACTTTGTTCCCATCTAACCTCTCTTATTTGAGGTACAGTGTGCTAACAGATTGACATCTAGTGTTGTAGGAGAAAATGGACCCATAAAATCATAGAGCCTTGTAAGCTGATAATGCAAATGGAATGAGTTTGCTTTTTTTCCAAGGACAGAATATTGATTCTGAAGAAAAGGGGTTAGCTAGCTAAATAGAAGATGAGAGGGAGTTCGAAATTCGAAGGCATTCAATGATTATACATATGTTGGGCTGTCGATTCAGTGAAATTTAAATTATCCTAATTCCCAGTGTAAGAGTTTTTTTTTTTTTTTGAAATCCTTATACCAGTTCATGTTTGATCACAAGAACATTCACAGTACAAGAATTAGATCTTTGAAAATTCAATTATATTCGCAAATTTCGAATCCGAATCATAATTGATAAGATTGGAAATATATATATCACCTAGCAATTCCACCTTCGATACAAATTTCTTTTCCAAATGAATTGATGATTTTTATCTGCTTATTAGCATAGGAGATAGTTATTTTTTAAATATATTTTGTTTAAAAATATATTAAAATAATATTTTATTTTAGATAAGATACTACATTTACTAAAAAGTTATTTTAAAAAAAATAAAAGATTTTTTAAAAAATATGATCTAACCACACCATGTATTTTCCAAGCAACATCCCTCCCACTGGAAAAACAAAATCACGTTTTTTTCAGAGACTA
Organism: Populus alba x Populus glandulosa; assembly: GCA_033617975.1. NCBI lineage: Eukaryota > Viridiplantae > Streptophyta > Magnoliopsida > Malpighiales > Salicaceae > Populus > Populus alba x Populus glandulosa. The sequence goes on along the minus strand of CM066147.1, from coordinate 23,068,614 downwards.
GCTAATAGGTGAGCTTTGAAGCTGGTAAAGAAGGAATATGAAGTGGCTGTGTGGAAGGTATATTGCTTTTAAGTGGTGGAGACTTTTTGCATTTCTGCACAGCTCGATCCATGGAAATCCACTCTTTTTCATGATTAATGAGGTTCGAGTGGATCTGCTCTCAGGTAAATAAAGCTTCAAAAAAGTTCATCGCCAATGCATTGGATTTTCCACTTTACGCAAAAGAAAACGCCAATCATGCCTCTTGGTGCTGGTCAGACGGACAGTGTCAGCATCATTCTTTAACTCAAGAGCATGCATTTCCATTTTGTCTCCTAATCCAAGTCTTTCATGTCCACTGAAGCCATTTCTCTTAATTTTTTAATACGAGATACCGTAATCTTGCGACTGTTCACTGCCATGGCTTCTGCTGGCTGTTGACTTGTGACGAGGAAAAAAAAAAGTCTTCAACTCATATACAGGGGTGAGGGTTTTGCCTGTTTTTTCTTGATTTGAAAAAGGTTTTCTATCTACGACTTGGTGATTAAAGTAGAAGCTTTTACGTTTGAATGCTTGGATTCATATTCTGTAACAGGTGAGTGGAGGCTTAAGAGATGGGAAAGGTCAAGAGTCGCCCACGATTTGCACTGCTACAAGTCCACAGCCTTGCAAGGTCTGGTAAACCTTCAATTACAGTTAACAAAAGTACAAGTTAGGCAGCACGGAACCCATAAAACAACAACATGTGGACATGCCTATATCGTTCATCATCTCATGAAAAACTAGAATACGACAAGTCAAATTACGTGTAATTTCAAGGGCAAAAACTCCCATCGAAATTGTTAAAAAGCCCGCCCGCCTGCCTGCCTTTGTAGCATATCATTTATTAAAGAAAATAAACGAGCTTAACACAAAGGTTAAAAGAAATTAATAGTAACATGATCCTAGACATTTTTCACCGTCAGATCCATTTTCAATTTGATAAAGTATTGCTTCTGAAGCATGCGTTCTCTGTAATATCCTAATAGCTATAGTTATAAAGTTTGTTTTTAAAATTTTTTTTGTTTAAAAATATATTAAAATAATAATTTTATTATTTTTTAAAAAATATGATTTGACCGCACTATCAAACACCCACGTAAATAGAAAAAAGCTTAATGGGGGAAGAGGTGGATGATTGTGCACAATTAGTGGAATGGGGTCTTCATGAGTGAGGAATTAATTGCATCCTGAAGACGATTGCTAAACGTTTCTTGTGGGGAGCACAATGAGCTATGAATTTAAAATGTGATTGCGGATCATAGCTACAAGAGTGGCAGACAAGGGTTGACACGATAAAGTTTTTACCATGTGAAACCAATGGCTTCGCTTATAATTGGTGCGAGTGCTGTAACTCTAGCTTCCTCTTGTTCAAGCCACAGAACAATGTCAACCTCCTTGTTGCATGTATTTTTATTTAATTGCTGATTAATTATTAATTTCATGGGTAAAGGAGTCGCGTTTGTGCTGCGGCCATGCAGCAATCATTATGACTCTCTACCATCCCTTCACTTTTGATGCATGCGGGGTGTGCCTCTCATGCATCCTTAATTATGATTTTCTCATGTATGTTTAATGTTCTTATCTGTATTGAAAACATCGATCAAATGAAATTAAAGCATTCATTTTGTTTTAGTCGTGAGGAAAGAATCTGCTATAGGATGGAGAATTTAAGCTGCGTTTGTTTACCGGCAGTGATAGAAAATATATACAACTGGAATAAAAGGGATGGTATGAAATTGTTTTTGGTCAAAGCTTGTTTTTTATATTTTGTTCCGTTAACGAGGGACGGGCAAAACAAAATATAAAAATATTTACTCTACTTTTGATGTTCATTACCGTTAAACTTGGAATATTTTAAATAATAAATAGGAATCATAATTAATTATTGTCACCTTTGTTTATAATGATCATTGCTTCTTTTTTTTTAATAAAAAAATAGTACTTTCTTAGCTCATCAAATTCACGTTGATAAAGAATTTTTAGTCATAGTAAAAATTATAGTTCATTGCTAAGAATATAATATAATTAAATTAGGATTTACCCAGTCATTAAATTAATTACTTCTCAAATATATTCCATAATAAAATAAATAACTAAACTAATCACGTGTCAAATAAAATATTTGCACTAATACAAAATGCACGATAATAATTTCATTACAAATGTAATTTTTCTTAAATATTTTAATCCACGCCTCTTAATTTTTTTAAAAAAAATATAATGTGTTTTCTTATGACTTTTTTTATTTTATATTATCTATATTTTAGATTTAATAGTGAAAATTAATTTAATTAAAGTACGTATAGATTTAAATGCAAATATAGAGATTTAAATTATGAAAGTCTAAAGGGAGATTTGAAAAAAAAAACAAAAGCTAACTTGGTTTTGTTTTTGTCCTTGTCCTCTTGTCCTACCTATAAAAAACTGACTAAAAATTATTCATTATATATTTTTGTTTTTATAATTAAACAAAGTTCCTGCCTCTCGCGTGTCTCTCTCTTTCTTATCTTGAGAAAGCAACTAAGCTTACCTTGTTCGTGTAGGGTCGATAGTTTTAGTTATATTGGTGTTTTTTGTGGGTATACGTAAGAACTTGTCCCATTGCTCCAAGTATAATTTATGTCATGTAGCGAATATGTCAACAAGTTCAAATTATCAAAAGATATCTAAGGAATTACAAATTTGATAATTTTCATTTAAAAATCAGTTCAAAAAACATTTTAAAAAGCATATTAGCCACAAAAATGAACACTCGCGAGCTCATCAAATACTTTCCAGAGATTTTTAAGAGGAATCCTTACAGAAAATTGCTAAACAATTGTCATGGGATGACTTCTGAGTTCTGACTCGATTAAGAACCTGAGAAACTGACTGTCTTTTATTGGAAAACTGAAAAGATTGCAGAGATGCGTGGAGAATATTGGACAGCTAGTGCTAAAGAAAAGCAGTGATGATTGAGGATAGAATTGGGGTGTTTTTCCTTTTTTACAATTTTCAACGAATGACAGATTTTGACACACTGCAGTTGTATCACGTGAGAGAAAGAGAGAGAAGAGTACTTAATTCTGTCCGGTTTTACAGAGAAGAAAACGTAAAAACACTTCTTGTAGTTCTGGAGAAGAGAAGACTATGCGTGGCGGTGGGGAAGAAGTGTTCTTGTGCAGTTTCAAAACACAAATGATGAGGTCGATGACGATGGGTATGATTGTGATAGGTGATAGCATCTTTCCAGCTCCATTGCCATGTGAACTCTCTCTCTCTCTCTCTCTCTCTCTCAAATCTACTAAAAAACACATACCTCCACCAACACCAGGTACTGCTACTGTACAGAACAATGCGCCATGCAACAATGCAAGAGCGAGCCGTCATCACCAATCTAAATTTGTGAATTCTCTAGATATTCTCTGCTCCTGCTGTTAAGGTTCCAATAACTACGTACGCCATTGTTACAAGCTAGATTTGACTCCAAAACCGATACAGAAAAAGGTTTGAGTTTCTTAACTACTGGGTCAACTCATTTTAACTATATTTATTAACATTGTATTGATTTGTTTCATATTTATAAATTGACTCGAGCTTCATTTTATCAACCAGATAATAAAAAAATCGATCAAGTCAGTTAAATTAATCAAAATTATAACGTGATATTTGTACCCAAAATTAGGTCCGGCGTTAAAAGTTTCAATCAAATCTAGAAACTACAAGGCTGTTCACAGACTATAACAGTTAAACTTCGGGTCGGGCCTAGACAGTTGCCTGAACAAGGATCTCCCTTCCGCCGGATAAAAGTCATCAACACTAACATAGCCACACCGACAGCAGTTCATGAACAAGAATAATCTAATTGGAGCGATAATTACTGAAAGGGATGACAGGAACAGCATACCATCATCGATATGTTGGTAATATAAAAACATTGATTAAATAATAATTGAAGTTTTTGAATTAAGATTATCTTTGAAGGTTTTAGGAATTTGAATCTTACAGTCCATTCTATATAATTAAATTGACAGAATTAAGTAAAAATTACGAACGAGTGGCAAATCTTAAAGGGTTTTCCTCTTCCATTTTATTCAATTAAATTAATAAAACTAAACATAAATTAACATAAATAAGAGAATTTTGAAAGAGCTGGAGTCGAGAAAAAGTGAAGGAAAGCAGCGGCCCAGTAGAACCAAAATTTTACAAAGAAGCAGCCCAGCCCATCTCATTTAAAAGGTGTCTAGTTAGTGATTGTTTTTCTCTGTTTAGTGGTTGGTGATGGCCTGGTGTTGTGTTTGGACAGTGAAGTGTAATCTTAAATCATTCCGTTTTTTACCATGGATTTCCAAAGATTCTCACTATTTAATTTTTTTTTTTTGAAGATTATGATGCTTTTTGATAAGGTTATTTGGTCAAATATTATTATTAATAACAAAAAAAAAATAAGGACTTGAATGTAGATTGACATGCAATTTACTATGGAATTAGACATAATGCATGATAAAGATAACTAAAATACCTTGGAAAAGTATTAAACTTCTGGACATATTATTACTTTTCCCTCAAATAGTGTAATAATATTTTTTCCTCTTAACTCAGAAAACTTAGTAGGTGTTTCCGGATATATTGAATTAATTTTACATTATCTATCTGTCATTACTAAATAAAATAGGGATATATAAGTATTTTTGCAATTTAATTACACGATGAAACAATCAAATAAGTATTTTTGAAACAATCAAAATACTCTTGTAATAAAAAAAATGATGTCAATGAATATTTTAGTATTTTTCACAATAATTTTCTCGTTGTTGTAATTTAAATTAAAAATCAATTTAATATTTTATCAAATATAAAAAAAATAATAAACAATAAAAATACACAGTAAACACAATGAAAATGTTTTTAAAATAAAAATAAAATAAACATGGAGTCAAGGGCTTATTAGGTTTTTTTATAATGGTTTTTTTGTAATTATAAAATCAGTTTAGAAACGTTTTGATATTTTAGCTGGAAAAAAAAAAAAGCATGTGCGTGTGACGCACCCGACACAAAGGCTAGTCATGGGGTAAACAATTTTGGATGACTTGACGGGCTAGCATGGATATTAAGCTTCACTTTCCTGTCTCCTGAAGAAACTAGTTTAGTTTCAGGGGTTCTTGAACCTTGTACAGGTAAAATATATCTTCAGTTTTTGATGTTATTTGGCACTTTTGCGAGTGTTCTGGATGAATTTAGGAGTAAATATAGCATGACAAGTTAGCAATCTCATGATTGTTGGCTACATGCCCCCGTGGTTGTTGAAGTGTTTGTTACGCATAATCATCCATACTAGCTAGTTATGTAGTTTTTATTTGTATTGACTTAAATATGTTTATTTTTTATAAAAAATATATATATATTTAGGTTTTTTTGATGTATTTTTTTAGTTCAGAAAATCTAAGTTCAAAATAAAAATTTTATATACATATATAATTAATAAATTAAGAACCATGTATGTGAATAAATAAATAAAAAATTATCAACAATACCTAAAATTAAAACTTGAAAAATCAAGAAACAAGTGTATATCAAGATATTTAATCTTGAAAAACATGACATTTATCTAGTTGTGTTTGCTAAATTTATTTATTAAAATAATTTTTTTATTTAAACAAACGATAATAGAAATAAAGACACAAATTAAATTAATCGAATAAAATAAAAGGAGAAAAAAAAACATAATGCAAGGCTGCACATATTAGAAATATTTTTTGAAAATATTTTTTTATTTTGAAAAATAAAATGTATCCATACAAAAGATTTTAAAAAAAGATGAATAAGAAAACTTTTCAAATTTGAATGCACAACTAAAAAATAAATTATAATTTAAAACATACTCTCTAAACAAAATAAAAAGAAGAAGAAGAAGTACTAATTTAAATATAAATTTTAAAAAATAGAGAAAAAACCACAAAAATCATTAATTTAAAAAAAAACGAAAAAAAAACGCAGAGATTAAACATTGTTGGGCTTAGCAAGCTAGGCCAGTGTGATTGGGCCATCAATTTTTTAGGCAAACTACGTGTCGACTGATTTGCTTGGATTTCAGCCACCGTGGTGCCCATAAAATCAAAGCTTGTTTTTTTTACCCAAAAAACTTGTTTTCAACTCATTTTTTTTACCCAAACACCTGTAAAACATTGTAGGAACTGTGATAAACTTATCCATAGCCTAAAAAACCCTGAAAAAACGACCTCTAAAAACCAAAATCAATTTGAATTCAAATATCAACCTAAGCTTAGATCTTTTTTTTTTCACGAACTTTAAAAGTAAAAAAAAAAAAACATCTGGTATAAACTCCTCTCATCAAATGAAACCATTAACACAAATATTGTCTGTTTTAATGGTCTAAATCGGTGTCAATAACATTTTTATCTCTCTACTGTTAGTGTTCAACAACCTTCCTCTTTCTCATCTCTCAACCAATGACTAAAAAATAACAAAAATAAACATTTTGTACCTATATTGAATTAGAAAAATATTAAGGTACTAAAATTATATAATTTACATAAGTTTTTAAAGTTCAATGATCATGGTATATTTTTTGCAAAACTTGTGGCTTGCCATCCATATTTGGTATTTTTTTCATCTCGGTCTCTCTTCTTTCAATTCTATATTTTCATAAGAAATCAAAATTAATTTGTTTTAAATTAAAACAAAACTGTTGAAAAAAAGTTCGAGGAGCAAATTAACAAAAATATAAAATTATACACAACCCATTTATAATAATGTGTGGGAGGATGAAGATTGCACAATTATCATTTGTTTTTATTAGTTGGCATTCCTTAAACTTTGAACTCGGCTACTAAGAGCTCGTTTAATATTGTGGTAGCAGTTGTTTTTTTAAATGTTTTGAAATAATATATATATTAAAAAAAATATTTTTGGCATCAGCATATCAAAATAATTTGAAAATATATATAAAAAATGAAACAATGAAAAAAATAAAAATAATTCTATTTTTTTCACAAATACTTTTGAAACGTAAAAATAAAAAGTTTCTAAAACTAACTGCATAACTTCAACAAGTGATAAACTCTCTAGTCTTAATTAAAATTTATGGATTGACCATAATGCTAAAATCACAACTATTAAATTTGACTTCACTTGTTAAGTTAAATCAAAATTTGAATTGGATTTTAAATTAAATAAAAAATATGTATTTATCTAATAAAACCTTGTGAACTTAATTAGATAGATTTTTGGTGTGATTAACTTTGTTAAACTAGCTATTAACTTGATTCAAACATGACTAGGTCAACATCAACGAAGATTTTTTTTTTCCATATACAATGTTGTTATTTTAATAAAAATATTGACCCACATTCTTTTTCAAGTTGGTCTTCAACTAGGTCGAACAACTATTGTAGAATCAAAGATATTATGATACATGATAAGACTAGATTAAAAGATGGTTACACTCTCCATAATTAGAAGATTATTTAGTATTATGATAGTTTTTATTTTTTGTCCAACCATAAAGAAAACCAATTTGATTAGTCAAATAATTTATATTTTTTATCTTAACCCCACATGTAATTGCATTTTAAATCTTGATTCTATATAAACTAGAAAAACTTGTTTTTTATATATATGAAGACCTATTTCTTATGTAGAAATTCATCTTTTATTATTTCAAACCAAATATATTTTTCAAAACTGATTTCTTCAAATAACAATTAAAAATATTTTTGAAGAATCACAATGAAAAAATTACCACAATATCAATCACAACAAAACACACTAGGGAACACATTATTCCTGTCACACCTCCCGCGTAGGGTCGTTCCCATTTTAAACAGTGTCTCCCACTCTAGGGTTTTACCGGGGGATGGAAAGCAAGCAATGTTGACAATTTAATGGATAACTTGATCATCTTATAAAAAAAAAATGGAAACCCCTGATTCAAAAACCAAAGCATCACCACCACAGCAACAAGAACCAGACCTCAAAAGGCCCAAGATGTCCACTACAACCTCCGAGGACGAAGACGCCGCCACCACAACCCCCGGTGACGACACAACCATTAAAAAGCAAAGATACAAGCGTCGCAAAATCGCAATATTCCTCACATACTGCGGCGTCGGCTATCAAGGTATGCAGAAGAACCCAGGTGCCAAAACCATAGAAGGGGACCTCGAAGAGGCCCTTTTTCACGCCGGTGCTGTCCCTGAACATGACCGTGGCATCCCCAAGCGCTATGACTGGGCTCGTTCTGCTCGTACGGATAAGGGCGTGAGCGCTGTGGGACAGGTTGTCTCGGGCCGGTTCTACATCGACCCGCCTGGACTTGTGGAACGCTTGCATTCAAATCTTTCTCCTCAGATTAGGATATTCGGGTACAAGAGAGTGACGGGTTCGTTTAATGCTAAGAAGTTTTGTGATCGGAGAAGGTACGTCTATTTAATTCCTGTTTTTGCTCTTGATCCATGCGCGCATCGTGATAGGGAGAGCGTGTTAGCTAGTTTAGGGTCTGGTAGTGAGCTTGTTAAGTGTTTGCAGTGTTCAGAAAGAGGGCGTAAGGTTGTTGGTGCTGTGGGTAAGCGCAGCTTTGAATCAAAATCTGATGTTTCCCCAACAGAAATTTGGTCAAATGATAAAGATACTACTCTAAAATCTGAAATTAAAGAGGAGGTTAGTGGTCTTATGGATAATGGTGATGGAGATATTAGGAATTCTGAAACTGTTAATGAAACTAAGGTCTTTCAAGATGAAGACGACGGTAAAAAATCTGAAACGACTGAGTCAGGCATTTCATCAAACAGTGAAGATGCTAATGCCAACCCCGAAATTAAAGATGAGATAATGGTGTCCATTGAGAATGGTGATGATAAAAATACAAAATCAGAAGAGGAAGCGATTAAGGGAAGTGGATTTTGTTACGGAGAGAAGGAGAAAGAGAGATTCAATCGAATATTGAATTATTACGTGGGGAGTCATAACTTCCATAATTTTACCACTAGAACTAAGGCTGAAGACCCCTCTGCTCAGCGCTACATCATTTCATTTGATGCAAAGACTACATTTGCTGTTGAAGGCATTGAGTTTGTTAAGTGTGAGGTTGTTGGGCAGAGTTTCATGCTTCATCAGATACGGAAGATGATTGGTGTTGCCGTGGCTATTATGAGGAACTGTGCATGTGAGTCGTTGATACAAACTGCTCTGCAAAAGTAAGGACTTCTAATCTTTTTCCCTTTCAATGGGCTGTGTTCTCGTATCACTGATGTTTTTCTCTAATCATTGTTTTACCAAATTTACAGGCATGTTAACATCAATGTGCCTACAGCTCCTGAGGTTGGGTTATACTTGGATGAGTGCTTTTTCACATCATATAACCAGAAATGGAAAGACAGCCATGAAGAACTTTCCATGAAAGATTTCGAAGAGGAAGCAGATGAATTCAAGATGAAGCACATATACTCACACATTGCGACAACAGAACACAAGGAAGGATCAGTGGCTCTGTGGTTGCATTCTCTCAACTACCGAAACTATCCTGATCTTCGTCTTTGTGACAATGGAGATAATATCACCTGTGAAGACAATAATGGCAGGGAAAGCACTATGGTTGAAAACATGACTGAGTGTACAACTTAGTGAAACTAATCTTACTTCACTATCCATAAACTGATTACTTTTACTCTTTTTTGAATTATTACAACTGGGTTTAGGTTCTCATCGTCTCCCTTACCAGTTATTTTATTTAATTGACAGTTAATTGATGCTTGGCATTTGCTTTCTTAAGCAACTTAGAAGTCAATGAAAATATTATCTCTGGGGTTTAGTTGTTCAGCAATTGTGTACAGTAAGGGTGTTTAAAAACTTAGTTATTCGGTAACGTTCTGTTTGCATGAGTATGGCAGAGCTGATATGTGAAGCATTGTCTTTGTCTGGGATTGTTTCCAGGGTTTCGATTTTTGTGGCTTGATGTGGCGTGACTATAACAACATGAAAAATCGTACAAGCTATTAAGCGGAGGAAATAAGAACTTCTATGAAGGTATGCAAGTGGTGAATGTGGGAGGGTCGGCGGTGGCACTCTTTTTCTTGGTCACAAGAGCTTTGTTTTGCATGCCCATTACATGTTTTAACTTCCATGGTCACTCGGCATTTTACTGGTAAATTAATGTTTGTGTGCATTTATTCGTTTCTTGATTTGCTATCCCTTATTTGATAGAAAATTCTAGCTCTATTGCTGCTAAGATGAGTGCCTGCAATCTTCCGTTTCCTTCTTATATATTGATTATGAATGCCTAGCCTGCACCCCAGCCTTTTGCCTCGTATTCTATCTCTTCTTTCCATCTGTTTGGATGCTGGGAAAACTTGGGAGAACAAGAGAAAAAATGGGACTTGGTGTGTTTTATTTTGCTTTCTTTTCTCAACTAAGCTTAAAGTCCTCTCAAAGGGTTAAAAAGCTATCAAATTGTCTTGGTAGAAATTATGACAAAGGATGGGGAGAAAAAAAAAACAGATTTAGTGGTTAATTTTTCAGGATTATGGATTAAGGTCGTTTTAATTATGGTATACAAAATACTCGTTCTAGAATCTGTGCAAAAACTCCTGAAAACTCTTAATAAACAGAAACGAATGCATGGAAAAAAAGAATCAGGTAGCTACAAAAATAATAACGCTCTCCAATGAGTACAGTGAAACCGAATCATTGCCCGCTGCAGGCTCTTGGGTGATTGCTCTCTAATTCATAAAGTTGCTTGGAAAAATTCATGGGGAAGCAGTACACCAGGATAGCGTTTTCCAGCTTGAGTTTCAACCAGGCCACAGTAGTTTGCTTTCTTTATTAGTTGGTGTGGGAGCAGTAGAGCGCCGCCGCGTTCTTCAACTTGAGCTTTGGTTTGTTTGTGAGCATCAACAGATTCACAGTTACTTGCTTTCTCGAATACTTGATGTGGGAGTAGAAGAGCGCCAGTGCGTTCTTCAACTGTAGCTACGATTTGTCTGTGAACTTTAACTGATTCAAGGTTACTTGCCTCCCTGCATTGTGGCGATGGGAGCAGTAGAGCGCCACGGCCTTCTTCTTCATATTGAGCTTCAGTTAGTTTGTCATTGTTTTCCCTGTTGAATAACTTCTGTGGCGGCGGCGGCGGCTTAACTTGATTGCTATCTTCGGCTGGAAGGTCTGGTGGTAGCGCAGGATTACTTTTCTTGCTGAAACATTTATCAGATTTCACTGGCAGGACCAAGCAATTCCCCATTATAGCAAATTAATTTCCAAGGAATATGAACCTTTCAAAGAAAACTATACCAAGAGAACTCTTGAAACAAAACTCACCCAGAATTTGATGTGCAAGAATCAAAGCTAGGGTCCTATATTTATAGATTTGATGTAACTTCACCGTATCCCAATCGGATCAGGAACCAGAAGTTTACCAATATTGTTTTACCTATTTTCATATGGACTTCACCCTCCAAAAGGGTTTCGAAAAACCCTGAGCTCGCCAATCCCTTCGGCCTGCGGCGGATTAATCTCTGGATACATGCACTTGTAGACGTAGATTTTCTTGGGAGACTGCACGGGCCAGCAGTAGCATATGTTGGACTTGCACTCTCTTGTTTCGCAAATTGTAGGCCCGCTTGCTACCTAAGTAGACCAAAATTTCTTTAGGCCTGAAGGATTGTATTGTTTCTCTTTTTTCCGATGCTTATGGATTTCTTTTGAAATTATTTTTTTCTCGAATAATCTTAATTCTGCACATTCCTCACATATTCCTCTGAGTATTACCTTATCCCTTAGAGAATTGATCTTTGGCTCACCAATACCTGCTTCAATCAAAATCCTATTATAACCTGGAAGCAGTTGATACTATCCGGTGATTGTTGGATGAAAAGTGATTTTTTAAAATATATTTTTAAAATTTTTTTTGTATTTGTTTGTTATTAAAAAAATTAGCCAATGAAAAATAATTTTCGTCTGACTTGATTTTTAATAAAATATTTTCTTTTTATTTTGGATGGATTTCTAGTAAAAAAATTTAAAAATATCATATTATTTGCTGATTATATCAAATTTGATCCTTAAACTTTTGATTGCTATATATATTTTGTTTTGAATATTTTTTTTTCAATTTTTTCAATTAAAATTTAATTTTTATATTAACTTTATTTTTCATTTTTATAATTGTTATTTTTTTTTCCTTATTATTTTTTAATTGAAATTTTTTATCCATCAAATTTTATCCTCATTCTTTTGATTGTTATTGATTTTATCTGAAATAATTTATAAAATGACAATTATTATTATTTTAATTTCTTCATCTTTTAATTTTTTTTATTTGTTAGATTTGATCTCTATTATTTTGATTATTTTTTAATTTTATTCTCATTCAACTTTTTAACTTGTAAGATTTGTTTCTCATTATTTTAATAAACTTGAAAAAAATAAAACATTAATAACTTATTTTCTAACTTATTTTTCATGACATAATAAAATAATAAAAAATATTTTCCAATTTTTTTTCATTATAAAATAATTCAATTTCCTAACCTTCATTTTCTAAAACAAAATTATTTTTAGTAAATAAACGAGACCCAGGTAACAATATTCACTACAAATCTTCCGTGTAACCCAAACTTGTTCAATTTTACATTTTAACCCCTTGAAAAAACATTTTTATTAATCATTTAACCCTAGAAAAATCATTTTTATTAATCTGAGTTTTATTAATCAATTAAATTGAGACCATAAAACTAAATCAAAAACAAATATTAACGTACCAACTTGAATCAATTTTTTTTTTCTTTGATGTAAACTAATTTAAATTTCAATTTAACCGAATCAAATCGCTAAAAACTCAAAATTTCTACAAAAACAGAAAAGAAAAGAAACGAAAACGACATTCCATCCTCCAATTTATACATAGAAATGAACCCCAAAAACATCCGAATGCTACGCGATGCCTCGCATTGAATACAATGAAAGATGGTTGGTATCCATAGATGGCCCGCCGTACACTCCGGGGTGATCACTCTCTAATCCATAATCCATCATCGGACGGTACTCCAGCTCCTCATCATGATCATAAGCAAATTCCGGTATCTCAATCTCACTCCTCCTCACATGGTCCCACAGAAACTCCAGCCTTGTCACGTATCTCAGCTTCGAGTATAACCTGATCACACCCGTTAATCAATCAATTAATTAAAGTTAATCCAGCAATTAACACCTGCCAAGCACCCATGAATCATGCTCCAAAACCTTAAGCACTTTCCATGTGAGTGGAGCTTCGTCAAAAAGGCTATGAGGGGACCCTAAGAAAAGGCAAGACTCTAATTATCTTACCCTCCACTGAAGAGAAAACGACCAAGAGTGGCAAGAAAGAGCCTGGCTTGAAGGCCCGGATGCAAAAAGTAAATAGATTCAAGATGATTCTTGACGTTGATCGGAATATCCTCGTAAATTGATCGAAGGGTCGAAATCCCAGGGAGATTCTCACTCCTTTGAACATCCGTGTGCATATACACCACCGAAAATGGCTTTTCTTCTAATTTTGGATATATTTTCTCCTCCAAGTATTTCTTCAACACCTCACCGCTCACCTCCCGAGCTAAAACCCCACAAAAAAGGTTACTTTTAGAGCAAAAGGAGAGAAATAAATCCCCAAAAATACCTCAAGTAAACTGCATGTTGTCCTTACCAGGGAAGTGCTTGCCGGTGATGAGAAGAACCTTACGGCCAGCTTTATCACGGCCTTGAATCTTGAAAACACCAAGTTCTTCCAAGAGATTTTCTTGGTCAGATTGCGATAGAGCTAAAGAGGAATCCATGGCCATTAGAGTAGAGAAATAGAGTTGATTTCTTGATGTTTGAGAGGGAAGCTGCGATGAAAGTGAGTTTGAAAGCGAGAGGGGAGGGGGAGTTTATATAAGGGAAAAAATGATCAAGGTGGGGACTTGTCCGTAAATCTAATGGGATTGGGGTGAGATTCACAAAAACTGGGAATATTCTTCAGCATCTTCCGTTTTTTGGATTGGGAATTGAACTGAGCCAGGCTAAACTCGGTCACGTGTTGCTGACACGTATGGGACCGATACAGGTTTTACAGTTATGGTTAGTAGTATTATTCTTTTTCAATATTGTGATAATTTGGAATTCTTGCATTTTGTGTATCAAAATGCAAAGATATTTTTAGTAAAATATTCATATTGGAATTGGAAAATTAATAGTCATTTTCACTTTTTAAGAAACAAAATTTAATTTTTTTATGACTTTAATTAATTTACATCCTATTAAGTAAGAACAAAGCACATCTCTCATGATCTTTCCTTGAATATAAAAGATATATTAATGTAAATATTAAAAAATTATGTTTTCTTCCTATCACGTGTTAGATGAACCGTCTACATTTAAACTGATTTATTCACTGATCAATTATCTTTTTAATACTTTTTTTTAAGATTTGAATTCTAGTTGATAACTTAAAAAAATTAAAAAAATCCATGCACTAGTTAAGCTAAAAATTCAGAGGCTATATCTCCTAGTTATATCTATATTTAAGAATACCTGGCAACTTTTTCTTGTATTGTTTTGCATGGGACGATTTTGGAATTTTGACACGCATTGTATTTCAATTCTATGTCACTTGAGAATTATTATAAGTTTGGATTACAATAATGGTTAATATTGTGATAATGGTTGTTTTTAAAATATTTTTTTATTTAAAAATATATTTAAGTATTTTTTTAATTTTTAAAATTTAATTTTAATATCAACATATCAAAATAATTTAAAAATACAAAAAAAAATTTGAAGCAAAGAAAAAAAAATAAAAATAAATCAATTTTTTTTTAAATATTTTTGAAACGCAAAAACAAACAGATTTTAATATAGTGTAGGTTGATGCAAATTTATAAAGCTAGACCTGAGCAAAACCAAGGTAGCAGGTGTTATTATAAGATTAAGACAATAATAACACTTTAAAGGAGGTGAATTAAATATTCCACTAATTATGTCAATTAATACAAATAAACATATTAATCACATATAACACAATAAAAATAATATAACTAGAGTCCTTCAAGTAAAGATATAAAAGAAAAAAGGTTGCAAACTCGGTTTTAAAAACGGTACAACAAGCCTACATTCACATCTTAATTGGCAATCATACTTGAGCATTGTATTCTTTTACTAATCCAAATTAAAGATACAATGTTTTTGATAAATCCACACCAAGCAATTACACCACTTGAAGATGTTTCATTTTCAAGATTTATCCTTGGTGATAACACATTACCTGTTAAAAATTTATTCATACTTTTAAGTATTGTTGTCAAAATTGCTAGTTGACTCGTAAAATAATATAATTTTACGAGTCAACATGTATATAACATTTAAAATCAAGTTAAAAACTCGAAATTGGTCGAATTCATTTAAAATCAGTTAAACTCAGTAAAACGGAATTGATTTCATGAGTTTAACCAAAGTTAAAAAAATTGTTGACTCCTTGACTCCTTGTCCTTGCACCCTGACTCTCACGACACTCAACCCAGAGTCCCCACTCCCCACCCAAGTATCCTCCTTTTCCTTTGTCCAAATCTCAATTCTCAAATTCTCAACCCTAGCGACTAACACTAGCAGGCAGCAACGTAGCTGGTTTCACAATGGTTTAATTGTCATTCTCCACTCTCCACAGTGGTTTAATTCTTGCCCAACAATTTCACTTTCACTCTCCACTCACCAGCACCGCAAAAATTAATCTTTATTTTTTTCCTTACTTTGTTTGATTCTGATCTGATTGTCTCCACTTTCCATGATGCTACAATGAGGCTGAAAAGGAGTGGGAGTGGGGAGGGAAGAAAAGAAAAGGAAACCCAACAAATAATTGCTCTTTCGCTCTCTTTTATTTATTTGTTAATCTATCAATTCTTCCACCTGCTGGTGTAGCTTCCTTTTAATGTATTATGCATCTTATAGCTCACTGCAGTCATGGCATTTTTAGTGTGCATTAAACCCAGAACTTAACTTTATAAGAAAGGACGTGCTAGTAAAATATTGATATTGGAATTGGAAAATTAATAGTCATTTTCACTTTTAAAAAAACAAAATTTGATTTTTTTTTACGACTTCAATTAATTTACATCCTATTAAGTAAGAACAAAGCACATCTCTCGTGATCTTTCCTTGAATATAAAAGATATATTGATGTAAATATCAAAAAATTATGTTTTCTTGCGATCACTTGTTAGATAAGCCGTCTATATTTAAACTGATTTATTCACTGATCAATTATCTTTTTAATATTTTTTTTAAGATTTGAATTCTAGTTGATAACTTAAAAAATTTTAAAAACCCATGCACTAGTTAAGCTAAAAATTCAGAGGCTATATCTCCTAGTTATATCTATATTTAAGAATACCTGGCAACTTTTTCTTGTCTTGCTTTGCATGGGACGATTTGGGAATTTTGACACGCATTGTATTTCAATTCTATGTCACTCGAGTATGAATAGGAGTTGTTTTTAAAAATAGTTTTTGTTTGAAAATATATTTAAGTAATTTTTTAAAATTTATTTTAAATATTAACACATTAAAACAATTTAAAAATATAAATAAATAATCTGAAGTAAAGAAAAAAAATAAAATTAAAATAAAATTTTTTAAAAAACACTTTTGAAACGCAAAAACAAACGGGTTCTAATAAAATATAAGTAGATGTAAATTTATAAAGCCAAACTCGGGCAAGACCAAGATGACAAGTGTTATTCTAAAATTAAGGCAATAATAACACTTAGGGGGGGTGAATTAAGTGTTCTACTAATTATGTCAATTAATGCAAATAAACATATTAATCACATGTAACATAATAAACAATAATATAACTAACGTGTTTAAAGTAAAGATATAAGGGAAAAAAACTGCAAACTCGATTTTAAAAATAGTTATTTAAGTCTACATTCACACCTTAATTACCAATCATACTTGAGTATTGCATTTTTTTACTAATCAAAGTAAAAGATACAATATTTTTTATGAACCCATACCAAGCAATTGCACCATTTTGAGATTTATCCTTGATAAGAATACCTCACATGCCTGTAATTTATTCCTACTCTGAAGTGTATACAAATATATTTTTTTAAAAAATATAATACGCCACAATACAAAACGAACAGTTAAATTAGTCTCTCACTGCATGGTGCTTAACCACATACCCTCTTTCATTCTCCTTCCATGAAAGGGGAAAAACAACTTTGTGAATATTTTGCGTTGATACTTGTACTAAATGACATGAAGAATTTAGGTGGCAATCTAAAATTATTTTGTTAATTTCTCATCAAACCCCAACCAATTGCTTCTTCTTATTATTTTATTTTAACGTGGAAACATAAGAAAAAGGGTTTTTTCGAAATTTTGTGCGGCATATTATTTTAAATATGGATGGTTCGTCTCCGATCTTGGATCAATGAAAACTAAGCTGAAATATACAAATATTAAGAATAAAAAAATATATGCATATGTCAGTTCTGGAAGTTACTTTAACTGTGGGATTCTCGAGATTCTCGATCCAGGAGTTGGTTGTATTTTAAAATTTTAAAAATTTTAATTATTTTTTATTGTTTTAATATGATGCAGTAAATAAATTTTAAAGAATAAAAAATATTATTTTAATATATTTAATAAGTAAACAATATTTTTAAAAGTAATTTATAGCAAATTCTCAAATATTTTTAATGCATTTTAAAAATAAAAAAAGATAAAAAACAATTTTAACCAAATTTATTTTTTAAAAAATATCATGAACTACAATACCAAACATGCTTTTAAAAAATAGCTTAGTTCATGTGTATTTAGTAATCCGTTGAATAATGATTTTTAAAAGTATTTTTTTATTAAAATAAATTTTTAAATTGTTAACATTAAAACGTTAAAATTATTGAAACCATCTAAAAATATAAATTTATATTTTTTCGGATAATTTTTTTTAAAGAACTTTTAAAAATAAATTAAATCACATAATAAAAAAAATGTTAGAATAAATTAATCAGTATTGATTAGGTTACAAGATAATTGGACCAATACTTTTTATTACAGTGATTATGTTTTTTTTAATGTTTTATATTTAAATTCTAGCATTATTCTGGTTGAGTTTGGTGAAGTTTATAATCTTTAATTAAATAAATATTTTTTAAATTTAAATTGAGATTTAACTTAATTAGAATTTAGATTCTCTAACCAACCCATCATGTATTTGTTTAGAGCTCGGTTACACTAGTTTTTCATGAAAATTTAGCTATTTATTTGTTTTTAATTATTTTTTAATTATTTTAATATACCAATATAAAAAATAAAATATTATTTCAATATATTTTTAAATTAAAAATCACTTAAAAAACAATTTTTATCAACATTATCAAATTCATGCCTAGTCCTAGATAAGGATAGACATGGTCCATCCACCGAAAATAACATGTTTCAAACAAATAAATATTAAATTGCTTGATGACGCAACAGCAGCAGTTAAAGTTGAAGGCATTTATGAAGTGCACGATGATGATATTAAAATAGGACATGTAAAACAAAAGGGATAATGCAGGTGTCGATAGTGGTCCTTTGTCAATTATAAAAATCATTAAGCAGAACAGCTTTGATTGAGGTACTGTCTGTGAGTGAGTTTTACCACATTTTTAAAAAAAAACTTTACATCAATATTTTATTTCATTTTAATATGTTAATATTAAAAATAAAAATAAAAATATAAAAAATATTTTTATTTATTTTCAAACAAAAATTATTTCAATACATAACATCTATTGTACTCTTGAAAAGGCTTAGAATTTGAATTCTTATTTTGAACTCATTTGTGTGATTGTTGGTTAAGCTGTATACAAGGAGATTAAAAACTTAGTCGTTAATCCTCAACAAGTAAAATTTCGCCATTCAATAAAGAGAAATTCTTAAAAATTAACACAGTTTTTTTAAAAAAATTCAGAAAATTTTAATTACATGACAGAATAGCAGGGTTGTTTATATATATATATATATATATAAACGTAGGATAAGGAAAATCCGAGCTTGCCTGGGAGATAGAAAAAAGGTGATTCTGCTGAACAAATCTCTGTGAAAGTTTGCTCTCGTGGTAGATTATACGGTCATTAGACCTCCTCTATCTGACAGTGGATTTCTGCCTTTCTGGTTTCAAATAAACTTATTCTTCCCATAGACATATATATAGTAAAACTGAAGTTATCGGATTGTTGAAGTTCAAAAAAGGAAGCTAATCTGTATAGTTTCAAAGATTACCTTGTCTTGTGCGAGTGTATAAGAATCTAGCACACAATCACTCAAAAGATTGTATGATTTCACCTTTTTTACTACAAAAACCTATGATAATTCACCGACGATCCTGTCTTGACTATCCAGGATACATAATATTCTCACTATCAATATTAAATCTTAAACAAATATCCAGCAGTCGTCTTCACAGTCTCTTTAACGTTGAAAATCTTAGGTTAAATTTCGTAAAAAGTCTTGAATCTAGGAACAGTACGAGACCGGTATGTTGTATGGCTATGGTATATTAAATCAACTTTACCAAACTGGTTAACTTTGCAATCACGTCACTGTGATAGTTACTGGCTCCTTCTTCTTCTCTATTCGTCTTTCTTCTGGGTGCCGTGACAGATGGTGGCTGAGCCTATGAATCTAGCTCTCTGGACGTGCTGGTTGCTAGCAACTGATCTAATATGATTGGGTGCTTGGACAATTAGTCAACTCGTTTACAGTACTGTCCTCATGGAGTCAATGGTCATCTTCTCGTTCACTCAAGTACTGGCGTAAGTACGTGGGCGATCCAGCAATTAAGATCAGGCAATAATATCAGACCATGTTTTCAGGATTAGCCTTTGCTGGTGAAAGGATGTGAAATACTGCAGAGTTATCCATTTCAGGAACGGAGACCGTAAGAAAAAAATCAAATACAGATCTAGGAAATCGAAAACTGATCTGAATCAGTTTCTAATTAAACTAAATAAGATATTAACCCATAAAAATCCAATCAATATATTCTTGTTTTTAAAAATTTAATTAATCTTAAAACAACACTTTCAACTTGGCTTCTATATCACATATAAAAATAATGTTTTTTATTTTAAAAAAATATTTTTAACATTAACATATTAAAATAATATAAAAAAATTAAAAAATATTAATTTATAGTAAAAAAATAAGAAAAATTTAATTTTTTTTAAAAATATTTCCGAAACACAATTTTAAACATACTCTGCGTAATTAGTTTTGAACGGGCTGGATTCAGCTTCCTTGAACATTTGGGCTCTTGATCGTGGCTTGGAGCCACATAGTGCTTTCTCCACATGGGCCCGACGTGCTCTCATTTACAAGACAAGACTGATGGTTTTGACTTTTTACGGGACAGAATCCACAAACCTTCTCCGTGATGAAAACGTAGGAAAAGATCCCGTGTACTTGCAAATCTTCGAGGTCTGTATTCTATCTTTTTTTTTTTTTTAAACAGTGTGATTGCGGTTGCTTTTCAAATAACTTTTTGTATTAAAATAAATATTAATGATATTTTTTAATTTTTTAAAAATTATTTTTGATATCAACACATCAAAATGATTTAAAAACACTAAAAACATATTAATTTGAAGTTAATAAAAAAATAAAAAATTTTTAAATTTTTTTAAAAGCACTTTTGAAACGTAAAAACAAACCGGCCCTTAGTGTACTCTCTCTCTATAGTTACAAGACTTGGTCCAGCATCTAAGTTTTTCTTTAGCTACGTCAACTTTTTTTTTTTTAAATTAAAATAATATTATTTTAATAAATTATTTCAAAATAAAAATTAACTTGGGAGAGGTTTCAGCCTTTCAGGTCATAATTTGACCTAGCTCAGACTTAGACTTTGCTTGGACAGCTCACCGGTTAATACAGGTGGGATTAGAGTTTACTATTGTTTTTGCGGTTAAAAAGGATTTTTAAAAAAATATATTTTTTTAATTTTAAATTAATATATATTTTAATATTTTTAGATTATTTTAATACATTAATATCAAGAATAATTTTTTAAAAATAAAATAATATTATTTTGATACTTTTTTAAATAAAAAATATTTTAAAAAATAATTACAATTATATTTTCAAACAATAGTACTTAGTTACGGTGATCCGACGATGCCACTGTTAATATTTTAAACTGTGTTCCGATTATGTTTGTATCAAAGGTGAAAAACATAAAAAAAAAATATCTACAAAGAAAAACCAACCAGGATGTTCCAATTGTGTTCCGATTATGTTTATTTAGGGCCCAAGAAGTTTAGCCGTTACACATTTATAATGGGCCTTCACCCCAGTTTAGGCCCGTATCATTTATGGTAATCAAGGTATGATCATACACTGTACTTGGATAATTTCTGCGCTACTTTCCATAGATGACTCGCAAATCTAACTGAAAAAAAAAAATACGTTTCTAGCGCATGAAAACTAACTTATAAATATTCTGTTTTAAAAGTTTTTCCGTGATAATAAAAAAAAGTAACTACTCATTAGAGATAAACACAAAGAAAAAAAAAGCGAGAAAATACAAAAAGTATATTTTAAAAATATTCTCTATCATTTATGTGGTGGTGGGTTTAAGATTTAGCTTTCTCTTTCGTTATCTATGTATTTTTCTTCAAAATGAACCCGAATATTTCTCCACATAAAAGCATATAGTAACTGATACAACAGGGAAGTCAGCTCCTGCCTGGAAAGTAGCAGGTCCAAAATATTTCCTGCCATATAAAACTTAAACCTAACCAGCGGAAGGTCGCTCATATTTGGAGGGCCCAAAAATGTTTCAGGGAGGATAGAAGGATTAGAACCATAAATAGAGGGAGATAAGCTTTTAATGCAGAGGGAATGCTTCAGGTACCTGTGTCGTACTCGGTTTAATGGACTGGACTGCACTAGAAACCAATCCCAATACACTGTAGTATCTTTCTACAGATGTACCTTAAGATATGGTCAGAAGAGCCTTTCAGACAAGCAAGTGCATGTCAACGTTACATGGATAGAGAACCAAAGTCGAAGCTCTCATGGCTGCAGATATGCCAGGCTTCGATTGACACGACAGAGAAGGAAAAGTAGCGCAGTACACTGCTAGTATCCTATAGAAAGTTGTAGTGTTTAATAATAAGCATAGACCTGTACAAAATTAAAAAAAAGGCAGGCTTGGCTTATCGGGGCTCTGCTGCTGTTCTCTCTCTCTCTCTCTCTCTCTTATTACTGGTTGGACTTGGCTATTCAAAATGCTAGAAAAGGCCAATTTTGTGCAACCGTTGCCTCCCACGCGTCAGCACTCTTCTTTTAATTCTGCCTTGGCTCAGTCTTAATTACTCTCTTATCTATATGGTTTTTGTCTTTGTCCTCGTTGCTACTGTTGCTTTTGAATCAAAGGTGTAGCTGGTAATCTTAAGTTATTAAATATTAATCTCCTCTTCTTGGTTTTTCCGGCGACGGTGCGGAAATGTCGCCGGGGAGTAAGAAAAAAATTAAGGCTGGAATGGAAAACAAGCACTACCCTGTGCCTCTCGCCTCTCATGAAGATGTTGTTAACGACCCTTCTGTTTTTTGGGACACTCTCAGGCGCTTTCATTTTGTAATGGGCACCAAATTTATGTAAGCCTCCCTTGTCCCTATCTTTCCTTCTTTCTTGACTGTTTGCTTGGCTGATCATGTCATGTTTCTGTGTACGATGATCATTCTCTCTGTGTTTTTGAAGGATACCTGTGATTGGAGGGAAGGAGCTCGATTTGCAAGTTTTATATGTAGAGACAACTAACAGGGGTGGTTATGATAAGGTTCGATTCTGTTCCTAACGATCATTTTGGTCTGTAAATTCGACAAGCTCTTTTGCAAGACATTTCAAAGTGATGGATGATGCATGTGTAGGTTGTTGCAGAGAAGAAATGGAGGGAAGTGGGTTCTGTGTTTTGTTTCTCTGCAACAACAACAAGTGCTTCTTTTGTATTGAAGAAACACTACTTTAGCCTCCTTTATCATTACGAACAGGTCCACTTCTTCAAGATCCAGGGTCCAGTCTCTACTCCAGCAGGTGATGATCACTTGGCATCCTGGCTCTGTCTTTGTTAAGTTCTATCCACGCCATATGGTTATTGCCCCTTACAAACTGATCCCTCTCTGCTTATTTACTCTGCAGTTGCATTTCCTCTCGGCAGCCCTTCAAGCAAAACTGAGCTGGCTATTGTGGAATATTCTCCAGAACCGATAAGGGATTGTCCTGATCCGTCTACCGAAAGTGAGTTCGGTTCTGTGAATCTCCTAATTTCATTGCTTATAGAAAAAAAAATATATGTAAGAGGATAAATAGAGCTTCAACATCAGACCACAAATGCCTGATCTAATTTATGCTCCACGTATAATATTAATCTTGTATATAATTCAATTTTAGGAGTTGAGTTACAGTTCTAGGAAAGATATTGATGGCGAGATTTTTGGTATTTTGATTCGAATGTGGATACTTTTGTGATTTCCCAATCTTCCTTTTCTTAGTGGTCCCGCTACATTTATCTTGTGATTCAGTGGCTATAGTCCATGTTATTTTTATAGTATATGATGTTTCATGTGTTGAAAATCCCTTTTTGGCTGTCTATGTTTGTAGCTTACTTGCGTAGAGTTAATTGTGTGATGAATATCTATCAGAAAGGAAAAACCTTTGATTTTGACTCCTCTAGCCTTCGAGGAATAACGGTCTCTAGTTTTCCAAGGACTTCATGTAGTAAAGGGCCAGCTCGCATACCTTGTCCTTAACCGTGGACTCTGACCTTTACAGTTGAAAACTTACCCTTTGCCTTGTTAATCTGCAAGCTTAACGAGCAGATTAATTTTATCCGATCTTCTGTACAGGCTCTTCGTCTTTTTCGGCGAGTGGGACAATAGAAGGGAAATTTGATTGTGGTTACCTGGTCTCGGTGCAATTAGGTTCGGAGGTTCTCCATGGAGTACTTTACCATCCAGACCAGCAGGACTTGTCTAATTCTATTCCTCAATATGATGGTGCCATTGTCCCATACACTCCCAACCGCAGGCGACGGAGGAGGAGGAGCAGAAGATCGGGGGATCCCAGCTACCCCAAACCCAACAGGAGTGGCTACAACTTCTTCTTTGCTGAGAAACACTATAAGCTGAAATCTCTTTTCCCCAATAGAGAAAGGGAGTTTACAAAAATGATAGGCCAGTCATGGAGCAGTCTCAACGCAGAGGAGAGGATGGTACAAACACAGAAATGCTACTACATTGTTAATTGCCTTCTCTACATTACCGTAATTCAGTTCACGTGAAACCATTTCTAGCCTCTAGCAATTCAGATTTCAAGATCCAAAGTGAAGCATCTCCAGTTCTTCTTCACAAATCGATTGTTTCTTTTGCAGGTTTACCAAAACATTGGCCTGAAAGACAAGGAAAGATACAAGAGAGAACTGAAAGAGTACAAAGAGAGACTTAAGCTCAGGCAAGCCATGGAAGTGGAGCTGAGTATTAAACCTCAAGACGTTCAGGATTGACCCAAACCAGAAAATTAATTTCATGCATGTCTGCCTCTCCGCGGTCGATCTGTGGATGTAAACTATTGTTATGGATGTGATGGAATTAATTTGAATGTTTTCCCCGTCCCTGTCATTCATTTGAAAGCTGATATAAATACATGATAGTGGAGAGTCTAGGTGGCGCATAATAGATTTATTTACATATTCTAATACACCCCCGTAGTCGAAACTGGAGGTGATCGAATGTTGAGACTATTTCTAAAATCATCAAATAGTTGCAGCGGAAGTCCCTTAGTGAAGATGTCAGCAATCTGATAACGTGAAGGGACGTGGAGAACTCGAACTTGACCACGAGCGACTTTCTCTCTTACAAAATGTATATCCATCTCAATATGCTTAGTGCGTTGATGTTGAACTGGGTTATCAAACAAATATACCGCACTGACATTATCACAATATACTAAAGTGGCTTTCGGAATAGGACAATGTAGCTCCAAGAGTAAGTTTCGAATCCAACAAGATTCAGACACTACATTAGCTACCCCACGATACTCAGCCTCAGTGCTAGACCTGGACAAGGTCGGCTGTCTTTTTGCAGACCAGGAGATTAAGTTGTCCCCAAGATAGACACAATAACCTGAAGTCGACCGTCTGGTATCTGGACAGCCACCCCAGTCGGCGTCGGTGTAGGAAATGAGTTTATGAACTGAAGAGAGATAAAGGTGGAGACCAAATTCGATAGTGCCCTTAATGTAGCGAATGATACGCTTCAAAGCAGACATGTGTTGAGTTCTGGGGTCATGCATAAACAAACAAATTTGCTGAACAACATAAGAAATATCTGGTCTTGTAAATGTCAGGTACTGTAAGGCGCCAGCAAGAGTACGATACTCAGTTGGATCATGATAAGGATTTCCTGAAGAGATACTGAGTTTGGCTTTCGTGTCCACCGGTGTAGGAGATGGGTTAGAAGAAGACATACCGGCCCGCTCAATGATTTCCTCGGCATATTTCTTTTGGGAAAGAAAGAGACCTCCTGAATGTCTGGTAACAGAGATGCCCAAAAAATAACTTAGGGGACCCAAATCTTTCATAGCAAACTCAGAATCAAGCTTAGACATGATGGATTGGCGAAGAGCAGCTGAAGATGCAGTAAGAATAATGTCATCCACGTAAAGAAGAATATATGCCATATCGTTGCCCTGACGATAAATGAATAAAGAATGATCTGAAATACTGTGAGAGAAACCCAATGTAGTCACATAATCCGTAAAGCGTTGGTACCAAGCACGAGGGGCTTGCTTAAGCCCATAAAAGGACTTCTTAAGCAAGCAAACATAATCTGGGTGTTCTGAACTTCGGAAGCCAGGAGGTTGATGCATATAAACTGTTTCCTCGAGATTCCCATGCAAAAAAGCATTCTTTACATCCAATTGATGAAGACACCAAGATTTAGATAAAGCAATACAGAGTACCGTTCGAATAGTGGCCGGTTTGACCACCGGACTAAAGGTCTCACCACAATCGATACCTGTTTGCTGACCTGCACCATCACCAACAAGACGGGCTTTATACCGCTCAAAAGAACCATCAGATTTCTTCTTATGCCTGAAAATCCACAAACTTCGAATGATATTAGCATTAACTGGACGGGGTACCAAGTCCCACGTCTTATTTTCAATAAGAGCATCATATTCGTCTTTCATGGCCATTTTCCAATTATGATCATGGAATGCATTAAGGGGATTTGTGGGCAATGGAGAAATGGAGTTATCAGATGAGGTATGAAGATTAAGGAATTTGCGGGGCTTAAAAATACCATGTTGGGATCGTGTTGTCATTTGTGGAGAGTGAGGTGGACGGTCAAGTGGAATGGCTTGGGTTGTGTCCATTGGAGGAGGTGGACTGTGTGAATTTGGTTGATCGGTGGGAGAAGGAGATATGGGCCATGGCGAGGAGTTGGATGGGCTGGGCAGCGTCCTGTTAGGGGAAGCGGATTGGTGCGGGGAGAGGTCCCTAACTGGAGAAGTAAGAATTGGGGTGATGAGTGGTGTTTGTTGGGCCTGTAGAGGAGGTGTAGGTTGGGCCGGTGGATCAACGAGTGGGGTGGGATAGACTTGGGCTTCAAATGGATTTGGTTGATTAGGTGAGTGAAAGAGAGGTGTAATTCCTGCATCCAAAAAATCATAAGTAGGAGATTGAGGAGCATGTAATTTAGAAAAGGGGAATGTATGTTCATCAAAAGTCACATGCCGTGAAATAAGTATTTTACGACTCGATAACTCATAACACTTATAACCTCTATGATTAGATGGATACCCTAAAAAAACACATGGTGTTGACCGAGCTTGCAATTTATTTCTGGAGGTAGATGGAAGAAGAGGATAGCATAAACACCCAAAAACTCGAAGGTGAGAATAGGACGGGTCTTTTTGATAGAGAATTTTTGTGGGTGGTTGGAAAGCAAGCTTTTTGTTGGGGAGTATGTTAAGAAGATAGGTGGCCATTTGAAGTGCATGATGCCAAAAGGAGGATGGGAGAGAGGCATGAGCGAGGAGAGTGCGGATGATATTATTAATGGTACGAATTTTTCTCTCGGCTTTTTCATTTTAAGGAGATGTATGAGGGCAAGAGAATCGAAAGGTCATTCCATTTAATTGACAAAATTTGTGAAATGGTCCATTATCATACTCCCCGCGATTGTCACATTGGAAACATTTGATTTCCCTTTCAAATTGTGTCTTAACATGAGTACGAAATGATAGAAAAATGGAGTGCACTTGAGATTTAGTGGCAATTGGAGAGGTCCATAGAAAATTCGTGAAATCATCAAGAAACAAAACATAATAGCGATGACCACCCGAGCTAAGAGTAGGGGATGACCAAATATCACTATGCATAATATCAAAAGGCAAAGAGGTATATGAGAGAGAGTCATAAAAAGGTAATTTAACTTGCTTCCCAAAAGGACATGAATGACAAACAAAATTATCTTGGAATTCATTGCAAACAATTAAATTGTTTTTACGAAGAGAGCTTAAAACAGGAGCTCCTGGGTGTCCTAAACGACTATGCCATAATTCAGGAGATAAAACGGTAAAAGTTGATGGTGGTGAGATTCCAATGGGTGGTGTTGTGGTAACTGGATATAGGTCACCTGTGCTGTTACATCTCAGTAAAGGCATCCCTATTTGAAAATCCTTCACAGAAAAACCGAAAGGATCAAATTCAATAGAAGCATCATTGTCAATGGTAAATTTTCTCACAGAGACAAGATTTTTAATCAATTTTGGGGCATGCAAGACATTATTCAAAGAGAAAGAAGGGTTGGGGTTAGGTAGTAATGCGTTTCCACAACCAATAATTGGAATAGTATGACCACTACCAACAATAATATTACGATTGTTGCTCATATTGAAATAAGACGTAAGATTACCTCCGTTTGCGGTCATATGAGATGTGGCTCCAGTGTCCATGTACCATTGATTGTTAGGAGGAGTAATTGAGAGTGTATGCATAGCTGCTTGAATGTCGGTTGGAGCATAAAATGATGGGGCCTGTTGTGTAGAGGCTGCCATGTGGGCCTGTTGTGGCCTTGGCCCAAGAAGACCTGTCTGACGTTGAGAGCTAGTCTGGTGAGACAAGTGGTTTGCTGTTGGGTATGGGCATGGGGGTGTAGCCCAAGGTTGCCACGGCCCAGCCTAAGGAGGAAAAGACCATTGCTGCTGCTGTGAGGACATTGGTTGCCAGGGTGTAGTGTACTGTTGCTGGTGCAACTGGCCTCCACGGCCACCACCCCTTCCTCTGCCTTTGCTACTACGGGCACCACTGCCACCTCCTCTGCTATTACGGGTGGAGGAGCTTCGATTGGAAGTGTGATTGTAGCGGTGGTGGAATGGATTTTCAGCCGTATGGCCACTGGAATGGGCGACTGGAGAGACAAAGAAGGCAGAGTTGGAAGAGGTCTGGGCAGCCTTTTTCATCCTTGCGGTCTCCTCCAAAACCAGCATAGATCGTGCTTTGTAAAAGGGAGGAAGTGAATCACCATGACGAATCTGGGAACCAACACTGGCATAGGCATCAGTTAAACCCGAAACAAGTTGAAGAACCAACCTTTCATTTGTTACGGGAGATCCAACATTTGACAGCTGATCCGAGAGGGACTTAAGATGTTGACAGTAGGATGAGGCATCTGTAAAATGCTCCATTTGAACTTTTGAAAATTCTTGTTC
Source organism: Populus alba x Populus glandulosa (assembly GCA_033617975.1). Taxonomy (NCBI): domain Eukaryota; kingdom Viridiplantae; phylum Streptophyta; class Magnoliopsida; order Malpighiales; family Salicaceae; genus Populus; species Populus alba x Populus glandulosa. Next base: position 23,039,826 of record CM066147.1, on the reverse strand, counting down.
TAGATAAAGAGCCCTAAGTTTTTATTGTCCGAGAAAATGTGCCTCAATCTGTTCCATGCAAGTGCAGCGGTGGAGTCACGTTCAAGGATGGTGTTGAGAAGATCTTCAGAGATAGTGCCGTAAATCCATTGTAGAACAATGTCATCAACACGGGACCAGAGGTTAGGGTCCGTGTCTTGAAGAGATGTGTCCTGCTTCATCTCTGCTGCTGAGGGAGGAATGATATGATCAAGAACTTGAAAAGCCCTAGCATGGATTTTAAATAGCTCCGACCACGTAATGTATTGGCCCTTTTCAATGTCTAAGGTGACTTTGATGAAGGTGTTGATGTTGGATACTGCAAGAGCAGGATGAGAGGGATGAGGTCTGGGAGGTTGTCTAGGAGGAGGAGGAGAAGGGGGGGAGTGTGCTGGGTCGGATGTGTGCTCTGTCATGGTGTTTGTGGGGAGGCAGTTTTGAGGCAGCCTAAATGCTGGGACCGGAGGAGAAGAAGAGGGAAAGCTGCGGGGGGAGAAGGGAGCTCAGCTCTTAGCTGGCCAGAAGAAGGAAAAAAAAAAATAACGAAGGGGGAAGGAGATAGAAATGACGAAGGCTAGGTCTGTCAGCTTCAGAAATGGAGTGTGCGGGTGGCTGGTCTTGCATGGAAACGGTTCATGGTGAGCTGACGACTAGAAAAGGGAGCAGCTGAGAGGGAGAGAAGGAAGGCTGCACTGGTTCGATGTCAAAGAGTGGGGGAACAGCAGAGAGGATGGGGGAAACGGTTAGCAGCTCTTTTGAGCCAAGGGAGAAGGAAGTGAAAGGGAAAGGTGGAACTAGCTGGGTCTGAAAAATGAAGGCCACCGGGGAGGTGTGTGTAGAGAAGATTTATTTACAGAGAACAAAATTCCTTGGCGGCGGCTTGGTGTGAAGGAGATGGATTTAGGGTTGCTCTGATACCATGATGGAATTAATTTGAATGTTTTCCCCGTCCCTGTCATTCATTTGAAAGCTGATATAAATACATGACAGTGGAGAGTCTAGTTGGCGCATAATAGATTTATTTACATATTCTAATAGGATGCTCAATACAATCATTATTACTGCATAGAGGTTCTTCATAAATAATCCTTTTAACATTAACAACTTCTTAGTCATCTCCGTCTGATCATTAATTTTACCTCGTTTGATTTTTAAGAGCACAAGAGAGATTCAAAGGTCCTCTCATCATTTAAAAAAAAAAAAACACAAACTGATTCATGGAATGGTCATTTCGAAATTGATTGGGCCTAATTCAGTCCCTTGATAATTTTTTTTACAGTAAAATTACTTTGTTGTCATTGAAAGCAAACGGTACATGTTTTTTAGTTTTTTATTTTTTTTTCTTAGTAAAATAACGTAAATATCCTTAGGTTGCAAAATATTGAATCGGAGGGGATTCTTAGTCTTTTTATTTTTTTTTGCAGTGAATTGACAAGTTTAGCCTTGATTTTAAAAATTCAAAGTTCAATATGTAAGGATGTTTTCATCTCTGTAATATGATTTTTTTTTCCTTGTTTTGTCTTCTATTAGATTATCTCGTGCCCATGATCCTACTTGTGAGTATTAACAAACATGCCTGGTTTTGCTGGTGTCTTGTTTTTTAAGATTTTTTCATTGATTTTTTGCCGATTTTATTCTTTTATATTTTAATTTTTAAGAATTGAAAATTATTATTTTCGTTTATGATATCCAATCGTGAATTTTTTTATTCTTTAAAATATACTTAGCCCTTGTACATCATATTTTATGATTTAAAAACAATAATCTAGCATGCAGTGAAGCGCAAACAAGCTATCTAGTGCGCGGTTTCTGTGAGAAGTATCTTAGCATGTGCACCAAACACGTGATGATGGGATGAGATTATTTTCTCCTGAAAAATTCTCATCGTTCATTCTTTTTAGAAAAGATAAGATACCTTGGAGGCAGTATACCTATACTTTTTCTGGCCTAGAAAACTGGCCTTGTAAGTCCAGATGAACCAATAATTTCTCTAACATTATGAAAGACAACCTTCTCCTCAAATTTAAGGTGGAGGCTTCCCACCTTTACCGTCGTGGCTATAAGACCCAACCTTGGATCTTGGTCTCTGGAAACTTTTTTAATCTTTATCCAAAACTTTAGAGTAACTCGGATCACCATGTAATTTGTCAGCCACTCGAATTTAACTAAGTGAACCATCTTTAAAATCATAATACTGACTTATAATCTTCTAAACTAAAAGTCAAGTAGAAAAATCATAATAATTACAAAATGATAATTTGAAAAGCATCTTTAATACTATTAGTGCTGCTTTTTCAGGGCTTTACTCGTGCTACAGATATGGCCGGTGGATGATATGCTGCTTGGACGGAAAATGGACTTCCTCGTCCAAGTTTGCTCTTTCTGCACACTAGCTAAGCAAGGATACATTGACAGGAATCGACAGGTGACCAGCCAGCACAATCATAGGGAAGGTAACCGCTATGTAGACATTTGGCTAAGCTGGGTTTAGGCGAGGATAATTTCCTGATTAAAAAGGTTCTATCTCACGAATAATTTGAACTTGATAACAAGTTCTTTCAAATCCAAAAAACTAGTGTAGGAATGTTTTTGGAAATTAAATATATTTTTAGTTAGTTTTTTTTTCTATTTAGTATTGTTAGGATTTTTCATGTTATGGGTGTCATGGCCATTTTGATCCATCTTTGTTGGAGGATGGAGTGGAGCTTTGCCACTTTGCAGATTCAACTGTTTGATTGATAATATCATCAGATAAGGTATTAGCATTGCCTTTTTTTGCTCTGCTAGGTAGAAAGACACCATTCTTATAGTTGAAAACCTCGCCATTACTTCAGGGGTGTTCCTCCATGAGATTTCACACTTATTTAGTCTAATCACAAAGCAATGATTCACAAACTACATCGATTACATTCACTTTACATGGAGTCAACTACTTATGTTGTTCATATGCCTTGAGTAGGGGCAATTTTTATTGAAACCTTGAGTTGGAATCCCATCTTTCCTTTTAGGAACTTATCAATCCAATGTTGTCTTTCTTCAATTATTGATTATTTTTCACAAGCGATCCAGTTTGAGGGCAGCCTGTTCGAGACCAAAGGCGCCATGTTTCTGATATTCACATCCAAAGGCAGCACGCGATATTCAATATTGAGTTCAGTTCTTTGATAGTGTTCCTCAGGCTGGTCTATCAATCTGAACTTCGTCTTGTTCACTACTAACCACCATGAATTTTGCTCAAGAGCACTGAAAGATGGTTAGTGCGAGTCCTTGCTTCTTTCGTGGATAGCTTCATGAATTACGTCATCAAACGACACTTTGAATTTCTTTGCTGACCCTGTAGCTTTCCTGCTTGGACTTCCACTGCTGGATTTTGAAGCAATAGTGGTTTCTTTGTCATAAACATCAGCAATATTGTCGACGTTAATAATAACTTCCTCATCAGCATTCAATAGGTATAATTAATCATGCATGTTACAAGTAGAATAAATAGACAACGTAAGCGTTGCCTTACAGTCACTTGTATTCCAAATATTCAATATAGTTTTGAGACTTTCTCTTATTTTTCTGGTGGATTCCAGATGAACTTTTGAGGGTGAACGTGAGGATCCTTCTATTATTTTCTTGCTGCGTCAATTGGTATCAGAGCAGGTTTGCCTTGGCTCGATGGCGAATGACCCAAACAATGATCGACCCTTTCCTGGTGGGGAACTAGTTTCCAGGAGAGAGTTTGACGCTCTTGCTACAAGTGTTGAAGAGATTCGATAATTGCTTCTCAACATGGGAAACAACAACAACAACAACGAACAAGATAACCAACGTGGCGGCGGCAGAGGCAACCGCGATGGTCGTCGTCAACGGGAGGTGATTGAATCGGATTTTGAGGAGGAGATAGAACGTCCCGAGAATGCATTTGCTGCTAATCTAAATAATCGACAATCCATTGAAGATTATCGGATGAAGGCCGGTATCCCTTATTTTAATGGTCATCTATCCATTGAAGGATTTTTAGATTGGCTTATGGAGGTAGAGAGATTTTTTGAGATTATGTCAGTACCAGAAGAGAGGATGACTAAGATAACGGCTTTTCGCTTAAAGGGGAGTGCAACTGTATGTTGGGATAATTTACAGAAGTCACAACAGAGGCAGGCCAAACAACTGGTTAGGACATGGCGTAGGATGAATTTGATGATGGACCGTTTCCTTCCAGTAGATTATAAGCAGCATCTCTATCACCTCCATCATAATTGTATCCAGGGAAGCAGGGCCGTAGAAGATTATACTGACGAATTCCTACGATTGGCAAAGAGAAATTCGTTGAATGAGACTTAGGGGCAAACGGTATCAAGATATGTCAATGGATTGACGACGTCAATACATGATAGAATCGGGTTACAAGTTTTCTGGGACGTCCATGAGGCTTAAAATATGGCAATGAAGGCACAACAGTTAGAGAAAGAACTGAAGGAATGTGAACAAAAGAAGAAAAAAACAAACTATGGCAACAACAATAATTACCCGAGGAAGGCAACAGATTCTTATGTTCCTAGCAAGGAGAAGAAAGAGGTCCAGTCGATCCAAAGAAATAATTATAAAGGACAGAATTACAGAGGAGAGAGCAGCCAGAACAATGATATAAATCAGAACCGAAATCAGAGACCAAACCATGGCCCATACACTAGAGCAACTGGTGATGTTTGCTATAGGTGTTTCCAGCCTGGCCACCGATCCAATAATTGTCCGAAGCAGAAGCAAGCAAACCTTGTAGAAGGAACCGAAGAAGCTGATGATCATAGTGGAAATTATGATGATGATTATGATGGGGCTGAGTTTGCATATGAAGATAATAATGAGGTTGTAAATTTGATGATGAATCGTACTGCTATGGAAGACGATGAAGTGCTCAGCATGGTGCTACAACGAGCTCTCCTTTCGCCTAAACAAGAAGGACAAAGGAATCACATATTTCTTTCCTTATGTTCTGTTGACAACAAGGTGTGCACATTGATTGTAGATGGTGACAACTGTGAGAATTTTGTGTCACAAAAGATGGTTGATTATTTAAGACTCCCAACAAAGAAGCATAAGAATCCTTATATGCTAGGGTGGGTGAAGAGAGGACCATCAGTAAAGGTGACAGAAGCATGCAGGGTTCCTCTTTCTATTGGTAAGCATTACGAACATGAGATTTGGTGTGATGTAATTGTTATGGATGCCAGTCATGTATTACTAGGAAGGCCTTGGCAGTTTGATGTTGATGCTACCCACAAAGTGCGTGATAATGTGTTTATCTTTGAGTGGGGTTCTCATAAAATTGCACTTGCTCATGTTGATCAATCTGGAAAATTAGAAAAACCACAAGCTGGGAGTTCAAATTTTCTAGCTATCTCCAGGAATAGCCGCGAGTCTGAAGACATTATTAAAGAAGTTGGATTCATGTATCCAATTGTTCTTAAGGGGCTTATGGTGACAAATGTTGTTTCAAGTCACGTTCCAAAAGAAGTGTAGGAAATTTTGAGCGAGTATGAAGATTTGATTTCTGAAGATTTACCAGCACAACTTCCTCATATGCGAGATATTCAACATCAGATTGATCTAGTCCTTGGAGCAAGCCTTCCTAATCTTCCCCATTATCGGATGAGCCCGAAGGAAAATGTGATCTTGAAGGAGAAGATCGAAGAGCTGCTGAAGCAAGGATTTATTCGTGAGAGCATGAGTCCTTGTGCAGTTCCTGTCTTGCTAGTGCCAAAAAAGGATAACACCTGGCGAATGTGTGTTGACAATAGAGCTATTAATAAAATCACCATCAAATACAGATTTCCAATTCCGCGGTTGGAGGATATGTTGGATGTCCTTGAGGGTTCCAAGGTGTTTTCGAAAATTGATTTGCGCAGTGGCTGTCACCAGATTCGAATTAAACCAGGGGATGAATGGAAGACGGCATTTAAGAGCAAGGAGGGTCTTTATGAATGACTGGTGATGCCATTCGGATTATCAAGTGCACCAAGTACTTTCATGCGACTCATGAACCAGGTTTTGCATCCTTTTACTGGGTCATTTGTAGTTGTATATTTTGATGATATTCTTATTTATAGTAAAAACAAATAAGAACATTTGGTGCAATTAAGACAGGTTCTGGATGTTTTGAAAGAGAATAAGCTTTATATTAATTTGAAGAAGTGCACATTCTTTACAAACAAACTGCTATTTTTGGGGTATATTGTTAGTGAAGATGGAATTCATGTGGATCAGGACAAAGTACGTGCAATCAGAGAATGGCCAACTCCAAAGACTGTAAGTGAGTTACATAGTTTCCATGGCCTTGCTACTTTTTACAGGTGTTTTGTATGAAACTTTAGTACCCTTGTAGCCCCTATTACTGAATGTCTCAAGCAAGGGAAGTTTCATTGGGGTGAAGCACAAGATAAAAGTTTTGCGTTGATTAAAGAAAAGCTTAGCACTGCACCAGTTTTGGCCCTTCCTAACTTCGAAAAGATATTCGAAGTCGAATGTGATGCAAGTGGATTGGGAGTGGGAGCTGTGTTGTCTCAAGAAAAAAGACCAGTGGCATTCTTCAGTGAAAAATTAAGTGAAGCCCGTTAAAAATGGAGTACTTATGATCAAGAATTTTATGCAGTTGTTTGTGCTTTGAAGTATTGGGAGCATTATCTAGTGCAACGAGAATTTGTTCTTTACACTGATCATGAAGCCTTGAAGTTTATCAACAACCATAAGAGTGAGTAAAATGCATGTTAGATGGGCCACTTTCCTTCAGAAGTTTCCTTTTTGTGATTAAGCATAAATCTGGATCTCTCAATCGTGTTGCTGATGCTTTAAGTCGGAGAGCAGACTTGTTGATTACTTTAGCACAAGAGATTGTGGGATTTGAATTTCTGAAGGAGTTATACGAAGTTGATCTTGATTTCGAAGAATTTGGGTGAAGTGTGTTCAGAGTCAACTTGTTTTAGATTACCACCTGAGAGAAGGATATTTGTTTAAAGGCAACATGTTATACATTCCCAGCTCATCCTTACGAGAGAAGCTTATTCGAGATATTCATGGAGGTGGTTTGAGCGGGCACCTAGGAAGAGACAAAACCATTGCAGGAGTTGAGGAACGTTATTTTTTGCCTCAGTTGAAGAAGGATGTTGGCAAAATTGTGAGAAACTGCTATGTTTGTCAAGTGTCAAAGGGACAAACTCAAAATACTGGATTTTATATGCCTTTACCGGTTCCTAGCGATATTTGGCAAGACTTGTCCATGGATTTTGTGTTGGGACTTCCTCGAACCCAAAGTAGGGTTGATTCTGTGTTTGTTGTGGTTGACAGGTTCTCTAAAATGACACATTTTATAGCTTCCAGAAAGACTTCTAACGCTACTCATATAGCCAAACTATTTTTCATGGAGGTGGTGTGTTTGCATGGTGTACCGAAAACTATTACGTCTGATTGTGACACCAAATTTTTGAGTCATTTCTGGATTACTCTATGGAAGCTCTTCAGTACTACCTTGAAGCGTAGCAGTACAACACATCCACAAACAAATGGCTAGACAGAGGTGACTAATAGAACACTTGGCAACATGGTTCGAAGTGTCTGTACTGATAAATCAAATAAGTGGGATAATGCCTTGCCGCAAGTGGAGTTTGTTTACAATAACGCAGTTCATAGTACCACAGGAAAGTCTCCTTTCTCTTTGGTATATACTTCAGTTCCTAACCATGTCGTTGACTTAGTAAACTTCCCAAAGCTCATGGAGTTAGCATAAGTGCTCAACATATGGTTAAAGATGTTATTGAGGTTAAAGAAGAAGTGCGAGATAAGCTGGAAAAAACCAATACTAGGTACAAAGCTGCTGCAGACAAGCATAGGCATGCTAAAGTTTTCAATGAAGGAGATTATGTGATGGTTTTTCTCAGAAAGGAGCGATTTCCTGCTGGAACCTATAGCAAGCTGAAGCCGCGCAATTATGGACCTTATAAGATTTTAAGGAAGATCAATGATAATGCCTACGTTATTGACCTGTCTGCATCTATGGGAATTTCAAGCACTTTTAATGTTACAGATTTGTATGAGTATCATGAAGATGAAGCTCTTTATTATGAAGATAACTCAGAGGTGAGTTCTTTCAAAGTGGAGGAGTCTGATGCAGAACGCTTGGCAGGGGAAATTGAAGAACAAATTGATAGGTGCATAGTGAAGACGAAGAGGTCTTGAGTATTGAACGTTAAGATTTAAATAGCATTCATTAGGTATAATTAATCATGCATGTTACAAGTAGAATAAATAGACAACGTAAGTGTTGCCTTACAGTCACTTTGTATTCCAAATATTCAATACAGTTTTGAGACTTTCTCTCATTTTTCTGGTGGATTCCAGATGAACTTTTGAGGGTGAACGTGAGGATCCTTCTGTTATTTTCTTGCTGCGTCACTCTGTGTCCTGTAAATAATTATGGAGCTAAGTCATGACTTAACAATTATCAGAAGATAAGAGACGAATTTAGAATTCCACTTAGGTATTTTTTTCATGACCTTGTAATGAAGAGGTGAAAGAAACACTGATTTAGACCTATAACATGTGGCTTCCCACAAAGAAATGTGACTGATAACAAATCAAAAACTGTTATCATACAATCTGAACAGTGAATCTTGAAAACCACTTCAACAGTCTTAAACGACTATTAATCCAATGATTATACTAAGATTTCAGGGATTTTCTCAAGGCTTCCATTACAGGATCCTTAGGGAAATCTTCAAGGCCTCATGTGGGTAATAAATACTGATATGAAGTTCATGACAATTAGTGTTACATGTTTAACATTTTAAGATGCATTAACATAACCATGAACAAACAAAGCCCTAAACAAAACATACAGCAAGCCATAAGCTCGCTGGAAATTAATCACTAGCATTAAATGCAATATACCAGTAGCATGTAGAAGGGCTACCTCGATTTTTGGAATTTCCTTAAACACCATGCTTCTAAGCCGCTCTGTGTCCTGTAAATAATTACGGAACTAAGTCATGACTTAACAATTATCAGAAGATAAGAGACGAATTTAGAATTCCACTTCGGTATTTTTTTATGACCTTGTAATGAAGAGGTGAAAGAAACACTGATTTAGACCTATAACATGTGGCTTCCCACAAAGAAATGTGACTGATAACAAATCAAAAATTGTTATCATGCAATCTGAACAGTGAATCTTGAAAACCACTTCAACAGTCTTAAACGGCTATTAATCCAATGATTATACTAAGGTGGGGCGAAATGGGCGCATTACCTCATGTGCCCAATTATCAACAACAAACACGTCTAAGGCGTAGCCATCTATTGTGGAAAAGGCACGAGCTTCTTGAATGTTGAGCCCGATCTCAGACAGTACGGAAGTAAGCTGAAAATTGAAAAATAGAAAAGCATAGTTTATTTAGCTAGGTCAATTAAAACAAAATATTATACAGAGTGCGCCATTGCACTTAGAATATCTGAATGCAAGTCATTCAGGAAACTTTGACATCATTTCAAATAACAAATGTACCCATGTTAAGTAGTGAATTTGAAAAATAATAGCAGGGAAGATCAAAGTGGAGAGGCAATAATCTCTTTTGACTGGTGGTAGAAAGTATTGAATTATAAGAAGATTAGAAAATAAACCAGCACTCGTGCAATGATCTGGCACTACAATAAAAATGCGAATAGACATGTGTCAACGAGAGATCCATGTGACTGCAAGCAGAGAAGATCAAAGAGGAGAGGCAGCCTGTGGAGAGGAGTTCTCTCTTCACTGGTGGTAGAAAGCATCAAATTATGCAATGATCTAGGAATACAATAAAAATGTCTGAGATCGGATGAATTAACTGAGAGACAGGAATGAATAAAGCTATAGATGGGTTCACAAATAGAAGTTAAAGAAAGGTATTAAGAAAAGAACGATTTATAGAAGATCCTTCAACATCAAGTAATTACATGACAAATGTTTCAGTAAGATTGCTCCACTTATTGTAACACAATGAATGGAAATGCACAATTCATCCTTCAAATCATGTTGTAAGGTTCTCTCTTCTTGTATGTCAACTTTGTACTACAAAATAAATCTGAGATCAGATGCCTCCTATATATCAAGACTGTTCCTGCACCCGTGTGCAAAAGATGTCAAAATAAAAGATGCTAAAACAAGGATAGAATAAATCCTATGTATGCAAAGCTCATTGGAGAATGTCAACAGTGTGCCTACCATGACTGATAAAACACAGATTACATCCACGGACGATTTAGAAACTAGAAGAGGTCACTACCTGACTAAGGAGTCTTGGCTTATCATAAGTTGAAATTGTAATTTCATGCACCAGCCTACAAAATCATGGAAGCATTGCAGTGTTATTTTAACAAGAACTAAAAGGCATTGCCAGAAGCGAATGAAAGGATTGGCCTCAAAGGGCATATAGCACAATGGATATTGTGTGTCTAAGCACAAATACCCATTCAAAGAAAGCAAAGGATTATCACAGCTAAGGAACACAAAGGGAAGAAAGCAACACATCTACCATCCTTTATGCATCACCCAAAATAGAAAATCCCAACCTCATAGTTCACTACTCCTAATAATGCAGAAGTCTGGCAACTTGCCAGTACCATTAACATTAAATGCTTAATGCTACTGCTCACATGAGTTAGCAACACAAGAATAAACAACCAGTTAATTAATTCTAATGGTCGTGGGGCTGCTTGCATCAAGAAGCGCCTGGATACCCTAGCCATCTTCTTCAAACGCCACACATACAAGAAAACATTTTGATGGAGCCACACTTCTCATTTTTCTTTTTCTTTTCTTGTCTCCTCAAATTTCATCCCTAATATCTGAAAACTTCAAGTTGATTCAGAATATAGCCTAATCTGGGTGGGCAATAAGGAAACATCACAACAGGATAGGAAATCAAATCAAGTGACTGGAGAATCAAGTGAACATTTACCGGAAGCAAAGTGGCCTGGCAATCACTGTGATATCCTTATCCTGATATTTACGAACAAGTTCAGAATCAGATAACGAACCAAAGGCTGGTGGTGGATGAATGCTGAATATGAAAGAAAGAGACGAATGTAAGACATCAAAAGTTGCAAATTTTCACAGAGGAATGCAAATCCAAACAATATATTTGCATAGCCATGCCTATGTTTGCCAAGATAATCAAGATATTGAAGCCGCAATTCTGAATCTACCGGATCACCGGAATGTCCATCAGATTGACTAGGAACCTGCATAAGAAATATATGAAAAGATGAGATTCGCCAGCAATGAACTTTTAACTGCACAATCAAATTGTAATCAAAGCAGCAATGAAAACCTAATAATGTCACCATTTTCAAAGAAGTAAGTTCAAAGACAACAGGGTAGGGGACAGAGAAGCTTAAAACAGCAAATCACAGTACAACTTCTATATGAAACTAATATAAAATAGAAATCCACGAAAATTTGGTCGCACAAAATTCAAAATTATTAGTTTCATTGTGAATGAAAATTCAGCATGTTCAGGACAATAGATTAACAGTTTGATTTATCTGAATTGCACTGTTAATCCAGAACCTTTTATGATGCATGACATGCATCAAAAGTCCGGGAATCAGTCTGGACGCGTTGAACTAGCATCATGACAAAAACAGGGCATAATATTTAATCCTATTATTGACCATGCTGAAATTTTATCAACGCCTTCTACAGACCTAGTTCTTTAGTGGTTTAGCTAGTAGTAATTAGATGAGGTCGGTATCATGCTCGAATTAAGCATGAAAAATGTTTAGAATTTTCTTTTTTTTCGCAGATCTTTTCATATTACTTTCTTGAATTTTGTTTGGTTTAAGTTTTATTATCTCAATCGGTTTTAAACACAATCTAAATGGTTTGTGTATTATTTTTCATAGCAGATCATTCAAGATTTGAGATTTGATTATTCAGAAATTTATTCATCTCAAATTAGAAGATGTTATTTTCAAATTCTTTTTTAATTAGATTTCAGAATTTTATTTGGTTTAGGTTTCATTATTTAGGTTGATTTTAGCTACTATTGAAACAATTTCTATATTATTTCTCGTAGCAAATTATTTAATATTTGAGATTTGATTATTCAGAAAATTATTCAAAACTTTTCCGTTTACCGTTTTACTGCAATTTTAAGTCTTGGAACATAAAATCAAAATAGAGCAGCAACAAACGTGCAAAAAAGGATAATCATTATTTTTTAGGCAACTTTTATGAAATAAAACACGTCTACCCTACCAGTTAATAATAGAAGAATATCAAAGAGTATCACACAAGCCAAAAGAAAATAATTAAAAGACAGTAAGGAATCCATAGCCGAATCTTCGTCTTCCTACCTGAAGAAGTCGCACTTCAATTGCCGGCCGAGTAGCTGGATTGCGTGCCATCTGCAACAATCTCTTATGCATAATAACATCCTCTGCTCTCTCCACATTCACATCCATGGCATATCTTTAAAAAAAGAGTTTAAAAATCAGTAAATTAAACCTAAAATAACAAAAAAGGAATTGTAGTGAAAGGAATATTCCGATTGTGATTACCGAGGAGGAAGTCTACAGAAATGAACCCAGAGTTCGTCTTCAAAGCCAGGTAGACTCGCTTCTTCGTTATTCGATTCTATAAGTCGGCAGACAACTTCGTGAAAAACATCAAGCTTTTGCCTCTGGTTTCGAGGCACGAAATCTACAGCTCTGCTGCTGCAACTCTCTGTGTCTCCCATTCAAGACAGAGAAAAATGAACGCCGAGTGGTTTCTTTGAAAAGGATCAATGGCGGTGGTGATCGAGCACGTGAATCCGTTAATTTTAAGTTGACAAATTGCTTGTATGAAGAAAGAGAAGAGCTAGCAGTGCCCTGTCTAGTTCTTTCAATTCCTCTCTCTCGCTTTGTTTCCGTTTATTGAGTAATTTATAAACATGATTAGAGTGGAGGTTAAGAGAAAATGAAGACGTTAATTGATGGCATAATGCGCAGCCATAAGCGCGCATCTACGTGGATTCTAACAATGCCTTTTGCTTTGCTAGTATCACCGCTTTGATTCACGTTTTTGTTACCAATAAATAAATAAATTATTATTTTACTATAAAAAAAAGTAATTAGAACCTTTTGGTATTCGTATGGTCGTTGAAGAGGTATAATTAATTTTTTATTTTGTAAATTTATTTTTTTAAAATTATTTATTTTCAATGAATTATATATTGATGCGGAGACTATATCTTTAAAGTATATAAAAATAAAATTTTTTAATGTTTGAAAGTGTGATAACAGTTGTTTTTTAAAGTATTTAATTTTCGTTCAAAGATATATTAAAATAATTAACATCAATGAGTGTTTGGCATTGCAATTATTTTTATAGATATAATCTAAGAACAAAAACAAGTTTTGTATGTGATGGAATTGTAAATAGTTTGATGGAACAATGAAAGAATAAATTAATATATAATAATTTTTTATTTTGTTATGTAATCATAATTATAAAACACCTATATTTTGTAATTATATATAAATGTATATGTATGTGTGTGTCCTTTTAATTTAACAATCAAACCTCAAACAAAAATTATATTAACCAAATACAAGAAACTGTTTTTTTTCAACTATAATTTTATTAAATTGTTTTTTAAAGTTACAATTATAAAAACAATCACAATGTTAAATACACTCTAAAAGTTCTTTTCAATATCTCAAGAGTTTTATATAAAACTAAATAAAAAATTAATTAATTTTATTGTGAAATGATCAAATAAAAAAAATTATGAGTGTGAGATTAAAAAAAAAAAAAAGGAAAGAGCGAAAGAAAATGAAGACGTTAATTGATGGCATAATGCGCAGCCACAAACGCGCATCTACGTGGATTCTAATGATGCCTTTTGCCTTGCTAATTGCTAGTATCACCGCTTTGATTCACGTTTTTGTTACCAATAAATAAATAAATTATTATTTTGTTATAAAAAAAGTAATTAGAACCTTTTGGTATTCGTATGGTAGCTGAAGAGGTATAATTAATTTTTTATTATGAACCCAAGTTTTTATTACAAATTAAAATGAATATCAAGTTTAAAAAATAAAAATCAAACAACTTTTAAAATTACGACTGCCAACACATAACAAGGAAGCTAACAATGTCACCATAAAAGGGCATCGCTTTCCTTTCAATGTTCTCATAAACATGAGCATGGAAGATGTTGACGGAGAGGGACGTCGACAATTTAGTGACATATAAATTTTTTTAAAAAAATTAATGGGGATGTTCGGGTCAGCTTGTGCATACCTCGATTAATTTTACGGGTTCTAAAATTAACGATCATGTAAGTCTCTAGTGGCCATCAATATTAACAATTATATGGCTTAAACCTGATCTTCTATTGTTCTTTGCTGACAAGAATATAACATCAATTATTTTGTTGACAATGTCTCGGAAATTCATGTTTGATAAATTTAAAGGCATATTTAAAGTTGTATTAGGTATTATGGTTTAAAATATTTTTTATTTATAAATATATTAAAATAAATTTAAAAATATAAAAAAAACATTATCTATACCGTATTTTTAAACATCACCAGAATCTAATAGTTGAGCCAAGAGGTAAAATCCATCAAAGTGGCTACATGCGGTCATCCAGTCTTAGGCAACCCATAAGGAAACAGGGCGTGGGATTTATTCTATTAATTCCAGAATTGAAAGATGATTAAAAAATATATATATATTGCAAGATTCAAAAATCATTATGAAATATAATTAATTCTTGCTTGAAGTAAGTCACCCACTCCCACCAACTTCTAGAGCCGGACAATTTTTTTATTGTTTTTTGGGTTAGTTTATAATGGGGTGATGTGATTAAAACGGTATTTTATGAAAATGTTTTATTAATAAACGTATCATAGTTTTAGACGACTCTAGCTGAAATTTTTTATAGAGGTACTATTTATTTAATTGAAGGAGTTCTCCTAAAATTATTTTTTAATGTTTATTTATTATAAAAAAAATTAATCAACAAAAAACACTATTTAGTCAAATGAAAATTTAGCAAAATATTTTACTTTTATTTTGAGCATGATATATTTTTCAAGAGTTGCGAATTTTTTTAAAAAAAATCAACACTAATAAGTTAAATTGCTACGGGTTAATTATTTTAAATTTTATCCTTAGTTTTTTTAATATATATATATATATTTAATATATTTTTAATTATTGAATCTTCATAAAATTTTAGATTGATTTTTTAAACATGTTAATTAAATTGAGATAGACATGATTTTTAAAATGCTACAAGCATCGAAGTTAATTCTAACTTCATGACTTTTTTTCTTTTCAAAATGATATTATTTTTATTTTTTTATATAAAAATGAATTTTTCAGGATTAATCTATCCGATCAATGACTTGGAACTTGCTCCAAGTTAACCCTGGTTTAAAAATTGAAAGCCTAAGCATTGTATCCTAGAAAATAACTTCATTTTTTTTTCTCACCTTTCATATTTTACCCATTTAAGTTAAATTATATATATATATATATATTAAGATTAATATAATTTTATTTATATTTTATATACTATGTTTATTTTGTTAAATCACATAAAACATGTTAAGTTTAATGTGATCGTAACTAATATATATTGCTCGATTTTGGAATATAAAATGATGAATATTTCTAAATTATCCTCGTCCAAGTTTGCTTTTTCTGCACACTAGCTAAGCAAGGATATACTGACAAGAATCAGCAAGTGACCAACCAGCACAATCACAGGGAAGGTAATTGCTATGCAGACATCTGGCTAAGTTAGGTTTGGGCAAGAATAATTTCCTGATTAAAAAGATTCTATCTCACGAATAATTTGATTTTGATAACGAGTTCTTTCAAATCCTAAAAACTAGTGTAAGAATGTTTTTGGAAAATAAATATTTTTTTAGGTAGTTTTATTTTTTTCTATTTAGTATTGTTAGGCTTTTTCATGTTATAGGTGTCGTGGCCATTTTGATCTATCTTTCTTGGAGGATGGTAGCTTTGCCACTTTGCATATTCAACTTTTTGATTGATAATATCATCAGATAAGGTATTAACATTGCCTTTTTTTGTTTTGCTAGGTAGAAAGACTGATAAAAAACAAAGTACCTCTAGAATGTTTTTACACGTAACAGTAGGATGCAGAGGATATAGAGAAAGCAGAGGATAAACTTTCATTTTATTGATAAACAATCAGCCTATAAATAGACTAATACATAACTGAAAGCAACATGAAAATAGGCATACTATCCAACGTTCAAAACAAACTCCTATTGACTAGGTAAACAGAAAACAAACTTACTGACGCTCCTATTGACTAGGACAACCCAAACATGGAAGTTACTAATTTTCTCAACAATCCCTCCCTTAAACTGATGTTCCAAACATAACATTCAGTTTAATAAGAGTCAAAATTTGAAGCACCATCCCTCAAATTGAATCATTTGAAGTGCAAACACCAAGTAACTTCCTGAGCTTCTGAAATGTAGGAAACTTGAGAGGCTTGGTTAGAATATCAGCAAGCTAGTCTTCACTTATGCAGTAAATAAGATTAATGACTCCATCATTCGTGAGATCCCTCAAGAAATGATACTTCACATTTATATGTTTGCTTCGACCATGTAAAACTGGATTTTTTGAAAGCTTTATTGCTGAACTGTTGTCACAATAAATCTGAGTAGGTCTGTCCTCCTTAAAATGCAGCTCTTTAAGGATTTTCATTAGCCAAATAGCTTGACAAGCACAAGCTGTTGCAGCAACAAATTCAGCTTCGGTGGATGATAATGTCACAATAGGTTGCTTTTTTGATGACCATGAAACAGCTCCTGTCCCCATCATGAAAATATACCCAGATGTGCTTTTTCGATCATCTGAATCTCCTACATAATCACTATCTGTAAAGCCAAGCAACTGTGATTTTTCTCCATTCTTGTAGAACAGCCCAAATTCCTTAGTACCTTGCAAGTAACAGAAAATTCTTTTTGCAGCCAATAGATGAATCTCTGTAGGACATTCCATGTACCTGATAATCACACTTACAACATGCATTATATCAGGTCTTGTTGCTGTCAAATACATTAAACTCCCCACTATTTGATTGTAAAGAGTGTCATCAACTTTCTTTCCTCCATTATCTTTGTGCAGCTTTATACCATACTCCGATGGAGTATTTACAGGATTACAATCTATCATCTGAAACCTATCCAAGATTTCGCGCACATACTTCTTTTGGGAAATAAAAATGCCAATAAAAGACTGCACCACTTCAATGCCCAGAAAATAATGCATCATGCCAAGATCAGACATCTCAAATTCAGCCATCATGGATTTCTTAAAACTTCCAAACATGGCTGTATTGTTTACAGTGTAGATTAAATCATCTACGTATAAGCAAACAATGAGCATTTTTCCTCCATCTTCAATCTTTATAAAAAGTGTATGTTCATAAGGACATTTTTGAAATCCTTCCTTCAAAAAATAAGTTTCTATACGGTTATACCAAGCTCTTAGAGCTTGTTTTAATCCATATAGAGCTTTCTTTAACTTATACACTTTATGCTCATTGCCAAGTTTTACATAACTAGGAGGTTGGTCGATAAATACCTCTTCTTTCAAATCTCCATGAAGGAAAGCTGATTTCACGTCCAACTGAAAGATAAGCCATGAGTTTTGAGCTGCCATAGCAATCACCAATCTGATTGTATCATGCCTTGCAACCGGAGCAAATACTTCTTTATAATCAACACCAAACTCCTGCTTGTAGCCCTTAGCCACCAAGCGTGCCTTGTGCTTATCAACCTCACCATTCTCTTTCAGCTTTGTTTTGTAAACCCATTTTACACCAATTGTCTTTTGCCCTTTTGGAAGATGACATAGCTCCCATGTATCATTTATTTCAATAGCTGTAATCTTAGCATCCATAGCCTTTCTCCATTTTGGTTCTTTGACAGCTACTTCAAAAATGGTAGGATCACAATCTAAAAACAAAGCAAAATGTGTAAGTGGGTCATCACCTTGATCAACTCCAGTTATCACATAATCAGTCATCCATGCGGGTTTTCTTCGAACACGTTGAGATCTTTGTGATTCAGCTCCAAGTGGGCTTTGATCAGTTGGAACATTTTGAGTGACTTCCACTTCTTGCTCATTCTCCATAGGCTGCTGCCCTTTCTCATGATCATCAAAATATGCTGGAATACTTTCTTTAACAACATTTTGATTCCATGACCAGGTTTCTTTTTCATCAAATATTACATCACGGCTGATGACAATTTCCATGGTGTTAGGATTGTATAATTTATAAGCTTTTGACTTATCACTAACACCAAGAAAAATGCATTTTTCTCCCTTGTTATCTAGCTTCCTCCTCTTCTCATCTGGAATATGGGCATAGGCAATATACCTAAAAACCCGAAAATGATTTACATCAGGTTTCCTTCCGCTCCATGCTTCCTCTGGTGTCATATTTTTTACAGCAAGTGTGGGACTTCTATTCAATATATGGACGCTCTAATTAACTGCTTCAGGCCAGAAACTTTTTTGAATGCCACTTGTTGTCAAAAGGCTTCGCACCATATTAAGATTAGTGCGATTCTTCCTCTCGCATACACCATTCTGTTGGGGCGTATAAGCTGCTGTAAGTTGTCTCTTGATTCCATGGTTCTCATAAAAAATTGCAAATTCATGTGAGTTATATTCTCCACCGCGATCCGTGCGAAGAACTTTTATTGGGTGGCCAACTTCTTTATCAACAAACGCTTTATAGCTTTTAAAAGCTATAAAAGTTTCAGATATTTCTTGCAAAAAATAAATCCATAACTTCCGACTATAATCATCAATGAAGGTAATTAAATATTTTTTACCTCCATTGGAATGTGGTGTAATTGGCCCACAAATGTCGGAATGAAGAAGTTCCAATGCTTTCTTCGCTCTTCAGGATTTTCCTTATGGGAATTGATTATGATATTGCTTGCTGATAACACATTCTTCACAAATTTGGGAAGAAGCTGTAATTTGAGGAAGCCCCGTCACCATGTTCTTTTGTTGTAGTGTTTTCAATCCGCCAAAATTCAAATGCCCATAGAGAAAATGCCATAGCCATGACTCATCTGTTAATTTTACTGAGAAACACGAATGAGCTGTGTTGTGGAGATAAAGTGGGAACATACGATTCGCCGTCATGTTAACTTGAGCAATTAAGCCCAACTTTGCATCTTGAATCTGACATACTGCATCTTTAATAAAAATCTCATATCCTTTTTCTTGTAACTGACCCACACTAAGCAAGTTGGTCTTTAAATTTGGCACAAAAAGAACATTAGCGATAGTGTGAGTAGAATTTCCTTTGGTTTGAATTGTTACCTTTCCTTTGCCCATAACAGAAATTTTGGAGTTGTCACCAAATTTAACAGAGCTGCGAAAGGATTCATCCAAGGAAGAAAATGCCTCCTTCTCTCCACACATGTGGTTGCTACAACCAGTGTCTAAATACCACATATTTTGTTGAGTTTCTTCCTTCACGTGACACACCATCAAAAGAGACACCTCTTCTTCTTTTTCTGCAAAGTTAGTTTGATCTCCACTGTGTCTATTCAAATCAGTTTGACATTCTGATTTATAATGGCCATACCTATGACATCTGAAACACTCAACATTGGACTTGTCTGCTGACTTTGAACTATGAGTTGTTGGGTGATGGCCTCCACGTCCTCTGCCTCTTCCTTGAAATTGACTCTTTTGATGATGATGATTTTGTTGTTGGTTCCAACGATCATTGTTGTTTCTGTTTCCTCTACCTCGACCTCTATAAGTTCTACTGGGTGTAGAGTGATTTTCTGATAAGGCCTTCAATGCTTGTTCTTCTTTTTCCTGCTGGTTAATTTTTTGTTCATGAATTAACAAAGAACTCTGTAATTCATCAATTGACAGTAAACCAACATCATTAGCTTCTTCTATAGCATAGACAACAAAATTAAATTTTGGTGTCACAAATCGAAGAATCTTCTCAACAATGAGAACGTCCTCTGTCTTGTCACCATGGATTCGCATCTTGTTAACGATTGCCATCGTTCTTGAAAAATAGTCTGTAACTGATTCTCCTGACTTCATTCGAAGCAATTCAAACTCTGAACGAAGTGCTTGAAGCTGCTGCCTCTTAGCCCTTGTTGTACCTTGGTACTTCTTTTTCATGGAATCCCAAATATGCTTGGTTGTGTCTTTGCAAAGAATGGTTTCCAAAATTGAGCGATCAATAGCTTGGAAGAGATAATTCTTTGCTTTGAGATCCTTTAACTTCAACCCTTCAAGCTCTGTCTGTTGCGCATCGGTTAGCACAACATCTGTTGCCGGTTCTGCTACTCTAGAAACAACAACCATCCAATATTCTTTGCACCTCAAGAAGTTCTCCATGAGCATGCTCCAATGGTCATAGTGACCATCAAAGCGAGGAATGGCAGGTTGTACAAAACTTTCAGAAGCCATCAATTTCACTTTTTTGAGGAACTTAACCTTGCTCTGATACCACTGATAAAAAACAAAGTACCTCTAGAATGTTTTTACACGTAACAGTAGGATGCAGAGGATATAGAGAAAGCAAAGGATAAACTTTCATTTTATTGATAAAAAATCAGCCTATAAATAGACTAATACATAATTGAAAGCAACATGAAAATAGACATACTATCCAATGTTCAAAACAAACTCCTATTGACTAGGTAAATAGAAAACAAACTTACTGACACTCCTAAAGACTAGGACAACCCAAATATGGAAGTTAGGGGCAATTTTTATTGAAACCTTGAGTTAGAATCCTATCTTTCCTCCTAGGAACTCATCAATCCAATGTTGTCTTTCTTTAATTATTGATTAATTAGCACAAGTGGTCCAGTTTGAGGGTAGCCTGTTCGAGATCAAAGGTGGCATGTTTCTGATATTCACATCCAAGGGCAACATGCGATATTCAATATCGAGCTCTTTGAACCCTTTGATCATTTCTTCTAGGAGAAGATTTCTCCTGGCCCATCTCTCATGCATTTCCTGATGGTTCATCCTGTGCGTGACCCAAAGTGACATCTTTATTTTGTTCATGTCCTCAACATCTGTCACGACCACCATTGAATTTTGATGCCAGTGGTTACTGTTTCCTTCAACATACCTGCATTGGTTGCAAGAATGGCTTCCTTGATCTACCATTTAACGACGAAAAAGAAAAGAATAGGTGGAGCTTCATGCATAATTACATACCCTTTTATTTTGTATTTCAAGCTAGAAATCTTTTCCATCGGAGTGGAGATGTGGACAGAGAAATCAATTGCCTCAATCATATCTGGACTGCGATAGAAGTTACCGATAGGCTTGCTAGCTAGAATAATGTTGGGATATACGATCTTCTGGTTATCGCTCCTCAAAAACACTGTCGTTAATATATTCATCTCTTCAACCCTCAGCTGAAGCTCAAAGAAACATTAATTAAACACTGCCATGTCGAGAAAGATACTTTGGCATGATTACTATGTATACCTGGATTCCATCGATCTCGCAACGATCACCCACGTCAAATGGGTGCATTATGAACAAGAATATGATTGCTTCAAACACGGTCTTGCAGGTATTTCCGAAGATGAACACCACCAACAAAAGCTGGGAACTTATGAAGACTAGGAAGTGAGAGATAGGAATTCCAAGTATAATGAGCCAGATTATCATAATAATGACGCTGACGAGGATGCTCAACATATTGTGAAGTTCATCGACGGCTGTTTTTGTGTCATTGAGAGATAATGCCAGTGCCCTTCGCTCTCTGAACGCGTTAACCTAAACCACAGGTGAAGAAAGTTTCTTTCATTGCTTTCTCTTGAAATACATCAAGAAGAAAAGTTATTAATCTTGACCCACCAAAGCTGAAGTTTCAGGTCAAGAGTTGAAAGTGTTGATATAGTTTGATCGAATTAATTTAAAATATCTACATTGAAGATTAAAAAAAGAGTTAAATTCATGTTATTTTGGTTTTTTTTTTAATCAAATTAAATTTTGATCAAAACAACCTAATCACGAGTTAGTTTATAGATTACTCAAATTTGACCGGATTAATTAACCCTGTTTCTTTAGCCCAGGACGGGCCATGTCCAAGCAAGCAATAAATCAGCAATAACCAATGACCAAAGTAGGCCAAGCAATAAATTTAGAGATT
Organism: Populus alba x Populus glandulosa; assembly: GCA_033617975.1. Taxonomy (NCBI): domain Eukaryota; kingdom Viridiplantae; phylum Streptophyta; class Magnoliopsida; order Malpighiales; family Salicaceae; genus Populus; species Populus alba x Populus glandulosa. The sequence goes on along the minus strand of CM066147.1, from coordinate 23,017,585 downwards.
AACTACCAGCCAGGACTTGAGAGAAGACTTGCTTATTCCTTCATCCTCGCGTGTTATTCCCATGAGATGCATTGCTTTCAATGCTGCTTCTTTATTCATAAAGCGAGTCATGTCATCAAGGTAAATCTGGCTACTACAAAGATACAGATTCAAAACATCAGATGAATGGCCGTAAAAAATATCAGAAGGCAAACATAAGAAAGGAAAATACTTTGAATCTATCCATGGCAGCATCATGGTCAGTCAGCTTGAATGGAGATGATATGGATTGACAGTGAGGGAAAATATGCAAATTAACTTACTGGCTTCCTGTCTTGGCCACCTTCTGAAATATTTTCTTGGCTGCCTCTTTTGCTTGGCACTCACTTCTTATATGGAGTAAATAGTCATCTTTGATGTCTGAATCAAGTATATGCTCATCTAAAGTAGACAAGGCACCATGGCGGATGATATTTATCATCCTCGTCATATTCCAAGCTGATATATTCGTATGGTTTAGCTTTTGCATCTTGTCAATTGGAATCTCTTCATCTTTCTTGTTAGGCGTTGTATTAGAAAATCTAGGTTTCTTCCCAACCGTGGCGCATCTTTGTAGCTTTCCACGACCTTCCTTTGCAAGGAGAGTTTCCTTGAGATCACCAGGACCGGGACTAGTAGACCTGGAATTTTGTATTTGCTGAACCCCGGTGACTGCCCCTACCACTTCCTTGGTGCTTTGCCATTCAGGGAATGGAGAACCAGAGAGTGACTCGATTATATATTGATTGTACAGAGCCTCCTGGATTCGTTCGAAGAACGCATTGACATGGAAGGATGAAGCAAGAACCTTAACAAGGAGGGTTTTCAAAAGCCATATTAATGTTCCTATAAAGAAACACACCAGAATCTTGGTCCCGTAAAGCAATATCTTGCTCTTGCTCTTCTCAACCTTGTCATCAAAAGTCAAGTGCCAAATAAACAAGACCAAACCCAACCACAGGCAATTTTGAACGGCCCTCCTCAACCCATAAACGAAATACAGAACCCGTTTCCGCAAAAGAAAATTGCTTTCGATGAAGATAATAACAAGCTTAATTCCCCAACCAGACACCAAGCGACCAGAGATGAGTGCCAAAACCATTATCTCCCATTTCCACAGTGAAAGATCCCACAATGTCTGCCTCTTTAATACAGGAATGGACAGACTACAAACTAAGGCTGCTATGATTAAAACAAGACTCGCCCATTGCATCATTATCAACGTGTTATGTTTTATGTTCCTATATTCTTCTGGGACGTCTTCATCGTCATCTTCTTCACCCAAAGCTCCATCAGAGTTCGCCGTTCTCTCAGTTCTTTGATAGTGCTCCTCGGGCTGGTCTATCAATCTGGACTTCGCCTTGTTCACGACGAACCTCCATGAATTTTGCTCAAGAGCGCTGAAAGATGGTTGGTGGGAGTCCTTGCTTCTTTCCCGGACAGCTTCATGAATTACGTCCTCAAACGACACTTTGGATTTCTTTGCCGACCCTGTAGCTTTCCTGCTTGGACTTCCACTGCAGGATTTTGAAGCAATAGTGGTTTCTTTGTCAGAAACATCAGCAATATTGTCAACGTTGACAATAACTTCCTCATCCTGGCCAAACGAACCAGAGAACTGGGCAATGTGACAATCGCTGCCATGGTGGAGTAGAGCTTGTTTTTCCTTTTCTAGGTGCTCTGGTTGTTGCTTAGCCTGACTACCATAAGATTTCAGGGATTTTCTCAAGCCTTCCATCACAGGATCCTTGGGGAAATCTTCAAGGCCTCGTGTGGGTAATAAATACTGATATGAAGTACTTTTAAGCATGTAAACTACAGTAGTCGATAGAGAAAGATTCGAATTTTGATAGTGCAGCATTATTTTTAGTTTACACTATTTGAGTAGGACACAGATGCTCATCGAAGCTACTGATTTGGAGAATAAAGGCAAGATTTGTGGTGGAATCAACTCTTTTGTTCTCTTGCAGTTTTCACGTTCATGGTATTCGTTTTTTGGCATAAATTCTCTTCTTTTGGCTCTGGCTTTGCCAAAGAAGTGAACTCTAATCGCATGCTCTTCTCAAGTTTTCATGGAGTTCTGTGCTCCTTTTAATTGGCCTGAGACTCGTGCAGGCACCCTGGTTGGGCTGAAGTCTTAAAAAGTAAAGAAGACGACTAAGGATATTTGATTAACATTAATTCTTATTTGATTCGACTGAAACATCCACGAATTTCAAAACAGATTGCTTGGCAAAATTTGAACGTTTTGGGCGTGGGATTTTGGGACCTGGAATATTTATATTTCCCAGTTATCGGTATTTTTGTACATGCCAATGGCCAAGATGGGACGAGTGATGCTAATTTTACAGTCTTGCATAATTCATTTACCGAAAAAAATTAAACCATTAAATGGATATCTTATGTTTCATTAGGAAATCTCATAAATGCAATAGCTAAATGTGTTATGAAATTGGGTTTCGATTTTCAGTTAGGATGGGATTTTATGAAAAAAATTATGTTGCTCAACATTAAAGACTGAGAAATTTACAACATGGGAAAGACAAGAGCAAAAAGTAGAGAAAAAATCATATTTAATCCCACCAAAAAATAAAAATTATCTCCCATTAAAAAAATATTTTTTAATTGTCTCTCTTTTACACGCGCGCGCGCGCCTTGTATTCATTAATTAAGAGCATCACACCATTTCTAGGATTTTAGGGCGCTGAAAACAAATCTCCAAACAATCAATCAGTTCTTTTCCTTGAGATGATATGTACTTTCTCATATATATGCGTTTCATTTAATATATTCTCGACATAAAATTCTTCCACCGTCAGTTCTCATCTGTCAAGAGCTGGGGAATTTTTCCTGGGGTTTACAGAGAGAATTTCCATTGCTGGAATGTGCCCAGGGAATAGATACCAGGAACCAATGAAGGGAAAGCTCTGGATTTGAGGCGTAAGAACATTTTCAGTTAACAGTGCTGTTTTCCTTAGCATATATGCCGAAGCTTTAAATTCTTGTCGTAGATTTTATCACTCCTTGAAGGTATATTAAAATTCATTAAAGCATTAACTCCCAATTCCAAAGCTTTTAACAGGATAAAAAAAATACCCTACTCTAAAGAACTAGCAGTTCACTGAACACTTCATCCATAATGTCTACGCTCTCGCTGGCTGAAAACCGACACAACGCTAGAGCTAGGACATCACAAACTAAAGCTAAGCTCTACACTTGGTGAGCAACTATACAATCAACAGTTCAACTTCAAGGTTAGGGAACGTGCGTGCTTATCTCCAACAGTTTATATACACTGACGAGGTGTGTATGTAGAGATGTATTTGTATTTGTATTTGTATTTGTATTCATCAAGGAAGAGCACCGAACCCTGGTTGAACAAAAGCGAGCATTGTGATGGATGAGTTTCACTTCTAGCATCCCCGTATGTCTCCTCCAATTGCAGTTTCAATTCTTCTAGGAGACTTTCCTTTCTGCTTGTCCTGACTTTCATCAGCAACCTGTTCCGAGATTAGATGAGTTTCTAAATGTCTACAGCGATAACGAATGGAGAAATTTTAGATCCTTCACATACCATCCTGTCTAACTGCTGTAGAAGCTCTAAAATTTCAGAGAAATCAGGTCTCAAAGATGGGTCTTGCTGCCAGCATCTATCAAGCAGTTCCGCCAATTTGGGATGTGAATGGCTTGGAATTGATGGTCTTAGACCCTGAAATCCATGTCAGGACAGCAGCTCTTTATTAGTGGTTAGCAAGTCCCTTAGTCAATTTGAGCTCAAAATATGCTTCTATGACAGCAGATCACATTACCACCAAGCAGCATGATCACAAAGGATGATGATAAAAAGAATTTACCAGGTCCTGATCTTTTTATTTCCGGGATTGCTGATTGAACTAAAATTTTGACCCCCTCCCCCACCTGTCTTAATTTTGATGCAAGGCATTAAAAAATATGATTGGAGCACGGGACTCTTTGACAACCTTTGAGACTTCCTAAAATGAGTCCACGAGATTTACACTAAACAAAAAGTCATTTAGTCATGTGCTTGGTCTTGCTTTGTTTATACCAGACACGGGGTTCTGTTGGTCGAGAAGCAGTTTGGCAGTTAACAGACAAAGCCAAAGACGGGCTGGTTTCTATCTGAATGGAAAACTAAAATCCCATCTGAAGCAGAAAGAAAAGGCATAGTGGAGGACTACCTGCTGGACCACACCAACTGCGGCTTGTAATGGAGACAAATGCTCATACGGAAGCTGGGATATCATTCACAAGAACATAGATGATTGTCATGAAATCTGAGTGATCATACATTTGCAGAACTTATATAAAAACAAAACATCAATTTGGAAAAACTAAACATATGAACAAGAAGAATATCTCATTACTTCTAACAAAACAGAGAGAATGTGGTTGTGGTGTTACCTTTCCAGTAAGCAACTCCCAGAGCACAATGCCAAAACTAAAAACATCAGCTTTATGATCATATGGTTTGTGTTCAATAACCTTATATAACCGAACACCAAGGAAACATATGTTATGGAGCCATGATGAAACAACCGAATGCATAAAAATGTTTTAATCAATAATCATCATGTGATTCACTAAGCCATTTTATTCAGTGCAGCAGCACCAACCTCTGGAGCCATCCAGCGATAGGTTCCAGTTTCTGCTGTCATCACACCAGACTGATCTTGCACTCTAGCAACACCAAAATCAGCAACTTTAGCTACCTGCTAGCCAAATTTTTGAAACTTTAAGAAACACTAGTAGTCATAGCCAGTAAAGCAAAGATGTAAACTTATTTTCTATTATAGAAAAAGCTGATTCACAAGGCTGCCTTGCTTCCTCTCGAGAGGATTTGATCAGTTATTGCAGCTTTCCAATTTGAAACATGATTTAGTTCTGAGAAACAGAAAATGTTGATACATCGCTTAAAACTGAATGCAAGATGGTGTTCAGTTGATAAGTATAAAGTACTGTCTTCTGAGTTCTGAAACTGTTGCTGTCTCAGAACTCAGAAGAGAAAAAAACAAAAACAGGAACACTGGCCAGACTGTAAATTAAATACTGAAAAAGTGAACCACTTACTCCATTTTCATCCATCAAGAGATTGGCAGATTTCAGATCTCTATGTACTATATTATTTTGGTGCAAGCAGTGCATTCCCTTGGAAACATCAATTGCTACTCGGAGTAAAGACTGAAGACTTAAACTTTCCTTTTGTTTATGCAGAAAGTCATACATGCTTCCACCAGACATAAATTCTGGGAAGGGTTATTTGCAAACAGAAAGTCAATACACATTGAAATAGGTGGGTCATTCATGTGCGCATTATTAAAATTACACTACAAACCGACACATAATTAATTAATTCAAGGAACACATATAGCCATGAGTTTGTTCAAAATTACCTGTAATGATGCACAGGCTTGGAGGTCTGGTGCATGCACCGATGAATTTCACAACATTCTTGTGACGAACTTTCCTGCAAATTGCAAAGGAGTCTAAAGGGGAACAGAGAAGAAATCCATGCAAGAGTGCAGAGGCGACATTTATTTTTTATTTAAGATCCCTAAGGGAATCAACTAAGTGCTTTAAGAGTTGACTTCACTAATCAGAAATGAAACACTGAGAACACTTGAAATGCAATATCCATGCTCCCATGACAGAAAAAGGACTCAAGATTGCTAGAAAATTAGATAACAAGAGAGATTCTGGAACTTGATACTGTGGAAACATCACATATGATGCGTTTGTGAACAAATTTCTAAATTGTCACACGAAATACTTGAGAATTTTGAAAAGCTACTTCACTTGTTCCCTTACGTAAATGACCGCTTAAAAATATGAAATGCCTCCATCCAATCAATCAATTTTATCAACATCATGAAAACATGAAATGTGGTATGACCTCTTCAGCACACAAGAAAGCATAACCCCCTGCTTACTATTTGTGAGTTGAAATTGCATTTCTTGGGACATTTGGACTACTAAAAAACATCTACAGAAAATATTTGTTAGGAATCATGACAGCTCATCCAATAATTAAATTTTCAAAATTGTCAGGATTATCAACCTGGTACATTTACATTTGGATCTAGTTCCAGTATAAAAACATGATTCCACTGGTATATTTGAAGTTCCAGCTGTAACTGCAAATGTTCAGAATTTCAGAGAGCATTTTGTAAGCATTTAGATGGGTAGGATAAAGAACCAAAAATACAACCAACCTCATGATTAAGACTTCTTGATTAAATTCACTCTGAAGTTTATTGTTTAGATGTTCACCCCTAAGAACTTTAATAGCTACATCTTGACTGCAGAAGGTGCCTTTATACCTGTTTCAAGTAAATCATTCAATTCAAAGAGCATTCATACAAGAACAGATCATGGGCCTTAAGATGACAAGAACTCACAGATCTCCACTGGACCCGTTTGCAATTTTTTTCTCGTATATTAACTGCCGCGCATCAATTTCCCAAACATCAATTGAATCAGCAGGGACATTCGTGAGATTAGAGACAAGACTGATTCCTATTTGATCTTGCTTCACAACAGGATAAACCGTGTGTTTATCGTCCTCCTGCACAGCACTTCAAATGATCAAGTATAAACAGATGAATCATTTAAAGAGTATTATTAAAGTAGCACTAAGTTCAAGATAAAAAGTGTTACATGTTTACCATTTTAACATACATTAACATAACCATGAACAAACAAAGCCCTAAACAAAACATACAGCAAGCCATAAGCTCGCTGGAAATTAATCACTAGCATTAAATGCAATATACCAGTAGCATGTAGAAGGGCTACCTCGATTTTTGGGATTTCCTTAAACACCATGCTTCTAAGCCGCTCTGTGTCCTGTAAATAATTATGGAACTAAGTCATGACTTAACAATTATCAGAAGATAAGAGACGAATTTAGAAGTCCACTTAGGTATTTTTTTTTATGACCTTGTAATGAAGAGGTGAAAGAAACACTGATTTAGACCTATTACATGTGGCTTCCCACAAAGAAATGTGATTGATAACAAATCAAAAAGTGTTATCATACAATCTGAACAGTGAATCTTGAAAACCATTTCAACAGTCTTAAACGACTATTAATCCAATGATTATACTAAGGTGGGGCAAAATGGGCGCAGTACCTCAGGTGCCCAATTATCAACAACAAACACGTCTAAGGAGTAGCCATCTATTGTGGAAAAGGCATGAGCTTCTTGAATGTTGAGCCCGATCTCAGACAGTAAGGAAGTAAGCTGAAAATTGAAAAATAGAAAAGCATAGTTTATTTAGCTTGGTCAATTAAAACAAAATAATATACAGAGTGCGCCATTGCACTTAGAATATCTTAATGCAAGTCATTTAGGAAACTTTGACATCATTTCAAATAACAAATGTACCCATGTTAAGTAGTGAATTTGAAAAATAACAATAGGGCACAACAAACATATCTCATCTAGAATCTAGAGATCCATGTGATTAATAGCAGAGAAAATCAAAGTGCAGAGGCAATAATCTCTTTTGACTGGTGGTAGAAAGTATTGAATTATAAGAAGATTAGAAAATAAACCAGAACTTGTGCAATGATCTGCACTACAATAAAAATGCAAATAGACATGTATCAGCGAGAGATCCATGTGACTCCTAGCAGAGAAGATCAAAGAGGAGAGGCAGCCTGTGGAGAGGAGTTCTCTCTTGACTGGTGGTAGAAAGCATCAAATTATGCAATGATCTAGGAATAAAATAAAAATGTCTGAGGTCAGATGAATTAACTGAGAGACAGGAATGAATAAAGCTATAGATGGGTTCACAAATAGAAGTTAAAAAAAGGTATTAAAAAAAGAATGATTTATAGAAGATCCTTCAACATCAAGTAATTACATGACAAATGTTTCAGTAAGATTGCTCCACTTATTGTAACACAATGAATGGAAATGCACACTTCATCCTTCAAATCATGATGGAAAGTTCTCTCTTCTTGTATGTCAACTTTGTACTACAAAATAAATCTGAGATCAGATGCCTCCTATATATCAAGACTGTTCCTGCACCCGTGTTCAGAAGATGTCAAAATAAAAGATGCTAAAACAAGGATAGAATAAATCCTATGTATGCAAAGCTCATTGAAGAATGTCAACAGTATGCCTAGCATGACTGATAAAACACAGATTACATTCACGGATGATTTAGAAACTAGAAGAGGTCACTACCTGACTCAGGAGTTTTGGCTTATCATTAGTTGAAATTGTAATTTCATGCACCGTCCTACAAAATCATGGAAGCATTGCAGTGTTATTTTAACAAGAACTAAAACGCATTGCCAGAAGCTAATGAAAGGATTGGCCTCAAAGGGCATATAGCACAATGGATATTGTGTGTCTAAGCACAAATACCCATTCAAAGAAAGCAAAGGATTATCACAGCTAAGGAACACAAAGGGAAGAAAGCAACACATCGACCATCCTATATGCATCACCCAAAATAGAAAATCCCAACCTCATAGTTCACTACTCCTAATAATGCAGAAGTCTGGCAACTTGCCAGTACCATTAACATTAAATGCTTAATGCTACTGCTCACATGAGTTAGCAACACAAGAATAAACAACCAGTTAATTAATTCTAATGGTCGTGGGGCTGCTTGCATCAAGAAGCGCCTGGATACCCTAGCCATCTTCTTCAAACGCCACACATACAAGAAAACATTTTGATGGAGCCACACTTCTCATTTTTCTTTTTCTTTTCTTTTCTCCTCAAATTTCATCCCTAATATCTGAAAACTTCAAGTTGATTCAGAATATAGCCTAATCTGGGTGGGCAATAAGGAAACATCACAACAGGATAGGAAATCAAATCAAGTGACTGGAGAATCAAGTGAACATTTACCGGAAGCAAAGTGGCCTGGCAATCACTGTGATATCCTTATCCTGATATTTACGAACAAGTTCAGAATCAGATAACGAACCAAAGGCTGGTGGTGGATGAATGCTGAATATAAAAGAAAGAGACGAATGTAAGACATCAAAAGTTGCAAATTTTCACAGAGGAATGCAAATCCAAACAATATATTTGCATAGCCATGCCTATGATCACCGGGATGTACATCAGATTGACAAGGAATCTGCATAAGAAATATATGAAAAGATGAGATTCGCCAGCAATGAACTTTTAACTGCACAATCAAATTGTAATCAAAGCAGCAATGAAAACCTAATAATGTCACCATTTTCAAAGAAGTAAGGTCAAAGAAAACAGGGTAGGGGACAGAGAAGCTTAAAACAGCAAATCACAGTACAACTTCTATATGAACCTAATATAAAATAGAAATCCAGGAAAATTTGATCGCACAAAAGTCAAAATTATTAGTTTCATTGTGAATGAAAATTCAGCACGTTCAGGACAATAGATTAACAGTTTGATTTATCTGAATTGCACTGTTAATCCAGAACCTTTTATGATGCATGACATGCATCAAAAGTCCAAGAATCAGTCTGGACGCGTTGAACTAGCATCATGACAAAAACAGGGCATAATTTTTAATCCTATTATTGATCATGCTGACATTTTATCAACGCCTTCTACAGACCTAGTTCTTTAGTGGTTTAGCTAGTAGTAATTAGATGAGGTCGGTATCATGCTCGAATTAAGCATGAAAAATGTTTAGAATTTTCTTTTTTTTCGTAGATCTTTTCATATTACTTTCTTGAATGTTGTTTGGTTTAAGTTTTATCATCTAAATCGGTTTTAACCACTATCTAAATGGTTTGTGTATTATTTTTCATAGCAGATTATTCAAGATTTGAGATTTGATTATTCAGAAATTTATGCATCTCAAATTAGAAGATGTTATTTTCAAATTCTTTTTTAATTAGATTTCAGAATTTTATTTGGTTTAGGTTTTATTATTTAGGTTGATTTTAGCTACTATTTAAACAATTTCTATATTATTTCTCGTAGCAAATTATTTAATATTTGAGATTTGATTATTCAGAAAATTATTCAAAACTTTTCCGTTTACCGTTTTACTGTAATTTTAAGACTTGGAACATAAAATCAAAATAGAGCAGCAACAAACGTGCAAAAAAGGATAATCATTATTTTTTAGGCAACTTTTATGAAATAAAACACGTCTACCCTACCAGTTAATAATAGAAGAATATCAAAGAGTATCACACAAGCCAAAAGAAAATAATTAAAAGACAGTAAGGAATCCATAGCCGAATCTTCGTCTTCCTACCTGAACAAGTCGCACTTCAATTGCCGGCCGAGTAGCTGGATTATGTGCCATCTGCAACAATCTCTTATGCATAATAACATCCTCTGCTCTCTCCGCATTCACATCCATGGCATATCTTTAAAAAAAGAGTTTAAAAATCAGTAAATTAAACCTAAAATAACAAAAAGGAATTGTAGTGAAAGGAATATTCCGATTGTGATTACCGAGGAGGAAGTCTATCGAAATGATCCCAGAGTTCTTCTTCAAAGCCAAGTAGACTCGCTTCTTCGTTATTCGATTCTTTAAGTCGGCAGAAAACTTCGTAAAAAACATCAAGCTTTTGCCTCTGGTTTCGAGGCACGAAATCTACAGCTCTGCTGCTGCAACTCTCTGTGTCTCCCATTCAAGACAGAGAAAAATGAACGCCGGGTGGTTTCTTTGAAAAGGATCAATGGCGGTGGTGATCGAGCACGTGAATCCGTTAATTTTAAGTTGACAAATTGCTTGTATGAAGAAAGAGAAGAGCTAGCAGTGCCCTGTCTAGTTCTTTCAATTCCTCTCTCTCGCTTTGTTTCCGTTTATTGAGTAATTTATAAACATGATTAGAGTGGAGGTTAAGAGAAAATGAAGACGTTAATTGATGGCATAATGCGCAGCCATAAGCGCGCATCTACGTGGATTCTAACAATGCCTTTTGCTTTGCTAGTATCACCGCTTTGATTCACGTTTTTGTTACCAATAAATAAATAAATTATTATTTTACTATAAAAAAAAGTAATTAGAACCTTTTGGTATTCGTATGGTCGTTGAAGTGGTATAATTAATTTTTTATTTTGTAAATTTATTTTTTTAAAATTATTTATTTTCAATGAATTATATTGATGCCCAGACTATATTTTTAAATTATATAAAAATAAAATTTTGATAGTGTTTGAGAGTGTAATAGTGGTTATTTTTTTAAGTGTTTAATTCTTGCTAAAAAATATATTAAAATAATATTTTTTTAAAACAATATTTTTAACATAAGAACATTAAAATAATTTGAAAATACTAAAAAATATTAATTTAAAGCAAATAAAAAATTAAAAAAATTTAATTTTTTTTAAAAAAATCTTTTAAAAAAAAAACAAATAAGCTTTTAATAATTATGGTTTAAGAGTATCTCTAGTCATTCAATTTAAAAAAAAAAAAAAACAATGAGAGTATCTTCATAAACAAACTTTCATTTCCTATGTTAGAACCTTTTTTTGGGTTATTTTTCAATTTACATTTTCTCTCTTTAAAAAATACAAAACAATTATCAAAAAATTATAAGAGTGAAAAGGGATGCCAGAACGGTCAGAAAATAATCAAAAATTGGGTGAGGTCCTTGAGAATGTTCAAAAATATAAAAATTGAAATTTGACGGTATTTTATTGACTGATAAGAGCCCTATTGACAAAAAAAATTCAATTTGAGAAAGAAAATTCAAAAATTCAGATGTTTATGAACTCAATTAAATTTTATTAAAGGTTTAGTTGAGTTAATGAAGAGTTTGATTGCAAGAAAAATTGATTTTAAAATCAATTTGGGCTTTAATTGAAAGCAATTAAAGTTCCGGGGTCAAAATATAATTTTTGAGAGTTAATTTGGTCAAATCAAAAGCTAAATTGCATAGATATTGAAGTTTGATGGCCAATTATGGACTTAATTGAAGAAATATGAAACCAAGAACCATGATAAAAAACACGCGTAAATAAAGGGGCTTCAATTAAACTGAATCAAGAGCCAAATTGAAGAAATTAGAAGTTTATTGATCAATTGAAGGTCAAATTGCATAAATTCAAAACCAATGATCAATGTAAAAAAAGCAGTCAACTTCAGGGCCGGCGATTGAATTTGGCAGGAATGCAATTGAATTTATTTTTACAGTCAAATTGCAATTGAGGACTCGATTGAACAAATTATAAATTGAGGACCAATATAAACTCTGACACGTTTTTGCCGCCTTTTTCTTTTAAATGAAACGACGCGTTTTGTCCAAAATAGCATCGTTTCATGCACTATTCACTCAAATTGAAGAAGATTTTTTCTCTCCCTCTTTCTCTAAAAAGAATCAAAAAGACACCGACCATAACCTCACTTGTGTAAACTCTGACCCGTGGCCTACCACGGGGCAATGAAAAAGGAGGGGACGTGCCCCTCAAGCGATTTTAGGGCGGCTGCATAGTGGCGCCCTTGCCTCACCCCCTCCCTTGTTTTTCTTATAAATACAGGGGAAGAGAGTAAGAAAAAAAATAGCATAAAAGGAGAGGGTCGAAAGACCGAAAGAAAGAAAGAAAAAAGACCCGAAGAGGAAGAAAGAAAGGAAGAACAAGAGAAGAATCAAAAAGATAAAACAAAGAGAAAAAAACAAGGGAAGAAACCGTCCACCGCCACCGACAATAATGTTGCTTGGAACCATCGCCACTAGCGAGCACCCCTATGAGCCTCCACAACAGCCACCGCAGGTCAGTTCCCCCCACCTCTCTCATCTTCCTTCTTCCCATTCTCTGCTTCGTCTCCATTTGTTTTCATTTTCATGCAGAACATGAGCAATTCACATTCAACAGCAAAATGAAAATAATTATCTGGTTATTGTGATGTGCACGGTAACCAGCTAATTATAATTTATGGGTCGGTGTTGTCTCATTTTTATTTTGGGTCGATGCTGGCCCATTTCAGTTAAAAAAACATTAGTGATTTTCCCGTATTTTTTTATTTTATCCATTTTGGTTAATATCGATTTATATTTTCATACCGTAAAAATACAAATCCGGTATTAAAATATCCGGCTTTCATCAACTTAAAAGAAATTGAAAAAAAAAAAACATGTTTTTGTGCATACGGCCCAGTGTCTCAAAGCTAAAAAATCATATTGTGTTTTTCATACACCAAAAAACAATGTTTTAGCATGCATTTTGGCTTTAATAACTAGTTTGTTAAAAATCAAGAGAACATTGGCCAAAATTGCAAAAATTCCAAAAAAAAATATTTTGTTTTGTTTTAGTATGAGGGATTACAAATTTATATATAAAACATATTCTTGATATTAAAAAGATATTTCTTTTGACGATATAAAACAATTAGGTTTTTATATGATAAGATAAGGATTTCCTTACAGAGAATGACTTTTCTTAAATCGTACACAAACCAACAATTAGAAACCACAACAAGACCTTAGATTTTATCAGACAATAAAACAATACAACTTACCTTAGGTAGGGCATAGTTGGGGTGATAATACCTTCCATTTATGAAATCAATCTCTGTACCTGATATCTGAGATCATTTAGGGTTTCTAGTAATTCGCATTCAAATTTTTCACTAATAAAAAAAAGGAATTTCTTGTTTCCCTGTATTTTCCAGATAACCTTTACATTTTTCTTGAGGGTGGATGATCATCGCGACGCCGCATGCATGCGATATCCTATCCATTTTTTAAGCAATTTTGTAAAGTATAAGTGTATTTATTTGGGCATAAGTGACTTGAGGATATATTTATCTTGGATATCAAATTTAAATTAAGTTAGCACGGATTTATAAATATAAAATTCAAATTAATACTGACATACAATCAAACAAAAGAAAAAATAGAAGAAAACTTAATACCAGGAAAACTCGAGTTTTAGACAAAAACGTTGATATCAATTAATACAAATAAAGTTTTTTATATTATAAAATACTGTAAATCATATCTTATAATTCAATAGAAATTTAGTTTTTAATTCAAGGATATTCTTTGACTAATAAAAATATATATTTTTAATGATATACTTGTTATTATAAAATGATATTAATCACTGGACAATTAAAATCAATGCATGCAAACCACGTTCCCAAAATATTTTATTTTATTTTTGTAAAAAATTATTTTTTTTTATGTTTTGGATCGTTTTGATACGCTGTTCTCAAAAATAATTTTTAAAAAATAAAAAAACAACATTTTAATACATTTCAGTACGAAAAGTACTTTAAAAAACAATTACAACTACACTCCTAAATAGATTGATAAAAAAAAACATGTTTTTAAAACGAAGTTATAAATTGTAATCTTTCATGAACCTAAGTTTCTATTACAAATCAAAATGAATATCAAGATTAAATAATAAAAATCAAACAACTTTTAAAATTACGATTGCATAGAAGCACTACACCACAATCACATACAGACATAAATTAAAAAAGAAAAAAAATCTCAATAAAAAGATTGTGCATCTCTGCATCACCCCAAAAAGAAATAGAAAGAATATGAAAAGGTCTATTTCCATGGATAATATTTTGATACTTGATAGCATCAAGCACCTCCACTCCGAGCCAATAAATTTCTTCTGTTGCCTCGACTCTCCACTCGACTCACACAGATATGTATGCCAATTGGAATTAAGGTGCTTTTCTTTATTGCATGTGGCCGATAAAATAAATTGTAGAATGAGTCATCACTCACCAGGCTGTCTATTATTAGCACTGCCTTTTCGGTTTGTGGCATGGAACCACCCATCAATTGCTTCGCAATCTCCACCAGATGCAGCCGGACCTGGTTTTTGCGATTCAAAGCTGGCTTTACTCAAGGATTATCGTTCAAGAACAGTGAGCACTTTTTTGTACCAGTAGCTGCTCTCCTTTTCTTTCTTCACACGAACCGGGGATCCGAGTTTGTTTCTATTCCAAGCGACACTTCTGGCACATTTCTTAAGGTCTAGCTTTGTTTTTTTCAAAAAAAAAAAACTTTAAAAAAATTGACACCCTATTTTTATTAATTGTTTTTCAAAATTAAACGGAATGGTTTTAAAAGTGGCAATACAAGGGTTGATTTTACTTTTTTAAAAAAAAAAAAACAAAGAGAGGGAAAAATCCAAAACAATTAAGTTTTCTAGTCAAAAAAACATGTATACATTGTGTTTGGTTAGTGTAAACATACTGATTAGAGAGATAAAAATAAAAATATAACATAAATTCATTTATTATAATAAATTTATGTATTTTAAAGATATAAAGTGCAAGGAGACATATTTCCATGTTTTTTTCTATTTTAGTTTTTTTTTTTTATCTTGATACAATAACTATACGTTGTTGAATTATCAAATTTAACATGTTTTAAGAAAAAGTGTGAATGATAAAATGATAGCCGAGAATTAGGAATTAATTTTTAGGTGAAATGTATGGGCTACATACTCCAAAAATAAACACGAGTTGGATTCTAAATATGACACTTCAAATGAGATTGCCAACACACAACAAGGAAGCTAACATTGTCACCATAAAAGGGCATCTTTTTCCTTTCAATGTTCTCATAAACATGAGCATGGAAGATGTTGACGGAGAGGGACGTTGACAAATTAGTAACATGTAAATTTTTATTAAAAAAATTAATTTAAGTATCCGGATAAGGTTGTACTTACTTTGATTAATTTTATGAACTCTAAAATTAAAAATCATGTAAACTTTCAGTGGCCATCAATATTACAATCATAAAACTTAAACATGATAACATGCAAGGTATATTTTATCTCTTGTTGTTTTTTGTTGATATAAATATCACACAATATCTCGGAAATTCATATCCTGTAAATTTAAAGGCATGTTTAAAATTATATTTCGTATTATGGTTTGAAATATTTTTTATTTATAAATATATTAAAATAATTTTTTTAATTTTTTTAATATTAATATATTAAAATAATTTTAAAAGATAAAAAAAATATAAAAAAACATGATTTATGCTGTATTTTCAAACAGCACCAGAATCTTATAGACGAGACTTGAGACAAGAGGTAAAATCCATCAAAGTGGCTCCATGCAGTCATCCAATCTTAGGCAACCCATAAGGAAACAGGGCGTAGGATTTATTCTATTAATTCCAGAATTGAAAGATGATTAAAATATATATATATTGCAAGATTCAAACATCATTATGAAATATAATTAATTCTTGCTTGAAGTAAGCCATCCACTCCCACCAACTTCTAGAGCCGGACAATTTTTTTATTGTTTTTTGGGTTAGTTTACAATGGGGTGATGTGATTAAAACGGTATTTTATGAAAATGTTTTATTAATAAACGTATCTAGCTGAAATTTTTTATTGAGGTCCTATTTATTTAATTGAAGGAGTTTTCTTAAAATTATTTTCTAAATTTTTTAATGTTTATTTATTATAAAAAAAGTTAGTCGAAACATTATTTAGTCAAATAAAAATTTAGCTATATTTCAAGAATTGTAAATTTAAATAAACAATCAACACTAATAAGTTAAATTGTTATGTGTTAATTATATTAAATTTGATTTTATATATATATATATATATTTGAATTGTTTATTTTAATTTTTTTAATCTCATCTTTTAAAATCTAATTTGATTTTTATATCAACTTTGATCCTTATTATTTTTTTTTCTCTTGTCTCCTTTTCAATTGAATTTTTTTATCTATTATTTTTTGTCTTCATTCTTTTCATTGTTGTATATTTTATGTTAAATAATTTAGAAAATTAGATTTTTTAATCTCATCATCTTTGAACTTTTTTACCAATCAGATTCAATCTTTATTATATTAATTATTATTTATTTTATTTAAAACAATTTATAGAATTAGAATTTATTTTTTAATTTTATCATCAATTTATTTTTTTTATCTATTGAACTTTGTCCCCTATTCTCTTGATTGTTATATGTTTTATTTGAAATAATTTATAAAATTATAATATTTTTTTGATTTCATTATATTTCAATTTTTTTATCGTTTATCTTTTATTCTCCATCGTTTAATAAACTTGAAAAGAAAATTAAAACACCAATAAGTTACTTTTTAACTTATTTATCATAACATAGTTGGGTGCTAAAAAATATCTTCTAACTTGTTTTTTTATTATATTATTAAATATTAAAAAGAAATTTATTTTTTAAAAGATATTTTTATAAAACATATTTTTTTAAAAAAATATTTTACAGCTAACAAGCGAAGGCTTAAAAACTTTAACTATAAAATAAAAAATCCACTTTTTAAAACATATCAGTAAAAGTTATCACTTTGACAGCACACTTCATGCTAAGGGTGTGTTTGGTATTGTGGTAGCTTTTGTGGTTGTGGTTTGAAAAAAGTAGTTTAATAAAAAGTACTTTTTGTGAGGTTGATTTCAAAAAAAGTTGGTGTTTGGTTAAAACTGTGGTTGAAGTTGTGGTTTTAAAAAAAGCAGTTTCTTGTGTTTGGTTAAAAAACTGTGGTTGAAATTGTGGTAGAAAAAAAGCAGTTTTGTGTTTGGTAAAACCGTGGTTCAAAAAGCACTTTTCAAAAAAATTAATTTTTTTTTTTTTGCTTTGAATTAGTATGTTTTTATGTTTTCAAATCATTTTGATGTGCTGATATCAAAATTGATTTTTAAGAAATAATAAAAATATTATTGACATGCTTTTTTTAGTGAAAAACACTTCAAAAAACAACAACAACCACACTCTCAAACACGTAACATGGTTTGTGTTTTATATTTGATTTGAATTAATTAAAAGAACATATATAGACAGAAGACATATAATTCCAAAACATAGGTGTTTTGTAATTATGAGTACATAACAAAATAAAAAATCATTATACATTAATGTACTCCTTTATTGTTCCATCAAACTATTTGCAATTCCATCGCGTACAAAATCCATACGTGAAGGCCTCTGTGAGCCTTGAACGGCCGAAGCCTGAACACTATCAGGTAAAAAGTCATCTGGAATTAAATTGGGGTTGCGATCATACTCAGAAAAAACTGCATCATCTTGCGATCTCCTTCTAATATAATTATGTAGTGCCATTGATACAACTACAATCTCAACTTGTGTTTTGTATGGATAAGCAGGCATGTTTTGCAAAATTTTCCACCTCTGTTTCCATACCCCAAAAGAACGTTCAATCACGTTACGTAGTGACGAGTGTTCACGATTAAACACTTCTTTCCGACCACTTGGTTGTCCGCGACGCCTAAATTCTTGGAAGTGATACCTCTCGCCTTTGTAGGGACCCAAATATCCATACTCGTTTGGATATCCAGCATCAACCAAATAATATTTTCCCGGAAAAAAATAACATTGTAATTTTAAACAAAACTTAAAAAAATAATTATATTCCTTCAATTATCAAATCTTCAATTTAGTCAAAATCACAACCTTCCGGAGGTTTTGGAAATTGGATATTGCTATTGTCAATTGCCTCAAGAAAAATACGCGTATCGTGTGCACTGCCTTCCCATCCTGCCCACACAAACATGAATTGCATGTCGAAACTACATGCGGCCATGACATTTTGTGTTGGTACACCTTTTCTTCCAATAAATGGAATTTGATTTGCAGATGGTATGCAGGCACGAACATGTGTTCCATCAATTGCACCGACACAATTCTATAAGCAACAAAAATATTTAGTACTCATAAACATTTATAACATATTTCATACTCCTTTGAACAACTTAATTAAACTACTTAATTATACAAAAAATCATCTTACCTTGAAATGTGGCATAAATCTTGGATTCATAGCAATTTCTCTTGGTGTGCTCGTAAATTGTGGATCTTCTGGTTTTATGACTTCCACAGCAAACAAATGTAATGATTTAAGCACTTCTTTAAAACATCGACTAATAGTTTCACCTGAATGCTGAAATCTTTCCTGCACTTGTCTATTTGACGCCCCAATTGCTATTGTAAATAGAAACATTGCTACCTTCTCAATAACGCTCATTCTTCTTGACGGTTTTAAGCCATAGCGCGTTTCTAATTCAGTGCACAAACTCAACAAAGTGGTTGCGTCCATCCTGAACATGTTAACACTTCGTTTCCAATGCCCTCTTAAAACCTCCGTCAACCAACGCATCCCTGTGTTATATGAAACCATACATGGTTCTTTAAACATATAATTAATATAATACATGTTTACAGCTCCAGCTAAGCATGTAATTAATTTTTTCCTATCAAGATGCCTCCTTATAATAAATGCATTGTCACCATCACTGTCACTGTCACTATCACTGTCACTGTCATTACTATCGTCGGAGTCGTTTCCATTGCTATCATCTCCGGCACCATCAACTGAGGCACCACTACCTTCACAACTAGGATAATTAATTTGGTCTACAATGCGGTTCATTATATTGTCATAATTACCATCGAAATCTTCATTAAATATGTCATTAAATCGTGGATCAGCCATAACTTCAATTACATGTAAAAAAGAAAAAAAAATTATATGTTGTTAATAAAAAACTTGAAATAATTAAATATCATTCAATAAAAAAACTATCAAAGAGTTGGATCAACATAAGTTCTTTCCATACCTGTAAAGCCAACAAAAAAAAATATTCGACTTGCTTGTATTTGATGACAAAAAGAAATATTCGACTTGCTTGTATTTGGTGCAACTGAGAGGTTGTGAACAAAGCTTTTTCATTGAAAAATATGATGCAACCATTCCTCTTTATATAGAAAATTTATATATGCTCTTTATGTCTATTTTACAATTTTTCAGCTTTCAACATAAGTACATTCACATGTATGCATGTGCTGTAAAAGTAGCACATATATGTACATTACTCTGCCATGGAAAAAAGTTAAAAACATATTCCAAATTACTCTGCCATGGAAAAAAGTTCAAAACAGATTCGAAGTTACTATGCCATGGAAAAATGTAAAAACTGATTCCAAGTTACAATGCAAACAGATTCCAAGTTACAATGCCATGGAAAAATGTAAAAACTCAAAACAGATTCGAAGTTACTATGCCATGGAAAAATGTAAAAACTGATTCCAAGTTACAATGCAAATAGATTCCAAGTTACAATGCCATGGAAAAATGCAAAAACTGATTCCAAGTTACAATGCCATGGAAAAATGTAAAAACTGATTCCAAGTTACAATGCAAACAGATTCCAAGTTACAATGCCATGGAAAAATGTAAAAACAGATTTCAAGTTACTCTGCAAACAGATTCCATGTTACTATGCCATGGAAAAAAGTAAAAACTGATTCCAAGTTACTCTGCAAACAGATTCCAAGTTACAATGCAAACTGATTCCAAGTTACAATGCAAACTCAGTATTTTTTATCTGTCAAAACCTCTGCTGCAGCAAATAATGTCAAAACTCAGTACCCTAACTAAGCTAATTCTCCAATAATGTTAAAGCTGTCTTCCATTCATTATTTCTAATCCCGTATGATATTGTACAACTATCATCAGTATCACCTGTTACAACTAATCGCCATGACATCATGGAAAAATCCGATTGGATTTCATAAAACTTTGCACTAATTTGTAATTCTATGCAGTCACCTTTAAGCCATTCTTGGCCCCTATTACACGACCTTAAGATTAGATTCTGAATAGCAAAACAGAGGTTATAACTTGCTTCTAAGGCAGGCACACTCAAACAATTGAATGACTAGGCCAGCTGCTTCAGAAGACATTCTGATCTAACACTCCAAAATGCATCGAAATACATCAATAAAAAACACACTTTCAACCTCTACCAGTAGACTTACTTTTTCTTTCTTTTTCCTACACCAAAAAAGGGACCAAGCCTGAGATAATTTGAGTCATTCTACTACATGTGTTGTGTCCAAATTTCAGTTCAACCTTCACAGAAGATGAAATAGAGCAAAAACCAATTGAACAAAACAGTTAAGGTAATTTTGAACAACCAATTCATGTAAATTAACAACCAGGGCAACCATTTAACATTAACCATTGAACATTGTAATTCGTAGATAAAAGACAACATTACAACCACCAATTTCTCATACAAGTTTGTTAACTCCCGTAAAGCAATTTAATAAACATAACAGTACATAAATTACCGCAAACGCATATGCTCATATGCCTTAAAATCAAATGTGGAAGAATACAATGCCTAAAACAAACTTGAACATACTTAATTGATTAACAGTTAAGATACTTAAATCATACCATGTCAGCTAAGCACGTTTAGTTCGTGCATACATTCGCTGCAACCATCTCAACTTCTGTTGCTTATCGCCCATACTGGCCCACATTTCTCTTTTCCTTCTTGACATGAGAAACTCTGTAGCGAAGTCGTGGAAGTCATCCTCAATTGAAAGTCCAGGAATTGAGTGCAGCTCAGCCATCACCTCGGGGATGCTACAACCTTCGCAATCCATATTAATAGACGTCGAATCACTCTTGGTCGACATACTCTCAAGAAGATGATTGCACCTTGTCAGCAGCTGAACACCAATTCCAGATGTTTTTTTCTTTCTACATCGCACATCGGCATGATCTCGTTGTTTTCTTTTACCGCTGCTTTTTGTATTGCTGCTGGTAGACATATTTATCTCTCCAACCATTCGAGCCATGTCGGTGTGGAAATCTGGAATCACATCTTCCTCTGAATCACCGCTGCCCTCTTCCAAACCATCATCAGCAATGTCGGCATTGCTTGTACCAGGATCAACACCACTGCTGGCAGGAACACCTGATGAAGGAGCCCATGCAAACGCTCCAGTTGCGACAATGTTGGAATACATTCGGTCAAATTTATTCTTCAAAGAGGGCTCAATACCGACATGTCTGAATTTTTTGGCTCCTTTAATTTCCTGCATATAAATTAAATCAAGTAATGAAGGATCAATACTAGTAAAATTTTAGGGCTGGAATTTGACAATAATAAAAGAAATTGTTAGGATGACAAGGAATGTACCTGAATTTTTTGTTTCCACCACTCATCGCTAGCTGCAATTGTGCCTATTTCACTATTCCAGCCAACACCGGTTTCAGAAACCAGCTTATTCCATATCCTCCAATCCTTTTTGCATCCATCCCATTTGTTTTTCAATTGTGTTTTAGTGAATGCATGCCCAGTTTGTTCTTTGAATGATGTTATAAGAAATTTCCACCCCGGTTTATCGAAATGAGTATTAGGTCTCATTCCCATATCAATTGCCTTAATGCATATATCACAAAATATATGCAACATTTCCTTTGTCCAAGCAGCCTTATCAGAAGATTCAAGACCTTCCATGATATCTTTTAAAACATTTAACAAAAGTTTGAAATTAATAAAAATGATATCAATTAAATTGTTGCACATAAATAAACCGTGGACTAATACAATAATAAAGCACTCAATGTTTAGCATTTACAAAAGCTGTGTGTTTGGCAAAAAACATTAACCGTGCATGTATGTCAATGAGAATGTTCATGTTAATTTGTAATGAAATGTAATTGCAACCCATAAATTTTAAACTGTTCAGAAACTCAGTTTCAGCCATAATATTCAAAGATAGTAATTTAACTACACAGCAAGCAGTGAAATTGAGTATCCACTTATGAGACATTTTCCTTTTGGTAAAACTCCCCAGCCAGATTTTTGTGTCAATTGGGTCTTTCGTGTGTTGATTTATTTTTAATCAGATCCTTTTATCTGTTTAAATTAACAAAATTGAAGCAATAACGTGGAACTTGTTAATTTTTTATTTTTCCATAGAAAACCATTGAGTTCTTGAATATCCTTGACTTTTAAACGTCAACTCATCTAACAATAAACCACGTCACGATAAAGCTTTTTTATTTTTAAGTTTTTAAAGTGTTTTTTTTAAATGAAATAAAATTTATATTTTTATATCGTTTAAATATTGTAATATTAAAAAAAATATTTTAATATATTTTTAAATAAAAAATATTTTAATATATTTTTAAATAAAAAATATTTTAATAAATAATTATTGCTACATTATATTATATAACGAGTTTATAGTCTTTCTATTTTTTATATATTTTATTATCAATGTTGGGAGAATTTTAGTATATTCATAGGCTTTTTATTCAAAAAAGATTAAAAAAATATTGAGTTTTACATGACTGCATAACAGCTTTAATGAAAGGACTTAATTGAGAATCCATGAGAAGATTGGGAACCTAAATGTGGTTTTCCCAATAGGTTAGGGATTTTTTATATATTTTTTCTTTCTTTTTTTCTTATTTAAAGGTGACATTTTTCAATGCAGGTACACAAATACCGTAAACTTTAATGGTATTCATTGATGTTCTGCTTTTGAGTGTATATACTTTAATTTTTTCTATTAATAATCTTTAATTTTCATAAATTATAATATTATCACTCCATCCGTATATGAAAATATCCTTTTTAATATGTTTTAAGTTGTTTTAGATATTATAACATATAAAAGAGAGAAATAAGCAAGGGAAGGTGAAATAGACAGACAAGAAGAGGGAGAACTACTGGCCCAATTTGTGTTTATGCAAGTATACCAATGAGAGTAGAGATCATTTGTTCTTTAAATGTCAATATGCCAAGGACATTTGGGTCTATTATAAACCAAAGGCTGTTGGTTTCTTTATTTATACATTCAAAGAAACCCACCTTTCTTTCGCAGCATGCAAACACACAAAACTAAACAAAAATTTTTGATTTTGACTGCACAATTATAAATAAAAGTAGTCCTACACGACATGGTAACAGGAACTCATTACGATAATTGGCAATTGACGAACACACGGTAATTGTTCATGCAGGTACACAGACATGCAATTTTTCATCTAAAACAAAAGAAAATGAAGATGGAGATAAGGCAGGAACTTACCTCAGTCTAGCTCGTTTGGTGATCGAAAAATTTCTGTTCAAAATAGCTTTAAAAAGTTACTGTAAATATAAAGTTCAGCATAACATGAGAATTTTTGCGAAAAAGAGAGGAGCAAAACAACTAATCTGCTGGCTAACGTAAAGGAATCAAGCAAACACACATAATATTAATTTTTTTCCCGGTTAAGCAGACCACTGATGGGATTACAACAATTTATAAAAAAAAAAGCTTGTAAAGAACTCTACAGTTTTTGTGTCATATTAATCAGCACAGATGAATCAGCAAGGGATAACTGTTAATTTTTATGTTTCTCATCATGCACAAAACAGAGTCCAGAGCAAGTTTTTAGCCTTTGAACAAGAAGATAGAAAACAAAATCTTGAAAAACAAAAAAAAAACTAAAACCATTCAAGCCTCAGACCGTCCAAGTTCATGAATTAACAACAGTTTAGGCAGATCGATAGCCCTGCTTTCAGTGAAAATCAGGGTTTGCATCATTGGCTGGCAGCACAGTAATTAAAAAAAACAATGAAAGCACTTGAAGACATAAAAGCAGAAAGATAGAGAGCATCAGATCGGTTGTTTTTCAAGCATATAAATCATAAGAACCCAAGAGTCTGAGCATACAACAATTAAAAAGATTCATCATTTGCCTCTCCATATTGAAAAAAAAAAACCAATGAACGCTGAGACTTGAAGACATAAAAGCCGAAAGATAGAGGGCATCAGATCTTCCTATTCAAGCATATAAATCATAAGAACCCAAGAGTCTGAGCATTCAACAATTCAAAAGATTCGTCATTTGCCTCTCCAGATTGAAAAAAAAAAATTCAAAGAATTGTTTAAATCAATGCAATAATTAGAACACAGAAGATAGAGGGGGTTTTTGGAGAAGGTTCACGGCGGTTTAAGGGCTGGGTTTTTCAGAAAGGCATTACTGTCCCTTTTATAAAGATTAACAAATCATAAATTTGTAATCGAGCATGCAGCAGCAATGAAATTTTTCATCTAAAAAACCGAAAAAAAAGATGGAGATGAGGGAGAAACTTACCTCAGTCTCTGCGTTTCTGCAAACCCCAACGGTGTTGCAGCGGTGTTGCAGCTGTGTTCTGCAAAATGAAAAACCCATTACAGAAATTAGATTTTGAGAAACATAAAAGAAATTGACAAAGGGAACGGACAGTACCTGGTATCTCGCTCGTGGACCTTTCTCGGGACCAATCTCTTGTTTTTTTTCTGCAATTGTAACAATGGAGGGGGATCGGTGACGGGTTGTGTTTGAATGGACAGAGGGGAAGAAAAGCTTGTCTGGCGTTGGTGGTTAGGGCAAGTTTGGTGGTGAGAGAGAGAACCGCATTAAGGAAACTGGTAGGGGGATCGGTGACGGGTTGTGTTTGAATGGACAGAGGGGAAGAAAAGCTTGTCTGGCGTTGGTGGTTAGGGCAAGTTTGGTGGTGAGAGAGAGAACCGCATGAAGGAAACTGGTAGATCTACACAACACTGCTTTCCAGTGATATTTTTGGGTTTTTTTTTTTACCGTTGGGAAGAGTTGATGAGGGTCTGCGAGATGAGGGTCTGCGAGGATCTGCAAATTTTTGGGTTTTTTTTTTATTGCAAATTGACGAGGGTCTGCGAGAGAACAGTTGGGAAGCAATTGAAAATCTTCGGTGATGAGAGAGAACAGAAACGCATGAAAAGCAAAAGATAATTGCTTTTCATTTTTTGTATTTGAAACGCAATTTTTAATGGGACCCACGCCAAATAAACCTGTGGTTTGTAGTTAACCAAACAGGTGTAATGCTGCTTTTTGATAAACCGCAGCCGCAGAAGCATTCCCAAACACCCACTAAACACCACAACAGTCCTTGCCTAATCCAATTCATTCTGCACGTGTCAGGTTAATCCGAGATTAGGCACTGATCCACTAATCTAGAAGTCCTTTTGCGTTAAAATAATATTTTCCTCTCGTGGGCTAGAACTAGAAGCACTGAAGGTGTTGCATCCTGTGAGAAGAGAGAGAGAGAGAGAGAGAGAGAGGCAGCAGCTTAAGCATGGGTTTTGCCTTTAATACTGCAGTTTGACGATAATGAATAGTGGGGTGCCACTAGCGCGAAGGGCTTGGCTACTTTCGAAACTAATTAAATTTTATTTGGTAGGTTGATTTTTAAATAGTTTTTTTATTAAAAATATTTTGAATAGCTTTTTTTTTAATTTTTAAAAACTTGTTTTTAATATTTTCTAATATCATATAAAAAAATTAAAAATACGAAAAAGGTATTTGAAAAAAAAAATTAATCCTTACAAAAATAATTTTTAAACATAAAAACAAACCGTATTAATTTGAGCAAATTACAACGTGTTGTAGGGATGGACTAAAAAGATGCTTCGTCATTCACAGCAGTAAGCTAGGCTGTCAGGGAACTAGACACTGACTGGTCTCTCTGGATCTAGCACCCTATGCCCCACTTTTTCTCAGAGTATCCTGGGAAAGTTAAAAAAAAAAAAAATGATTCGAGCATGCTACGATGTTGTGAACACACCTGCACCTAATCTCTCCCATGACAGTCCAAATGAAGGTTTCTACAGTGTGGTCGAAAACTTCAACGACCTCACCATCTTTTTTTTATTTTTATTTTTTGAAAGATAACTATGTTCGCTGAAAGTTCTGGAATAATAATATAGATTAAAAAAATATTTGAAAAACAATGTATTTTGAACGCAAATACTTTTCATAATATTATTTTTGTACACACTTACTGTTTTAGTTAGCACTCGCATTTCAAAATATATTTATGTCATTTCAAATAATGGTTGTTTAATGATATTTTAAAATATATTTATTTTATAAATCAATTAAATTTAACAAAAACCAACTTAAAATTTTATAAAAATACAATGACTAAAAGATATAATTAAATATCAAATGAAAAAAATAAGATAATGTGATGTGGTTGAAGAGAGAAACAAGGAAAGAAAAAAAAATGAAAAAATTAGCCACTAGAAACGCATCGGGATTTCATTTTCGACACACATGGTGCTATTAGAAAGATGCAGACAATATAATTTTAACAACATCTTAAAAGAATATCAAATAAGATTATAATTAACCATAAATTAATCCCTAACAAAACCCTAAATAAATTATAACCATGTTTGGCAATTGTTCAATACACATTTAAAATCATTTTATTGAAATCTTTGAGTGTGTTGAAAATGGAGATATGATGTATCCTTAGTGACTCCTTTTTTCCTAGCCATTAAATCTTCATAGGATTTTAGGTTGACTTTTTAAATATGTTAATTAAATTAAGAGAGACATGATTTTTGAAATGCTAAGAGTATCCAAGTTAATTCCAACTTCATGATTTTTTTTATTAAAAAATGATGTTATTTTTATTTATTTTTTTATAAAAAATAAATTTACCTAGATCAATTTATCTGATCAATGACCCGAAATTTGTTCCAAATTGACCAGTATCGAGTTTAGAAATTAAAAGCATAAGCCTTGTATTCTAGAAAATAACTTTATTTTTTTTTTATTTCCTCACCTTTTCATATTTTGCCCATTTAAGGGTTAATATAATTTAAATCCCTGTGTTTTTAAAGATTAGTACACAAGCTCTCCAGTCTTCAATGGCAGGGTTAAAAATAAATAAATCATGCACACCGGTGGAATAGTTACTCATCCATTCAATTCAAGGTGGAGCTCATGGACAGTTATTGTAACAAATTCAATTTTTATACAAGTGAAAGGAGTACTATATGCCGAAGCATCTAATATTTTTACATGAAGAATAGTAAAATTCAGGCATAGTTTATTACATTTTATAGCTTTTCTGAATATTACTTTAACATCTAACAGCTAACAAGATATCATTGAATGCTTGCCAGTGTTGCTATCATATGCAGACCCTTAAAATCCACAAATATTAAAAAAAAAAAATTCAGGAAAAAATAACAACTTCTTGAAATCTCCGAGAAACATTCATAAACAAAAATAAAAAAGAAAGAAATAAAAGGGTTCATTCTTAGTACCATAAGAATTCCATTTCTGGTTTACCACTCTATAAATAATTCCCCTTTTGATAGTTAAAAAGAATTCCAATTTGAAAATACATTCTTGTACCAAAAATCTCTAAATAAATCAAGCAATGGATCCAAATTGTAAAACAAACACACATACACATGTGCCATTCGTTTTCCTCCATTTCCTTCCTCTTCCTCGAGATGCTCAGCTTCACAAATCATTCTTTTATGCCCCCGCTCCCCCCCCCCCCCCATCCACAAGCCCTTGTGATTTAATACACTAATGATTGCATAATCATAACAATATTTATTACAATTTTTTTTTTGGTACAATGAAGAAATGGTGATGATAATTAACAATAATATGAAAAGCCATGCATAAAGATGGGGGTGTAATACTTAAATATCCAGTGAGTATATGCTTGTTAATATGACTACCCAGCCAATAAAAAAATCCTTTTGACATGTAGGGATTTAATTGTAAAAAAATTAATATAAAAACCAAACTGTTTTTTTTTCCTTAATTTGAGGAGAGAAACTTACATTTGAGGACTTATCTATAAATAATATCAAATATAGGGACTAAATAAACTTTGTTCTGAAAATTAAAGACCGAAACAAAAATTTGGGGCAAACTAGCTCTGTTATAATGGGCGGGTATGGCCATGTTTTGGGTAAGAATTAAGAGGCTGATCTCTTAACATACATGGACCGGACATCCAACAGAGATCAGTACAGCACATCATACACGTAATGTGGTCCATCTTCATCCTCTCGGTCTCTCCTAACTGGGATGTCCAGAGTAATAAAAGGCCCGAATCAGGCACCGAAATCGGTCACTTTAGCATTATTATTATTATTATTTTAATTTAGACTTCACTGGTTCGTGTTGAAAAAAAAAAAACAGAGATAAAATGTTTTTGATTAAAAGTGTGTGAATAAATATATTTTTAAAAATAATTTTTTTAAAAAAAATTAAAAACTCGTGATTCAAATTTCAAACCATAACGTTAATAACATGTCTACTTGTTTTCCAATGGATTCAAAGGAGTTTTGCCTGTAAATCCTTGGGCAGGTTTTTTCTTACCAGACGACACAGTTAGGTGTATTCATGAAAATTTTACACAAACAGAAATAGTCCAACTAAGACTAAGAACTCTTCTTTGAAAAGAAATCCAAGCTGGGGTTGGTCTGGTCACAGAAGGGGTGCTTTACTAGGACTTCAACAACATACAATTGTTCAAAACAAAAGAGGAATAGGACACCTGCTTCGAATGATGCAAGGGATGAATCCATCCGAGAAAACATATCCCTCTTCTCATAAAAAAAAACAAAAAAATAACGAGTCCCTCCTACCCTCATCCAATGGTCATAATCCTCCCATCACAGCAATAATAAAAATTCAAATCCACCCTTCGAATCTCTTCTCTTGTATCCCAACCCGACAACCAAAAGTTTTGAGTGGGCGAGAGAGAATCAGGCTTTTTACACCTGGACTAGTCCAATTCACCGCCAACGCGTTGCTTCCGCGCATGGAATCGCGTTTTGAACATCCCATGAAAGCTGAGCCCACTTGAGTTCTAATCAACTCAAAACTCTTGCTTAATTCAAACGACCCCCTCTTTCAACAGCCAACATTAGCTTAATTAAGCACCTAATACACTATAACTAATATTCTTCTCCTATAAATTTTATGCGAAGAAAAATTGTGCTGATTCTTTGGAGCTCAAAAGGGAACTCAATAATTCACCCCCCCTCCTTTTTTCCCAAGAAATACTGATGCAATCGTACAAGTGTCCTGATTTTTGTTTCTTTCTATGATCCCTATAAATACCCACCAGGTATAAGCCCTTCGTCTGCTCTCAAATCCTCTTCTTCCTTCGTATTTTCTTTGCGCCCTTGCAGTTCAGGCATGGGGTCGATCCCTAGGAACCCCCACGCCGGTGTCGTATTGGGTGCACCGGGTGTTAAGGGAAAGAGGGTCACGACCATATCAAAAAATGGCCTGACTGAGTTTATGCTGTCAATAATCTCCAAAAAACAAGAAACCAAAGAGCCCTTTTACGTCCTTGATTTAGGAGAGGTCACTGCCCTCATGGAGAAGTGGACAATGGCTCTTCCCATGGTACGTCCCTTCTACGCCGTCAAGTGCAATCCTGACCCGGCTCTCCTTGGTTCGTTGGCGGCTCTTGGCTCAAACTTTGATTGTGCAAGCCGGGCCGAGATCGAATCCGTTCTATCCCTCGGAGTTTCTCCGGATCGGATCGTCTATGCGAATCCGTGCAAGCAAGAATCCCACATCAAATACGCTGCGAGTGTGGGTGTTAATTTAACTACTTTTGATTCAAAGGAAGAGCTCGACAAGATTCGGAAATGGCATTCAAAGTGTGCATTGCTCATTCGGATTAAAGCCCCTGATGACAGTGGAGCAAGGTGTCCCTTAGGTCCCAAATATGGTGCACTTCCTGAAGAAGTCACGCCTCTTCTCCAAGCCGCTCAAACCGCTCGGCTCAATGTAGTTGGTGTTTCTTTCCACATAGGAAGCGGAGCCACACGCGCTAGAGCATACAAAGGAGCCATAGCTTCGGCTAAATCTGTATTCGAAGCCGCAGTTCGTCTTGGCATGCCTGGAATGAAGATACTAAACATTGGCGGCGGCTTCACGGCCGGATCCCAGTTCGATGAAGCAGCAACAGCAATCACATCCGCCCTCCAAGCTTATTTCCCAAACGAACCGGGCTTGACAGTCATTTCTGAACCGGGCCGGTTTTTTGCTGAGTCGGCTTTCACGTTAGCCACCAACATTATAGGAAAACGTGTCAGAGGTGACTTAAGAGAGTATTGGATTAATGACGGTATTTACGGTTCCATGAACTGTATTTTATACGATCATGCAACTATCACCTGCACGCCTCTGGCTTGCACTTCCAATCGTGCGAATCTCACGTGCAAAGGGTTAAGAGCTTACGGTTCGACGGTTTTTGGACCAACGTGTGATGCTCTTGACACGGTTTTAACGGGTCATCAGTTGCCGGAACTGCAGATTAATGACTGGCTTGTCTTCCCTAACATGGGTGCTTATACGGCAGCTGCTGGGTCAAGTTTCAACGGGTTCAACACAGCAGCCATTTTGACACACCTTGCCTCCTCGAATATGAACTAGCAGAATGTTGGTTGGTGTGGGGGAATAAAAGGTTGCTTTTTTTCTTTTCTTTTTTCATTTTTGTCTCTCTGGTAACCCGGAAAATCTTGAAATAGAGAATTGACCTGTATTCGTATATGGAATAAAATCATGTACTATGTATTAATTTTTAATACAGTCACTTTTCTCTATGTATTCACATTGCTCTTGCATTAGAATATTATTTTGACTTTCTTTCCCTTGAATAATGCTTTGAAACACACAACGTTTTTTTTATGAATACAATAAATGATCAGGAAGCTACATTAAAACACCACCACGGTCTGTATTTTTTTTTTGCACTACTTATTTTCTTTATATGATAATCACAAATCATTTATTCCATTAAGACAGATTATATATATATTGGTAATAATGAAATATTGTTGTGAAACCTGCACAATAATAATACTGAATATTGAACGTTGACATAAGCATGATGAACTTCACAACAAATATACATTAACTTCCTTTAATTATTATAATTTTTTTCTTTTTTACTTGGAGAGCTTCAATTCTTTCTCCATTATTATTATTATTATTATTTTTATTATTATAAGGATTCAACTAGACTTTTATATATATATATATATATATATATATATATATATATATATAGACTTAAATGAAAGATTCATAGGATCAATGCAGTGAATATTAATTGAACCCACTCTGGCATCTTTTGCACCATTAAGAGGTGTATTGATTTGGATTGTACCCATCATTTACAAAACACAATGTATATTTAAAAATGTAATTATAGTTGTTTTTTAAAATAGTTTTTATTTAGAAATATATTAAAATAATAATTTTTTATTTTTTTAAAAAATTATTTTTAACACAGTATATCAACATAAAAAAATTAATTTGAAGTACTAAAAAATAAAAATAAATTTTTTTTGTTTTTTTTTAAATACTTTTAAAACTTACAAAAAAAGAAAGAGTGGGATAGAAAGCTGTACATATATACTGTAATGTATTTTTCAAAGAATCTGGATAGAAAAAAGGGATGGTTTTGCAACCACATAATTTAATTACTTTCTGCATTTCTCCATTACTGTACTTTCGTATATTCCTTTCAAATCTCCAAAAGCAAAAACTATAGCTATAGAACCTACGTTTTTTTTTATATATAATAAAAAACAATATTGTTTTCAGGTTTTTTTTTTTCCAGTTGAAATAGCATCATTTTAAATTTTTATTTTTTAAAATTATAGCTTGAATTTATTAGTTAACTCTTCGGTCACCCGCAACTCTAATCTTATACCGTATTAGGTTTTATAACCATGGTAAAAACGCAACATGATTTTTGCAAAAAATCTCTCGATCCCCGAGAAAATTAATTTACAAACACTGAATTTTTCTTACAAGTGCTTGATTAATAAACGACGAGCTATGGATCCTGTATAAAGCCGACGCTTGTTCACTTCGGGCGACGAAGAGGCCAATATAGCCCAAACATTTCGAGTTTAGCCCATAAAATATGGGCCAATACTGAAACCCAACTCGACACCACTGCCACAGAAAACCCACTGGTCCAGAAACTCTTGCCAAATAACTAATATCCCCCTCCCTCAGCACCCTGCAGTCTCCACAGGACCACAGGTGTCTTCATAGAAAAAAAATAAAAAAAAATCACCCACGTCTCTTCAACACCATGGAAACTCTGAGCTCCTCTGCAGCAATCGTCTCATCCTCCTCTTCTCCTCTATCCTTCTTCTCTCCAAAACGAAAGGAATTGAATTCCCCTCCTAGAATCCTCCGATTTCACACCTCTTCAAAAAGTAAGTATCGTTTCTCTCTCTCCGATACAATTCATTTTTATTTTTTACAAGTGAATTGAATTCTTTTTATCGATTCAGAGGATAACAAAGATTCGGATCTCCATTCCAACTCTAATGATTCCAGCATCGTCCCTCTCTTCAACAACCCCACGCTCTCCAAGGTAAATAAATTTATCTCTTTTTTTATTTTTTTTTCTTAATTTGATGTCAAATTGGTAAATTGATGCTTCTGTTGGGGTAATTTGGGAATTAGGATGCGGCGATGGGATTGGTATTGAGCGCGGCATCTGTGAGAGGATGGACTACAGGTTCAGGCATGGAAGGACCTTCAGTGCCAGCTGGAGCCGAGGACGGATCCAATACGGAGAAGGTCTCGACTCTCCCGTGGTCTCTCTTCACGAAATCACCACGTAGGCGAATGCGCGTGGCGTTTACTTGCAATGTTTGTGGTCAGAGAACTACTCGCGCTATCAATCCCCATGCTTACACTGACGGCACCGTCTTCGTTCAGGTAACTATAGCTTGGCGTTCGTCGATTTCCGGTTGCTTATTTGTTTTGGGATGCTAGGTTTCGTGTTGAATTTAATTTAATTAATGTTTTTTTGCTGTGTTTTGTAGTGTTGTGGTTGCAATGTGTTTCATAAGCTAGTGGATAATCTGAACTTGTTTCACGAGATGAAGTGCTACGTGAACCCTAGCTTTAATTATCGAGATGCGAAGTGGGATGGTGGATTCAAGTTGTTTGATATGGATGATGATGATGATCATCAGGATCAGGATGGTGGCGGTGACATGTTTCCAATGTAAAGAGGTGAAAATGATTGATCTTGTGATGTACATTATGTTTAATATACTCAGAACTGGAGCATATCGGGGATGTATATAGGTTCTTTCTTGTTGCCATTGGTTCTCATTGGCGTGGTAGTGTAATTAATAACAAGTAAGGTTTCATTTTGAGCTGAATAGATTATTATAATTTAGGGGTGGATATTTATAATGAAAAAACTTTCATTATCGAGCATTGCGTAAAATGTTGTTGATGGTATTTAAAAGACCAGGCATTGGACATGTTAAATGGTGACCTTGTGAGACTGTAATTTTGATAATACGCATAAGTTGTGATGGGTTTATTTTATTTTATTCAAATTCTCGAGTTGCAAAACGTCTAGTCTATGTTTTGAGATTGCGTTATCTCTGTTATCATTGCTCTTAGTCAATTTTTTTCTTCATATATGTTAAAGTACTGATATGCCACCATGGCCCTTTAGTTGAAATTCATATGATTGGCTTTAGGACAACTTTATCATTAGATCATAAGAGGATAGAGGATTAACACAAACTCGGTCTGAAGAGATCATGTTTAAGCGTTCGCTATTTTGCTATATTATCTAGGAACTTGTTCTATTGGGTTGATGTTCTAGAATGTAGAGTACCTAAACCTGTAATGTACTTGCTTTGGAGACATATCAGTGGAGGTCAAATAAAGCTAATGTGGAAGTCATAGCAGTTTTTGTTTCTTATTTGATAGTTTCCATGATGATATTAAGGCAGTTAATCTTGGAAAAAGAATTTATTGTGACTTAAGGATGTCTGATTGGAGAAAGATGTTTGCCAGATCAGGTACTAGTGTGGTTGGACATGTAACGTTTGAGAGAAAATTCTGGTAATATCATGCAATGTCCATAAATGTCAAACTAAGTGAATGAGCTGTCAATATTTGAGATGGAGATTCTGTGAGCAAGGAGTTGGGGCAGGTCAGGTTTTGGTTAATAATGAAAGACAAGCAGGTTGAGATGCTCTTATTTATTCAGTTTCCATTTGCAGTGCTTAGAATCACTTAGTTTTTCAATGGGTTTTTAGTTGACATGCATTTGATCAAACCTTGTCTTCTTTGTTTTCTTTCATTTATCTTATTTGAATGGAACAGCCATTTCTGCTGGGAATATTGGTTAGAAACTAGATCCAGAGTGGAAACTGGTGTTTTGGATTTTCAAATTCCCATTTTGTTTTGATAATAATTCTAGTCATGGTTTCGAAGTTTGTTAATTTTGGTGGTTAGCGACTGCAAAATCAGAAGATGTATAGTACTTGGTTGGATGAACTTGGTTGGATGAACCATTAGTAAATTGCTTTGTAGTTTATCAGAATTACTAACGGGAAAATAATCTCTGTTAAGCATCTGGCAAATAGGATGCGCTACGGTGTGATGCTTCAAGCTGTTCTTTGGACGGAATTATTGTTGAGTCAATGTGGCTTAACTTTAAAGTTCCACTGTGCCTTCTGCAGCTGGGATTTCGGGGGAATGGTTTCACATAGACCTGCCTTCAGAGCTTCCCCAGGAATGCAAATTTTTATTTTCTAACAGTATATATACAAGGTGGTCGTTTGATCTCTATATTCCGTTTTCTCTAACCAACCAATGGGCCTATTTGATGGGCTACAAAAAGCCTCGACAGCTTTCATGCTTAGTTTGGATTTTGGTAGGAGTAGGACCATCTGCACGTGGGAATATCTTTGCATATGCAGTACATAGGCAGTACATAGCTAGTACATTGCAAATACGAGTACAAGAAGAGCTGAAGGAGCAAGGAAGAGGTTCACTCATGTAATTACGCTCTTCCATTTGTTCTCGTCCTCTCAACTATTAGATCCTTGCGAGGAATTTTAAGGGCCTCTTTGAAGGTAAAACAGGCCTTGGATTGTTGCAGCGCATTGTCTTCCAGTCCCGTGTGAGCTCCAACATCCTTGTTCATTTACGTGCTTCACGACATCATATATTTTATAGTATTTTTCAGCGCTGCTTAATTGCTACCCCATCTACTTATTCAACTTCCCTCTTTATGTTAGCATAAATGTGGCTCGATTAATGAATGTCTGAAGTTAATGTACAGATTGAAAAAAGGTGGGTTAAACAGCATCTTGTGGTTGAATTTACTGTTACTTGTGCTGACGACACGGGCTGCTGATTTTGATGATGCTTTTGTGGGTGTTTTAAAAATGTATTTTACTTTAAGAGTAATTCTTTTAGTGTTTTTTTTTTATGATTTAATATGGTTAAAAATTTTAAAAAAATGTGAAAAAAATTATTTTAATATATTTTTTAATTTTTTTTAAAATATACTATAATACCAAACACAATTCGTATTGCTGCCTGGTGTGTTATGGATTGATTATCATCTGCCCTTAATGGGCCCTCTCGTGGAAAGAAGAAAAAATGGAGTGGTGGGTGCCAACGCTGCCTGAGCCACATAACAATGGTTGCGATTGGCAAAAATATCTGCTAGGGGACATATCTATCACATATTTGTAGGTTTGGAGCGCATGATGGGATATGGTATGCAGTTGTGGGCGAGAAAAAAGAAAAAGAAAAAAGAAGCACGCATCTGCACTGAAAATGATAGTTTGAAAGCTAGCAATGATTTTTTAGTTTAGGTTTTGTTTACTTTCTACTGAATTTTTTTTTTGAGGGCGTGATGAGGCTGAAGAGTTTAACCACAGGAAAAGAAAAGCTATGATTTTACCTTGTGTTTGTTTATTATTTCAAGATAAAAAAAATAATATAAATTTATTTTATATCTATTTTCAGTAATAGGTAGAAGTCTAAGGGAAGAATAGCAAGGTATAAGCATTGTTTTTCCTTGGTAATTAACTCAAAGGGCAAATAATTAAATCTTGAGATTTCAAGATAAGGTATAAATCAAAGAGCAGTTTCCTTGTCCAGCTCAAACGCTTATCCCTTCCATGATTGTCGTACCTCCCGCCTCTCCCATTCTCCTCCTCACCTCAATACATTCAATGCCACGTCAGGAAACAGCATCCAAACCAGCCAATGAGAGCAGTCCTCACAGATAACCCTTTTTCTCTGCCCATCCTCTTCGCCATACATTATCTCATCACAAAATCTAAACCACACAAAATGAAGCTCTCACACCTCAGCCTCACACTTGCATTCCATCACCCTATTAAAACCAACCAGACTCCCTTCCCCCTTCTGACTAATCGCCTCCAGCACACAATACCAGCAAAAACCAGAACAAGAAACCTCGAGAATGGCCTCTGTCACCTCTGCTGCTGTTTCAATCCCATCTTTCACTGGTCTTAAGGCAGGCAGTGCCTCCATTGCTAGAGTCAGTGCCAGTGCCAAGGTCTCAGCCTCTCCACTCCCAAGGCTCAGCATCAAGGCCTCACTGAAAGACGTTGGTGTTGCCGTTGTCGCCACCGCTGCTAGCGCAATGATTGCTAGCAATGCTATGGCCATCGACATCTTGCTTGGAGCTGACGATGGATCGTTGGCTTTTGTTCCCAGCGAGTTCTCCATATCCCCTGGTGAAAAGATCGTCTTCAAGAACAATGCCGGATTCCCACACAACATTGTCTTCGACGAGGATTCTATTCCAAGTGGGGTTGATGCGTCAAAAATCTCCATGAGTGAGGAGGATCTCCTCAATGCCAAAGGAGAGACTTTCGAAGTTGCCTTGAGTAACAAAGGTGAATACACCTTCTACTGTTCTCCTCACCAGGGAGCTGGCATGGTGGGAAAAGTTATCGTTAATTAAGTTTAATTACATGAAGAATCTGCAGGGGTCATCTCATGCTTCTCATCTTATTTTTTGGAAGATAGTAGAGTTTATAAATCTTAATGGTGGGAATGAGAGAATATATGGGGTGAACCAAGATTGTATAATGCCTTTCAATTTTAATCAACATTATTGTAGTTTTTGTGATGCAAGTTTAATCAGTCTAATCTTTTTATCCATAATCCTATTAAATAAATTCAAAATTGGTATTACGGTAAATTGGTAGCCCACAGAAAATTGGCACAGCTGACCTAGACCTTGCTTGAATCAGTATAAGCTGCAAAGTAAAACCACATGAAACCGATAACAAAACTGAAACCCTGAAACCTATGTAGTTAATGCATCGGGAAGGTTTGTACGGGCTCCAAGCACCTTGCCACCAACATCCGGGAAAGTCTCTTGCCCTGGCAAAGGGCTTACCTTGCCATTGCCATCAACCTCCACAGGGTATTTTAGAAGATGTCCTTGCAATAGTGTAAAATCCTCCGCCGTGAACTTCTTCCAGTTATCTTCAGCGATTTTGTTCACGCTCTTGACACAATCCAAACTTCCAGGTTCTTTAAACAAGTTATCAACCAGCCCCAAATGTTCTGCCCAGAGAGACATTCGGTACCCATAAACCTGAAGACACATCAACTAGCTTGATCAGCTAACCAAGGTTAAAATTCTTACAAAAGCATATCCAATGAGAATATGTTCAAAGACAGGTTTATTGACTTGGCCTCCTCTGGGATATCCTAGAATGAAGGCAGTAAAACTGAAGGACTATAAATGATTTAAGGTTTAAACTACTACAATGAAGGTATAAACCTGGCCTAGTGGATGTTTCTTCTTAAATGATTTAAGGTTTAAACTACTATAATGAATGTATAAACCTGGCCTAGTGGATGTCTCTTCTTATTGTTCCACGTATGATGAGGCTGATATGCGCCCATTGCTATCTCAGTATCTCTCGAACCGGCCATAGATCGTTCGTTAATATTGGCAGATCCCAGTATTATGTACTCGTCATCTACTATCATTCCCTTTGCATGTACATAAACCATAAACCGTTGAAATTTTTGAGACATGGAAACCTGAAAAATGGTCAGAGCAAAATTATTAAGACCCAAAAGGAATATATGACGCCTTCAAATTAGCAAGTAAAATCCACAATGCATTCCAAAGAAGTACAAGGAAAGATGCAACTAATGAAGAAGATCAGATATCCATCATGCAGACCATCCATAGAATTAACCCTTAATTAGCTGGTAGTTCCGGTTATCCCTCAGTAAACCTTAATTAAGATCCAAGGCAGTAGATGGAATGCCGAGGCTTCTTGATCCAGAAAAATAAATAGTAATCACAAAATGAAATTTTGAATCATGGCCGTCAAAAATTTAGCAACATGCCACACTAAAGCTAAGTTACAAGCATGTAGTAACAGAAAATTGGTCTAATTAGTAGGGAACTTTCCTTGTACTCCAGGGTATCCTACTTGATTAAGCTACAGGGTTCCTGGAGT
Source organism: Populus alba x Populus glandulosa (assembly GCA_033617975.1). Classification (NCBI taxonomy): domain Eukaryota; kingdom Viridiplantae; phylum Streptophyta; class Magnoliopsida; order Malpighiales; family Salicaceae; genus Populus; species Populus alba x Populus glandulosa. The sequence continues at coordinate 22,978,667 of CM066147.1, read as the reverse complement.
GTATTAAGTCTGCACGTTTCCCCGTTTAATGGACACCGAACATTCCTTTTTTCATCAGAAGTTTATATCTTCTTATAAAATAATGTCTAATAATTAGATAATTGGAAAGTAAGTTCCATTTAGTACTGTTACCGTCTGGTCGCCAGACTTGTCTGAATCTGGCACTTGTTCCCTATTACCAAGACAGTAGAAATTTAGGTAGTCTTGTGGATGTGAATTCTCAAGATTCATGGATTTCAACTCTTTTGCTATCACTTCATACATCATTTGCATCGTCTGTCCCTGGAACATAAAAAAACACATTAATCACATGAAAAAATACACAATAAAAATAAAGTCGAGGAAATAAAACTTATGACTGCCATATATGACTCAAGAAATTAACCACAGCAAAATTTGGAGATTTGTAGAATTGCCTTCACCACCAGAAAGCATAGCACTATAGCAGCTAAAAATGCAATAAGAAATACAAAATGTTTACCCGGAACAGTCTCCATATCAAGCAATGCAAATGTGGTAAGACTTTCAAATATCCAAAATGTTCAGATTATTTTTTCCTCGAAATGCGAGTTAAAAACAGAAGAGAATTCTTTTTGGATCTTCCTCTCCACACTTGCACTCAATGAAGTCACAAATTTTTTATGTTAAATTACCTGCCAAAAGAGAATTTCTTGTACAGAGGCAGAAGTGGGAGCACCCTCAGGCCACATTGGTATAACAACATAAACAGCGAATCTCTCCTTTGCTCTTATTTTACTTGCTATCTTCAATGCCAACTCCATAGGAATTAAATTTTCAGCACCTAATCATACCAAAACATGATTAAAATAAAAGTAAAAGTGCCCTTTCATTAAAATTTCTGAGGCAGATATGAAAGTCAAATACATAATAGGAATTACTATGATCTAGACCCTAAATCATAAGCTAAAATGTTTTTAAAGCCAGGTTTATCAGTTTATGAAAGAACACATATGCTTCTGTCAGAGTTTATATTCACAGTAGAGATGAGGTGATCTGTTTAAGCAACCATGTTTTTGTTCTTATGCGAAAAGTATCTTCAGACGATGAAATAACCTGCATTTTTATATTCTGACCATGCAAACGATGACCCAAGGAAATATTGATTCTCAATATATATGAAGTGCTGGGCCAATCTGATTGCCTGAACATATGCTGTCTGAATGCTCTTGTCAATGACCATATTTTTAGCACAAACAAGGTTCTGCAACAAAAGGATGATATAGAATTAGTGAATTATGGTAATGTCAAAATTCAAATGTGTTAAAGATCATGCCCAATCAACAGAAAGGCCATGTACTAAAAAAATTTTCAGTCTACAGAAATTTAACCTGCTTTTCAGCTCTATAAACATCTTTGGGAAATCCTTTCAAAGATCCCGAATCTATAGATCGGAAAACCTGTCAATTCAGTAGAGCCACTGATGATTATTTATTTTGACAGACTGTTTTAAATGTACAAAAGCTTTGCAAAGAAAAGTGCATGCTAATGAACCTGAACATGCCAGTTTTCAGGATCATCTTCCTTGGAGACCCATAATTTAGGATCATCACTGAGGACTGATGGGGAAGGACCATTTATCCATGAGATGCGTTCTAACTTTATTAATGAATCGTCGCGCCAAGGCGTTGACCTTTTAAAACTTCGTCCAAACTCTGACCATTTTGAGGCTTTCCTCCATCGCTGCTCAAAATTAGTAAGCACATCATATGCAGCAGGCCCTTCGATTTTGCAATGCAAATCATGCCATGGCTGCCTTGGGCCCATTGTTCCTGCCTATCATGTAAAGAACAAACAAGGTAAATAGATAGTTTACCCTGCAAGAGGCAGTGATCTGGAAGAGCATGCTAAACATAAACCCTGAACATGAATATTCATCACAGTGTAACATAATTATTTTTGTCAGAGAAATTGAATACTCACGGGAAATGTTGGATTATGATAATCATCCTGAAATACAGTGTCGAGATCCTGAAATAACCGATGTTCAGGTGTATCATAGCGGCCATCACAAAGATCTAGACCCCCTATAAAAGCAGTTATCTTCCGGTTGTTTCCAGATGCCTGTGCATCCACAATTACACATTTCTGATGATGTGTATAGAGAGTCCCAACAACCTGAAAAGAGATGTCATGATAAAGCTGTCAGCAAAGATACTGTTTGATCAGAAGAAATAGACTGAAATCTATGGATGTTAAACTTATAGAGGCAGTTCCAGTTAATTTCACGCATCACCAACATCAAAGAAATATATGCTTGATTAGATAATGTTATGATAACATCCTTTCCCATTTTGCAGTAATATTGACAATGATAGACATTACATAGACAACAGATATCGGTCAAGAATCACCTGGCTAAAGAATGAACCAGGCTTTTCTTGTATAGTCAAACCATTTAGACATTTTGATACTCTCTGTCTAAATTTGAAAATTTGTTAATAATTCACTCTGAATTGCACAAGGAAAAAAAAAAAAAACAGGTATGCTCAAGTAAGTTTTCGATCTCTGGTAAACCTATTTTCCTTTGGGCCCTTAAAAAAAATTAAGAAACAAGAGAAAGTAGTATGATCAAAGATGTGGCTAGAAATATTCCCGTCTAAGCCCAGAAACACAGCAAACCACCACACAGAGATGAGTAAGTAGTTCTAGCGATCAAAACAATCACAGTTCTTATAATTATTCATTGATGAACAAAATGATGGAACAGTAAGTGGAACACTAAGCATGCCTGCTGCTTGAAAATGCTGAGCTTACTGCTTGGATAACGCGGTGACAGTACACAATTCACTGAAGAATGCTTGAAAAAATTCCGCGTCTCTTCATCATGAGTTTGCATCACTCCAGTCTGCAAGCAACACCCTCTCAGCATTAGATTAAGAATCTCAGATCTCAATTGAACCAACGATAACTGAATTATAGAATCACTTTCACCAAAACTGCAGCAATGTACTTAATAAAATTTACCAAACCAGGATTATATAACAAATCCACCATTCATCCAAAAAGAGAAAAAAAGTCCACCACACTCCCTAAATCAACATGAAAAGCCAGTTGAACTACAAGCAATTAATGTCAAGTATACATCATGTGTCCAATTTAAGCAAGAATCCAGTGGGCACAAAGAGTACAGCAAACTGATAACTTACTTCCCATCAACAGCCGTATTATAAAACAATCAATTACAAACCAGAATCAAAGAGTATAAAACTTCAAACCTTTTTCCCATCAAACACCAACTATGAACAGACAAAAAGAATGCCAGAACACGTATCAAATTCCACATTGAAAAAGATTCTAGTAGTATTCAAATCCCAGTACAAGGTATCACTATCACCAATTATTTCTCTGTCTTTTCCCATTAGGACCTCATCATAAACATCAATTAAAACGAGAATCCAAGAACACATTCTTCTCATTAAAATAAATAAATTAAACAGTCAATTAAAAACCCAAAATCCAAGAAGGAACACATACCGTGCGAATAAAAAACTTGTTATGAGAAGTCTTATCATCCCAAACCAACAACAGAACTCTCACACCTTCTTGTGATTTATACTTGAGCAATTCTCCCAAATTCAAATCCCCACCTCTCGGCAATGGTTTTGAAGGCTCCCTCACCAATCTTACCTTATGATAAATCGACCAACCAACTATATAAACCAAATGATGTGCTTCTACTATAGCATGACATATATCCTCCCAGCATTTCTCATGCCTGAACGAATTCCCATTCTCCAATTCAATCTCCGGCAAGCTCGAATCCGGCACATGCGCATCCTGATAAAGGGTAACATTCCCTCCATGCCTCACCGGAAAATAACAATTTTCAACCCCGAGTTTATTATCAATCTGCTCACATTTCGTAAACTTCATCTCGATGTGAAGGGCACATCCAGTTTTTGGCGGTTTTCCGTACAATCCGATTATGGGAAACCAATCCTTGATCCTTTCACCTGACAAGATCTTCTCTACTTCAACACTTGCTATCCCTATAAACTCAGCACCGAACATGTCATCATCTTTCACGTAAAATTCAATCTTTTCAGCCGGGTGAGCCAAAGGAATCTTGAAGTGTTCGTTCCATATCGGATTTTGATTGTTCGAAATGACGCGCGTGCGGGCGACTCTAGCGCCCGATACCCCAACCATAACGTATGGGTCACTTGTAATGATCTTGTGGCGGCGGTGTTGCTGTTCTTCTCTCTCTTTAGAGCATGGATCCCGACACGAGTCAAATACAGTAAAACATCGACGAAGACGGTCTGATACTAAATCCATGTTTGGTAACCTTCGAGCTTCGATTATTGTTAAATCAAGGTCTCCATGGAGAATCGATGTTGCTGTCTTCGGATTATCGTCTGCTGCTTCCATTCTGAAAGAACTGAAAAACCTTCCCGAGGGATGTAAAAATGCTGGGCACTAAAGTAAATGTAACTATAGCAACCGTGTTATCGTGGAATATTCCTCGGTTTCTCCAGCGAAGCCAAACAGGGCTGAAGTGATGGCTTGAAGAGTGCAGAAAGAAACGGAGGAGAAAATTTGGGAGCAGATTGTGACACGTGGATTATATTAATGGCTGTGTTTGTGTTAAACTCTTTAATAATAATCAAGCTTACGGCAGACAGTTAATTAGATGGTGTCATGATTGAGTTCTATAAAGTTGGTGTTGAATGTTATCCGAAACAGAAGCAATCAAGATAAAGAAAATATATTTCAACTTTTTTTTTTTTATCTTAAATAGTAAAGATTTATTTTAAAAATAAATTTATTTTATATTTTTTATCATTCTATTAAAATACCATTGTAGCCTCTCTCTTTTTTTTCTTTTTCTTTTTTATACTAGTCTGTGTTCTAACGCATGCGGCTAAAGGAAAAATTGAATTTGGTTTGAGAGAATTCAAAAAGAAATTTGGTTTGCTAACAAAATAGTGATTTATTTCCTGTTGTCATTAGATATAATTGAATCGGAGGTGGAGATGCGTTCTTAAATTATAAATTTAATAATAAATATCTTTTAATTTGAATCTAAAGAATCTTTTTATAAATATATTGATTGAGGGGGGTATAATTGATATTTCCAAGGTTTTATTTTATATATTTTTTTAAAACAAATCTATTGGAATGGGTTTTTTTCCGAATAAAAAAGATGTTGAAGATAGATTTTACTTGAAGAGTGCAGAACTGGGGTGATCAATAAATGATGTGGGGACGCCTCGGGAAGCAGGGAGTGGACTTGACCGTTTGGGTTGATTTTTTTTTTTAATTGTGTATCTTTTATTTTTTAAAAATTAAATAATTATTATTTTAATATATTTTAAAATAAAAAATATTTTAAAAATTAATAATTACCATATTTCCAAGTACCTTTATTGATTGTTTTGTATTATATTTCTATATGTTTTGTATACGTTAAAAAAATATATTTGTTCTAAAAAATAAAAAATCCAGCTTTTAACAATAATGGCCAGCAATCGCTTACAGGGAACAAAACCAGCTTTCTATTTAGCTTAACTTAATAGTATCTGGTTTACACGTCTCCCTTACTTTTTTGTCATAATAATAATAATAATAATAAAAATAATACATTACGTGCCGTCGGTTTGTTAATTGTTGGGTCACCAATATATAGATCGTGATACACACTACACTGTCATCACCTGTCACCAATGACTTCCAGGATGTAAGCTCCGGCATCGTGCTGTCTTCTCTTGTGGAGGTTCTTGTCTAGAGAAGAAGTGGTTTAGAGCATACATTTGGTCACCGGTCCAATGTAGCTAGACTAGACTCAGGGTTCCAGAACTTCTAATCTCGGTTTCTAGTGCTTAATTCCCAGCAAGCATGGGAGGTTTTGTAGATAAAAATAAATACTAGGGCTCAGCTTAAAACCAGAAAAGCCATGGCTGTCTTTTGAGTAACCATTTTCATGTCTAGGCATCCACGTAGTTGGAATTACAGACCTTCTCATTTGCAATGGGAGGAGCGATCCTTATCATGAGACTCTGGATGAAGGCTATCATCTACATCAAATTGTCAAGGATAATGGAAATTGTCAGCAAATAATTAAGATTTTGTTTAACAGCAAAGATACAAAGCTAACAGGGTCCGGCGAGGATGCTTCGGTTTGGGAATGCTGCGGCCAACTGCGCGGTTGTCCACATTCTCAAACGGGTTCTGAATTGCATATAATCCTCTTACTGAAATGTATCAGCAGTTGAAAACAATGTAAAAGCTCTTACCGATGCAAATCCGACGCACATAATACTGAAACCAGGGAAGTGGAATGGTGCCCTTTCGGAGAGAAATAAAGCTGGAAAACAATTTGACTTTATTAGTTTCGATTTACTTGTAGGCCTGGTAATAATTTCTTAACAAAATGAAATCCCACTCACCTGTTAAAGGAGAGAAAACCAAGGGAGAGATGACATTAGCAAAGGAACTTATACCAGAAATGCACCCTTGAGCCTTCCCCTACAAAGAAAAGGACGATGATCAGCATCAGAGGCACTCCAGACAAGTGAGGCGACCTTGCAAACAGAATCTATATGCTAATAAGAGGACACTTGACGTGTCATGAACTGAAGGGTGTCTAATATGAACTGCAAGACGACTCCATTTGTTGCTTAACTCCCTTTCTCTCCTGTCAAGGCATAGCCTACCAACTAATATCTTGAAAGACCAGTAAGAATGGTACCTGCTCACAGGATCCAACTTGCTTAGACACAATGCTCCGCATCTGCAATTCGATTTTGAGACATTATTTAGAGAATTCTGTTAATTAAACGATGACAAACTTCATAAGAACAAACAAAGCTAGAACTTACACATGGCTGTGAAAAGACAAACAGAACGGAGAACATGGCAGCAACGTAAGGTACCTATAAGAATCGGCTAAGAAGTTAGCAATGCCAAGACATGTAACAAGCATTGGATAAAGCATGTGCCAGAAACAATGAATGATATTGAAAAGCCTGCTGAATCGTAAAAATAAAAAGCATCCGAAAGTAAAAGGAAAGAAGCTTGCTCTTGCTAGTTAAGTTTTTTAAAAAGAAGTACCCAGAAGGTCCACGCAATGCTGTAAAGAAACACCTGCAACCAATGCCATAAGTGAATCAGTAACACGACCTGGCTTAAAGGTTGCTGTGACTAATAGACTGAACAGCTAGTTAAGGACATTCTTCCTGTCCAAATAACAGTTGGCCTGAAGTCAAATTATGTAGAATGGAAGTTGCTTACATGTACACATGTAAAAAAGAGCCCTACTGCAAGCAGCCTTGCTTCTCCTAGAGCAGGAGCCAGAATAGGCATAAGAACCAACTGCAAGTTGTTCAGCAATGACTTTTCAGATCAACAGAAAAGATATCAATATATACATAAGCCCTATGCGAAACAAAAGACAGAGAATGTCATAAAAACTGATACTAAATAATGTAAGAAATACCTGTGAAATAGTCCCTGCAATTCCAGTAATTACCATCAAGTCAGCAAACTGGTCCTTGTTAAAGTGAAATCGTGCCTTCAAATAATACTGCAAAGAAAAAGTCACCACTAACGAAGAGCAAAACACGCACGGTAAGACTAATTCGTGTGATTAGGAAGGTACCAGCAACGAAGCATGAAGACCAACTTCCGCGAGACTGTAGAAAAATGCGACAACGGCAGCTTGCGAAAGCGTCACGCTGCAAGTAAGCACTATACATATTAATATCTGCGACAATAGCAGCTCAGAAAAAAATGTCTGGTGTAGGTAAAGTTAAGCACTTGTTGCAAATAGAAAGCCATATTCATCACAGAATTGAAGTATCAGTAGACAAAAGTTCGACTTGGAGGGAAGGAACCACTGACCTGCTTTTAAGCAAGCAGAGCATATCCTCCAAGGAAGGCGCTGATTTAAAAATCTGCACATTTTTACTTGGAATCTCGTTTGTAGCATAATCTTTTCCTTTTCCTTTTCCTTTTCCTTTTCCTTTTGGTTTCCCCGTAGAAGTTAATATTGGAGCTGTTAGTTGTTCATCAATGATGGAATCCTGGAGAAAAAATCTCATGTACACTAGAGATGCGATTGCTACCGAGGCTGAAACCTGATAAAAAAATTGGATTGATGATAAAAGAATGTTAAGAAACGGAGGCGAGGAGGGAGAGGGGTTGCACGTTCCATATACCTGGAAGGTGGAGGCGGTGGAGAGGAAACGAGTGGAAAGGTTTCCACATACGAAAGCGGAGGACGCAATGCCTGAAAGAATCCCAAACGCGGATGCTCGCCGGCCCTCGGGAACGTTGTCTGCCTGTAGTTTAAGATAAGTCTCGTTAAGACAGTATCCGGTGCTGATCATACCAGCAGATAAACTAATGCCATCCATCTCAAGTTTTCCGTATAGGATCAACCATTTGTTAGCCAGTGTCTATGACTGATTCCGACAATAGCAGCACTGCCGTAGCAAATAATACAACATTGAGCCTTGAAATGAAAACACCATGGTAAATTGAGCAAAAATATTTGTACTTTTTATATTTGAGCAAAAATATAAATGCTCAAATATAAAAAATAAAAGGTATAAATATTTCAAATTGTTGTTATCACAGGAAAGAAAAGAAAGGGTCTTTACCACATAGGCAAGGGCAAGGCAAGGGACGCTTCCCTCGCAGACCATGGCAATGAGAGTCTTGGCGACATAGTACGCATAAAAGAAGTGCCTCGTTCTGCTGTATGCCAATATGGCTGCAATAAATATTTTAATATCTGGTGAAGTACAATTCCTGCAATATTTTCTACGATAATTATGAAGGGAAGTTTATAATTGTGTTACAAACCGGTGTTTTTAAAAAAATAATTTTTTTATGTTTTTGTATTGTTTTAATATTTTATATCAAAATTATTATTTTTTTAAAATATATATTAATTTTATTTTTACAAAAAAACACTTTAAAGTTGTAACATTAGATAAACCCCTTCATCTTTCTGGTTGATGGGGGAAGAAAAACAGAGCAGGACATGCTTACCTGAGGGAACTATTACAAGGCTCAATGGAACGGTAAGCAAAGCTTTCCGGCCATACTTGTCCGACATATTCCCTATTAAAGGCATCATCACCAACGTTCCAAGCCCTATGATCTGCATAAAACAAACCTTCTTTATTGATTACGACAGATTCTTTACTTCCACTCTGAATGCATGTTTTTCTCTTTATAGTTCATCAAACAAACATTCCGAGCACCCGACCTTGCTTCTTTCTTCGAAAGATAAAAGAGATGTGCTGTCATAACTACGATGATTTTAGAGGGCCAAAGTGGCCACCTAAGATCGTATGGTATGATAGTGTAAAAAAAGCAGACAAGGAGGAGTTGTAAATAAAAAGAAGTGAGTTTTTGTATGTAGACATGCGTCACTGTTGACTCTTCTCAAGAACAGGGTCTAGTTGTTAAGAGTAGAATTTTACTATGAAGTTTCAAGTTTAATTATATTTTATAAATCTATATAAAAAAGGAAAAATGTTTCAATTTTACAAAGTTAAGATAAGATTTTATTTTTTTTTAAAGAAGGGTATTTATAGTCCAAAGATATAGAATCTTTACAAAAAAATTTATTAAATATGAAGATATTTGCAGGTCTTATAAAAAATAGAATTTATTATAAAAATAATTTACATAAAGCATGTCACTCTTTGATTAAAGTGTGACCGTGTCGTCGGCGGTGATATTTGGGGATAAGAAGACACCTGTAACTTTTTTTTTCGATAACGACAACACTTACAATCTTGAAAGAGCTCAAAAGGCATTTCATAGTGACACCCAGGGAAGTTTCGTTTCAAGAGGTTGGTGTAATTTAGTTTATGTCATAGACGATGCAGACCGAAGCCTGAAACTTTTTCATAATATTCTCTCGACACCCAAATGTACATTAACGGCTGGGGTCACCATGGATGTTGAGAAGGAGTAGAGAAAGTGAGTCAAGAAGAGATGATTCAATGGCAACAGTCTTTCCATCTCCCTCTTCTTTGCTCTCAAAACATAAAGAAAGAACTAACAAAAGCAAAAGCTTCGTGACAAAACCTATAAAAAGCATGCTCTTAAAGCACGGCCAATATAACGCCTACATATATATAACCTGGAAAAAAAAAAGGTGTTTTGTGTTTAGGCTTTAGAGATCTGGCATTTAAAGCTCACTCCCGTTGCAACCGTTTGAGAGGTGGCGGGTGTCAAATTCACTGCTGTAAACACCAGCACTTGACAGCAAAACCACCACCATCCCAGAAATAATTAGTTCAAAGAAATCAGCAGCTCTTTAAAGGCTCCATTATTTCTACCTCTTCATGTCTTGATTTTGCCATAACTGAAGAGTGATGACCACTGGCAGTCTAAAGACTTCATCGTGCCTTACAACTTCTTAAGAGGCTGTTAATTTGGTACACCTTAAGATTTTTCTAGACATGGGAGTTCTGAGCGAGCCCATTTTAGATTTAGTTGCTGATGGTTCAGAGTTAAGATGGTAACACTAAAGTTGACTGAATCAACCCAAATTAACAGAGAGAGTGAGAAAATGGGGTGCGAGTAGCGGTTGGCAGTTTCTCCACATATTGCAGCAATTGCATCCAAAATGCTTATCTGCTGAAACTGAAAGGAAATTTCCTATACGAATGGGGGGACAGAGGACAGACAATCCTCTGCTTGTTAAAGGTCTATACTCTACTGTGGCCTCAGGATACTGGATTTTGGATTCAAGAAGAATATATGCTTGACACCTCAACCACAATTTCAAGGTCTTAACTTGAACAAAGAACTAGTTATGCCTGCAAGTGATTGATGGGCAAAAGAAATAAGATATTGTTTTCTAAGAGCCCAGGATCACTCAATCCTGTTGCATATGTAACAAAGAACAGAATCATGCATGGTGACCTTGAACTGCAGAGAAACGATGAATGCATGTGGAATGCCGGGAGAAAACCGAAATACGGTGGAACAGAACATACCGCTTGTTGGAATCCTGTTAGGTAAATGGCCAGTGAACACTCATCTCTTCCGGGGCATAAGGCAGACATTGTGACATCAGTGATGGCAGGGATTACCATAACTGATGAGAAATTATGCAGAAATATTGTAATGAAGAGATGATTTAAACCCGACAACGTTTTCATTTCTCACTCTCTGATGTCTCAACAACAACAACCGAAGTGAGACTAGGAAGGGAAGGAGCAAAAGAAAGAAACCCACTCCCTACCGATAGAGTCTACAAGTGACACTCACAGCGGCAAAGGACTTTCTTTTAATGAGAGTGAATCACACACGTGTTTATATTTGTAGGAGTAAGTGAAGTTTTATTCCACTAAGGTAAAAACATTAGTGTAACAAAATTTTGAAAATTTTAATGAAGGCTGGATTTATAAGAATAAAAACATTCACAAAGTTACTATGATGCATCCTACAATTTATTACCTTGAAATTAGTGAATATCCTGCGACGTAAAAAATAGAAAAAATAAAAACAGAGAAGATATGTCTTTATATGTTTTTTTTTATAATTATAAAAAAAATCTCTTAAAAACTACTGTTGTACGGATATATTTAATTTAGGTTGTTCTTCTTATTTTTTTCAACCGAATAAGTATTGTCCCTGTTTTTTTTTTTTTAGATACTAACCACACTCTTCCTAAATTTAAACTCAAAATCTCTTAAAGAATGAAAAACAATAATACTAATTGAACTAGTATAAATCAATTTCATCTAAAATTACATAAAGCTATAAAAGAGGTAATCTACAAGTTAAAAATTGTGCTCGTTCCTTCCTCTCTTTTTTCTCTATCAAGAATTCAATGTGTAAGTTATACTTTAGACAGAGACACTGTTCTTTAAGATTTTCCAAGGGATAAGTAAAAGTAAAGTGTGACAATGATCTGGTAAATGATGCGTTGCTTGCAAGTTTAAAACCCCAATCTTTCAATTCAGGACTCCATCTTGGATGGCTCAGGGGAGCAGTTACGCAATGAAGTGTGCAAGTTTCGCTTGGCTCGCTAAGATAGGTTGCAGGCAGGAGTGCTGGCGAACCAGAATGGGTTGAGGATGTAAGGAGGTAAACTTTCCTGGATCAGAAACCTGTGACAGAGATTGTTGTTTTTTTTTACCAGAAACATGCTGTAGAGTTTGTCGTTTATACTTATTAGTAGTTTGGATCGTGATCCCTTCAAGTTCAAGTTTTAGGTTTTTAAGTTAATATTGTTGACTTTAACATCGAGCGTCGCTTGTCGACTTTGCTGTGATCGAAAAAAATATAGAGCTCGAAAACACCTCCAGGCTCTAGCATGCTAAAGAATAATGTGGCAAAGGCCCATCACTCGAGTCCTCTTGGGGAAGATTTACCGGTAGTGGTGAGTGTTCACTTTAGTCCTTATATATTTTAATGTTTCATATATCTGTCCCCCTTAGTTTTCTTGTTTTACCCATGAAAAAAACTCTCTCGCTCTCTCTACATGTATTTCTAACCTGCGTTGGTCCACGAAGCATTTTGGAGCATTTATTGAATGATAGTAAGGTTGAGAAATTAATTGAATTATCTAGAATATTCATGGAATTAATTAAACTAAATGGTTTTTTTTAATAATCTTGTTTTTAAAAAATAAATTATACTCATTAAAAACTAAATATTCATTATAAACTAAAAACTTATTAAACCAAAACAAGTCAAAAATAGCTCAACTAAAAGGTCCACGAGTAAACGTAAAATTAAACCGAATTTTTTAATCTAAATCGAATTGTTAGAATCGATCATCACCTCTATGTAATAAAAATGTTGTAGATGCAAAATTGTTTGTTTGTTCGTAGTAATAAAAGATGTTTTAAACACCAATCATACTCCCTCGTTTTCTATTGGTATTATTTAATTTCAGAAAACTGCTCGTTTTCTATCCCTCGGAAGATTTGCATGTAACCGCAGGACTTTTCACTCTTTTGTTAGATATATATCTGGGCCGAATGTTGTGCATGGCATTGCAGGCCTGCTGACACCTTGTTTTCCGGTGACGAAGGCTGTCATCAGCGTCTAGGCTCTTTGAAATTACTTGCCGGCGGTGTAAATATACGGCCACTAAAATTTGATCATTGCCTTGACTTCTTGAAATGCATCGCTACAGGTTTAAGAAATTAAGAACGCCAAAGATTTCTGTGATGCTCTCAAAAGACAGCTACAAGAGCGGGGGTTCCATACTTCCTTGGAGTCAACATCAGACTGCCATCAAATCAAGCACTTCTGGTATTAATTATGATCGTTTTCAAGCCTTGTCAGCATGGAGGATAAGTCGAGGAAACCAGTGTTTGCTGACCCTGATCTTTCTCAGATCACGGTGCTGGAATACAAGCCAATCCCTTTGATTATCTCTTGTTACGTTTTGTTCATGACCATAATTCTGTTACCCTGAGCAGCCATTAATGGAGGTATGTAGCTCCTGTGATCCATGGTAAAATTAACGTAGACCCTCTAGACTCTAGTGTTCCTTGTAACATGTGCACTACGTTTGTTAAAGCCTGCGGTGTTCCTCGTAGCAGGCAGTTATCAAAGCCACTCTGCTCGAACATGGTGTTAGAGCTTTCATTTAAAAAAAAATTCTAGCCAAAAAAAAGAAAGAAAGGAAAGCTTGTGTTTGATCTTCCTACATGGGATAGGGTACGTATTTCTTGTTACCTCAATTTTTTTGTATATTTACAAACATAATTAAGCGAAAAACGCAACGACACAAGGCCCCATTTCTTGGGGGAGGAAAAAATACAAGAAGACAAGACTTTCGTGCTTCCAAACATGAATGTCTCTTGTCCATACACTAATTTATATTTTATACAGCCAATAATTCATTGATTGAATCTCATAAATACTTTTAAAAAGCAGCCGTGTGGGATCGACTGGATGCATGAGATGAATTTCCTAACAATCCTCCATGGTTGTACTTTGTTATTTTGTAATTTTAGAGAATTTTTCTCAAAAAATGACAACATTATGTAACATATTAAATTATAACACTTCGTGTGACTCAATCTAATCACATTATTACACAAACTTGCACCAATTAGATGATTTTAGTACACAAAAATCTCATCCATCAAATAATGTCAGCAACGTTCGAAAGTAATGCAAATTCAGGATCTTTATAATAGCTCATAACATTTCATGAAAAAGACAGTGAACTTGTAGTGATGTCATGAATAGAATTGAGGAAACTCCCAAGAATTTGCGAGAGAGGAAAAGGCAAGGAGGATGCAGATTCAAAGGCAAAAAAGGTACCTTTTTGGGACCGATCTTCTTCGTGAAAGGAAAGTGCGAAGGGGCAAAGGAGAGAGCATCATTTCAAAAAGAAGCTTCCTCGTAAGTGCCGAGCAACTCCCACTGTCCATTTGGAATTTACTATAGCCCATAAAACTACAGAAAGCTACTTGTAATTCTTTCCAACTTCATATCAATTAATGTCTTAGGTTTGTCTGATAACATGGCATTATGTCTCTGCTTTTTATCTCATTCATGCATATGAAAATAATATTTTGTCTCGTTAATGTATATTTATTTAGAGTGTTGTTATAAGCTTTTTAAAATGTTTTTTAATTAAAAATATATTAAAATAATAATTTTTTAATATCAGTGTATTAAAATAATTTTAAAATATTAAAAAAAATATTAATTTTAAATAAAAAAAATTCAAAATTCGTTAACCGCGTTTCCTGTTCCATTTGTGTAGATGTAGTGAGTTGGACAACAGCTCGACGAGACAGAACATTCAGCCACAGCTGTTAAGAAAAACACAAGATCCGAAAACACAAAACACATGACAGTGTACTCGCTAGAAAACCATCGACAATATTTTTAAAAGCAAAGCAACCCAGAATTGACATGACAAAACAGAGTATACTTTGCAATTAACAATGTCAAGCATGTTATGTAGGCACGTGAGAAAAAGGCAAGGCAATTGCAAAGATTCTGTGAGGCGCCTCTTTGCTTCAGTCGCTTAGGAAATATCGGCAGTATTTTATTTCTGAAACAACGATATTGTAAAACAAATCTCAACGTAATCATGTGTTTCTGCATAAACACCACCACGTAAAATTTTACCAATGAAAGGTGAGCATGAAATAACTATTAGTTATTTCTTAAATTTATACACAAAAAAATTAAAAAAATAATAACTCATTAAAAATGATAATAATACCTTCATATATTTTTTTTTCTTTTTATATGTGTTTCTTCCTTCTATATAGGATAACAAAGTAACTATGATAACGCTTGGTTACTATCTTAAAATAAACATAAACAGTTGAAAAATAAATATGTTTGGTCTAATAGATAGAGATAGAAACATAAAAATAATATGTTTCTGGGATAATTGTAAAGCATGTTTGTTTGCTAGAAAGTAATTTTATTTTTGAAAAGTTAATATTTTTTTTATGTTTGGTGGTGTCATGGAAAACAAGTTAGAAAATACTTTTTAGTGTCTGGTTATGTTATAAAAATAAACTGGAAAATAACTTATTGATGTTTTATTTTTTTTCAAGTTTATTAAAATAATGAGAAGCAAATCTTACAAATTAAAAAGTTAAATGAGAATGAAATTGAAAAAAATATAATTTCATAAATTATCTCAAATAAAATAAATAATAATCAAGATAATGAAGATCAAATATAACAAATAAAAGATAATGAAATTAAAATAATAATAATTATAATTTCATAAATTATTTCAAATAAAATAAGTAACAATCAAAAGAGTAAAAACCAGATTTAATAGATAAAAATTTCAATTAAAAAAAATGATAAGAGAAAAGCAAATAACAATCATAAAAATAAAAACTAAAGTTTATATAAAAAATCAAATCTAATTAAATTTTAAGAGATGAGGTTAAAAAAAAATCAAACAAAATATATATCGATCAAAAGTTTAAAAATTAAATTTGGTATAATCAGCAAATAATATGATATTTTTAAAATTTTCATAACTTCTGAAAAGTGTTTTCTGCCCACGATAAAACAAAACTACTTTCCTGAAAAATCAAGTTAATTTTTTTTTTATTGAAAAGTGTTTTTTGTCGACTAGCTTTCATGATAGCAAGCAAACATAAAAAAAATTAAAAAGTGGTTTTCAGAAAACCACTTTCCAAATAAACAAATGTTCTCTTAAAGTAAATTTATGTTCTTTCAAAATATAAGGTACAAAGAAAACATTTTTTATAAATAATATTTTTTATTTCTAAATTATTCTTATAAGAAAACCACTTTCCAAGTAAACAAGTGCTCTCTTAAAGTAAATTTATGTTCTTTCAAAACATAAGGTGCAAAGAAGACATGCCTTTATAGATAATATTTTTTATTTCTAAATTATTCTTATAAACAACTCTCAATTCTGAAATTGTATAACTAAGTTAGGTGAACATAAAAATTATTTTTATTATTACAGTATTAAAACCAAACAATAAGCTTGATCTGGGTAAGGTCCAGGCCACTAATCAAGGCCCGAGTCACGAATCAGATTAACCTAAGTTGGGATAAAAATAAAAATAATTATTATCATAATTTTAAAACTTAATTCAAGAATCGACCCGGGGCAAGATTTGGGTCACAAGCAATGTTGACTATTGATTCATGTCAATATAAAAATAAAAGTGGTTATTATTATAGTTTTAAAACTTGACTCATGGTAAAGTCAGGGTCATGTGTCAAGAAAGTCAACCCGAGTTGATTCAAATCAATATAAAATAAAAATGGTTATATCATAATTCTAAAGCTTGACTTGAGGGCCAGCTCAGGTTGACCCGAGTCAATGTAATAATGAAATTTATTATTTTTGTACTTTTAAAACTCAATTTGGATGTAAACTAAAACAATATCATGGTCACGGGTAAGGAAATCAACATGGGTTGATCTAATTCAACATATGGATAAAAATAATTATTATCATAGTTTTTAAGCTTGACTTGGAAGTTAAGACGACCCAATGCAAGGTTCAAGTCACGAGTCGACAGAGTTAACCCGGCTAAACCAATTTTTTTTTTAAATAATAATAAAAACAACCTTGTTTAGTTTATTTTTTCTTCAAAAAAACAACATGTCTTTGACACTTGTTTTATCTCGGTGTTGACTTAGGTTTTTGACCGAGTCAATCCTTCCTTTATATTTTCTTAAACTTGGACTAATCCAAGTCTTGTGTTAACCCGTCGAGTTAGTCTTGATTTTATAATTACCGTTATTATAATATTATTAATTTTAATACTCAATAATATATAAAGTATAAAAAAATCATGTAAGTTTGATGATAATAATATATATCAATAATAAAATAATTTTTTATATATTTTATTATTATGTCCATGATAATCAAATTGAATATAAAAATAATTATTTTATTATGTTCATCATTATCAAATGTAATTTCATCAATATCTTTTTCGTGGTGAGACAGTAATCAAATGATATCTAATAAATACTACCAGTTGCTCCAATACACTGTATTGTTTCAAGAAAAAAAAAATAGGGGGAGCAGGTTCAATATGCTGCTCAAGATATATATTTTTTTCTATACTAGTTTATGTATTAATCAAGTTTTTTTTTTTTAAATAAGGATATATCATCCATGTTAATCCAATTTATTTAAAAGATGACTAGTGTGATTTTCTAAATTTTCATGTATCATTGGACTTCTTTTATAACAAGACAAATAAAAACGTCAGACATTACAAAAATTAAAAAACATAAGTTATTCGAGGACGACATTAATGTGGAATTTAATGATGGTTATTGGCAGTCTAACGATCAATGTATATTTTTCTTATCAATTTTATTTAGTATTTGACATCTTTTTTATGAAAAAAACGAGATTGCATCAATGTAGGAATCAGGGTATATTTAGGATGGAGGTTTGTTTGGTTTTTTTAGTGAACCTATGAAAAAAAAAATATATTTTATTTTTATTAAAAGAACAATATATAAAAATAAATTTTAAATAAAAAAAATATTTTTAAAAAACACTCTCAACAAACAAAAACAAACAACAGAAATCTACATTCTTAAATAAAAAAAATATCTCAATGTTTATAAACGTGAAAAAAAAAAATTGAAACAAGATGCATGTAAAATTGTAAATGTCAAAAGCTGACACCAAGCAAGCAGGTGATAAGAATCAACACTGACACGTCTTCTGAGGTGAACTACAGTTGTCAAAGGGCAGGTAGAGGAGGAGCCCATGACATCGAAAGCTGTGATCTGTGAAGTATGAACTTCTGCTGGGCAATGTAAATTCAATTCAATTTAAATGATTAATTGAATTTTTATATTTAAGACTCTTTTAATTAGGCACATTGAATTGTAGGTGAAATAAGATAATTTATATGGTGATATCTTCTGGGTTATTATAATTAAGAACTAAGAATTATGTATTTTTCTTGAATTATTAGCATTGTTATAGTCTTATTGACTTGTTTATTTAGTAAAATCTATCAATGTTTATTTGAAAGTTATTTTATTTAAATATAATTATAGTAAAATGTTAGTTTTTTTATTGGAATATTTACAGAATTCTTTTCTTAACATTCTAGTGAAAATATGATTGAAAAGTTTTCTTGACAAACATATATATTTCATTTTTTTCAACTAGTATTTATAGGTTTATGTATATATTCTTTGAAATGTCTAGATTTCATTTCATTTCAAATAAATAAAGGAGTCTCTCTAACAAAAAATAAAAAGAAAGGATTAACGTAATAGAAATAATTTGTAAATCAATGGCAAGATTATCAATTCAATTTATTTCCACATGTGTTCTAAAAATTTATAATTGGATTTAATTATGTAGTTTAGTATTTTATTCTTAACATAAGAATTATAATAAATTATCAACTGAATTTAAATTTGTTTTCAAATTAAATTTATGGTGTGATTTCGTGGCCGTGTATTTTTAACCATGGACGTTTTTTTTTTCCAACTCATTAGTTGAAAGGCAATGCTCTAATTACTAAACTTGACATAATCTCAACTCAAGACGTGAGCAGTTTTTTTTTTTTTTTGAATTGATTTGAATATTGACTTAATTATATTTGATATGATGCCACGAGTCAATTTATAATTTAACAACAACTCTGATATTTTCTTTTATTTTTTTACAAAACAATATTGTTTTATTTAAAAAATAATAAAAACTATATTTTTTATACTGACCCAACAACTCCACGATACACGTCTTTAGCTAATTTAGACTCTAGACCGAGTCTAACTCCTATAATTAATGTTTCCACCAGTTAACTTGCTTACATGGGAACAAAAAAAATTGAACGAAAAATAAATAATTGTGGTTTTTGTATTTTTCTCAATAAATGTTTGTTGTGGTTTTTGTATTTAAAATTACCTATTTTTAAATTCAATTACTTCTCTTAACTTATTTCAAAGGCATGTTTAATTATAGTAAATTAAAATGAATCTAAATTTTATTTTTCTTTTACTAGTTATTTATTTATTTTTTTAACTTGAATAAATCTGACATCCTTAAATCAAACAAAATCCACATAAAGAAAAAAATATCCGAGATTTCATCATCTCACACGCGGATCCACCCGCTTTATACTTTTTTTTAAAAATTTGTACAGCTAATAGATCAGAAAAATGCGATGGATAGTAAATTAAGCACTTTCAAATGACAGCTTATCTCAATCTCAATCTAATAGATTTTTTTTAATATCAATCTAAGATATATTTTTTAATATCAATATAAAATATTAATATTTTAATATCAATATTTTAAAAAGTTAATTACCTTTCCACGTCTTGCTGTTGAATGGTCTCAAACGCGAGCAACGCGCGTGCAGTCCCGAGTCCACAAGACATAAAAAAAAAACCCTCACGACTCCCTTAAAACGTGATAAAGAAAGAGAGAAACGGAGGATCCCCAGATACACTCTCACTCTCACCCACTCACTCTCACTCATGGACTCTCTCGCACTCTTCTGCACAGGAGCTCTCATAGCCGGTGGCATCTACTGGTTCGTTTGCATTCTCGGTCCAGCCGAGCAGAAGGGAAAACGGGCTGTAGATCTCTCCGGTGGCTCCATCTCAGCCGAGAAAGTCCAAGATAACTACGAACAATACTGGTCTTTTTTCCGCCGCCCCAAAGAGATCGAAACAGCCGAAAAAGTCCCTGATTTCGTCGACACATTCTACAATCTAGTCACCGATATTTACGAGTGGGGATGGGGCCAGTCCTTCCATTTCTCTCCCTCCATCCCTGGAAAGTCCCACCTTGAAGCCACGCGCCTTCACGAAGAGATGGCCGTGGATCTGATTAATGTCAAGCCTGGAGATCGAATCCTGGATGTTGGATGCGGCGTCGGTGGTCCTATGCGTTCTATCGCTGCTCATTCACGCGCTAAGGTGGTCGGTATCACAATCAACGATTATCAAGTGAGTCGTGCGCGTATGCACAACAAGAAAGCTGGGTTAGATTCACTTTGCGAAGTTGTTCAAGGGAATTTCCTTGAGATGCCATTTCCGGAGAACAGCTTCGACGGAGCTTACTCGATCGAAGCGACATGCCACGCGCCGAAACTAGAAGAGGTTTATGCAGAGATCTTTAGGGTCTTGAAGCCCGGATCTCTTTACGTGTCCTACGAATGGGTCACAACGGATAAGTACGAGTCTTCCGATCCTGAACACGTGGAGGTTATTCAAGGTATTGAAAGAGGTGATGCTCTACCTGGGCTAAGAAACTATGCAGATATTGCAGAGACAGCAAGGAAGGTAGGATTTGAAGTGGTGAAAGAGAAAGACTTGGCTAAACCACCAGCACAGCCATGGTGGACCAGGCTTCAGATGGGAAGGATTGCTTACTGGAGGAACCACATTGTTGTAACAATACTTTCTGCTTTGGGGATTGCTCCAAAAGGGACTGTCGATGTTCACGAGATGCTGTTCAAGACGGCTGATTATCTTACTAAGGGTGGTGATACTGGGATTTTCACTCCTATGCACATGATTCTCTGCAGAAAACCTGAGAAGAAGACAGAAGAAACCTCAAATTCTTAGTCTCTCGTCTGATTGGGTAATAATCAAACATTCCCTGGTATTTTTATGTTTCAGCAACTCATGTTCTACCTCCTTTGTGACTTTCTAGTTCTTTTGTCCTCTTCATTTTAGGGTTTTTTTCCCCTTAGTTAAATCCTCTCATCATTGTATTTTTGTTCTTAAATTTCGTGGCTGGATCTTTGTTTTTTTTTTCTACTGTTATGATGGTGATGGTGAAGAATCCAAAGGTCAAGATTATTGTTATCTAGATTTTCATTATTTTTTTCTCATTCACTTGATTTTCTCTGTTTTAAATTCAATAAACTAGATAAATTTTGGGTTAATAACTTAATGGAGGAGATCTACTGGCGAGATTTGCCGAGGATTATAAGGCGTGTTTGGAATTGTGTAGCTGTTCTGTTTAAAGTATTTTTCGATTTAAAATATATTAAAATAATATTTTTTATTTTTTAAAAATTATTTTTAATATTAACATATTAAATTAAAAAAATTAAATTTTAACCAAAACAAATTCAAAATTAAAGGGCAAACGGGCTCTTATGCATGTGAGAAGAAGAGAGAGGACACTCGGCGCACATGGAGCGAAAAAGGCACTTTTGCCATAAAAAAATAAACCGAAGGTGCCCAGCCAGCGCTGGATCTTGGCTTTACCTGTGTCGTTAGTTAGCTTTACAACCCTGGATTCCTCCAACTTAGTTCAGCTTTTGTTGCTCTTGTCATGTTGTGACCAGTTTGTAGACTTAGGACAGTTGCATTTATGGCTGAACCAGTGAATCTGAATTTGAAATTTTTTTATTTTTTTTTAAATTGAATTTAAAAATTAATTTTAATCTATTGTGTTAAACAATATATTACTTTAATTTAAAAATACATTAAAAATCAATTTTTAAGGCAATCTTAATCATGTTTGGTTGGATTGTGTTTTTATAAAATTTTGAAATTTATTTTAATTTTATTTTTGTATTGTTTCGTATTTAAAAATAAAAATATTATTTTGATTTATTTAATTTTTTTTTAAAAAACTATCTTATGCACGCTTTCTATGGATCACATGCTTGCACTGTTAATAAAAATGATTCAATTTGGGGTCTGGTCTTATCAATTTAATTAAAAAAACACAACAATTTCAAGCAATTTTTTTAAAATCATAAAACCTATTTTTAAATGCAAAAACAACTGCATCAAAAAACTCCTACAATGCTAAGTGCTTATTGAAAGTTGTGTTTGGGCATAGTTTCAGTAAATTTTAAATTTATTTTTGTTTTAAATTATTATTTTATTTTTCCATATTATTTTGATGTATTAATATTAAAAATAAATTTTAAAAAATAAAAAAATATATTATTTTAATATATTTTTACCAAAAACATTTCAAAGAGTATTTTGACCGATATTCTGAAAGTATACCACGGGTCCGGTGTTCTGAAAGTTTGGCTTGTTCATGGCGGGAATAAAATTGGCGAGGCAGGAAATTAATGTGAAGTTAAGGCTCGGTTTTGGGCAGTACAGACTACAGGGAGACCGGCAAGCCCAAACATCAATCGAAGGAACCAAAGCATTAATTGAAAGGATGCTTCATGGGGTCGCTGTTCTGAATTATTTATAGGGTTTTTTTAAAAAATAAATTAAAATAATATTTTTTATTTTTTATATCATATATCAAAATGATGTAAAAAATAAAAAGAATAATTTTGTTTTAAATATTTTTAAAACACAAAAATAACCATAATCTTAAACACGATGAAGTTAGTGAGAATAATGCTGTTGTGGTGACCTACAAAAGGTGTAGTTCTTGCCGACATAATACTTGTGCTGGGTTATCTTCTAGACCGGAAATGTTTAATTAATCTGGCAAATTTTACTAGAGTTTTGAGATTCAATATGTTAATAATCACAGCAAAATCAATCGTGGATAAGTAATGGATTTGCATAGTCTGCATTGTCTTCAAGAATTTAACTAACCATCTTAGTTTCGATGGTAAATACAACCCTTTTCTTTTATAATTGTAGGCTCGATGTATGAGTTGAGTTGGTTAATTAATAGATTTTTTTTTTAAAAAAATATCATTTTAAATAATTTTTTTATAAATAAAAATAAAAATAATATTAATTTAGATCAAAATTAAAATAGTTTACCAAGTCTTACTTAGGGTTTTGATTGTCTCTCAAATTTCGGGTCATCTATAAATCCTAGCATGAGTTAAACTTCAGATTGTTGGATTATCAAGTCAATCCGTTGAGCGATCCAAGCCGAGTTTGGAATTTATACTTCCAACCAATAGATGCCGTGCCAAACGGATGCTCAGGCATAAAATGCCGTTGGCACTTTACAGGATGAGCAAGTTCCTTGGGAGACTTTTGTCAGGTTTAGTGATTCTGGAGCTAGGATAGTAGCCATGGAAGAACAAATAAAATGAAGAAAAGCGAATCGTCACGCTCTCAAGTCTCGAAACGGAAGAGTGATTGTGTGGAGGACTGAGACAATCCGACAGAAGACAGACATTTACATTTTCTTTAGTTTTTGTCCCCCAACCCCGGAGCCCATGTTCCCGGCTCCCGTCGAAAAAAGAAAAAGAAACTGGGCAGTAGCTGTAAAGCTTTAGCCCAATTCATCTTTTTATTGAGGCCCAACTAGTTATTAGCATCGTCAATGATCTTAAAGCGATTTCTGATCAGGAGGAAAGGAATATGCTAAGAGACTATTAAAGAGAAAAAAAAGTGCCATAAAAATCTAACCCCATCCAACTGTGTGGATAATGAGAACTACAAAAAAATATGTGGATACCATTTATGGTCACTGAGATTTTCATGATAATTCCTCAGCTCTCTTCTCCATTTTGTTCTGTGCTTAGCTCCTCTCAGGTTCTCAATTGCCTAGACCTTTTCTCTACGAGCTTCTTTCCATGGCTGCTATCACAAATTTTTTGTCAAATCCACCATTGTCTCTTTCAAATACCCCTAAATTAAGCCCTCCTTGTTTGCACAGTTCCTTCTTAGTACCCTTTGTTACTAAAGAAGTTAAACCCCTTGCAGCAAAACTTGGTACAGGAAGAACACACTTTATGACGAAGGCTACAGCTGCCCCAGGGACCAAAAAACCCGTCAACGATGAAAAAGTACAAAAAATTCACAGCATAGAGGAGTTCGATGAAGCACTTAAAACTGCAAAAAACAAGCTTGTTGTTGTAGAATATGCAGCAAGCCACAGTTACCATAGCAGTCAAATCTACCCTTTTATGGTAGACCTTAGCAGAACCTGCAACGATGTAGATTTCCTTCTTGTGATGGCAGATGAATCAGAGAAGACTAGAGAGCTTTGCAAGAGAGAAAAAATTGAAAAAGTTCCACACTTTAGCTTCTACAAGAGCTTGGAGAAGATTCATGAAGAAAAAGGGATTACCCAAGATAAGCTGATGGGAGATGTTTTATACTACGGTGATAATCACTCTGCTGTTGTGCAGCTGCATCGCAGAGAAGACGTGGAGAAGTTGATTGATGATCATAAAGCTGATAACAAGCTGATTGTTCTTGATGTGGGGTTGAAGCATTGTGGGCCATGCGTGAAGGTTTACCCAACGGTGATTAAGTTGTCAAGGCAGATGTCTGATACTGCGGTTTTTGCACGCATGAACGGTGACGAGAATGATAGCTGCATGCAGTTTTTGAAGGACATGGACGTTGTTGAGGTGCCTACTTTCTTGTTCATCAGAGATGGTAAGATTTGTGGAAGGTATGTAGGATCTGGCAAAGGAGAACTTATTGGAGAGATTCTTAGATACCAAGGAGTTCGTGTTACCTACTAGAGTATAATTTACAAAAAATCAATCATTTGTTTAAGGAACTGAGATTGGATAGATAACATTTAGTTATCAAAACCATGAGGTAGCCAACAAATTCGGACAGTGAAAATACATGTAGCCATAGAAGTAAAAGGCCCTTGAACTCGATCCCACTTGTGCTATTCTGACATGGCTTCTGTCGAGGAAGTCCATGTCTAGTGGTATTGTATACATTGTTGGCTATTATCAATTTGTTTTATATCTGTACCCTTTTTTTCATCCTTTGATCTTGAATGTGGCTAGTTACTTTTACTTGAATCTAAGGGATAAAATGGTACTGCTTAATTTGTTTTCTAGAATTAACTCAGGCAATGAGCATGTTTTAGGTAGGAAGAAATGCATCATCTTTGTCCTAGTCATGTGTAAACAAATGCCCTGTCAATTTACTACAGTTAGCAGAAAAATGAGCCTAAAAGATGATCCTCCAACAACAGAATGCTTGCTGGAACCTATTCAGAAAATTGATAATATGTAGAATAATCACTTTTGAACTGGGGATGCCTCAGAAGTCACCGCATTTGCTCTGCAATAGTGATTGCTGCATGGCTAAACCTAACACAAAAATGAAGTTCGTTGTTCTTCCTCATCCCTTTCCCCTGTTTTTTGGCATTTTGAAGTCAGCAAAGGTTTTGTTTTTCCTACATATAATAGAGAGCACATAATACTTGAATTTGATTGGAATATTGCTCTCCTTTGGGAACCAATTTGGCAAATATGGAATAACCAATTTGATGACGGGTGATTATGATGGAGAAATTATCACACATTGGTTAAAAGAATGGATGGGTATTAAAATGGGTGGTAGGTCCTGTAGATGCTTCATCAAAGAAAAGGAGTGATGCTCTGTAAAAATGCACCAAAATAGATGTAGATTATCTACTGTCTATGTCTAAAAACTGGCACAATAATACTCTTATTGTTTTCTTAAAAAAAGCTTCGGGGGTGGTTTTTTCATGGTTATATTAGGTGACAGGAACTGAGACCTTGCGGATGAGATTCATTGAAGATCATGATATTTTAGCTGTACCAAATTTTCGACTGGCAGCAGATTTGTTAAGTTGTGGAAGGCATCTCCTAGAAAACGATCCATTTAATCTAAGAACGTAGGAGAAAGGCTATTTTGATGCTCTTGACATAAATAAACAAACAAATAAATCTCTGCCCTTAGATTCAACTAAAACCATGCCAATTTCAAGCAGGATGGGCTGGCTTTAGCAGGCAAGAGACGCAAGTACATGTGAAATTGCAGGTATCCTTTCAAATATCTTTGATAGGACTCAAAAGCCACTTCGTTCCTTAACATTGTTGCATGTTCAGTTGAGGCAGCTTCCTAAATTGTGTTCGGTTTGTTAATTTTTTTATGAAGAATGTCTAGCATTCCAAAGTTTGAAAATGTACTTTGAAAACTCTACTTTTTATAAGCTTTTTGTGCGTGTTTAGCATCTTGGTCTGTAAAGATATGTTTATAAAGGATTGCATTTTTTTCTTAAAGAAAATTTCATGAGAGAGTTCATACAAAAACTATAAATATTGATTAATCAAATATTTTTAAATATATAATTTGGATAAAATATATACTGGATCACACCACATTATATAAACAAACATAATTTTATTCGAAATGAGTATCTACTTCAAATTTTTGTAGCGGAGGAAAAAAAAAAGAAAATAGAAAATAAATGTCTTGCTGCCAGTTGAATCAACTTGTTCTTCTGATTTTTAGCATTTCCATGACCTTCTACCGAACACAAATTTGTACAAAATCCTTTGCAATTGCACCTATCTTACACATTCCATCTCTGCTTTCTAGCAGGATTTGAGATTTAACAGAAACAAGGGGAAAATATATTTGGAAGCTTCAACAGATAAGTACTGTTAATTAATTTCCTCTAACCATATTGGATCTCAATTGAAGAGGGTTAGGTGGATTTATGGTTCTTTTCTTCCAGAGGTTAATTTCTTTCCTTGGTAGCAAATCTATTCCTCCACCTACCATTATAGGTGCCGAGAAAGGAATGATAACCTCTTCATGTTCCTCTTCTTCCAAACGATCTACTCTCTCTTCATCAGAATAATAATCCCTGCTATCAGATTCCACAGGTGCAATCTGATTAGCGGTCCAGTCAAAACCAGCCAAAGTATCACGACCACTTGCAAACCTTTTCATTTGACTTAATGAAGGTGTTTTATCAGGAAGTGTCGGTTTATCTCCACCAGAAACAATAGATTTCCTCCCTGCTTTTGATCCAGTAAAGAGTCTCATAAGTTTAGACGCATGCTTCTTTATCTTATGTGGATTCTGTGACACAGGCTTTGTTTCTTGAGGGAGCCATGGAACGCGCTTGGAAGTGGCTTTGTTCATCTTCTTCTTGAGCTTGACTTGGCCTATACATGAGACCTTTGGCGAGGTGGGCTCTTCTTGGGTCTCAAAGCTCTCATTCTTGGGCTGTCTTCTAGCTTCAACTGGGATTAACGACCTGACAGGATTAACTCCTTTGCCTGCAATGGCTTTGTGCTTGTGTGCGTTTTCTGATCTCTTATGGAAGTTGACTGCAGAAACAACTTTTGGTAGAAATTTCAAGATCATTCTCGGTGATGCTGCTGCTTGTTTCTCCATTCCTGTTATCGTTGAATTCTCTCTGCACAAGATTTTCAATCTCTCAATCATACATGGCTTTATATATCTGTGTGCTACCGAGGTTTTTGTGTCTTTAGTCTTGACCCTGTCTTGTCTTTCTTCAGTGAGAGACAGGGTTTGGTCAGAATGAAGAGGTGTGACTTAGCAAACCATTTTTGCCCATCATAATCTAATATTCATACAGCTCATCCGACTCTGAAGAT
The DNA here is from genome assembly GCA_033617975.1 of Populus alba x Populus glandulosa. Classification (NCBI taxonomy): domain Eukaryota; kingdom Viridiplantae; phylum Streptophyta; class Magnoliopsida; order Malpighiales; family Salicaceae; genus Populus; species Populus alba x Populus glandulosa. The sequence continues at coordinate 22,950,939 of CM066147.1, read as the reverse complement.
TTCCTTCCAAGTTTAATTCCTGCTATTTGATACACTGATCTGTCACCATCCATTTGCTTGGTCAATTGTCGGTTTATGACCCGTTAAGGTTTATCTAATCATCAACAATGTCAAACGTGATGCTTACATAGGATAAGTTTGAGGGGAAAAAAAGCTGCGTTCGGCAATAACAGGTAAGTTTTGAAGGCTGCCAGTGATATTGTTTGTAATTGTCAAAACGAATCAGTAATCACAGACCTTGATGAACTTAAAAGATGACATTGAACATTGATATTCACCTGGTTGAATAGTTTTGAAACCGGCCCGGCCAAGCAGGCCAACCCGGGACCCGGTGCTGGAACAGGGCTAAGTTGAAGAAAAAACGAGGAAAGAAAAAACTTAGCATGACTCGGCTGGTTGACCCGGCAATCCAGTTGACCTGATAAGACCTGGCTGCAAACCTGTTGATTTTTATTTTTTTTGTTTCTTTTTAATTAAAACATCATCGTTTTAATTTTTTTTAATTTGACCTAGCTGACCCGGTCAAACTCGGAACCCGAATTTTATATTGGATCGATTCTTTTTTTTTTTTTGATGACCCTGGGTGTCCGGGTCAGCTTACGCGCACCACAACTAATCTCAGGGCCTACTGAATATCCTGCAAGCCCAGTAGGCAGGTAAGGCACCGCGGGGATGACAGACTGGTACTCTTGAGGATCGAACCCAGGACGTTCGTAAAGACAAGCCTTGCAATTGACCAATGAGCTAGACCCTCAAGAGTTATTGGATCGGTTCTTAAAACTATGTCTGTGTGTTTATTTAGTGTTCCAGGATAAAGGAACATATATAAAATTGATCAAAAATATATTTAGTTATAGATATAAAAATAAAATATAAAAATAAATATGTTTTGGAGATGGTTTCGAATTAGATTTTTATCTTTGCTTAACCAAAAGTACAAAGACAATGTTGTATTTGCCTTCATTTCTCTTGCCCCGAAACCATAACTAATAGCTACTTTAATAAAATTAAGGACAGTCTCGGATTCCAATAGCTTCTGTGTTGTTATTTAAAAAAATATCAAAATAATTTTTAAATATTTTTTTAATAATTTTGATGTGTTGTTGTTAAAATATAAAAAAATATTTTTTAAATTTACTATATTTTTAAATGAAAAATATTTAAAAAGCATTATGCATCACAATACCAAACACATATTACAAGTACACTTAATTCTATATGATGAGTTCCAAACTCTAAGATACTTAAAAATAAAGCTGACATGTTAGATAATCAGTTAATCTCTTAGTTCAAATAACATAATGCATTTTTCTTAATCAATGTGTTTGGTAACTTAATATGAAAAGCCTAAATGGTTCGTAGTGGGTAGTTTCTAGTAAGTTAAGGTGGTTGGTAGCTGCAAAATGTTTCATTTGATGGATGTGGAGACTATTCGATGTTTAAGTTAGTAATTTTATAGAGAAAGAAAATACAATAATATTTTAAAGAGATAAATTCTGAAAATATATATATTGAAAGTGTTAAAAACAAAAAGATCGTGAACTTTTAATTTGAAGGATTCATGATGTATTTAATGTTCATGAGTTTTTTTTTTTTGAAGATTAGGAATTAAAGTGTAATTTTACCTTTATGATATTGAGTTATATTTTTCTCAAAATAATATGTATATGATTAGTGTAAAATATTAAAGGATTCTTATAGAATCCTTAAAAAATTCTCAAAGGAGTGTTGGCATCGGGTAAGATGCCTAAACCCACTAGAAATAAAAACTAGATCTAAATGCGTTGCTTGGACTCAAATACACTGGGCTTGGACATGACAACTTGAGCCCTTGGGATGCTGAGGTGCATTCCCAACACGAATTTGGGCGTGCCACACCCTACATGGGAAGCTAGGCATATGTCCTTGATGAATATATGGAAGTTGGGTTCGGGCTACCATATCTGAGCTCATATTCTCTGGATATTTTTGAGTTTTTTATTTTATTTTTTTTAAGGTTTTGAGTTTATATTTTTTGAGAGTTGAGTTCATGCTACACGGTAAACTCATATTCCTTGAATATTTATTAAGCTTTTAACCTATTTAAAAGATATTTTTGAATCTATTTTATCTGAATAAATTAATATCCATCTTAATTCATGGGCCAAGAGAGTTGGTAGAGTAAAATACAAGAACTTGCCACGAGTCCACAATTATTTTTAAAACCAATCTTTTTACTAAGGACAAAGGTGAATGTCCATGAACTCGACTTTTTTTAAAAAACAAAAAACAAATGATGGAAAATCACGCCACTCTTGTAGTAGTAGAATTGGTAAAACGATCTCCTTCAATGAAAGGGTCCATAGCAAATTAGCAATTGTTCATTGGTAGATACGGTTGTTCGTCCGCCTCGGAAGCTTTAAATTATTGCAAATCAAGGTTTGACTTTCATTTATCAGTGAAGTCAAACACACACAGACGGTCCTTCGGCATTTAAATATTATACCATTGAATTTCCTATGGGCACAAAAAACTTGACTTGGTAGAAGAGAAAAATTATCAAAAGTATTTAGAAACTGCTTGCAGTTGTGGTTAAGAAATATTTTTGTAAATAAAAAAAAATATTTTTTAATTTTAAATTATTTTTATATACTAATATTAAAAATAAATTTTAAAAAATTATTGGTGCGGGAATATTACCCAAGCAGCCTCAAAGATCATAGAATCCATGGAATAAGAAACAGATATAAGCTGCTTGAGTGAGAATTATATTAACTGCATATTGCATGTCAATACATCTCATGGTGGAGAGGTCTTGGTGCGTTGATTTTGAGAGTTTGAGGTTTCAAGTCTTGCACCCTATGTTAGATGAAAGTATTCGTACCATTTCTCAAAAATATATTTTTAGCAGGAATGAGCAAATTAACTATATTATCCAAAGTATTTGTTAAATTTAATCCTAAATTAATTGAATAGTTTCTTCAAATTTATTGGATAATTTCAATATATATTTTTTAAAAATTATCAAGTCGATTAGTTTTTAGTTTTATATTTTAAAAACAAAATAAAAAACAATATAATCCTAATCAACCTAAACTAACCAGTTTATTGAGCCTATTAAGAAGCGCATCCGTTGAATTTTATAATAAGTGAGTGCTATAATTCTTATGGGGTTTCTTGTTCATACTAGTCTTATACATATTTAGTTTAAAAAACATAAATATATATAAAGCTTTTAATATATTGTATGGATATTATAAGAAATATAATAATTAAAATATGAATTTATTAAAAAAAAATGTACTTATTTAAAATAGAATTATTTATACTTTTCATTATCTAAATATTTATGAATACGGGATATTTGTAAAAAAAAAAAAACAAGAAGAAGATGATTTTCTAATTGTTAATTTTAAAATAACATGTGTGTTGATAGATCGGTAGCATTTTTTTTTTAATGCAAGTAGGCTCTTGTTTTCTCATAAATGATTGATTGATATCTTCTTTTTTTAGTTTTTATTTTTTTTGTTTTTAACAACATAATAATAATAATGGTTAAAAATTAGTTATCAAAATTGTTAAAAACAAATAGAGATGGTTTTCAATAATAATAATAATGATGATGATTGGTTTTCCTATTTTTCAATAAAAAATCCAAAATAAACAAATTTTCTAATTCTGTTTTAAGAAATTTGAAAATAAAAACTAAATAAAATACTAAATAACTCCTATAAATTCTAAAGTTTGGATTATTGTTATAAGATTTTATGGTTTAGTGGATAAATCTGATTATATTTGATTATCGACTATAAATCTAATTTAAGTTAAGTAATTAATTTTTTTTTTCAAATGAAAACTGTTAATTCGTATTAATTCATATAACTCGTAACTCGAGATTAGATTAAGTTGATTTCGAGTCTGAATAAATTTTATAAAAATTGAAGATTAAATGGAGATTTTAGATGAATGATTTGGAAACTCATTCGATCTACATGCAAAGCTGGAGGGCAGGTCGTCCTCCCCACAAGCTCCCAGCACGAAATCGGTCTGGTCATATGCATTCACACATCCACAAGAGATGCCGTAGCTTATTAACATCTAAAACCAGCATCGCCGTCTAAAATCCAGCATTCTCTCCTCCGTTACCTTTCTCCATGCTTCAAGCCTTCAGTGTCAGCTTCCTCTCTCTGACCAGTTTCTCAAAAGCAGCCACCTTAGCCATCAATGGCTTTACTTAAAACAAAACTACCTTTTCCTCGCCTCTTCAAACACTTATCTTCCTCTTCCTCTCCAACCTCACAGGACGAAGAAGAACAGGCCATACAGAACCTGAAAACCGCATTGTCACCTGAAGATACCTTAACAGCCGAGAAATTCCACTCTCTGATGAAAGAGCATTACCTCAGCAACCCCAGAAAAACACAACCACCCGACCCCACCTACACCATCTCATCCCTGTCCCTTGATTTCTCTCAGATCATTTCCACCGTCCGTTCCATCTCCCCATCCATCGTTCGTCACGGTATCCCAGTGCCTCAAGTCCTTGCTTTCTTCAACTGGGCTAGCAATCAAGACGGTTTTGGTAAATCTCCTGACGCTTACAGTGAAGTGATTGATTTTTCTGGTAAGGTAATGATGTTTGATGTAGCTTGGTATGTTATTGATTTAATGAAAGCTAGAAATGTTGATGTTACCGCAGAGACGTTCTCGATTCTTATGAGAAGGTATGTTAGAGCTGGATTGGCAGCCGAGGCGATCCATGCTTTCAATCGTATGGAGGATTATAATTGTAAGCCTGATAAGATTACATTTTCGATTTTGATTTTCAATCGTATGGAGGAACGAAGAGCTAGCCAAGCTCAGGAATTTTTTGATAGTTTAAAAGATAAGTTTGAGCAATTGAGCCTGATGTTTTTGTGCACACGAATTTGATCTGTGCATGGTGTTGTGCTGTGAATATATCGGAGGCGGAGAGGGTGTTTGGAGACATGAAAATGTTTGGGATTAAGCCTAATGTTGATACGTATAGTATTGTTATCGATTCTTTGTGTAGGTGCGGGCAAACTAAACGTGCTCATGAAGTTTTCGCCGAGATGCTTGATGCAGGATGTCATCCAAATTCGATAATTTTTAACAGTTTGATGAGGATACATGCTAAAGCTGGGAGGAAGGAAAAGGTTCTGCAATTGTATAATCAAATGAAGAGGTTTGGACGTGAGCCTGATATGGTCACTTATAATTTTCTTTGAGAGACTCGTTGCAAGGACGAGAAATCAACTGATATGGTTTTGAAGTTGAAGAAGGAGATGGATGAGAATAAGATTGAGCACAATGTATTGTGACATGGAGAATTGGAAGGATGCTTATGAGTTGTGTAGAGAGACGATCGAAGAGAAGTGCTTGAAACCTAGCCTGCAGGTTTATGAAATGGTTCTTCAGCAGCTGAAGAAGGCAGGACAGTTAAAAGAAGCACAAAGAATTGGTAAAAATGATGGTAGATAGAGGATTTGTTTCTCGTCCCCCTTGAAGCCGTGCCTTCTGTTCTCGTTAGTGAATTTAGGCCACCCTTGATCTCTTTTCGTGGCCTCATCTCTTCACATTAAGATCTGCAGATGCTTAAGGTCACAGTCTTGTTATTTTTAACAGAATCAATTTAATCAGTAAAATTAACACGATTTTAGTACAAGTCCTTAGGCTTTGAGTCACATTACATGAGGAGTAGTTTCTCTATAAGTTGTAAGTTTATAACCTATGTTTTTCATGTTCTGCTTGCAGCATCAGTTTTTTGCTTACATCCTCTCTATGTTCTCAATCTTCTTACTCAATGGATGGTTTAAGAGGTATAATACTGCCAACCTTCTTCAGCCCGATGAAATGATCCGATTTCCAGATCTTTTAAATATTGATATCACCCGAAAATCTTTTTCAACATTACGAAAAATTTGGCCTAACTTGTGATATAACCCGTAACACAGCTTGATTTAATAGTTCAATTCATGACTTGATTAATTTAATTAAAATCTAATTTAATTTTTAATTTTTAAAAAAGGAATTGATAGATGTTATTTTAATTGATTTAATAATTTATTTAACCTGTAACTTGAGACCTGGAATGAAATATGGTCTGGCCCCATTAGCAACCATAGATGGAAAGCAGAAAGACCCATGGGCTTGTGGGTTTATTGATTTCTGGACTAATTTCTGAGTATGTAGATAAAACAGTTGGACTCAATCTGTTGTATAAACCTAATTTCTTTCGTCTCTGCTTCTCAAAGCAGCCATAGTCGCCAATGGCTTTACTCAAAACAAAGCTCCGTTTTGCTCACTCGCTCTCTCCTCACCTCCTCAAACCCTTCTCTTCCTCTCCTCTTACAACCTCAGACTCTAACCTCCTCGAAGACGACTCGAATGACGATGAAGAACATACCATAAAAACCCCCAAAACCCCACTATCTCCCGAAGAAACCTTCGTCGCTGAGAAACTCCACTCCCTTATCAAAGACCACTACCGCAACAACCCCAACAAAACCCTGCCACCTGACACCACCTACACAATCCCATCTCTCTCCCTTGATTTCTCACAAACCATCTCCACCGTCCATTCTATCTCCCCCTCTATCATTCGCCACGTCATTGAACAATCCGGCGGGGTCCGTCATGGTATCCCCGTTCCACAAGTTGTTGCTTTCTTCAACTGGGCTAGCTATCAAGACGGGTTTGATAAATCCCCCGAGGCTTTCAACGAAATGGTGGATTTTGCTGGTAAGGTAAGGATGTTTGATTTAGCTTGGCATGTTATTGATTTAATGAAAGCTAGAGATGTGGAAATTACTGTAGAGACGTTCTCGATTCTTATGAGAAGGTATGTGAGGGCGGGTTTGGCTGCGGAGGCGATACATGCTTTTAATCGTATGGAGGATTATAATTGTAAGCCTGACAAGATTGCGTTTTCGATTTTGATTAGTATTTTGTGTAGGAAACGAAGAGCTAGTGAAGCTCAGGAATTTTTTGATAGTTTAAAGGATAAGTTTGAGCCTGATGTTATTGTGTACACGAATTTGGTTCGAGGATGGTGTCGTGCTGGCAATATATCGGAGGCAGAGAGGGTGTTTGGGGAGATGAAAGTGGCTGGGGTTAAACCTAATGTGTATACGTATAGTATTGTTATTGATTCGTTGTGCAGGTGCGGGCAAATCACGCGTGCTCATGATGTTTTTGCAGAGATGCTTGATGCCGGGTGTCAGCCTAATTCGATAACTTACAATAGTTTGATGAGGATACATGTTAAAGCAGGAAGGACGGAGAAGGTCTTGCAAGTTTATAATCAAATGAAGAGGCTTGGATGTGAGCCTGATACGGTTACTTATAATTTTCTTATAGAAACTCATTGCAAGGACGAGAATCTTGAGGATGCAATTAAGGTGATTGGTTTGATGGCCAAGAAAGGTTGTGCTCCGAATGCGTCTACTTTTAATACTTTATTTGGGTGTATTGCGAAGTTAGGGGATGTGAATGCAGCTCACAGGATGTATAAAAAGATGAAAGAGTTGAATTGCGAGGCTAATACGGTGACTTACAACACCTTGATGAAAATGTTTGTTGCATCGAAATCGACTGATATGGTTCTCAAGTTGAAGAAAGAAATGGATGAGAATAAAATTGAGCCTAATGTGAATACCTACAAGGTTTTGATCACAATGTATTGTGGAATGGGGCACTGGAATAATGCTTACAAATTCTTTAGAGAGATGATTGATGAGAAATGCTTGACACCTAGTCTGCCAGTCTATGACATGGTTCTGCAGCAGCTTAGGAAAGCAGGACAGTTAAAGAAACATGAAGAATTGGTAGAAAAAATGGTAGATAGAGGATTTGTTACTCGCCCACTGTAGAAGAAGCTGTGCATTCTGCTCCGATGAGTTATTCTCTCCATTTGTGGCTTAACCTTTCTTATTAAGATACATGCTTGTTCGTATGATGATTAAGGTCAGTTTCTTGATGTTGTAAACTGACATTTTTAGAGCAAAAATTTGAGAATTTTCCTGGCATGCTTCAAAACTCCTAATTTCTACCTCTCTGTTATATCTGACTTTTTTCTACTGCGCTGTCTGCATTTGTAACTAGTAATTAGTTTGAACTTCCCAGCTCTCCCTATGAAAAATGTCCTGGGATGAATCAAATATTCATTCCAATTTTCTGGGAAGGCACTGATCACAAAATGACCACGAAGAGAAGCTTATTAAGCTGGACGAGCTCCTTGCATCCATGACTGCCACTTATAGGTCTCTGCATCCTTGCTTAACTGGAAACTAAGAACCTCACGCCATTCCATTGAGGGAAATACAATAGATCACTGCCATCATTTCCAGATAATTTCTACAAGGCCTGTGGTTTTAATTTTTTCTACTAAATGAAGATGCAAAACTAGTGGCCAAAGATAGAAGCATAGGTTATAATGCATTATTCTTGGGTTACAATGCTGCCACTCTTTTGTCTGCACGGGATTACCCTGCTTGCAAACCAAACCAAGCTTTATCTATTTCACCTACAACTATAATAATATTAATGAATATTCCATATAGCCGATTAGTCACGTAGCACTGATTTTATTCATGTAAATTATATTGATTATTAATATAATTTTTTTTATCTTTAATATTCAAATATATTTGATTAATGAATCTAATATTTAGTTACTAAATTTAGAGTAGAGATAAAGTTTGTGGAACAAAAAAAATTATAAAGTTGTTATAATTTTAAGATTTCTATTGCATCAAGATATTATTTTTAAATGTTATTAGTTAATATTTTATTAAGATTAGATATTAATTAGAATTGTTGATACCAATGCATATTATGTTCTTTTCTTTAAGGAAGAAACTAGTTGCTCTTATTAATTGAGATATGAGGGGTAATTGGAACTAATATGCAGGTGCTTGTCAAATAATATATGTATTAAATTGGCTCACAAGAGAATTTCATATGGAGAAATCATCTATATTTATAGAAAGACACATGTGATAGCTGTGTAAGTGATTTTTAGACTTGAGTTCACTAAGTTATTTTATATAGAAAGTGTTGTACTTTGATCTTGTCCACATGTTATCCTAATTAAGTGTAACACAATCAAATATTGGGTATAACATAAATTATATGAAGATATTTAAATCATTAAAAGAGTATTCATTACCCTAGAGGAATTAAGAAAAATATTTAATTTGTTTTCAAATAGTATTGATTATGAAATTCTTGGTTAAAGTAGTACAAGATTTGAAAAGAGATTCAAATTTTATTTAAAGAATCAATGACTATAGTGTTGGGAACTAAAATGATTTAACAAAGCAAACATACCTTTTGCTATAATGTCTAAATTGAAACATTCTTGATGTAGAGATAATAATTATACTGAAAAATTGATTACTGAAATGTCAAGTCAAACCTGTTTGGGCTTGGTTTGTAGGTATTTACCTTGAATTTCTTGGTCAGTAAATCATATCCCATTAGGGATCGATTTGGTAGGTAATTGTATTTAATTTTTGGACCAATAGATCTCAACCTATCAGCGATTGGTTTGGTGGGTATTTGATTAGATTTATAGATTGGGTGTTCCTAGCCTATTGGGGCTTGATTATATAAGTATTTCCCTTATATTTCTAGGCTGGGAGGTATTGTCTCATCCTATTAAGGCTTTGTTTGGTAGATATTTTCCTTAAATATTTTGGACATAAAGGTCCCGACTTGTGAGGAATCGGGTCAGTAGGTGTTTACCCTTGCTTTTTAGGGATGGTAGATCTCAACCTATCAAGGCGCAATTCAGTATCTATTTGCATTAAATTTCTTGAGCAGTAGGTCTCGGTCATTCGGGGCTCGATTTGGTAGGTATTTGCTTTGAATATCTAGGTTTGATATTCATGACCCATCTTAGTTCGGTTTGACAAGTATTTGGCTTGTATTTGTAAGCTAGTAGGTCATCTTCCATCGGAGATTAGTTTATTAGATATCTGTTTTTCATTTCTATACTAGTAGGTCCTAGCCTGTTAAGGATCGATTCGTTAGCTATTTACCTATTATTTATAGGTTAGACGTTTTTAGCTCATCGAAGCTTGGTTTGATAGGTATTTGCTTTGGATTTCTAGGTCAAACGTTATTGGCTTGTCAAGGCTTGATTCAATAAGCATTTTCCTTAGATTTATAGGCTAGTAAATCACATCCTTCAGAGATCGATTCAATAGGTATTTGCTTCCATTTTTAATATGGCAGGTCTTGACCTAACAGGGCTTGGTTAATAATGGTATTTGCCTGGGATTGATATGTTAGGTGTTCTTAACCTACATGGGCTTGAATTATTTGGTTGGATGAACCCTTTTTCCGAGCAACTTCTACAGTTAAAGTTTTAACTCAAGTAATTCAATAGGAGCCACTATATACAGAGCCTAAGAAATAGGTGTCGTGCCCAGCAAAACCTCTATAAAAACTTCAATTTCCCATCTAGGAGGTAATCCTAACAATTCATCCTAGAACTCATATGAAAATCCTTTTATTACGAAGATATCTGATAACTTTTTACTTTTTTTTGTGTTCTCAATATGAACTAGATAAGCCTTACACCTTTTTTTGTCATCAATTTCCTATATGATATGTGTTCAACCAATTTATTCTTAGGATTATATCAAAATCATGTATTTCTAATGGGACTAAATCTACCTTTAAATCATAACATTTCATTTGTATAATACACCCCTTATACACATCGTCTACACCTACTTCTTCCCTTAAAGGTGTATTAATAACTAACACTTTTTTGTAATTTACTTACAGACACATTCAATTTAGATCATTTACTCCAAAGTAATTTTTTTTAATATCTATTTATATCCTAACAACGATAACATTCATATAACACTTATACTAACCCTATAAATGTTATGTTGACAATGTCTAATGTAGGTTTTCCAACTTAATAAAGGGCACTAATATAATATATGGACAATGTATAATACAATGCTTTAAATTTTTAATGTAAGACCAACAAATTATTTTTATTTTTGACATGAAATTCTAATAGAGGGGAAAATAAAAAGTTTTAAAAACATATTAGAAAACATAAAAACTATAATCAATGGCACAATTTGAAAATGAAGCATGACGGTTTCATATCAAGCATTGATAGTTTCTCTCTCCCTCAAAGCTAAACTGAGTCTTTCCTTTAACCCATACTATATTAATACAAAATACAATGAGTAATCTTCCATTTCAATTTTCATCATTACATATAAAGATTTTATCCCTATACATCATTTTATCTTTATCTCTCTACTCTAGTTTAAACTAAAGCAATCAACAAAATTAATGCTCAATTTAATGTAAAGAATAATGAGTAAAAACTTCAAAGAGGTTGAAAAGGTCATCGTCAATGGAGGGAATAACATACAAACTTGGCTAAATTAAACATTAATCAAGAGTGATTAAAATTTGGTCTTTCTCTCTTTATCTTATTGTCAATGTCATGATTTTTGTTTCTATATGTAGTAGTCATCTATTTTCCTTCCCCTCGCACCCCCTACTTTCCCAAATCCTTATTGCTAATGGTTGTGATCAATTGAAGCAATGGTTGTTAGGGATTCCATTTTTGTTATATCTCTTTTTTCATAATTCTCAACAAAAGCTAGATAAGCTTAACATCCTTTTCTCATTAATTTCCTAGTTGTCATCATCAATATTAATCCACTGGACATAATATTCCTCTCCCCCCTGAATTCCCCTTGTCTCCATTTGTCACCCTAAGGGTTACTATTTTAGTATAACAATCCATCCTAACATGATACATGCTTAACCAATTCATTAACAAGAATACATCAAAATAATATATTTCTAATGGTACTAAATCTACCTTTAAATCATAACCTTCCATTGTATAATGCACCCTTTACACCCCCATTGTCTACACCTACTTCTTTCCCTAAATGTGTACTAATAATCAACTCCTTTCATAGTTTACTTATAGACACATTTAATTTATTTACAAATTTAAAAGATATTAATGAATGTATAGCCCCTGGATATAACAAAGCATAACTCTTTCAGCATTAACTATAATCATGTATGCCACCATACTTGGTAAAGTCCTGATTGCCTTCTGATCTGAGTGATACATTCTGCCCGGAGTCCTACCATCTCCGCCTTAAACCGCGCTCTACTAGCATTAGCTCCCAACTAAGTAGGCTTTAATTACTCTATGTCTAGCATATCCACTGTAATTGATTGCTTCTGGCTCTGTGTTTGAGTCTTGTTTGGAAAATTTATCCTAAAATACCCAAACTCTCCACATAGGCAACACCTATCATCTAGATATTAGCAATCCTTCATCTATGTCCCTTATACATGTAGTTAAAACATCTCCCAGCAGTCACTTTACAATCCTCTAGATGAGGTCGACTGCATATATCGTAATGCGAACCTCATCATCATATGGTCATGCAACCTAAAATAAAATTGAAAACCAACCCAAAAAAGCCAAATATCATGTTTGAAACCCTAACCCAAAGATAACCTTGCACCTAAGAACTAAAGGTACTAAAAAAAACTTGGACCCAAAGATAACCTTGTATCTAAGAACTCAAAGTATGTGAATGACATGATGAAGCTAGTTAATCTTTGATAAATTAGTGTGCAATATTTGTTGCTGCAAAAAAAGGTTGTTTGTAACACGAAAAACAAAGAAAAAATCCTATTTATTCAAATCATTATGACTACTGAAACTTGCAGCCATAAAAGCAATAAATAGTTCCCTCTAAATAACCTTAATGAATCCATTTTGGGGTTATAAACTAATGGTCCCTATCTAGTAATCAACTAACACAAGTCTAATATTGAAACATACCTTAAAACAATGTCTGATAGGCCAAAGCAAACCTAAATCAAAATAAAGTCAAAAGCTAATAATATTAAAACTAAAATAAGTAAAAAAAAAAAATCTTAAAACAAAGCCTTTTGCTTGAAATCCCCTTGTATGGGCAAAATTGTCCCTTTGTTTTTCTTGGAGTCTTTTCAGAAATTTCATGCTCTAAATTAGCTAGGAAACTTTGTTTTTATTTCCTGAAATTTTCTTCCTTAAATTGCCTCCCTTTATTTTCCTTGACGTGCTAGGAAATCCTATAAAATAAGGAAAAGAACAACAAAGGAATCGTAAACCTCTTACCACCATAAACATTCCATAATAGATATGGAATTCTTGTAGATGTATGGATAATAATTGTCGTCATAAATGTATCTTTGTTTGATATGAAATCCTTATATAATAGATAAACCAACAACTATCACACATGTTTTCAAGAGTATTGAGAAATCCTTGTACTGACTGGATTTATGATTTTTGGGTAATCAATACAAAGATGAAATATTTTATATAGAGGGCTTGCCATGATAGTATGCCTATAAAGATGAGACTTTCCCAGATAGAAATTTAGATGGATGGCTTATGCTTGTTTTACGAGCATGAAGAAGAATCTATGGAGCACATGTGAGTCCATTGCTAATTTACAGTATAGTGATGGCAAGAGTTAAATTTATACGTTTCTATTTCTTACTTGGATAATTTACGGGAATGGTTTTTCAATTTGGTGTAAGCTTGTTATGGATTTTTGATGGCTAGAGTGGTGACAATAGTATAAGTCGTGTGGAATAAGTAGAATAACATTATTTGGAGGGGCAGACGATGTGCTATTAATGTAGTGGTGAATTATGAATTAGGTAATTTGAATAAATAAAAAGATGCCCTGAAGAAACCTCAAGAGCACATAACCATTCATAATAAATAAAAAAGAGTCTTCTTGACAAAAGTGACATAACTGCTAGCTTTAAAAGGAGTTTTTCAATAATTATTATCTTTTATTACAAGATCAGTAATAATTGAGATGGATGTTAAGATTGTTGTTAGCGATTTAGCTCGTATACATGAGGATGACATGGAGTCTGGAATTATCTTACAAGATTACATAAATATTATCAATGAAGCTAATAATTTTAGTACTCGCTATATTTATAGAATGACAAATGAAGTAGCTCATCAATTAACTAGAAACTCATGAAATTTTGAGAGCTATGCAATTTGGTAACAAGCCCCTGGCTTTACTTGTCCTTTCATTGCTTTTGATTCTAAATAAATTCTCATATTCATTAAAAAAAAAACCCGATGAAATACACTTTCAAGGAAAATAGTGTAGGAAATTCTGAAAATCATAATATATATTGCTATTCGTATGGAACTATCAGATCCCAAATTAACTTTCAAGTAATATCAATCATAATGGTCGTTTTATTAAATGATCCTTTACTCGAATTATTATCATTAAATAAATAATAATAATTTGAGATTAATATTAGAATGAAAATACTTTATAAGAATTAAAATTACCATAATTACAAACAATAAAAGTTGGCATTACTGTGCATAGCTATTAGCCCACCTTGACCCGATGAATTAATTTAGGAGATCTGGAATTTAACCTGGTTTTTAGTGATTAGGTTTTTAAATAAAATAATTTAATTATAATAAATATAATTGACCCTGTAACTTATAACCATGTCATTTTTCGAGTTAATCACGCGACGCTTATGTGGGGTCACATCACCTATTCTTTTTTCCCTGGTCTTACAAATATGCAGGCGAAATTAAGACTTCCAATTCCAAGTCTGGCTGCCAAACCTGGAGCTGCCCACAGCAGCCGGAAAGCTGAAATATATAAACCAGCAAACCGTACAAATCCCCAAAAACACCCTTGCTGCCTCCACCGACATATAAAGTCCCAGTGACTATCTCGCCAGCACAAGAAAAAATACCTGCCATCTTTTGAAAGTTCTCTATATAATATCAGACTCTCTTCCTCCACCAACAAGACACCTATACCCTTGATCCAAAGAATAAAAAATTCCTATAATTCATTCCAGAAACAGAGTTTAGGGCTTAAAGAAAATGGTGAGAGTGAGACATTCGAGGTTACATACGAAGAAATGGTCGACATTTACGTTGGTGTTGAGTATGTTGTTTATGCTAACAGTTGTTCTTTTGATCCTGTTGGGTCTTGGGGCTTTTTCTCTTCCAGTCAGTAGTGAAGATTATTCTCCTAATGATCTCAATTCGTATAGGCGTATGGCTTCTGAAAGGTAATTTATTTCAAGAACTGGGTTGGTTTCCTTGTTGATTTAATTTATCATTTGATTGTTTTTTATTGGTGGGGTTTTGATGATGCAGTGATGGGGATGGGATGGGGAAGAGAGAAGAACAGTGGACTGAAATTCTTTCTTGGGAGCCAAGAGCTTTTCTTTATCACAATTTCTTGGTGGGTTTTATGCATTTCTTGAAATTGAATTTATGAAACACAATTAGAGTTAGGTGATTTATTGATAATGGTTTTCTTTTAATGTCTTGTGGTTTGCCAGATTAGTAGCTAATAATTACTGCCTTGATCTGGCCTTGATGTATCCTTGCTTGTATTTAGATAATATATTGATAGTGGATGGAATGATAATTTGGGTGTACGTTCATCTTGATTTTGAACAGTCAAAAGAAGAATGTGAGTATCTAATAAACCTTGCCAAACCTCATATGGTGAAGTCTACTGTGGTTGATAGCAAGACGGGTCAGAGTAAAGATAGCAGGTATGAATTCCCAATGTTTTGGTTTCAACTTCTGTTTCAGATCAAGTGGATTATAGAAGACGAAGGGCTTGCATTGATTTGAATCAGTTTTAAATTTATTTGTTGATGCTTACATCTCTTCTTCACAGGGTGCGGACGAGCTCTGGAATGTTCTTGAGGCGAGGACGGGATCGAGTCATTAGAGAAATAGAAAAGAGGATAGCTGACTTCTCTTTCATTCCCGTAGGTATGGCATCCAAATGTAGTTGGATTTTTAAATTTATCTTGGAATATGCCTAGTCCAATAGTTTCTTGACCTGTAGACTTTTGATTTTGTTTTTGCAAATAAGTATTTTTTTACCTCTCCAATAAGTTCAGCCATTTTCAAACAAAAAGAGTTTCCTGAACACAGTGAGCTGACCACCTTCTAAACAGCACACATTGATAACGTTTTGGGTTTGTAAGGCCTCAATGACTTGACTATTTTAATCTATCAATAACATTTCATAAGAAAGGTTGTAAATGCTGAAAACATAGTTTATGTAAAGTTTCGGCATTTTGTGCTGAAGTCAAGTATTTGTACCATTTGCATGCTTAATTCCACTTAAAGTGTAGTGTAATAAAGGGATTTTTACCATTATCGAGGAGGAAATAGGCGGTATGTTGTGTAGCGAAATCATATGTGATGATTTATCATTCTTTGTTTCTCCTGTATATTCCTGAACTATATATTTAAAGATGCCTGTCTGGACTAACTTTACAACAATCAGAGCATGGAGAGGGACTTCAAGTTCTCCATTATGAGGTTGGGCAGAAGTACGAGGCTCACTTTGACTATTTCCTTGACGAGTTCAATACAAAGAATGGTGGCCAGCGGACAGCTACTCTTCTTATGTATCTGTAAGAGTCTCTTCTTTTGGATAGCATGTAAATGGATAAGCGGATATATACATCCTTTAAATCAACTTATGTCTTTCCTTTTCTTCTTTACTTTCTGCAGGTCAGATGTTGAAGAAGGGGGTGAAACTGTATTTCCTTCTGCCAACATGAACATAAGTGCTGTGCCATGGTGGAACGAGTTGTCCGAATGCGCCAAACAAGGTCTTTCCCTGAAACCAAAAATGGGCAATGCATTGCTTTTCTGGAGTACAAGACCTGATGCGACACTGGATCCTTCAAGTTTGCACGGTTAGTAATTATTCAGTTTACTACTGTTTGATAGCTTTAACCGAGGATCAATGATAATTCAGAAGTCTGTCCTATTTTTTGTCGGTCCTCATTTCTGTTATTTATGACATAAAGGAAAAAGAAAAAGAAAAAATCAGGATCGAAAGTAATCTCTTGGTTTAGGAGTGCCTGTTTACACACAGGACATAGCTGCTTTCACACTGTGGACACAGTCCTTTCACTACCGAGAAAATTATTGGTCCCATGCAGGAGGGGTTACTTTTGTGCGGGGCATATAGCACATACACCTTTCCTGAATACTTTGGAGGGAAGCTATTTCCCTTTCCACTGTTAACATGTTATAATCATCCAGTTAACTCACATTCCTATCATGGCTCATGCCAGGTAGCTGCCCTGTGATTAGAGGAAACAAGTGGTCAGCTACAAAGTGGATGCATCTTGGGGAATACAAGATCTAAGCTGTTATTGTAAAGGTAATTCTCGACCGCTAAAGGAGTTATTAACGCTATGTGAAGTCATGGTTGTATGTTTCAGGAAATTGGTTTTATTGCAGTCATTTGGCATTATTTACCCTGATTATATTGTCTTTTGTTAAATAAATGAATTACTTGTCTCATCCTGTGAAACACACATATTAAAGTGCTTGGTAGATGATATCAAATGATTTTCAATTGTTTCTCGTGATTAGTCAGAGTTTTGGATTAGATGGAAGATGGTGACCAAGAAAGAGAATATATGCTAATTTCACTAGCTCTCAAGGGTATTATTTGTGCAAGTACTAAGTAAAGCATCTTCTTATTTAAGTTCCTTCCTAATGTTCTGCTTTGTTGTTTTATGTATCACCTATATGTTTTGGACATCCAGAAAGGCATTACATGCGCCTTTGGGTTCATTAAATTACATAGATGGTATAACTACTGCGATCTTTTTTGCTACTATATATGTCAATATGGTGTGGTGGTAACAGAAAACCTGCCATAACTGAATATGGATCTTGATTTTTGTTACAAACATCATTTTGCAAGTATTATGACAAAAGCTGTTTAATAAATCAATTAAATCTACGACTTCTGGCAATATACTTAATTGACAGTACCTTTTCTTTTCTTTTCTACTGTCAGCAGGATAGGAAGACCTGTACCATGTGGATCAATTGCTGTTCGTGGTGAATGGTGTTAGAATTCCTGACACATGGTGATGCGTCCTTCTTTGTAATCAAGCACAGATGTTTTACAACTCAGGCATGGAGATTTTTCATTTGATAGAGGTTTTTTACCCTTCTATCCAGCATTTAGGGTTGGAAGTTGGTGTCTTGATAGAATTCTTGTAGTAATAGACTCAAAGGGGATAGGAAAATTGGTTGCAGGTGATGCACCAACACCCTGCAGCCAACTGTAAAACTAACAGAATAAATCCGAAATATAAATTACTACCATTTGTTGGAAGCTGGTGCTTTTGAATTTGTATTTTCTTCGGAACTTTCAAGCGAACTGTATTGTTAGTTGCTAATCCAAAATCCACGGACCTTCGCTCTGGCCATATGATGCTGCACCTGCAACCCTAGTGTTAAGTTTGGCAATGTGAATGCTTTCACCTTGTTTCCTTATAAATTTTACTACTTGAAGAGGCTAGCTCCTCATGTCTTCCAGACTGAGCTGCGAAAATGACGTTTTGTTTTCTCTAAAGAGTAAAGACCAGTGTTAAATTATTATCTTAGAAACAGGATAGTTGGGATAAAAGAATATTTTTATATCTTTCTTGTTGGAAATCCACTCCAAGACCGTTCTCATTTTTTATATCTTTGTTTCTGTTCTCCAACCAATCACGTCCCATGCATGGCATGGCACCGTGATAGACTCTAATTTAGCATGGAGAACCCACCCAATACTCAGGAATCGGAGATGACTTGTTACCTTATCTGATTGCAGTTTAGATAACTTACACTGTAGAGCGCTTTTCTTGCAGATCACAGAAATCCTCGGATCTTTAGAAAAAGAATATAAAAAATCCATGATAAAGTATTTCAGAATAGCTTTTGCCAACTGAGGCTAACATACATTTATTTATTTATTTACATAAATTAATCAACTAATTCGTCACCTATATTCTCACAACAAAACATACAAGGGATTAAGCAAAAATTCTCCTAGCGATTCAATCTCTAATTCTCAACTGTTCGTGGATGGCGTTCCAAGTTACCATGGTCGTAGACTATTCTGAGAACTATCAAGTGAACGAGGTAGTGCCATCTCTTGTGGTGAGGAACTACTTCAGAATCATAAATGCACCGTGTAGAATCTTCTTGCCAGCACCTTCATTAACATGCCCGAATCTTGCCCTCACCATGAATTTGTCCATTTGGTGTTGCACCCTTCCGCATGTTTTTACACTGTCGTCTTTGCTTGCAGAACAATCTTTTCTCATTGCTGCTCGAGAAATTCTGTCATTCCTTAAATGAAGGTTGCTCATCAAACAAATCAGGCAGACAAGTTCCTAAAATTATTTGCTCACACCATGAACAACATCAATCAGAAACTTCCGTCTTGTACAATAAAGCCACAGAAAATCTAGGTTATGATCAAATGATGGATCATTTTGTTCAAGCAAGCTTGTTGACCCCCCTTCAGATAAAAGAAGCAAGATGAAAAGCATGTAAAACACCATTTTATACCACAATTTAACAGAATGACAAGACACATGCCAGATCAAGCAAATTCATGATGTGCCGGGACCAAGTGTTACTTGAGCAACCCTATGTTATGTTTTCTTCTGTTGATCATATAGCAGACAAGATTAGATGATCTTCCAAAAGTTTAGGTTTTACAATCAACTTGCAAACTTTCGAAGGAACACAAATAGTAATAAAGTGATGCCCCAAAACACAGAATTGCCCTTTAGAGAGAATACCTTCTCTGTTCCCATTTCACAAAGCTGGCTCCAGATATCTGTAAAATCTGGAGGAGGCGGGCATGAAAAATGTATTTCTTTCCCCGTGCACAGATGTGTGAATCTACAAAACAATGGAAAGAAGCAAACTTCCATATTACCCAGTTGTGTCAATAAAAAGCAGTGAAGCAAATGGACAAAGCTTTATCTTCTAAATGCCCCACCCGAGAGCCAAACCATGGACGAATGGCCTCTATAGTCCTGAAAGTGATAAAGAAAATTGAATATGACAGCTAGGGTCGGTTCTGGATCGAAGCAGTGACAAGGCCATGTTTCAAGTCCCTCCACAAACCTCGTCACTTAATAGAGGACTTTCATTGTACTCTTGAATTGCTCAGATAAATGAGCATGCGAATGTTCATCCCACCATCAATATATACTTCATTAAAGAATTAGCGAAACTATTTCATAAATTTTGACAGCAAATTTAACATTAAAACCACTAAGGTTATTAAAAGGGGGGGAAGTCACCTTAGCAACAACAAGCAATCCACTGGTGCCTTTATCCAACCGATGCACTATCCCTGGTCGAACAGATGCTACGTGTGAGCTAGAACATAACCCTTCACCATCATCGTCGTCAGAAATATCCTCTGCATCCGACAAAACTTCCTGGTTTGAAACTGTTGGAAGACTACAATGGTGTAGTATCCCATTCACCAGCGTGCCGGTAGCATTACCAGGCGCAGGATGAACAACCTAAATCACACAATCAAAAAGGAAGATTTCAGCATCACATTTCAATCCCAACACAACATTAGCTAATCAAAGTTTCAACCTTTTTTTAAAGAGTGATCACTATCTGGGCAGGTTTGTTAACAACCAGAACATTCTCATCTTCATAGACGATATCCAAAGGTAAATTTTCAGGTTCAACCCTCAAAGGTTTCCACTCTAAAATTATGCAATCGATCTCATCTCCAGCCTTTACATTATGCGAAAACTTAAACAGACATCAACATTAATATCTCAGAAAAACCAACCCCAGATGAGAACAAAATAACCGGGATGTGTTAAAACACCTACCTTATAGGTAATCTTTCCATTGACAGAGACAATTCCTGATTTAATAATAGACTGAACGCGAGCTCTACTGATGCCAGAAATGCGACAAGAAATCCAAGAATCAAGTCTTAACTTTCCTGACTTGGAATCTACTGTCTCCTCGAGCTTTACACAGAAGTCGTTGATTCTGGTTCGAACAAGAGTATCTTTTGGAACAAGGTTGAACAGTGAGGAATTGTAAAACTCTTGGCTTTTGAGAGAGGAAGGAGGAGGGAGCTGAGCAACGGGACACGGAGGGAAGGGAGAGCATCCTCTCTTTTTTTTTTCCTTCCTTTTTTCGCTGGTCGTCTATATTTTATAATTTTTAGATGTGAGCGGAAGAGATAGTGGGCCGGCCTGGAGTTTTTATGTATTTTGGGCCAGAATGACTTAAGCATTTTCGATGAGTTTTGGGTTTAGGTTATTAGATTTTGAGCTTTTGTTTTTATCAGGTTGCTAGTGATAATTATAATATAGCTTTTGATGCCATTTCTAAAAAAGTAAAATATTATTTAATTCGAGGGATAGAGATAAGTAAAAAATAAATATATTTTTTTAATAACTTTTGATAGATTTTATACACTTTCAAAACATAACATGAATGTTTCACAATAAGAAATATATATATACAAAAATGATAAAAATGTATTTAATTTGAAAGATATTGACATAAAAATAAATTTATTTCTATAATAATTATTATAATAAATTTTATCGTTTCAAAATATAAATAACAGGAGAACATATCCTTCCTAGCTTAATCATCCCTGCCTTTTCTTATCCCCAGAAAACAATCAAACACTATCTAATAAATTTAGTTTTGTTACATAAATAACAGTAAGTTCAAATCTCTTTGCCAGAAGCGGGAAAAACTCAGACACCGACGAAAAATCTTACCCTAGAAAGCTATAATAGATGTTTTGTAAGACCAAGCAATCGGAGGAGGATGCTGGACATCTGACTCTGTAAAGGGATGCCATATAATAAGTTTTCCGATTCAAGCTTTCATGGATTCATGGATAATTAAAAGCAAACCCCAATTGTTTGGCCAGCAGTGACTCAGCTGAAGATTAATAATCCATTTAGCTTTTAACTTTAAGTTATAATTTTTACTTTTTTTTTAACTTTAAGTTGATAGGGTATTTAATAAAAATAATTTAAAATAATTTTTTGAGAAAAAAATATAATATAAATTATAATCGATAGATTAAGTTAAAAACTTCAACTTTTGATTAAATCAAAAACAATTTCTAACCAAAGCTTTTTTAGTCAAAAGTTAATTATCAACTTAAATTAATTTACAAAAGTCATACCAAACATGAACCAAATAAATCAAAATTAATTAAAAGATACATGTACTTTCAAAATTCGTAAAGGGACCTCTTGGATGCTAGATATTGGAAATTCTACAAGCTTGAGGTTCATCAAAATAGAAAAAAAAAAATCTGAAATGCAGAAAATTGGTCTAAAGTGTTTAAAAAAAAAACTAACAGAACTTCTCAAGCACGAGCTCCTTTATTAAGAGTAACCATGCGAGTTGGAGCATCCGGATATCGAGAGCCTCCAGAATGTCCACCTCCAGCTCGCAAATTGCTTGCCCCCTTCGAATAGCTAGTCCTGAAAGCCTGGCCTAAAACCTGTGGCCTCCCCCCACCACCACCATATCCGGAACGTCCAGAACCTTGCCTTCCATGAGTGAAAGATGAGTTTTCATGCCACTTCACACCTGAAGCAGCCAGGTTAGCAAAATCCTGGCCATCCCTCCGTCTCTGAGGCAGATCCAAACCACCGCCAATTTTTGCTTCTATTGCCCTTTCATTACTTTCAGCAAGGATTGAAAGCTTCTCTGTCAACTGGAACGCCAAAGCCTGCAACCTTGTGTGCTCAAGATCATGGAATACAATACATTGTGTTGGCTGGTCCCAGCTTGCTTGGAGCTCGTCATTGATCATCATTTTACTGACAATGACTTTAGTCTCAGCTGCTGAAAGGTCAAACATTTTGGTCAACTGGTCCAAGCCAAGCGAATCATAGGAGTAGGTGTACGAAAACAGGTAGGTCCTCAGAGCTTCTTCCTTAATCTTGGCTCTAAGCATCCCAAGAACACCATCTCTATTTCTGAGGAGCTTCCAGACATCAAGAGACTCAATAACATCAAATGCCTTCTGGAAATCTCCTTTCCTAAGTGCCCGTGTAGCTGCCATTACATGGTCCCTTACATTTTCAGGAGGACCAGTGAAAGTTTGCCTCTCACTTACATCAAGCAGCCGCCTAAATGTCTTGCTAATGACCTTGCGCTTATCATCAAGAACATTGGCTGCCATGCTGGGGACCTCCAGCAGCATTGCACAACTGAGATGGACAGACTCCAGAAGTTCAAGATTTATGTGCATATGATATGGCATCTGGCGTCTCCTTTCCAGTCTTTCCTGTTGAAATTAATTAAATACACCAGTGAGTGGGACCTGTCCTTGGACAAAGTGCTAACTCTGATGAGTATGAATCTAAAAGCTACATTTACCCAAGAAAAAGGATACAACCAAGAATCGATTCACTCATGTCAACTAGCATAACAAACAAAAATAAATCCGCAAAACATATAAACTTAACTCAAGATGAAATGCAAAAGATAGAATGTTTGCTGAATTGCAATAAATGATCATATGCGTGCTCTAGTTACATAAACTAGTAAGTGCATCAAACACAAGCTCACATGCCTGAAATCAACTGCAACTGAATATATAGACCAGGCCCTCACAAGCAATGAAGTTATAGAAGTTTATTTTTCTTCTCTAATAAGTACATGCACAATAACATAAAATTAGCACCTCTACTTCCTAAGAAAATGATCAATGATACACACACCCGTATTTAACTAGGTTACAAAAATACGAGTTCAAAGAAAATGAAAAAAAAAAAACAACTATAACATTTTGAATGATAAAAATCAAGACTTAGCCTAAACTGTTAAAATATCCTTTAGAAAGCAATTCAAGACAATTAGCCTCCATCAGCTAATTCGACTTTTCTATCCAAAAGCAGAATTATCAACTTCTTAATACAAGCTTAGAGTTCTTCACTCAGCTTGAAATCTGAAATGAAAACTATAAGTTAGCTTTAAGGCGACAACATTAAACAAACCCAATGTTAGCTTGATACCCCCCCCCCCAAGAGACTAAATAAAACAAACCATGTTTCTGTAAAAAAATAAGTAAACAACTTGGGAACTTGAAACAACTAAGATAACTCTTGCAGATGCAAGCATCGCAAGTATCACATCTTATATATATATATGAGAACAGCACCTGTTCCGGAGTTTTTTCATAATATCGGCTTTGTGAAAAACCTTGTGCAAGCAACTCCTTCACCCTTCCACCAGAATATAATTCAGAAAGACATCCATGTGCTTCAGTGATTAGACCAAGACGGAATGCACATAAACCAAGTTGTGCCATAGCCCTGTTGAAAAGTATCTGGCTTGAAATGTCCATGTGCTGAATATTATCTTGCAGGTGACTCATCAATAGCAGGTCACGGGAGGTTGCGAACTCATCCAGGAGAGCATGGTGGAAGATATCACAGAGCATTGCACGAGCTTTGGTCCGCTCATCTCCAGACTTGTAAATGAGGGAGACTAAAGCATCCATCATTGTCCTGCTATTCTCAGGAAAGGTAGGCTTTCGAGGCACAAGCTCCGGAGTATTAACAAATGCAGAGGAACCCCTACTTTCCTCAACCTTAGGCTCCTCACCATTGCCTCCATCTTCTGTCTGTTCAGCCAACTTTCTCATAGCATCATAAACCTCTTGTGGTTTGTAATAGATCAGCTCAACACGTCTTAAGGCAACCTTTGCTGCAGCTTTAAGATCTCCAACACGCTCTAGATATTCTTGGACATTCTGAGCAAGAACTAGAAACACAGGTTCATCCTGCAGTCTCTCAATGTACTCACGTGCATGCGGATCAATGCACTGCAAACTCTTAAAGAACTCAATATCCATTCTCTCAAGAAATGCCACTAAGTTTCCCCAAATCTGAATCGGCCCATTATGGTCTGCTCCTTTCTGGGTTTCATTCTCATCAGGTTCAACTGTGTCGTCCACTACAATATTAGGATACTGTACCAGAATGTCAAGAATAACCAGCATGTTCAGCACACAATTTTTCCAGACATGTATAGGCATGTGCCCACTGAGACCAGGATTCACATCACACTGTGCAGAGACCACACTAAAAAGAATTTCCAACTTCTGTGCAGGGGTCTTAGCGACTTTCGTCAGGAAAGATAGCTGTTCAACCTGCTCAAACCTTCCAGTTCCCCTCCTACCACGGGCAGCAACAATTTCTTTAAATTTCTTATTTACAATATCCCAGGTGATTTCACTAGGATCTTTTGCAAACTGCTTATCCATGAGCTTATCTTTCTTACTCATCATCTTCTCCCAGCCCCCATCCTTTTCAGATTGGTCATTGACACCCTCCTCATCGGATATTACAATCTTTGAAGGGTCCTCCTCGAACTCCAAATCAGACTCTTCCTCCTCTTCTGACTCCTCATCAGCCTCAGGTTCTTCCTCACTTTCAGGATGTTCCCTATATATATTAATCTGATCTTCATATTGTTTATTGTTTTTCTTCAATTTCTGCTTCATTGCATTCAAGGCCTTGGCATTACTGCTGCTCATTTTCTTTTTAGCTTCCTTATTCGCCAAAGCCTGATTCAAGAAATCTTCCAGCATTACCAGAGCTTTAATGTAAAGCGTGGGAACCTTCTCTGTTTCCATCACTCTCATGACTTTCTCAAGTTGCTTATTCATCTTATCAAAGCTCTCCTGCAAGCTGACCCAATCATTAATCTTCATTGCATTCTTCATTTGATCAACAGTGGCTGACATCTCCTCAAAACGCTTGTCTTTGGCTGACCTGACCACACGCTTTTGATCATCAGACTCGTCACTATCACTAGCAGTTCCTCTAAGATATTTGTTCTCGGCAGTTTGGGCAGTAGGCTCGTCAGCTTCTCCATCCTCAATCTCATCTCCATAATCACTCTCCTCATCAGATTCGCTATCACCCTATAACCAAATCGAAAAATAAACAAAAACAACCAACACAACAAAGCCAAATGGAACATTCCTTCCCCTAGAATATGAAATAACAAAATCACAAACCTGTCCCCAGAAACGCGAAGCCATCTTCTCCTTCAAGCTAAATGCAACAAGTCAAAAAACCTCAAGATCCTACATTAACACACACAATTACATATAACAAATATACACCCCGGCAACGAACAGATCCATCAAAAAATCACAACTAGAGTAACACATAGCAATCAAGAACCTAAGAAGATAAAATAACAAAATCCTCCTAATATAAAAACTTGGATTTCATGGATTTAATTATTATAAAAAAAACATAACGAAAAACGAAGTTATGATCTTTTTGAATGAAAACAAAAAAAAAAAATCAAACTTTCCATTCTTCAAGAGAACTAAACCCTAATATTGATCAGGATTGGTGTAAAATCCAGATTAAAAACAGATTAATTGTCCAGTTTAATAATAAATTGCGGTCTACCTTCTTCGATTGAGTTGTTCAAGAACTGAAACTATTTAGTTTTGAGACGACAGATACAAAAGGTGAAAGATAGAGGGAGTACCTGAGCCAAGATAAGATGCTTGATTTGCGAATGGAAGGAAAGCGAAGAGGAGATTTAGGGTTTTTGCCGCTTTGCTTTTAGCGGAGGGGAGTCGGGGACTTTCTTCGGGTTTCAGTCTGTGGCGGTTTCTCACAGTTTGCTTTCCGAGGCAATAGCATTCGCTATGTACAGGATTAAACTTTAAGCCCAAGTTCAGAAGCCCAATAAGAGCCCACCAAGATCATAAAGCCCACTCAAACTGTGTGGGAGGGTAGCTTCCACTTTTTAATTATTATTTTTTTTTTAATATAAGCTCGACTAATTCCTTTTTTCAGTCGAAATTTGAGCAAACTAATTACAATATCATTTATTAATTCTCAAGAAATTAATTACTCATTATTTCACTTAAAACACTGAGTTTTTTATTGTATTAATATAACATTTTGTAAAAAAAAAAACAAAGATAATGGATATAAAGAGAACATGCCTCCCTTTACTACTTTTAAAATATAAAAATTCACTCTATAATTATATTAGGGACGGATTTATTTATATTTTTGTTTTTATTTTTTATCTATTATATTTATTTTTTCTATCCGGAACATTAACCAAATACAATTTAATAAATATGTTTGTACTTAACAAATACATCTTTTTTTTAATCTCAAATATAAATAATTTTTTGTAACAAAAAAAAATAGATAGATATATAAAAAAATATATATAGCAGATAAAAAAAAGTTTGAAAGGAAATCATGGCACTTTACATCATGATTTGAAGTAGATTGAAAAAATTTTAATAATCATGTTTGCAAATTGCATGCTGAATATAGGAAAAAGATTTTTATTAATTATTATTAACATAAAAAATTATAGGCTTATTTGAAACTTGAGCACCAATAATTTTCTGGCAAAGGATTACGAGATAACACTGGGCTTATTTACAAGCATGTTATATACAATAATATTTCTATCTTAAATTGACTTCAGAATCTTGGAATCACTTTCTCATCATGGTTGCAAATTCCTCGTAGTTGATATTTCCATCCTGCACAATATATCTCAATCTCTAGATCAGTTTCAAAAAAAGCATCAACATATAATAATAAAAAGGTCAAAAGAAAGGATTTTTACTTTATCAGTATCAACATCTTCTATAACTTCATCTATTGTAGCCTCATCCCCCATTCCATATTGAGACATTGCTTGTCTTAACTCATCTCTAGTTATAAACCTGTGAAAAATGAGCAGCTCAAGTTCAATAATGCTATTAACATTTTGGTTAGGAGTCAAGACATATTGTAAACCAGATTTATCTCGGGAGAACTAGTAACCTTACCAATTATGATAAAATTTAGATAACATTTTGATTACTGCTTCGGAATAGAAGAAACAAAAACAATCGAGATATAGTCCATATCTTTTATGCTTTAAAAAGACAAAAACTCACTTTATAGATATATTTATGTTTCCGTTTCTATTCTCTTCTTTATGTGTCTCTTATATCTTGGGATATTAACCAAACACAATCTTAAAAATTACAGAGAATGGAAAAGGCAACTAACCCACTATTATCCTTGTCAAAGTATTGGAAGGCCTTATACAAGTTCTCTTCCTTCTCAAGTCTATGTCGATGCATGGTAGCCGTAATGAATTCAACATAATCGATCGTACCATTATTGTCAACATCAGCCTAACAAAAAAAAAATGGTCTTATCAAAGTGAATCTTGCTACAATGCTTGTTAGTTAAAATAGATTTTGAAGGAGCAAAAGGGAAAGCAATATAAGAAATGATAAAAAAAAAAAAAAAAGCATAGTCGAAATGTAGTTCTTACACCATCCATCAACTGCTTTATTTCTACTTCAGTAAGCTTAGATCCTAGCCTTGACAGTCCAGATTTGAGTTCCTCGTATGTGATAGTACCACTTCTATCGGTGTCCATGTTGTTGAACATTTGTCTTAATCCCTTGATTTCTTCCTCTGAAAGGTTTTCAGCTATGACCTTCAATCAATTAAATTGCAGATCAGGAAAGCAATGGTAAGGATATGAAAGGAATAAAAAATAAATAAAAGTGATAGCTCTTGTTGGTGATTCCAAATCTAAATAGTAGCATCATTCTAACAGCTAAAATTATTCCTCCGCATGGTTTAACATTGATAAAGAGTGATTTAAAGCACATGGGATTCTTAAAATGTGAACAGTTATGTGGCTTTGATCAGTCAGAAAATGGAGATGTTAAAACATACCTTTAGTGCGAGCTTCTTCAACTTGTTCATTGCTCTGAACTGTTTCATCCGAATCAGGACAACACTATCAATAGGCTTGTTAGATGCTTCACCACCCACCTTCATCCATGGATGTTCTGGTTTAAGTATATGGTGTGAATAATATTAATAAATCATATAATTTTATGACATTATAGTTTGATAATGAAGAAAAACTTCGTAATTTGTTTTAAGATCAACCAGTTGAAGAACGATATTGGAGGTTCAGAGTTATCTCCTGCCTCAAAAAAGGACACCTTATATATAGAATGAGAGCGAGGATTGATCGATCAAATCATGGATAATTATACACTAACCGAGTGCTTGGGCAGCGGTGATCCTACTCTTGGGGTCCCTCGTTAACATTTTCTTGATAAGATCTTTTGCAGAAGGTGAAATCTTAGGCCATGGCTTGCTCTGCAAGTCAAGATTGCCATTTAATATTGCTTCATATATGCCCTTCTCAGCCTCTATTACAAAATGTGTTCATCCACACGTCAGTTAGAAAAACATTACACTTCAAGAATATCTCGTCATAAAAAAATCATGGTTTAAGAATGTGTAATCCACAAGTCATTTCCTGAAAAATAGAATGGGTCACATTTTTTGTTTCTCAAAGAGTAGATAACTAAGTTTAAAGTGAGGGATGTGGCTACATCTTGCTATATAGCTCAATTAGTAGAATAACGAAGAACATACCAGCCCAGAAAGGAGGCACTCCACTTAGAAGAATGTACAGAATGATCCCAGCACTCCATACATCAATCTCTTTCCCGTAACTCCGTTTCAACACCTCTGGAGCAACATAGTAAGAACTTCCAACAAGGTCATTATATATTTTTCCTGGAAAATTAGTTATGAAAAGTTAAGTAAATAAATGATGATGTATAATCTCATTGCATGACAGCACTATGTTCATGAAAATAAATCTTAACAAGTAATATGCGATGAGATTTGTATAGCAAAACAAGATTTTGACTTGGCAAGATCCCGTTGTTAAATTAAATATCACAAGTTTTAGAACTGTATCTACTTGTGAAAAAGAAAAGAAAACCTCATGCTAGAAGTCACCCAAAAAATTAAGAGGTAAAGAGAACCTAATTTGCAAAAAAAATAATAAAAGAAAATGGCTAACCTTCTTCAATGAAAACAGATAGTCCAAAATCAGTAGCTTTAATTGGAGCATTTGGATCTTTACTTACAAACAAGAAATTCTCGGGCTTCAAATCTCTATGTATAACCCCCATAAAATGACAGGCATGAACCACATTCACAATCTGTCTAATAATTGTCGCAGCTTCACTCTCTGAATAACTTCCTTTAGCTATAATCCGATCGAAAAGCTCCCCGCCAGAGCATAACTCCATGATCAAATGCAAATTTTTTTTATCCTCATAAGCACCCTTAAATTCAACAATATTAGGTTGTCCTGTTAAGTACTGTAGTATCAAAATCTCTCTTTTAACGTCCTCGATATCCCTTTGCTTCACAAGTTTATGTCTTGGGATAGACTTGCACGCATACATCCTTCCCGACGCCTTCTCTGTACAAAGATAAGTTGTACCAAACTGGCCACTACCCAATTCCCTATCAAGATCGTAAATTGTGGTTATTTCAACATATGGTTTACCAAGAATGGGACCAATATTTGAGGATGAAGTAACATTAGTTTGAGAAGTCCCAAATGTTTTCCAAGAAGGTGTTGTTGATATTGGCGGTGGAGGCGGTAGTGGTCTTTTAGGCGGTGTTGGTTGGTAGCGGAACTCGTCCGAGGAAGAGGAAATAGGGATATCATGAGAACAAGACCTAGAGAAACACTTTCCCATTGGATTGGTGAGCTGTAACTGATCGAAAGAGAGCAAGATTGTTTCAGGTTCTTAAACTTTTTGGCGGGGTTCTGATTTATAACAAGAACATGTAGGTTGTGGAAGATATTGAGGTTCTGGCTACGAAATTCTGTTGCTTACTTTTTTGGGTGCGTTGCTTTTGCCCTCTGTGAAGTCTTGGGTATCATTCTCTTCTCTTTTTGCTTAATTCTGACGCATCTACTTTGCTTCGCTTTGTTGAGTGAAGACAAAGGAGAGGACTTTCTTCGTGCTTCAAAGCATAGCTTTTAGCATAGTTTAAGATGGTACAGTAATCGACGCCTTTCGTTTTCCTGTGGTCGTTTCTGTGCATTGTTATCGCCTTGACGTGTGAAATAAGGAAGTGAAGCCCATGACAGCAATAATGTGGATTAATTAAGCTCTAAACGGTACTGGATCGTGAAGCCCATAGCATACAGCGCACTTCTTGCTAAAGAGCAACAAAAGCATAGTCTTTAGATCTCAACAAAGCCCAGCTCATAAAATTCTGAAATGGACCTTCTGAATTCTGTAGCCCTTCAACATGACAGATTCTCAATTTTACTTTCCTTCGTTGAAATCTTGCGTTTCACGTTCCTGCCCTCCTGTTTAATGTGAAGCTTGATTTAATCTTTACTTTCCTTGGTTGAAATCATACGTCTCACGTCCCTGGCCTGATGGTTAATTTGAAGCTTGATTTAAAACCTTTTTTTTTATGTTTGTAATGATATTTTATTTTAAAAAACAACAAATTAATATTTTTACATGTTTTTAATCATTTTTACATGTTGATATTAAAATTAAAAACACATTTAAAAAAAAATTTTATACAAAAAATATTTTTAAAAAATATCACATACTTAGATTGAATTTATTTTTATATAGACTGACAGTTAACTTTATTAAATCTAGGTAAAATTTAGCTGGTTAGATCTAGGATTGTTTTAAAAAAATTTATCTAAAAAACATCATTTCAAAAAAATAAACATTGTTATTTTAGAATAAATATAGATTAAGGTCCTTTTTGTTTTTGCATTTCAAAAATATTTTTAAAAAAATTTAAAAATTTTTTATTTTTTTCTTTACTTCAAATTAATATTTTTTTTAGTGTTTTTAAATCATGTTAAATATTAATATTAAAAATAATTTTTAAAAAATAAAAAATATATATTATTTTAAAATATTTTCAAATAAAAAACACTTTAAAATATAATCACAGCTAAATCACGTTTTTAACCCATCCATCCATAAATTGGTACGTTATAACCATGATTGAAATATGAAAGGTTTGAAATTATTCACTTGAAAGAACCAATGAGCGTGATTTTCAATTCCTTTACGTAATCAAATTGTAAATAATTAAATATACGTACAACCACTTATTTCAAGATTGAGGAAGTACATATGATAGGAGAAAGAGACAGTTCCGGTTAGAAATTGTTGTGGGGTTTTCAAAGAAGCCCTTAATCAACTATTAGTATCTTAAAAGAGCACACAGATTTTATGAAATTATAACGTTTGCCCGGGAGATTTTAAATTAAATAATGACAACGCAAAGTCATTGTTTACACCCGTCAACCCGAGGTTAATGTTAAATTTATGTATAGCGAGGATCACATGCATCAATTTTGTATTTTATTCATTTACAAGTTTGAAAGGAAGACTCTTTAAAAAAAGTCTTGGTCTTTCTATAAAAGCTGGACAGCGATATCTTAAAAAACAGTTAAAATTATGTTTTTAAAAATTTTAATTTTTTAATTTTAATTTTAATTTTAATTTTAATTTTAATAATGTCAAAAATAATTTTTTTAAAATAAAAATACATATTATTTTAATATATTTTTTTAATAAAAAACATTTTAAAACGGTATAAATACCACGTAATGATAGAAAAGTATACGTTCACACCATGATATTCGTGCACAAAAGGTATAAGTTCATCTTAGTACCCCAAGTCTATACTGTATGGGACTCCCTACTATAGCAGAACCTGGGAATTTGCTTTATAGTTTTGGTTTTGTGTTTGATTTCTAGTTGTTATCGTGGCCAGATGGCGTTAACATAAAGATAATATTAGCTGCAAAAAAATGGAATACGAAGAAATTAAATTGATATTATTAGTAATTCATATTTATTAAAATTTATCACATTAACTAAATTAATATTTATTTGAATTTCATAATCAACATATTTAAAGTGTTTAAAGACTTGAGATATATAATGAAACTTTGACATGCTGAACAGGACAACATTCGTGTAGGTGTAGCCATTAATTTTATTTTTTTACATGTTAACCATTGACTTGGGAAGTTCTACCTGTTGACGTGGTAGCAGCCCTGCCAGCTCTCTATCTACCACGAGTCTTTTCACGGCATTTATGTGCTTTTGTTTCTCGTTTGTGAGCTCTCCATCATCTTATTACTCCTTACTGTTGACATTTTGCTTCAGCCTCTAAACGAAAAACTGTAGCATTGTTTAGCTCCACACATGAAGGGCTACGCTTGTCGTCCTCCTCCTCCTCCAGCTCCCCGTGCTTCTCTTGTATCGACTGTTTCTTCTGTAAGTTTGAGGGAGCTATGCATCTCTATTCTGTCCACTGTAATTGCCAAGTTGATCTGTGCAATTCTGACTCTCTTATCTGCAGAAGGTGTGTAACATTTATGTGCCTTTTTCTCGAACTATATATTGACTTGTTTCGATCTGATATTCTTCAGGTGTTTCTTGTTCATGTGAATCCATAACGTCCTGCTTTGTAACCTTTTCAGTTTGATTTTCGGTTTTTATTATTTTTTACAAAATTTGTTTGTTCAGGACTTTTTTAAAAATAAAACCAG
The DNA here is from genome assembly GCA_033617975.1 of Populus alba x Populus glandulosa. NCBI lineage: Eukaryota > Viridiplantae > Streptophyta > Magnoliopsida > Malpighiales > Salicaceae > Populus > Populus alba x Populus glandulosa. The sequence continues at coordinate 22,917,563 of CM066147.1, read as the reverse complement.
CTGGAAGTCTGGAACCGCTATTTTGTTCAGTCCAACCACGATTGATAAAATCTAGGAGGTCACTCTTTGCCTTGAAATTATACAATCTCAAAAAAAAAAAAAAACTACAGACAAATTATAAGCAATTACTTTTCTGTGAAAACAATTAACTACATCAATTTTGTAGAAAATTGGGTAAAATTAATGATGTATTATATCAGAGAATTATTTCAATTAAAAAATTAAAAACTTAATTTTTTAAATGAAACTCTAAAATATAATTTATTATTTTCTAATGTTGCGTTTAAATATCATACAGTGGGTGCAACATTGGGAGTCCTGATAGGAGCTTTTGCTGGCCTGAAAACGGAGAAGGGGTTCCTCCATGGAGCCATAACTGGAGCGGCAAATGGAGTCATTTTATCCAAAAAGATCCTTGAAATATTACTTGCTACGTGGGATTCTGACGATGCAGTAATCGCAAGCTTCTTTTCTTTGGTAAGTGTCATGGCATCAATAGGTATTAGTTTTGCTCATATATCTCTTCAGTTTGTAGTTTGTAATCTTTAATTATCGCTATATCGCTTGTTTATTAATGCTGTAATTATCAGTTTTTATAACAATTAACACGTGTAAGTTTATCTCCTCCAAAGCTTGACTCAGTTGCACGTATCATGAGTAGAAGACACCATCCTCAACGATTCAATCCAACCAAAATAGATGCAGAAGAGAGTGAGGTATGGATTTGCCTCTTCTTTTTTTTATGTGATAATTGAGAGCTTTATTAGTATGCCAGAATACCATTAAGACAATATTGGTACTTTTGATGAAAAGGAAAACAAAGATATTGTCCTCCAAACACTAAAACAAGATAATGTAAGAAAAGCATGAATTTCATGAAAACTATACACGATGCGAAGATTAAATAAAAGATATTTGGACATTATCTAATAATTTAAGTTATTTGATTGAACTATTTAATTGAGATGATTTTTTGATATGGTATCAGAGCCCTGATAACCAAGCGGTCACGAGTTCGAATCTCACTAGTTATCCCTATTTATTTGATAAAATCTAATTAAACATAAGGTAATATACATAGGTCTGTGCAAGTTTCAAATCCAAATGACTTTCACTTGAGGAAACGTGTTAGAGAATAATATAAATTATATATTAAAATCTTATCTAATAATTTAAACTATTAGAATGAAATGGTTTTTTTGATAGCTTTTTTCATTTCTAGTCTTCAATCAAAAGAAAGTCAAAAAAGAACATGGCCAAACAACTTGTTCCAATTTGGTTTTTTATCCTCCAAAACCAAATCATTTCTAACATTTCAAATCCACGGGAAAATGCCAAAAGGTTTTGTTGTTGTAACTCACTAGTGCTTAACGTGTGGATGAATGAATTTGCCTTGGTTATTATTTCATCAAATTAATGCTAATACGTGAGGTAATTGCTTCACAGGTTGATGTTATTGTCGTCCTCGTCCATGCAACCTACAAGCTGATATGATATATAGCAAGGTGTCCATGCACTCTCCCGAAAGAAGTTTCGGAAGATTATTTATTCAATAAGAGATCACAAATAATCAGCGGATACTTTTATGGCCTGTAATTTAATAATGTTATGTTATTTTCAGGCTCTCGGTTTTCCATTTTGTTTTGATGCAAAAAACAAGTACTATATCAGGCTGTACCATCACTGTTTGATTTAAGTTGTTATATTGAATTTTATTTATTTTTGTGTTTTAAAAATATTTTTAAAAAAATTAAATTTTTTTATATTTTTCTTTACTTCAAGTTAATATTTTTTGATATTTTTAGATCATTTTATTGTGTTGATATTAAAAATAATTTTTTAAAAAATAAAAAAAATATTATTTTAATAAATTTCTAAGTAAAAAATATTTTAAAAAATAACCATATTCATATTCTCAAATAAACAATGATATTGGACCACAGTTCATATAGAAGAATTATATATATATACATTTCTTTGAATAATTATTGTATAAGAATGTCCGCATAATTCTATATATACAAATATCTTTTATAAGCTATTAATGATGTAATGGACACTATGTTAAGATTAGACTATGAAGACTCATCTAAAAAAAAATGATTATACGATGAATTGGAAAAGGATATATAAAATTGGGCATCCAGGACTTAGGTGCATCCTCTATGAGTGTATATGAATATGAAAGAAGGTAAAAATTGAGGAAGAAACTTTTGGGTTGAATAATTTTATTTGAATTGCAAGATTGTACTAAACATTAATTGGATTTTGAAAAGAAAGTTTATATTTGTATATTACATGTTCTATGTTAAGACAAATAACACATCCTTCGTTTATGTAGTTTCTAAATATCTAAATGGTTGAAAACTGAGCAGAAGCTCTACTTTAAATTTTTGGGACAAACAATTCATTTTTTAATTGAAAACACATGAAAAACAATATGCACAACTTAATTAACCATCTTATGCCCTTAAAGTTGTAAAAAATAAAAAATCAACTTGAGACCCTAGATTTTCTCAAGCTCTAGTATACCTTTTCAATTAATCTGAATGTCAATAATCACTACCATCTAATTATCCTAATCAAATGGAATATTTGAACACCAAACTTAATCAATTTTATAGTTGGAATCATGACAGCTATCCACTCTTATCCAAAAATCTAAAACCAAATAAAATAAACTTTTGGATTAATATAAATATTGACAAAAACTTCATATCAAACTTATTCTTCTATGTGTTTTACAGTTTCGCTCTATTTCTTTTTATTTCGCATTTCTACCATAATTCCAATATTAATTTCATCAAATTAAAAATGCAATTGTAAAGGAGAAAAAAAACTTAAAAAAAATACAGAGCACCATAAAGAATTCCAAATCTTTTAGATGCATGTGGGTGTCATATAATAGAGCCACGGCCCAGAAGAGAAAATCAAATAGAGCCTCCAAAATTTACTTTTTGAGGTTTAAGAACGTGCGTGGCTTTCCTCTTTCCTGGTTTTCTTACTAAAAAAATCAATTCAACTGAATCAATTTTTTATCCAACCCGGTTCATATTTTCTAAAACTAGCATATTTCAATTTGATTGGTTTTTTAAGATTAAACCGAATCAAACCAAATGTTGAGTATTAAGAAAATAACCTGTTAGGAATTAGTCCATAAAAATTATATATATAGGTTTTTCTGCTGGAACCCTAGAAAGGGTTGACTTTAAAAGTTGTGAGGCCTCCATGCAATCCCAGAAATAATAATTCTTTTTGTCAATTACAACAGCCGTACGTAGAGCTGAGCCGTACTGGATCCAATGGCTCACCTAACTTCAATGATCTGACACGATTTAATTGCACATGTGAACAATCTTTCCTTTGTAGAAAAGAAAAAAACATTGTATGATATTTACACGTCGAGCATGGAAAGTTTTGCAACCCTAATATCACGGCGATTCATGGATTGCAAATTTGCAAAGCATTTATTCGAATAATTAAATTTTAAACAAATCAGCAATCATTTCCAATGTTTTCTTTTCTTTCTCCAGGAAGTAGAGAAACCGAAGCTGTGTACACGCACTCCTCAAGCTGGGTGCGTGCACACTTTAATTCCTTTCCTAAACAGCCCAATATTTTCCCGGCTCGATAATGTCCATTGGTTGAGAAGAGCTGCCCAAACAGTGAGAAAAGAACATGAAACACCCTTTAAGAAATGCGTCTAGGCAATATCAAGCTACTAGTTTATTTTACGTTTAAAATTACTTTTTAAAAAATTTTAATTTTAATTTTTTTTTCTTTACCTCAAATTAATATTTTTATATGCTAATAATAAAAATAATTTTAAAAAAATAAAACAATATTATTTTTAAATAAGAAATATTTTAAAAAATAATTACAGGTACAGTTTTAAACATAAAAATAGCTTTTGTTGTTAAAGTTGCAGCAAATACAATTTTCAGGAATCTTGGGAGAGTAGGTAGAAATTCATTATTTTGTTAGTTAACGACTTTTGACCGTGTTTGGCGGAAGAAGACTTCGATCCGGAAGGGAGGAACTCTTCAGTGGAATGACCCGGACAAGAGGGTACCGTTGAAGCACGTCAATGTTGACTTAGACGGCGGCGGATAACTTAGTCTTATAGGCTGCCTATGTTACGTTAAGTCGTTAACCATCCATCAGAAGTGCACGTTTATTTTATTTTATTTGTATCCTTTGCAGGCAATTTCTCCCTCTCAACTCCAATAGATTTTTTCCCGTCAAAAGGAGATGTCCGGTGGCCTTGTTAGTAGTTTAATCGCTAGACATAAGCTCATGAAGATCGTATACAACTGCCCATCATCTTGCTCTGCTTCTTCTTTAGCGTTTTGGGTTTCTGCCAAGGTTTATGCAATTGCGTGCAACCTTTTCTGTGCGATCTTGACGTTCGTGTTTGCAGTGGGTGAGTGCCAAACTTTCTTGGGTCATTTTCTGTTAGATTTTCTGTTTATTTTTCTCAAATATCATCATCCCATCTTGATCTCTTCCCCTTCAATCTTTTCTTTTTCTTATTATTATTTTTTTAATCATTCATCGAGCTCTTTCTCTATTTATAGCTGGCACAACATTGGGAGCCTATGCTGGAGCCGTTGTGGGCCTAAAGTCTAAAAGTAGCTTCCTTCATGGAGCCGCAGCTGGAGCCATCATGGGTTGCATACTTTCCATTGAAATTTTTAGAAAATCATTCCTTCTCTGGGATTCTGATGATTGGGCAATCGACAGCTTCATTCATTTCGTAAGTTCCCTGATTGCTCCTCACCACGCTAATCACTTCAGGGATCGGAAATTTGAATTAATTATGCCCTGACCTTGCCTCTCAACTCTAGATTCAAACGGGTTCAAACATCTTGAACGAAAGAATAGAAAGGCTTAGTTCAACCACAATTTGCAGCAATGGATTATCGATGCTGAAAATTCAAAATAAGAGACTTGCAAACAAAAACTTTGTGGATACCTTGTGGAATGGACCTTCCTGCCCAATCTGCCTACAGGTTAGTGGCTTTGCTGTTTTAAGAAAACAATCTCCCCAATTCGAATAATAATTGTGTTTAACACTTATCTTGTTTGCTGATTGACAGGACTTCGAACTGGGGGAAATGGTTTGCAGCTTGCCGGGGTGCCGCCACACATTTCATCCACGGTGTATTGGTCGGTGGTTTATTGGACACAGTTCTTGCCCATTGTGCCGGAAAATACCATTTTTAGTGGAGAATGTGGATTGTGCTAGTTAAGAACAAAAATTGTTCACTCCATTTTTCCCCACGCTCAAATCAATGTGGGATTGTTCATATATACATGCTCCAAATTTATTTGTAAACAAATCGTCTGCCAATCGGGTGGGCTGTTCATTATTTTCTTTGTCTCTTAACCACACCTAAGCACGGGGAGCACAGAGTGTGGATATTATTTATTTATTTTCGGTGCAAAAGAACTAAAAAACACAGTTACTGCCCAAGGAAGGAGACGCCAGCAGCATCACTCGAGAGGGTACCAGAAATGCCTTGCGGATGAGAAAGATCCAGACCTGTAGAGGGATGTCACTAGAAGACCCCGTCTTAGCTAGGAAGTCAGCTCCTCGATTACCCTGTCGCAAAACGTGATGAAAAAAACATTCCAGTCACGTTTGCAATGACACTGGATATCGATAATGATGTTACAGGAAGAAGAAACATCTGATTCTAAACAATCAGGTAAAGGCTGCCTTTGAGCCCCTTAAACCGAATAGCCGTTTCATCTGTGAGTGGTACACAACTAATGAGATTGATCGGAATGTTTACTTGCTATATATATAGAGACTTCACTTTCAAGCTCATGGTCAGGAGGCTAGAGATATAATTATCACCGGTTAAGCTCAGATGCTCAGGCTAGCAATTTCAAAGTTTGGCTGGTTGATCCAATTGCGGAGGAAGTTTCAAGCATCTAATTTCACTAGATATAAAAAGGATATCCTCTCATTAAGACGATAGGGCAATATTTAAAGAGATTTTCAAAGCTTTAGCTAAAATAAAAATCCCAAGTTAAAGCCCATGTTACAGAAGACTGTTCCAGTAAGAGAACCAATCTACATATATGGTAGTGATTAAGAGACTGACATACCAAATCTACGATTTCAACTGCACAACGTGCACAAATGAACACCCAAGCTTGATTATTAGCAAGATCAGAACGAAATACTTGATTATCAGCTCTCAGCCATGAAGCCTCGGTCCACAGCTCTGACACACTTGGGATGCACCTCGTATCCACACTCAAGGCACTGATAAGCCCATCCTGAACCTTGTTCATCACAATCACAGCATATAAACGGTCCTCCTCCAGTTCCTTCTGAAACCAAGGTTAGTTCATGTCGATGCCCTGCATGGTTCTTTGATCTTGGTAGGCTTTGAGCCTCCTCGTCCATTTGTTTCTCCAGTAAATCCACTTGGGCCTCGGTAAAAGGGTACGCATTTTCTTGGTACAGGTTAATTAGGTTTCTCCCATGTTTACTGACAGTTTTACCATCAGGACCTAAAATCACCAAGCAAGGGATACCTTTCACATCAAAGTGCTTAGCAAGGGTTTTGTTGGCAGGATCTCCGAAAGGCAATGCTAGCCATGGCATGCTATTGAAGTAGGAGTCGAATTCAGCTTGATCGCGATCACTTGACACAAACACAATTTCAAAGTCGTCATCATTTCCTTTGTTTACCAGCATCTGCTTAATCTTTTGGTAGATGGATATCAGCTTGGGAGTAAACTTCCCGCCTGGAAGACACCAATGGGACGAGAAATACAGTCCGATTGTTTTGCCTACCAATGAGGCAACAGGCACCTGCAAGTGACAAACACGTTAGACAAACAGATGTTCAAGCACATGCGTTGCTACCATGAAATCTGTCAAAATCTTGAATCATGTTCCTACTGCCTGTCCTTATCATTACTCGAGTGGATCCCAATGTTCGTTTTTTTTGGTACAGAGATCTTCAATGCAGATTCGAAAAACACAGGCCAGTGCATGTAACTCCAATAAAAATGGCCTCCACAAAATGTTGCGCCAAGGAGACCCACCCCAAATAAGAGATACGGGCCTTACGATCTTATGAATATGTGAGAACTATCCAATCAGGTTAGGAGAGGTGTAGATTCTTGTTATCACCTTATCTGCCACATCATTGACATGTTAATTAGAGTTGGATGCATATGTATACTTCATCCGTCAAAATCTTATATTTCATTAAGATTTTGTTTAATTAATGTAATAATACAGAAGAAACATGTATAAAAAGATAAAATGTATTTTGTTGAAGAAAAAAAAAGAAGAAAATATAAAAATAAATTTAATTTCAAGATAGTTTTACTAAGAATTTATGTTTTAATAGTGTGCTAGCTATTTGTTCTTTTTATCATAAAATAATAATCAAAACACTTACTAACAAATTTATTTATTTTTTAATCTTAAAAGATACAACTTAACTTATCAGGTCCTAGATTTGTTTCCTAAAAGTCACCAGTTCGAATTCCACAAACCTTAGAGCTACTAAAAACTTACATAATCGTTAATTTTAGGATCCGTGAAATTAATTAAAGTATATGCAAACTGATTTGGACACTCATATTAATAAAAAAAAAAAAACTTAATTTTATTCATACGAGATGAGTCGTATATACAAAATCATATAATACTCATACATGACCATTACACGGTGAACAAGGCCACGTCGCAAGCAAAAACAATTAAGCAATGGTTATGGTCCTGTGATTAAGACTTAAGGTGGTTTAGAAGAGGAATCTAATTAAACAATACGTGTCATGATGTCGGCTATGCTTTCTTTTTTCATGCATGAACCAGGTGACTTTTTGAGCTCTTTTCTTGTATATATCTGGCCAATCGTAATGCACAAGGTGCTGACTCATTGGACCCACCGCAATGACCTTCCCATCATTTTGTAGTGACCAAAAATTTCTAAAACTGAGTGGTCAAATCAGATGAAAATTGTGTCCCCCACGGAATAAAGATGGGATGGCATCTTATTATTGCCAGCACATCGAAAAACATTTTTGTAAATTCCTACAAATTTTTGTTTTAGTTATAAATCTTGATTAGAAGATTTACCGGGTCATAGGTCGTCGTTGAGTATGAGTGGATGCTACAAGTCGTTGAAGGTTTTATAACTAAAATCTTGACAACAGCATAAAATCAAAACTGCCTGCAGTGAGATCAAGTTAAATTTCAAGGAGGCAAGGTAGGAACTGACCTGTCTAGGTGCGGGATGTCCCAAAAGATAGTCTCTATTATGGCAAGTCAGCAAATTGGTTAGGGTCTGCCTCTCATGCTTCTCCTTCTCTTCCAATTTTAATTCCTCCAGCCTCTCTTTGGTAAACGGGAAAGCCTGGACTCCGAACCGGTGAAGGAGCTCGACCCCGTCATGTAACGTTGCCTCATCTTTGTTATCCTTAGGATGCAAGATGACCAGACAAGGAATTGCTTCGACGTCAAATTTACTATTTAAGGCTTTTTTGGTCTCCAAATCTGAAAATGGAATGGACAGCCATGGCATGTTGGCACGATAATTGTTGAAGGCATCCAAGTCCTCATCAGACGACACGAAGACAATTTCGAAATTAGATCCATTGCTCTTCAAATCCTGATATGCACCAATTAAGACTTGGGAGGTGAACCTTCGACATGGCGCGTACCAGTTGGCAGAGAAGTAAAGGCCAAGCACCTTGCCTTCAAGATCAGAAACTTTCACCTAAAAAGAAGCCAGATATTCTAACAGTGAGTTAGCTAGCAATTTAATGTAGCTTGAGTTGTAGCCTGGCCAAGAAAATGATGAGATGCATCCATTTTATTCCAAGAAAACGATGAGAAAATCATCCAAGAGGCAACGATAACAAAGAATCCATTCTCCAATAAGTTGAGCTCAACGAAAACAACGTATTACCACATTTTATGTGTACAGTAGTTGAGAAAGGGCCACGTTGCTGTAACTATTGCATTTAATGTGATCATTACGTTGTGAAACTGACACATGTCCTATCAACTTGGTTGTTTACGGACAACCATTGTGTTGTGGGGAAGCCCAACTTCATGTTTGGCTTGTGAATAAACACAGCCCTGTCCCAGAAAATGATACTCTTCCCCCGCCCCACAAAAGCAACAAAAACAAGAATATTATCGACCGCCTTAACGTCGCTGGATTGCCCACAAGATAAGAATAATAGAGAATCAAGATTTTTAATTACACTTACATGGTTAATTAGTTAATCCAATGAGCTGCAAGTTTTAGTGTTTAGTAATTCTACTATTCTAGCCATCTCCATCTTGTTTCACTACATGTCAATTGTCAATTTAGGGTTCCATAAAGTATATTTATTGTAAGTAGACCACCCTAAACCGCACCGGAGATAATGATAATTTTTCCGATAACTGCTCGGTGTGCTTCGTTCCCCGCGCCCTACCACCCACTATAAAGGATAAGTTCATAGACTGGAGTGTCCTGGAGAGTCAAAATTTTATGGTGATCAAGAATAAGTAATTATTCACTAATGTTTATTTGCATTTTGCCCTTCCTTTTTCTTGTTCGGAATGAAAGAAAATCATATAGAATTTACCTGAGCTTCAGTCCAAAAAGTAAAATAGAGTACCGTGTTAATTCATAATAAATATGCGATCATCAACATAATTATTAGTTTGATGACGAGGTGGTATGTATCCAAACCATTGTTTAAACATATACATGAGACCCAGCAAAAAACACAAAACAAGATTCAGTGAGATAAAATAATTTTATTACAGAAACAAACTCAAGATGATATTACTATTTTGCTAAGGCATTGCTGTCTGAAACTCTAACTGCAGCTACGTTATTCATGCTCTTAAGTCTCAGCCACTCTAATTTAAATAATTTGTGAAAGTTACACAGCCTCGTCTAGAGACCACGTAAGAGCACACGAAAAGAAAGAAAAAAATCAATCCATCACAGAAACTACTTTGAATTTATTTATTTATTTGGAAAGAAGGATTTGAGAAGACATGTAAAATATCATTCGTCGATCTAAATAATTGTGATTTGGTTTGTTAATTCACATTTTAATTTTGAAAGGAGACATTGACTCGAGCTTAATCTGTTTCTTTCTGATCAATTAATTCTTTAATTTAATTTCATTAAGAAATTAATAATTGATCTTAAATGGGTTTCAACGAGAAAGAAATGGATATCTATTTTTTAAGATCATGAATAGAAAATCAATCAAAATAATGGCTGCAGAAAGCTCCTTTTTCCTTCCGAATAAAATATTAGCTCAAAGGGGATTTATTTTTCGTTTTTTAATCGATAAAATGTTGTTTTTACAGCCCGAAATGACTGGATAAACTCGATCTGCAGATATCAGATAATCCAAAGTACTTAAGTTTCCCTCCCCGGATTTTTTCCATGCTCAAAATTAAGAACTCGGATCATCAGTGATACAAAAAGAAGTGAAATGTTTAAAATTATACGGCCCAAAAAAATAAAAACAGAGAAGGAGAAAAAGTTGACAGAAATATTTGCTTGGAAAACCATGAGAGATAGAGATCAGAGTGAACCTGAGTTCCATCTTGGGAAAGAAGATAATCACGATCTTTCGAGGCCAGAAGTGATGAAAATCTTGAGCTTGAGATTCTGTGAGAGTCACCGTTTGCTTCAGCTTTACTAGCTTGAAGCTTCCTGGAATTTTCCTCCAAGTTCATCTCCTTCTTGACCTCTCTCCTCTTCACCCACGCAGTCTCCCTCCCCCTCTCCCTCTCTCTCTCGAGATGAAATACAATCCTCTAGTATCATGCTTATATTCCTGAGAACCATATTCTTTCCACGTACGTGTTTAGAAATCAAACAGTGTAGTTACCTTTACAAAACTGTTGTTTAATTAAAATAATTGTTTTTAAAAATATTTTATTTTTTAAATAACATATTAAAAATATTAGTTTAATGTTTTAAAATAAAAAAAACTTTCGGATTAAACCGTATTATTAAATAAACTCCATATCATTACCATACACCCAATAGGAAATCACAACACGCACACGTGGCAGTCACATCTCTTCGGTAGGAAACTGCAAGCTCTGTTCTCTATACAATAACCCAATAGTGCTTCACAAACTACCACCACAAGCCCTATCTAGATATCACACCAAAGGACTAGCTTTAGATATTTTGCCACGCGTGAGGTTACGAAAGAAACAGATTGGTGTGAATTATTGTACTGTAATGTTTCCCTGTATCTTAGCTGTGGTGTCTTGAAAGACTTTTTGAATTGTGGCGTAAGAAAGGTAAACAAACAGCAGCACACCTGTCCCTTGCTCTGATTATTTTTTATTTTCTTGAAAGGAATTTCCCATAATATATGAGTGGCTTTACGTACTAACCTCCCATTTTTTAATTTAATTTAATTTATATGGTATACTATCACTATCATAGCACTGAATAAGAAATTTGGTTAATGCACTAATTTTTAAATTGTCTAATATTATTCATTCATTTAAAAAAAATTAATGTTACCTCTAATTATTAAATAGCCTAATTTTAAATGATTTTGTGAGATGTTGTTGTTACTTATATGGATTCAAAAATAATAATAAAAAATTGTTACCTATTTTTTATTTTAAAAAATTAATATTAATTTATGAGCGTATTTAAAAATATGGTTATGATTATTTTTTAAAATATTTTTTGTTCTAAAATATTTTAAAATAATATTTTTTATTTTTTATAAATCAATTTTGATATAGCACATCAAAATAATTTGAAAATATTAAAAATATATTAATTTAAAATAAAAATTAAATAAATTTTTAACCAAAAAAACTTCTGAAACGCATGGCAAACAGGCACATAGAAGAAAGGAATACATTGCGATTTTTTAAGACCGAGAATTAAAATGGAACATCGGTGCAAATGTAGTTTACCCAAAATCGATGCGTTTTCAAGGAACATCCTTGGTGACTTGAAAAGGAAAATATACGAAGTAACTTTCCGTCCGAATAGACAACTCGATTGCATCATCACCTGATCGGAGAAAGTCCCTTTTTTTCCCTCTATCTGACTAATTCGGCTTGAACGGCTGGGACCATCATGTTCAAATCCCAAAATAGACGTACGCCATTGAATTTGTCATTGGGCAACGGGACCGCTGGTAATTTATGGCCAGGACACGTGGCATTCTGCGATTTATAGATGTTAGGAGGGACTTATTGTCTTTGCCTCTTGATAATGACGATGCATGTAGCTGGATATACCTAGGACAGAAGTAAAAAAAAAAAAACACATGTTACTCGAGGTAATTATTACACCAGGGAACTCCCTTGATTTGTCGCCGTTGCTTCGTAAGAAATCAATACCAGGATTTTTAGATTTATCCATGTAATTGTTTTTCGGTATTTATATTTATATTTTCTTAGCATGAATTTTACAAACAGTCACATGGACAAAAATATTCTTGCTAGTGATTTGTGATTTATCTCTTAGTCTATAGTAATAATTTTATAAATATATTTATTAACCAATAAAGCATGTCAAAAAAACCTCTACCTATTTTATTTTATCGATTCTTTCATTTGTAAATATAAGATATCACTAAAAGAATTTCATTTTTTTTCCCCAGTAAATTTAACATGTAATCATCAAATAAATTGTCTATTATTACTTTAGTGAGTAAACAATGACAATAACATTTGCAGTAATTATTTTGCAATTCTCTAAAATATACTAACGAACTCATGTTTGCCAGTAACCCAGTTAATAATAATTTTAAAACATATTCTTTTAAAAACATATTAAACAAAAAATAATATAAAATTCAAATATTTATTATAAATTTAAACAATTAAGAGTTCGAATACAATTAATCTATAATAGAAACACTGAATGAGAAGGCGGAGAGTATTCACCTGAACCATGAGGTGAATAAAAAAGAACACATATATCACTTATCTGTCATCTCATCTAAGCTCAGTTATCCATGAGTTGTTGTATATTTTTTAGGCGTTCATCAATTCGCACGTGCATTTCCATAAAAAACTTCATTGAACTTGGTTCGAGTCCAAGAATCGTGGCCTCCAATAGAAAATTGTTGTTAGTTAAATATATTTAAAGAAAGAAAAACAAATAAAAAATGGATGTAATTCAAAAAGAATCTATATTATTACTTTAGTGAGTAAATAGTGACAGTGACATTTGCAATAATTATTTTTTAACTCTCTAAAATATACTGACTAACCTATGTTTACAAGTAACCTTGTCAATAATAATTTGAAAATATATTTTTTTTAAAAAAACTATTAGCAGAAAATAATTTTAAAAAATAATATAAAATTCAAATATTTATTATAAATTTAAACATTTTAGAGTTCGAATACAATTAATCTAAAATAAAAGCGCCAAAGGAGAAGAAGGAGAGTGTTCACCTGGACCTTGAGGTGAATAAAAAAAAGAATATATATCACTTATTTGTGATCTCATCTAAGCTCGGCTATTAACGAGTTGTTGGATCCTTTTTTAGCAGTCATCAATCCACATGTACATTTTCTATAAAAAGATTCATTGGGCTTGGTTCGAGTTTAAGAATCGTGACCGACAACAAAAAATTGTTGTTAGTTAAATATATTTATAGAAAGAAAAACAAATAAAAAATAGACGTAATTAAAAAAGAATCTCACCATCAGTTTTGCAAGCAAAACGAAGGCAAAAAGAGTTGTCAGTATGCATGGTAATGGAACCGTGAACATGCTGGTTTTGGTTCTCCGCATCGGAGTGTGATCGTTACAAGAAACGATCGTACATCATGAGCTAGATATATTTCGCCCACACGGCTCTAAGATGTACAAAGGTTTAAAATCCTTCCACGTTATCACCTCCTTCCATCCTGGAAGACCTTTTTACTATATTTTTTGCTTTCTTTTACTCCTCGTATTAAAAATCACGCAACCCACACGGCCTTTGAGATGTACATAGATCTAAATTTCCTCAAAATTGCCACCTCCTTTCATCATGGAATGTCTCTTTTTCCCATATGTTTTAACTTTCTTCACCCCTCATATAAAAAAACACTCAACCTATATGATGCAAATGAATTAATTGTTAGTAAATAGATAATAAAACTGAATAAAAAGATTTAAAAAATTGTATCTTCATTTCAATCATACCCAGTTACAATGAGATTCTCTTAAGCCCTCATTGCAATAACATTGTCAGCTCTGTCCCATTCAAATCTATCCTTGTAGTTAAAATTTGTACAAGAAAAATTTCATTAAAAAGATAATAAACTAGCCGAATTAACATAATAAAAAATATTTAAGTTAACATTAACATTTAACCTTTTGAACCATGCATCAATCATAGATTTTTATAAGGGAGAGAAAAAAAACTGAAAAACTGATTAAACTGAGAAAACCAGAAAAACAATAACTAAAAAAACTGAACTGTGAAAAAAAACTGATTAGAGTTTTGAAAAAACCGACCGGTTCGGTTTTGATTTTATAAGCCGAAAACCAAAAAAACCGAACGGAACCCAAACTGGAAAAACCGAGCAAAACTAGAAAAAAACACTCCAATCCGCTTTGAACCGGTTTTTCCCCAAAATAACCAAAACCAATTGGTTTGAACCGGTTTCGATTGTTTTCAAAAAATAAAATCAATTTTCGTTACTTGTTTTGATAAAAATCGAATCGAACTTAAAATGATCACCCATAGGAATAGTGGAATTTATGTCCTCAATTTCTTTTATCTGAGTTATGGTTCTGACAGCCTTAGTATATATCAACATGAAATTGCATTAGTTGATTGAAATTATGTTTTAAACCATTATTAACATATCGATGTAAAGGGAAAACAAACTTGCATTAAAAGGTCGTTCTTTCACTAAGCCTGTTAATTCAATGTAAGTGCATCCTGTTGTGAAGGGGGGCCTCAACGTACTAGCATCGCACTTTAAAGTATGTGTCTTAAGTGTTTGTTCTTAGTCGACACCTAATGATTAATGGTCATTAGAAGTGCTACGAGAAGAACCACCAGCAATATTGTTTTAAAACTTGTTATTGAATTTTCCCTAAATATCTACAAAAATTAAAGGAATTAGATATTGTAAATCATTCTAATTTTAAAGAAAAAAACCAATAGCACCTCCTTTATAAGAGAAACTTTTCAAAAAATTTAAACCTACAAACACACAATAATTTAAAATGGAATGCCACAAACCGGTTGATTTTATTTCAATCCATATCAATTGAATAATTTAAATAATGTTAACTTAACCAATTTTTCAATTAACTTTACTACAACCATTTGTGAAATGATTATAGGAGGTTACTATAAACACCTTAGAGGATTTGTAGTATCAATATTTCATATCAATAACAATTCAATTATCCTAACTATTATCTTAGCTATGTAAATTTTTTTATTTATGATGGCTATTATTTTATTTTATTTTAATAATTTTTTCATGGAATTGAAACTTATTTTTTAACACCAACATATCAATTAGCTAACCATATTAATAATAGAAAAAAAAGTAAAAATGTCAAAAATTCCAACAATCCCAACTATCTATATACAATCATTAAAGAACATAAAAAAAGAAAAATAGAAAAACAATTCCAACAATGTATATACAATCATTAAATAATAGAAAATTAAAAAAAAAAACTCTTAACAATCTATATAAAATCATTAAAAGACATGAAAATTAAAAAATAATTAAAATTTTTCCATCAAACATCTATACAATTATTTAAAACAAAAACATTTTAATAAAATAAAAAATTCCCATTGAAATTTATCTAATTATGAATAATAGAAGAAGAAAAATTCTCACTAAAATTTATACAATTATTTATAATAGAAACAATTTTTAAAAAATGCAAAAAAAAAAACACAAAAAAAAGAAGAGAATTTTACATTACTGTTGAGATTTCCCAAGCCTGAAAAGAGAGAAAAAAAATATAAACAAGTCATTAAATAAATAGAGAAGAAAAGAAAAGAAAGAGAAAAAAGACATACCAGTGCATTTAGAATAAGAGAAAATAAGATAACGGGTTGAAGATAACAAAAGAGGGAGAATAGAAAGAAAATGAAGATTTGGGTGGAGAAGAGAAGAAGCTATACAAAATGAGAAAAGAAGAGAAACGTGCTCGTTTATTTTGATTTTAGGGATTATGGTTTTTCAATATGAAGCTTTTTTATCGATGGTTTTACTGATGGATAATTACATATTATTTTTCTAATTTTTTTTTCATCTGTGTATCCACTTGTAAAATCTAGTTGAGAATTTTAATTGTCAAAACTTTTCAATAACCCCCCAACTATCGTTACCTACCTTTATCATCTTTTGATAATTCCGCATGTAATTAACAATAATAAACAATGAAAGTAACAAATGAACGGCACTTTAGCTCTCAAAAAAATACCGACATACATTAATTGTTGATGATTCTATATGTAATGAATAGTAATAAATAGTGTAAGTGAGAAGTGAATTGTATTTTAGGTATAGGAAAAATACCGACAGAAATTAATTATCGATGATCCCATATGTATTAAACAAAATAAACAGTGCTGGTAAATCCAAGGCACTTGGACTTGGTTGTCAGTTAAGTTTAAGACAACGTGCGTTGAGCAAATATGATAGACGCAAGAGACTTGAATGTCTGAGGGAATGGGCAGCCTCTCTTGGGTCTAACCTTGGGGGGGGGAATTCAGCATTCATAGGTTTAGCTACATTTAACGTCTTGGACCCTAAATTCCCTGCATCTTTTAGGTGTATAAAAGTCCTACGAGGACCTACCATACTCCCATCAACTATTAATATTGATCTAAATGATAGTTATTCCTCATTAAATGCTATCAAAGTAAAATTACGCTTTAGACTCTCCTATTATCAAAATGACAAGACTTGTAAGATATAAATATATAATAAGACGTTCAGAGTAAATGTTTATAATTTTAATTATCTATTGTATATATATTTTAATATTCTTGTATTTTTTTTTAAAAAAAGATATTTACCTTTACAAATAAGATCTTTTGCATGTATTAATTGCAAGCTACTTTGACCTATTAAGTATCAAGTATAAGTTATGAAATATATTAGTAATAAATAAATAAATAAAATTGTTAGGAACTAATTATTCTAGGTTAGTTAGATTTTTTAGAATTTATAAAAGTATGCACTTGTTATAATTAACAAGTGTCCTAATGTAGTTTTAAATGATTGCGTTCTAAGAAATCCATTTACAAAAAGAAAAGCCGTTCATCGCACAATTCATATCATGACACGATAGGGTCACAGATAAATGAAAACAATTTCTTCGTGAAATGACCGTTGATGGGGTAGTGAATCTTTAAGGTTGTATTTACAAGTAACAGACACAAACAGGGAGGAAATATATTTAATTGAATAAAAAAAGCATTATAAAGTGTTAGAAATATTTTTAAATTAATTTCTCATTCCGCTTTTTTGTCGAAAACAGTAATTAAATAATGTCACATAACACTAATTTACATGAAAAAAACTCCGTGAGATCTCACAACATAAATAAGAAAGGTAGAGTACTAGAAAATATTTCCTCGTGACCCATTCTCCCCCCGGACTGATTTTTTCAGGCGATAGCCGGATTATTCGACGCTCTCCCCCGGCGCCGAAGAGCAAAAAGGAAAGATGGGGGGGCAAAGAAAGAGAAGGAAAGAAAAAAGGCAGTTAGGAAGCTGAAGCGCGAGATTTCTTCGAAATCCAAACGTGAGAAAATCTGGTTTCCTTAAAGAGACGAGGCGCCCAAGTAAACAAAAGACACCGTACGACATGGAGACACGTGTAAAGAACAAGGACAGGTGTCGCATATTGCCGTATGAAGGTAGTTGGTTAGCTTTCAATCACCTCAATTATTCGAATCTAGAATTGGGAACCACCATGTAGCCCAGAGCTCTAGGACCGAGACACACGTGTCTAGCAACATGCCGTGTTCCAGTTTCTAAAAAGCCAAAAAGGCAAAGTCATTGATGGGATTTCGTGACATTGCATGACAGCTATAGGTACATGCGTGTTGGCTCCGATCCCCACCACGTGGCGTGGTCCTTCGTTGTTTGATGACGCGTTCATACTTAATACTGGACCTTACTGTGTTTTCTAAGATAAAGTTTGTTATTAGGAAAATAGTTTTTATTTTTCCATGTGAAATGGATATTAAAAATAAGTCGATTCAAATATTTCTAATCAGTTTTTAAGTAGTGTTAGTTTGAATATA
Source organism: Populus alba x Populus glandulosa (assembly GCA_033617975.1). NCBI lineage: Eukaryota > Viridiplantae > Streptophyta > Magnoliopsida > Malpighiales > Salicaceae > Populus > Populus alba x Populus glandulosa. The sequence continues at coordinate 22,899,286 of CM066147.1, read as the reverse complement.
GATATTTTAAAAAATATATTTCACTATATTATTAATTTACTATATTCAATTTTATTACTTATTATTATCACAGTAATCATCACAATTATTATAGCTCGGTCAACAATATTCCCTGTTATCTTTTAACTCTTAATATAACTATTATTTTAACCATCAATTGTAAATATCATTATAATTATTGGAATAACCATAACCATCACAATAATTATAATCAATATTATTTACCGTTATTATTTAGTTATCAAAACAATCATCATTCTGGTACACATAAACGATGCTCCAATATTTAGCTATAAGTATAGTCAATACTTTAATATCATCATAACCGCAACAACAACTATTATTGGCGGTTGTTATAACTATCACCACTTTAAAATAATCACCGCTACGATATATCATTTTATCACCATAATTACAGTAGATGATCATTTTACCATCAATATTATAATAACTACTACTGTAAACATTATTATCATAATAATACTCATCAGAAGCACCCTTGCTAGTCCTATCATAAAAACCACAATTTTTGTCACCATTATTTAAAACCATAAATGAAAAAATAATTAATCCTATAAAACAAATCCCAAAAAAACATGTTTAATTAGTTTTCTCACCGCTACTATAACTATATAGAAGTCAAAGTGTCGGAAGAAAGTCAAAATTGGTTTGAAAAGGAGAAGAAAATCAAGTTTCATAGTTTTTTTTTTTTTTTTATGTAAACATACAAATTTCTCACACCCAGCCCGAAGGCTTTATCCAAGCCTCTTTTTACTTATTCAACATGGCCCGCAGATGAATTTAGCCAGGTCTGAGTGTAGCCCGACAGATTGGCTATATAGTCATGGCTAAACTATGTTTCCTTTGCCGTCGCTCGGGAGAGTCCGGGCGGCGCCACCTCCCTCGTTTAATATTCGAGTCATGGGTTACCATATTCCCTCCTCCAAATACTTGCCCTATCCTCAATGACAATGACAATAATAATTCCAGACTCGGTTTTAATGGATTAAAATTTTCCAATTTTAGTTATATAGTTCTCTAGAGTAAGGGTGTGGCTCTTGGTCGAACAATTTAAATTTTTATTCTAGCTATTTTCAGATTTTTTTCTACTTTTACCCTCTAAAAATTTTAGCCATAACTATGATGGGCATGTTTCATTCATAACAAATAGCGATATTGTAATCTTTTAGGTTTGAGCTGATAAAAAAATAGAACATCAATATCAGATAATAAAATTGTATTTAAAAAAAAACATTGAGGGATATAAAAAACCATTCAAAAAAATAATATTTTTGATGTTACGAATTAATATGTTAAACCTGGAATCCAGCTTGTAGACTAAATTATTATTAATTTTTTAACTTAAATATAAAATAGCAAAAAAATAATAATACACTCACAGGAACCCAAGCTTGTGGATCTAGTGGCCTAACCTATATGGACATTAAAAAAAAAAACCAGCAACAAATGACGCCTCTTCAACTTTTTGTAGAATCTAGCAACTTCTAGTTGATGGAAAAAAGGACTTCAATTTTGTTGCCTTTAAAACTTATTTTCATTTAATTTTTGACTCCAAATACCATGAAAAACTTATTCATGGACTAGAAAAATGACTCTAAAACCCGAAATAAATTGAACCAGAAAACATTCATGCAGCCATGTATGTCTCCTTGAGCAAGTAGAAGGAAACAAACACCTAAACGAAACTATCCTCGTGAAATGGAATCCATTAACATTGATTTCAACCTTTTTGATGTCTAAAATTGTTGTCAACGGCCATGTTTTCTCTCCACGTTGGAATCTAACATCATCTCTCTCTTCTCTTAAAAAAAAACTAAAAAAAAAAGAAATGAATGTTGGTACTAAAATTGAGTTTTCGATAACCAAAAAAATCAGTCACCTATAAACTATAAAATACGAGAATCAAAACAAAGTTTTTGTATAAAATTAAAAGTTACGGCCTATGTTACTTATTACTTTCAATTTGGTCACTTGACTTTCAAATTCAACCTATCATTAAAAAAAAGCAATTGTGTAAAAAAAAATTGAGGATTAAATTAAGAATTTTAAAAAATTACTATTTCAATTAACAATGATTTGTTAGATAGTGAGAAGTAAAAATGCAACAAAACTTATTTTCTTTTAAATTAATTAGTTTTCCTTTCCCCTTCGCTATTTATGAAAAATGGTCAAACTTTGGGAAACTTTGAATTTAATATTGGGTTAAATTGAATCTACAAGGACCGAATTGGAATGTTGTGGAGTCCAGATTTTTCCATGCCACGGCCCACGAACCATTTGGTACCCATAGGTAGTTATAACTTGCAAGGAACATTAATGAACTTAGGCTCTTGACTGCACACGATTTTATGTCCAGGGAGGTATTATTTCTTCTCCCCCTTCAATGTCAAGCTAGGCCTCCCCCTCCTCTTTTATAAACTTTTATTATTAATTTTGTTAATTATTGATATTTTTAAATGACTAAATTCTATAATAATATTATATGACTATATGAGGCATATTTGTTGATACTGACAGCTGTTATAGAACTTGAATTAATTTTGTTAATTTATCATGAATCTATATTGGTCCGGTTTTCATAAAACATTAAGAAATAATTTTATATGAGTAAGCCGATTAAAATGTAAAGTTGACTTGTGATCTAAGTTAACTCCTTTAAAAATTCGTAACTTTTATTTTTCAACCATGTTGTTTTGAGTAGATTTTTTTTGTGAATTTTAATTAAGCATTTCAATTCATGATTCAATTTAAATTTAATAACAATAATTTTTATAGTTTAATTTGTCATATATTAGATTTGTTCTCTAATGATCAGGAGTTTGAGTCTTCTCGAAACCACTAAAAGTTTATATTGTTTTTAATTTTAAATCTTGTAAAATTAATTGAGTTCTACGTAAATTGGTCTGGATATTCATGTTAATTAAAAAAAAAAAAACAATGATTGCTATAACAAACGTTATTTTTTATTTCTACTTAATCATAAGTGAGTTGAGCTTGATGCTTTTAGTTAATATCTGCATTAATTGAATTAGGTTTGGAAGTAGACACCAAATAAAATTTCCTCTATTGTTTTAATTTGAAATTCGAAACAAAACGTTTTCAAGTCACGAGTAATTTGAAAATCTTAATTTAGGTCAGCTGTGGTGTGGTTGTTCACCCACCCTAATAACTCCTCCCTGGATGGAGCACCATGTGATTAGTGGCCTCTGCTTGTGCCGAGCACTCTTTTGTGCATAGCAATTGATGTGACACTCGTGGAAGTTCCAAGACCCACACAGGCCCCCGATTCTTATTCACCGTCTATTTACACACTTTCCTAATTTGGAGATTGCAACTTGCAAACTGTGGAGTCCTACGAGTTACATGAATTCCCTCAAATTATCCAAGACTCTGCTATCAATGTCTATAAGTTTTTTTTATATAAAAATTCGAACAGTAAACTAGAAACATTAGCGAAACGACACAATTGAAAAAAATGAGATGAGATAGTTTTCACATGTTTTCATTAGAAACCACAATATTTATAATTTATCGATAGAATAATGATATCTAATAAAAAATATTACATGAACAAGAGATAGAGAGGGAAAAAAAAAACTTTGAAGAAACATTAAAATTTCAATATAACAATACTAGTACAATCAGAAATCTCACTAACAATGACTTGAAAAGATCACACTTGACGTCTATAAAAAAAATAATTCACTTGTATTTAGTGATAAATATGTCCTACTCAAGTTAATATTAACGACTTTTCTTTATGATTTTAAAGTGTCGTTAAGATTTTTTAGATAATATCGATGGTGTTATAATTAGAGTTTTTATATTTTTTATCTCTTTTTTTCTTTATTCTTTACTTTGTAATCTACTTTTTTTTTTCATTTAATATTTTTTATTGGATATTGTTATTCTAAGATATAAATATCCTCTTTTTTAACGTAGATAATTATAAATTGTGCTATTTAACTTTTTTTATTTATTTGTGTTATTCGGCCAATATTTTATTTTAAAAAAATATGCTGATAACTAAAATTAACCATAATTTGATGGAATAGCATATGTGGAAAACCACTATTAAAGAAAGTGGTTCTGTCAGATGAATTGCCTGAAAGTGAACGCAGAACCAACTGACATAGCTGGCCACATCCTTTTCCTTGCGCACACTTCCCTTTAAAGGAAGGTTTGGCAGCAGTGGTCCAATCTTTACATACACCGTTCGACAACGTGATGCACCATAGTAAAAATATCTTTTCTTCTTCTTCTATTTTTTGTCTACGAAATGCTGCTGCAACCACATTACTACATGACCATTCAATTAATACCGAAATGTATATGTAATGTAAATATCAAATTTAGAATAATTTTAAGACCAGCTTAGCTGCTAAGTTTCTGAATTTATTTTTTAAATATTATAGTTTGAATTTCATAAATTTAAAAATCATTAAAAACTTAAAAAAATATTAATTTTAAAATTCATGAAATTAATTGATATGCTCGTACCCTATTGAAACATCCAATTAAAAAAAAATAACAACAGTCAATTTTAATTATTGGAATGTTGTCTTGTCAAGACAAAATCAGAAGCAATCAGCTGCCTTTGGCACCCAGTTTTCATACCAGACAGTGTCAAATTGCAATTAAGAATCCATTTAACACGGACAAAACACTTTTGTGACTTCTGTTGAAGGCTTTTCACATGGAATTCGTTACCCATTAACCAATTTTAAGAGCGGGTGGCGTAGGATCGATCGTCTTTTATGGCAGATGGCCCTGGCCAGGTAAATGGTAAAATCAGGGCATAATGGCCTTTATTCGGGTGAGCCTCTGCAACAAATGAATGGTGAATATCGCAGATTCCCAGGCATAAATACACACGAACATATGGAAACACACAGCCGGAAGCCGATGGCATCTAAAACTGGTAGTTTCAGAAGTGTCCTTTTCGACAATCAAGGCACCGCCTGTCTGCCACCAGTAACCTCCATGCATGCATGCTATTAGACATTAGTCAGTGACATTTGGGTCCTGATTGAAATTTTGAAAAACTGTACAGGGACTCTTTTGGTATATAGACACTGTACAGACATATGACATGGCTCTAGACAAGACAAGAGGCAAAGCTGAACTTGATTGTTTGAACCCCACTTGTTGACAGACAAAGGGAAACTGAAACCTTTTTGGTTGCATTGCTTGTTTTTCTTGTCAAAACTCGAACCCATTTGCCAACGGGATATATTCATTCAGGGAGTTGGAAACAACTGGACCATAATTCCGTCAAATGTCTCCATTGATTGAGTTGTTTAATAGGTTATTCCAAGCCAATTCTATGATATAATTAAACTTAGTTATAGCAAATTAAATTCATATATTTTAAAAATATATTGTTTTACTGGATTCAATTTGTTTTTTATTCCTTTTATTGATTAGAGAGAAAATAGTTATTAAAAAAATAAGTATTTTATAATTTACCATGGTATGATGATTTGCATGTATAATTTCATTTTCCCAAGTGGTTCCACTCCTAGCTAATTACAAAATGAAACAAGGGATCACAAAGAATTAATCCATGATCATAAATAAAAAAGAGCCATCTATAAATAATAAAGAACAAGAATCCTTCGTATCCTAAAAAACCCTGAAATTTAACAAGTCCTGCAGACACTGCATCATTCACAAGCCTCAATCAAGAATCCTTCGTATCCTAAAAAACCCTGAAATTTAACAAGTCCTGCAGACACAAGAAATAATAAATAATAAAGAACAAGAATCCTTCGTATCCTAAAAAACCCTGAAATTTAACAAGTCCTGCAGACACTGCATCATTCACAAGCCTCAATCAAGAAACTCAAAACATGATCAACTTCAAACTCATCTCTAAAACTCTTAACAGGTATTGTTCTCTTGAGCAGGAGGAGGAGGGGGACTGGAGAGCTGAGCATCAAGCTTGGCCCTACAAAGAGGACAAACAGGACGCTTAGTAAGCCAGGTATCAGCACATTCCAAATGAAACCCATGATTGCAGCCAGGAACCATCCTCGCCACTTGTTCACTTTCAATGTCATCAAGACAAACAGCACATTCAGTCCCCAAGACAAGCTCTTTCCCGGTAACCTTAGGCAACTTCTCTAACTCCGAAGAAGACAATCCCTTCTCTGTCACAGTCTTCACGGGCAAACGAATCTCTGGCTGATTATTGGCGGTATACCACAAGAGACAGATATAGACAATAAACACAGCGCTCATGCCTGCGCATGGTAGGAAAAGTGCCAAAAACACAGAGACAAGCATGTTGTGGCCGGAGGTGACGGCAGAGGCGGTGTTGGTGGTTGTGGAGTTGAAGTTCAAGGGGGTTGGTGATGGAGTGGGAGAGTGAATGGGAGGCGGTGTGAAGGGTGTGTTGTACACACCATGGCGCATTATAGGGGCTGTAGCAAAAGCAGAGGAAATAAAATGGAATATAAATATGAGAAGGTGGCGAGGTTTGGGGTTAGGAGGAAGGTTTGTGGAAGATGACGTGGAATTTGAAGGAAGAAATTATGTAGAGAATGTGAAGGGGTCACGGCTTGGGAACGGAGAAAGATATGGTAAGTGTGCTTCTGGTTTTGCTGTGTTGTAGATCGATGACGCGTTTCGTGGTTGCCAAGCAAATATCTTGAAACGGCACAGCTGTGTGTGTGAGAGAGAGTAACCGATGCTACGGCTCTTCTTTCCCTTTTTTCTGTGTGCTGATGATCTCTGTATAGCTAGCTCCATATGGGATCCCCTTGTCGTTGAGTGATGGCCTATATATATATATATATATACTAGTTACATGACCGCCCTGCGGGTCATTTTTTTTTTATAAAAATATATAAAAAAACTAAAATTTAAAAGTCTTGAGTTTTTGTACAAAAATATACTCAAGAATCTTGGGTTTGGCTGCAACATCTAACCTAAAAGTAATATTTATAATATTAATAATAACATTAAACTTGCATAACCCAAGTTTAAGTGAATCTGACTGTAACACTAGACCTAAGAATATTGGATGTGGGTCTGGCTATAAAGTCGTGTCATAAAAAGTATGATAATTAAATAAATTAATTAAAAAAATAAAGAAAAAAAACCAACTGGAATAAAAAAACTAATAAAGAAAAAGAATTTTTTTTGAATTAATTGGGTTAACTCTTTAAACCAGGTTATCCCGTAAAATCTGAGATTCGTGTCATGAAAGTTTGATAACTAAATATGAAAAAAAATTGACGGTTTTACTCAGAATTAACTGGGTTAACCCATCAAACCAAGTTAACCCGTCAAGCCCAGGATACATGTCATGAAAGTCTGATAATTAAATATAAAGAAATTTAACATTAACAAACTAAATTAAATTAAAAAAATTAATTAAAAAAAATCTGGGTTAACTCGTCAAATCATATTAAGCCATCAAACTCATGATCCGTATCATAAAAATCTGATAACTAAATAAAAAAAAATTAACATTAACAAACTAAATCAAACAAAAAAAATTAAAAACAAAAAAAAATAGTTCTATAATATAAATATAATTATAATAATATAATATATTAATAAGTGAAATACGTGGGGAAGCTACAGTGCTTTCTATATGCCTTTTAGAGTATTACTTGATAAGCAACGTGGTCGATTGGATGGTACATGATTTTTTTTTTTATTATTAATGTGGGTATTGTAGAGCTTATGTGTACCTCAATTAATTTCACGGATTGAAAAGTTAACAATAATATAAATTTTCAGTGATCTTAAAATTTATAAAATTTAAATTGATAATTTTTAAAAAATCAAATTTAAAATTTATTCGGTTGAATTATATATCTTAGGTTTGATGGTTCACAATTCTTGAGTGTACTTATTGCTCCTTTGGCCCAATGGGATTTTATGATGATGTATTTAAATATCAAATAAACCGATGATGTTTAAAAGGGAGTAAACAGTAATTTTGGAGGATTTGGGGGCAAAATTAATTAGGATAGTTAACAGCCATGATAATAAAAACACTTGACAGTAATTGATGAGGTGCATGAATAGATCTTGAGGTAGATTTAAGAAAGAAATTTATAATTAAATGAGAATCAATTAAGATTTAGAATCCACGTCAATTTGACAGTCAATTCTTAACTTGAATAGGTCTAGCTAGGTTCATAAAAACAAAAAATAGAGTTGATCTAATACGATATTATTATTAAAATTCTGAGTTGACTTGCAAATTGATCAAGAACTTGTTGTTTTTTTCGTTTAAATAAGGTCATTTGATTATTAAAAATATTAAGGTTAACCTATTTCATTCATTACCATAAACTTTACTCTAGGAGGAGGAGTTTAATAACTATCACTTGGAGATGCCGTGATCGATCCCGTCGTAGTAATTGACAGCCATAATAATAAAAAGAGTGGCAGTAATTTCCAGGCTAGTCTACTACCAAACATGCCAGATCGGAAATAGATAGGAATCATGTAGAATTGTTTGATACAATTCTTAATTTTTTTTTATTAACATGATATTCGGTTTAATTTATGTTTACTTTAACCAATCTTATATGTCATGAAATTAATTATTATATAAGCTTTAAGTGATTTTAAAATTTATAAAATTTGAATTATTAATTTTTAAATAATAAATTTATAATTTGATTAGATAAATTACATTATTGTAATTAAAATTAGATGATACAATTCTTGATATTAATTAAGGTGATTCTCATTAAGAAGAATGTGAATAAATACATTCGTTATGCATTCAAAAAGGACTTTATTGCGTGATTAATGAAACACAGGCAAATGATAAAACGTTGGATCTTAAGGGGTATTTTCCGATAACCTTCACATCACATCAATCGAGCCAAATTCTGATCATCCTTGGTTGAGTCATGGATCATTGAATAGTGATGGCCACTTGACTGAGCTATATCAACGTACTATCAGTGTTTATGGATTCTGGAGTGAACTTTAACTACAGCATTTTGTTTACGCGGCCACACAATGCTCATGTTTTTTTTTTAATTATTTTTTAAATGTGATTGAATCGTTTTTATATATTCAAATAAAAAATAAAAAAAATTATTATTTTTAAATAAAAATTACTATGAAAAACAACTATTATGATATCAAATACTGCATTATCTATATTTTGTAATAGTTATTAAATTCGACTTCAAACAAAGATTGGGGTCATAAGTTTTGTCATGGATCAAGCCAATAACTTTCTTAAAAAAATTAAAAATTATTTTTTAAAAAAAATCAATGGAATTTTAACCCAGATAACTAGTTTGTAAAATAACTAATTTATTAATAAATCACACTTGATCCACTATCTTTATTTATTATAAAATCTGACCATTATCAAGACTTGAATTTATCAGGTCATGAGTTTATTTATCAAATCAAACCATGTTTCAATTCTTATAACCATGCTTTTTTGCCATGGGATTGCACACTTCTTTCATTATTGATGAACCTAATATATTTGGGCTCATCAATGTGCCGAGTTTAAGACCACAGGCCGATAAGTTGTAAAACTTTATATTTTGGGTTCAGCCATGTATTTGGTCTAAAGCAATATGTGTCTTACAAGTTGCTAAATTCAATGTATACTCAATATGTTTGGGTTTAGCTATATGCTGAGCTTAGAATAACATATGTATGATATATTAACAAATCTATTTTCCCTAGACATGGCTACACTCCAAACTCAATTGGTACAGAGATCATTAAAGATTCATTTTTTATCATAGGGTTTGTATCAATACCATTAATATGAATTATTCATGTAAAAAAAAATAATTTTTTGGAAGCTACGGTAGCCAAATCTGTTGAAATAAAGTGGATTCCCGTTCTTTCACGCAGTGTTTGCATTTCCAAATGAGAGGAGAATGAATGATGGTAGAATTGCTCTGTTTGACAATGCTGTTAAAAAACAAAAATGAAGCTTAATTTTCAATTTTTAATGGGCTCAATCTTACATATAGGAAATTCTTCAACTTGTGATGGGCCTAGACTGGTACATAACATCACCGGGCCTAGAAGCAGATCAACGAACAAGTCTAGGAAGAGTTTCCCAAATCTAAGTAAAGCCCAAAAAACAACAAAGTGAACGACAGAGCGTGCAGTGGACGAATGACGACACAGTGAGTGCATCTTTCCAATTCTTGAAGCACCAACCCTTCGAAAGACCAGACGAAACAGAAAAATACCAGAAAAGATGCAGAGACAACATCGTTTTACTCTAACTCAGCTCCTCTCCTTCATACTACTACCTGTCGTTAACTTGTCTATATTGACCGTACAATCCCAGAATTTGCCACCTGCGAGGTACGATGGGTTCGTGTACGAGAATCGCCAAGGTGATTTGAACTCTATCCTGGTCGAAGCATTCTTTGACCCTGTCTGCCCCGATTCCAGAGACTCATGGCCACCTCTCAAAGAAGCCCTTAAACACTACGGTTCTCGTGTTTGGCTCGTCGTTCACCTCCTCCCCTTACCGTGAGTAATCTTCTCCCTGTTCTTTATCACAAAAATGGGAAACAGCAATTGTGTACAGCATAGCTTTATTTTTTCTGAAATTGGTAAGATAAATAATTGGAGACCAATTCTGTATTGTGTTGATTAGTGTTATTACAATTGGGCAATTAAGAAACTTCATTCATTACTGATCTTTTAACCTTGACTAAGCATAATATGTTGACTCTTGTTGAGATTTTATGGATTAGATAGCGTTTGTTTATAGTTGGAATGATCTTGGGAGTGATTCCTTCTGTTTATTTTGTTATTGTGGGCCGATCATAATTTTCTCCTGAATTGATATGTTTGTCTTTCCATTTCAGCTACCATGACAATGCATTTGTTTCTTGTCGTGCTTTGCATATCGCTAATACTCTCAATAGTTCGTTTACATTCCCTTTGTTGGAGGAATTCTTCAAGCATCAGGTTAGAATTTTCTCTGCTAATGGAGTAATGGTGACTGCTTCTTTTGATTGCCCTTGTTTTTTTTTTCCAACCCTTTGAAAACGCAATTCCTTTTAAACATGGATAGTGTAAATGGGCGGAATTGTTTTTTAGATATTTGAGTTTGATGCAAACTAACTTGTTGGGTGTTTTAAATTCAGGAGAAGTTCTATAATGCCAAAACAAGCAATTTGTCAAAAACTTCTATTGTGGAAGAAATCGTGAAGTTTGCAACTGTAGCAGTTGGGAATTCTTATTCTTCTGCTTTCGAATCCGGTTTTAATGATAGACAAACTGATCTGAAAACAAGGGTTTCTTTCAAGGTAAGATGGCATCTTCCGATTTCGGCTTGACGCGAAGTTTATAGTATAGAATGTTTAAGTGTGCCAGAACCAGTGTTTGCTGTATCCTGCAGTTTGTTTTCGGATTATAATTTCCGTAAAATAACACCTTGCTCATAGATTGCAATTCTCTGCACGTTACAAGTTATCACTTTCTTCTCTGTGAACACTGTTCTTATTCAACACTTTCTGTCATGCAGTATAGTACTTCAAGAGGGGTATATGGCACTCCCTTCTTTTTCGTCAATGGATTTGTTTTGCCTGATGCTGGTTCTCCTTTGGATTACAATGGTTGGAGAAGCATTGTTGATCCATTGGTTGGTGCAAAGAGTAGTCAGAGCATCAATGTTTCCCATTTCATATGAAGGGTATGGCTTGAAAGACCTCAGGCACTTCGTTACATGTTTGTCTGTGTAGAAGAAAGAATCAACACAGTGCTATATAGTGTTGAGTTCCTGTATCTCTGTGCCTGTCTGCCTGTAACTGTTAATGGTATTGCAATAAAGATTTTATATTTTTGCTTGGCTGTCTCTAACAAAGCAAGAGCATCTTCCAAACACATTTGTAGATCCTTGTTAAGTAGACAATTTTGTGTTCTCTCCTTTTAGTAGCTGATCGATGGTACCTAAGCCCTCAGGCAGCTAAGTAAGGTCAGAGGGTCTGAGTTCGTCAACGAGAGGGGGGCCATGGGGGTAGAGGGCTCCCCCTGAATCCAACCTTATGGCTAATTGTAGAGTAAGCCTGCAAGACCGGATTAGATTTAAGCTTCCTTTGAGAAGAAGAGACTTGTCTTCATAGACTATCCCATTCAGCCTCAACGTGCCAATGGCTAAGATACAACTTTCTAAGGGCTGAATTTATGATATAATAGAGAGATAACATTTTTATTTTTGATATACTTGTGTCAAGTAAATAAGGCAAACGCGACTAAATGCTTTGATTTAAAGAGAAAGTTAAAAAAAAAAAAGCACTTTCAAACTATATGGCTTCTTCAAAAATTAATAAATAAAAAGCTCAATTGATTTTTCATTACAAGAATATACTATCCTTCTGAAAATTTCCAGATTTCTTGCGTAAATTAAAATTAGAGTGAAAAGGATTCTTGGATTGGAAACTAAAGAACTATATAAAAGAAATCGATGGTTTTGTTCAAGGATGGGTATCTAGATTTCTATATGTATATATATTAAAGGGAAAAAATTAGTTGGCTTTACTGTACTTCCTTGTATAGGATTACCACCTAATTTCTAGCAAAGATAACTAGCCAATCAATTATTTGGATAATTTTGGAGGGGCTGTAAGACTTAAGGTTTCCTTTGGTTAACGTTTCAAGATAAAATAGAAAAATATAATTGTTTTTGTCCTGAAACAATAATTAAAGATTATATATATTAATAAGAAAAAACTACCAAGGGCAGCAGCCTTGCTGTCCCTTGAAGGCTCCGCCCCTGGCTAAGAAGGCCGATAGTAGATTAAGGGATTTTTTTTATATATTAATATAAATATTTTGGTTAGCTAATATGTATCTCGATTAATTTTATAAATTTTAAAGTTAATGATTATATAAATCTTTAGTGATCCTGAAATTTGTGAGATGTTACTAAGTGGGTTAAAAAATATATAATATAATGATTTGTTTGCCTCAATTCGGTTGCCAAAATAAGGACTGGTTTGTCCTGAATTCGAGTGAGAATCCATGTGAAGGATGATCGCCATTTAGGGCAGGGTTTTCATGATCGAGGAGAATTCATTTTGAAATATAGTGGTATATGTGATTCTATATTCATAAAAAGCCAGGTTTTTCCATCTATTCCACCGACACTAATCTTTTTATTCTCAAAGATGATACAACCAGTCCTCTGCCAAGAATCACACGGCAAGTCACATTTGAACGTGTGGAAACATAGTTTGCTTCAATGGAAGGATCATATTTTCTGGTTTTTCTTTCCAATGTCGCCCAGAAGTCATGGATCAATTGAGATTATGTTTTGGTTTTATGGTTGAGGATATTCTTAATTCAAAAATGGTAAAGTGTCTAAGCCCACCTCTCTCTCTCTCTCTCTCTCTCTCTCTCTCATATAACACTTTGGCTACCAATGAAGTGTTAGTCTAACGGTTAAGGCACTGCTATATCCCTGCAAGGGTGAGAACACAAGTTCGATCCCCAAGAAACGCACTTATTGAGAGGGGCAGCTATGAACCCCGAATGAGACTAGTCTCATCCTTTAAAAAGGTGTGAGGATACCCGACTAAAAATAAAAAAAAAATATAACACTTTGGCCGATCAAGGAGAATGACAAAGGTATTCAAAGATAAGTTTCTACTGTATTAATAAATTATTTATTATTTTTTAGATATAGAATTTACATATTCTATCTTATTCATTGAATTTATTTGAATATTTATTATTTTAGTATTTTTTTTATTATTAAACATAAAATAAAGGAGTCCATATATACGTGTAAGACAAATACATATGTGTTAGGAAAAGTTTTGGATCAGTAATATTCACATCTTATTTATTATTTATTGACTGAAGAGTAAATCATCTATAAAAAATATTCAACTATTCGAATCAGTTCAGTTGGGCCATCGTGATCAAGTAAAAATCTCCGGTTGGGACATAAAAAACATTTGGACTTGTGCGCGTGCACTGGGTTTTAAGCCCATTACGGAGATCCGTGGGCTTTGTTGCAAACTAGGGATGTCCGAAGCTGACAAGGTCAAAGACCAAAAGCAGTAGCATTCGTAGTGGGAATAAAAAGAGAATAATACTTTGCTGACAAGTCGAGCGCACTGACCTTCCTTTGATGTGGAATTATTTGTGCGAATTTCCTGCAGCGTTGCTCCTTCCATGTTGTACTTGCTAGGCCTTTTCCTGCCTTTCTTTAAATATAAAAGTTGCAGTTGGTATTGTCTGTTTTTGTTGTCAAAATTGTATTTAGATCTGTCTTGAAAGTATATTTGATATGAAAAAAATTATTAAATTAGTGTTTTTTTTTATAATTTTAATGTGACAACGTTAAAAAAAAATTAAAAAAAATTATCTTAATATATTTTTAAATAAAAAATATTATGCATCACAGCATGAGACACATTTAATTTTATTCATAACTCTTAACTGTATTGTTATTACACATCACCATGTAAAATAAAGTCATAAAATACAATTTTTCTTATAAATTACCATATATAGATTGGTTCTTATATTAACTTTATAAGTGTGAATCTAGTATTATTTTCATGAATATATATATATATATATATATATATAGTTGTGTGTGTCTATGCGCGTGTGTAAATCAGTGTAGAATAAGATATGTAATTTTAAAAATACTGGAGAATGAAATTTAATTTTGATTAATAAATAAATTGGTATGGGGATATTCTTGTGTTAAAAAAATAAATAATTAAAATATCAAATATTAAAACTTTGAATTGATGTTTTTTTTTTAAAAAATAAAATCTGAAAATGGTATGTGCTTAAGTGGGTGTTTGTTTCCGCTGCTGCGGTTGCTTTTAAAGCAAACCGCGGCTGTTAAGCGTTTGATAACATAAAAACCATGCTAACTGTTCATGTGGGGCCGACTAAAATAAATTAAAACTGCAGGTTTGCGGAAAGCAGCTGAGAGCTGCTTTCTGCAAAGGCGCAAACATGTGGAGCGCAGTGGAGAGTTTTCACTCTCCACTGTTCAGTAACATGAACAGTGGAGAGTGAACTTCACTGTTCATGTTACTGTTTTAATTCATGTGGGTTGGTTTTTTTTCACTCGCACTGTTCATGTTTACAGGTTTTTTTTTTAACCATGAAAATGAGTTTAAATTTTTTTATTATTTTTTTAAAAATTATAATGACGTAGCATTTGTGAAATTTGATCGCAATTCCAATTATGTTATTGCCGGGTCCGGCCCAGTTAAAAAAAATTCAGTTTTTATTTTTATTTTAATTGTGTTCTATTCAAAAAATTAAAAGGAAATCACTTGATGACGTAATAAAAGATTCAGTTTTTGTTGTTGCGCGCTTAAGAAACCATGAAAAATATAATCCTTGTTGGATAGATTTCGTATGTGATGACATTGCACATAGTGTAATAGAATAATAAAAAATATTTGATATCAATATTATTTATTTCATGATGTAATAACAGTAGTTAAATTTATAATATTTAAATTAAAATCATTAATATTAATATATATATATTTTTAATTATTTTATAATCTCAATTTGAAAAGCATTTTTTTTTAACCAAACACATTAAACTACTTTTTCTTCGACCTCAATTTCAACCACAATTTTAACCAAACACCTATTTTTTCAAACCAAACTCAACTAAAAGTACTTTTTATAAAATAATTTTTTTCAAATCACAACCACAAAAGCTACCGCAATACAAAACACACCCTAATTATGATAATACTCTGTTTATGATTACCCTAGAGTGGATTGGAATTGGCTGCTTCTTGCGACAGGACATGATAGAGACCTTCATAGACATCTTAGCACTCAAGTTGCTTCTTTTCCCCTTTTCTTCCAGTCAACGCCTTGTTTGCGAAGGACGAAGTAAAGACTAAAAAGAAATAAAAAATTTGGATTTGTGTGTGGACTGGGTTTTCAGCCCATTACGGAGATCCGTGGGCTTTAGTAGTGGGAATAAAAAGAGAATAACACTTTGCTGACAGGTCGAGCATACTGACCTTCCTTTGATGTACTTGCAGCGTTGCTCCTTCCATGTTGTACTTGCTAGGCCTTTTCCTGCCTTTCTTTAAATATAAAAGTTGCAGTTGTTATTGTCTGTTTTTGTTGTCAAAATTATATTTAGATGTTTATTAAAAGTATATTTGATATGAAAATAATATATTAAATTAATGTTTTTTTTATAATTTTAATATGACAAATGACAATGTTTAAAAAATATTATTTTGATATATTTTTAAATAAAAAATATTATGCATACCAGTACCAAACACATTTAATTTTATTCATAACTCTTGACTATGTTGTTTGCAGACCACCATATAAAATACAGTCATAAAATACAATCTTTCTTGTTAATTACCATATATAGGTTGGTTCTTATATTAATTTTATAAGTGTGAATCTAGTATTATTTTCATGAATATATGTATACATAGCTGCAATCAATGTAAGATGAGATATGTAATTTTAAAAGTACTGAAGAATGAAATTTAATTTTGATTAATAAATAATTTGGTATAAATATATTCTTGTGTTAAAAAATTAAATAATTAAACTATAAAATATCAAGACTTTGAATTGATGTTTTTTTTTAAATAAAATCTGAAAATGGTCCGTGCTTAATTATGATAATACGATTACTCTATGGTGGATTGGAATTGGCTGCTTCTTGCGACATGACGAGGGTGTTTGAGAGTGTGGTAGCTGTTGCTTTACAAATAGCTTTTCGTGTCGAAAAGCATGTCAATAATGTTTTTTCATTTTTTAAAAATCATTTTTGATATCAGCACATCAAAACGATCCAAAAAATACAAACCGTATTTAATTTTAACAAAAAAAAAAAAATTCAAAATTTATCCAAAAGCAGGTTCAACCTCAGCCTGGACATGATAGAGACCTTCACAGACATCTTAGCACTCAAGTTGCTTCTTTTTCCCCTTTCTTCCAGTCAATGCCTTGTTTACGAAGGACGAAGTAAAGACTAAAAAGAAATAAAAAATTTGGATTTGTGTGTGGATTGGGTTTTCAGCCCATTACGGAGCTCCGTGGGCTTTTCCGCAAGCCAGGGATGTCCAGAGCTGACAGAGTCCAAGACCAGAAGTAATAGCATTAGTAAAGGGAATAGAAGGGGAATAGCACTTTGCTGATAAAGTCAAACACACAGATCTTCCGCGGAATTATTTGGGCGAATCTCCTACAGTGTCGATTCGGGCATGTTGTCCTTCCCAAGCTTTTTGCCCTTTTCTAATAATATAAAAGTTTCAGTTGTCACCGCCAGTTTTTGACAGCTAGTTGTTGCTGTTTTTAAAATATTTGTAAATTATTTTATATTTTAAACATTATTAAATTGATATTTTAAAATATATTTTCACAGTTCAGGTAAAAAATAAATAAACAAATTATAAAAAACATCATCTTGATATATATTAAATTAAAAATTATTTTTTAAAAACATTATATATCATAATATCAAACATTTAATCAACCATGTATTAAATTAGTATAAGATAAGATATGTACTATTAATTTTTTTCAAGAATAAAATTTATTTATTTTTTATATTGATGTGGATATCCTGACCAACTTGTGGGTACTTCAACTAATTCTACGAACTCTAAATTTTAGAACCATGTAAGTCTCTAGTGATCATGAGATTTGTGAAATTTAAATTAATAATTTATAAAAAACAAATCTAGTATCTGATCAATTGAATCAGGTTAAATAAAGTTTATTTTTTATTAATAAACAAATTGGTATAAAGATATTAATGTATAGAAAAAATAAATAATTAAAATAAAAAATATAAAAACTTTGAGTTTATGTTTTTTTTTTTTTAGATCCCGAAACTGTTCTGTGATTAATTATGATAATACTCTGTTTATGATTAATCTAAAGTGATTGGAATTGGCAGCTTCTTGCGACATGACGTGATAAAGGTTTACAGAGACATCTTGGGACTCAGGTTGTTTCACAGTATCGAACAACCGGGTGTCTTTTTTCCTCTCTAGCAGTCAATGTCTTGTCTGCCAAGGATGAAGTAAAAACTCAAAGCAAAATATCCAATAGATAATAAACTTAAATTTATTATTATCAAACAAGTCTCAATTCTTTTGTTTTTATTATTTTTTCTCAGAGGGTGATTAACACTGGACAACATCGCCTTTCTATCCTTCCATTTTTTTTTAAAAATACTCTCATCTAAGATGTTAAAATAAATTCTAGGATGACATGTTAGAGATACTTATTTTTTTTCTAAACGATCAATATTTATAATTTAATTTTAAAATTATAATTATTTGATTAAATATGTATTTGGTAATATGATACATGATATTTTTTAAATTATTTTTAATTGAAAAACCATCTAAATAATATTTTATTTTATTTTTAATATTAGCATATTAAAATCATAAAAAAATCTAACCAAATATCAATTTAATATATTTTTAGATAAAAAACAAGTTAGATCACGAAACAAATACCCCTAATTATCTAATATGATATATTAGACAATCATTTAAAACTCACTTGAAACTCTAATATTTTTCTGTTAATATAGCCAAAAAAAAAAAAAAAACTATCCTTTAATGTCGAATCTGAGGTTTATGATTGACGGAGGATATAATTGATAAAATCAAAAGATTTTGGATTTGATTAATAACGAGGTAGTATATTTAATACAAAACTTTTTCCCATAATAATAATAATATCGCGGTAATAAAAATGCATTTAAAACGTGGCAGTCTACAAAATCAATCAAAAGCCTTACAGTGACGAGTCGGGTTTAAAAACCGGTTCAAACCGGAAATAAAAGAGAGTTAGTTAGGGCAGTTTAGAAAGAGTGTTTGTGTATATAAAGCACGATAAGCCCCAGCAAGCGGTTTAGGGCGCAAAAGAAGAAACGAAGCCGTAGAAGAGGGCTCCTCCTTGGCCGAGCAAACTTATCTCTATTTTCCTTTCAAGGTAATTCTCAGATCCACCTCAACAAACCCCAACTCCCATTTTCCCTTCAAAAACCTAATTATCTTGTTTTTATAATTTTGAACTTGATTTTTTCGTTTTGGCGGCAGTGAAGAAAGATGGATCGGTACCAGAGAGTGGAGAAGCCGAGAGCAGATACACCAATTGACGAGAACGAGATTCGAATTACTAGTCAAGGAAGGATGCGTAGCTATATCTCTTATGCCATGAGTCTGCTTCAAGTACTTCTCTTCTCTTCTCTCGCTCTGTTTTTTGTTTCAGTTTCAATTTCTTGCCTCCTTTTTTTGGCTTTGTATTGAGCGCTATTTGGATCTGAACTGTTGTGTTTTGGATAAAATTTGAATTTCTGTAAGTTTATGGTAGCTTTAATTTTAATTCTGGGCTAAAATTTGAATTTCTTTAAGTTTTATGGTAGCTTTAATTATGGGACAAAATTTGAATTTCTGTAAGTTTCTGGTAGCTTTATAATTCTCTTATTCCAAGAATATATGTGTTAGTTTTTTTGTGATGTTTTTTCATGCGTGTTAAGTGCTGTTTGTTTCTTGTTTCAAAAGTGTTTTTAAAAAAAATTAAAATTTTTTATTTACTTTAAATTAATATATTTTTAGTGTTTTTAAATCATTTTGATATGCTGATGTCAAAAATTATTTTTAAAAAATAAAAAAAATCATTAGCATGTATTTTAACACAAAAAGTTATTTGAGAAGCAACCGAAATCACACTGCCAAACAAGCTAATAAGGTCACGTGCGGCTAGGGTTGCTAGCTAGGTGAATTGCTAGGTCATTTTATTCATTAAAAGCGTTGTGCTTATCTTTATTTATTCATTTTTTGTTGTTTTTGCTAATGTTTGTGTTTAATTATAGGAAAAGGGCTCAAATGAAATTGTATTCAAGGCGATGGGAAGAGCCATCAACAAGACTGTGACCATCGTGGAGTTAATTAAGGTTTTTAACTGCAGAACTATTAATGGATCGGTCTGTTACTCTAGTCAGTTGTGTTTGATTGTGGGCCGTAATGCTCTGTTTCTTGTTGTGATGCAGAGAAGAATTGTTGGTCTCCATCAAATCACGTTGATTGGATCCACGGACATAACAGATACATGGGAACCTCTTGAGGAAGGCCTCCTTCCGTAAGTAGAGTCTGAAGGAAATTCAGAATATCTGATGTTTTAATTTTCTTGGTTTCCATTACCGTAGCTCTGACCATGAATTTTTGTTTTTGTTATTGAAGATTGGAAACCACAAGGCATGTATCAATGATCACAATAACCCTTTCCATGAAGGAACTGAATACATCTTCTGTTGGGTGAGTTTGTGTGCCTCTGTTGTTTCTCAATTATTAGATTGTGATCTAAGCATTTTGATTTCTTGTAATTATGTGATAGCAATTGGCTATAATCACCCGAACCTTTTGTTATAGCAAGTGAGCATATTTGTAAGAAAAGATATTTCTAATGGCTTACAAATTTCTGCTCTCTTCAGGTATCAGCTCCCATTACTTGCCGAGCAGGTGAAGGCATTCACAGATTTTGAGTACGAAGGAGGTAAGAAATGTTCATTATTGTTATAATTTATTCAGTTGATCCTGTTTGCATCTGCTTAGAGTTATTTTTGTGTTGCAGATGGTTCACCTAGCGGCCGTGGTAGGGGACGGGGTGGTAGGGGAAGGGCAAGGAGTAGAGGTATGCCTTGACGGGTTTTGCCTCCATGCCTTTGCTATTTGCGCAATTTCATTGGATCTATTTGGTTGTATATATTTATTGCCAGAAATCAGCGAGTGGTTATGTGCTAAATGTTCGTTCACTTTTTGCTGTATTTGCCTGCCTTTTGTTTTTTTGTGTAATTATTTAATGTACTGTGATGATTGACGGTGATGATTTGGCCATGTAGGCTGTTATGAGATGCTTTTTAGTAAAAATAGTAAGGACTCTTTAAGTTTCGATACAAGGTTCTTATACTGTGGCTGTTGATTCCCAATATTGCATGGCATGACAAGCCATTCTTTTGTGCAGGGAATGGATTTGTGTTTGCTGAGCATGAAGATGGGGGTTGGGATCGCAACCGGGGCTTTCCTAGGGGCAGGGGTCGAGGCAGAGGACGTGGATTCCGTGGCCGTGGAAGGGGAGGATTTAATGCACCTCATGCTGATACACAACAAGATGGCGGTTATAATTATGACGCTCCTCCACAAGGCCGTGGTATTTTTCCTCGACTTTTTTTTTCTTGCTGTTCATGATGAATATGACTATCCGTCTGAGTTCATATTTTATCACAAAAAAGAATCCTAGTTTGATGTTTTTTTTAGATGCTTCACCTGGATGTCCTCTAGTTGAGTCTGCATCCATTTGCTTACTCTTGACATCTCATTGTTTACTGTGACAACCATGAACTTTCCAACTCTACTTTGAGCAGAAAGGTTCCTTGAAAAACAGTGCACGCTCTTGAAACACAAGGGCAATAAAAGGTTTGGATTGGATAAACAGCTATTAATGTAAATGTGTAATAAAAAACATAGCACATACGAATACATTTCTTAGACTATCAAATCGTCTATGTAATGAAGTCAACTCCCGGTTATATGTAATTTATTGTTTTGCATTTTAACTTCACTCATCTTTTAGATCTGCTTGCATGAGGTTGGTGCTGATGTGTTTTGTGACAGGGGTTTTCTCAGGAGTCTCACCATGGATTTGTGCGATCACCAATTCAAAATGCCTCTTGTCTTTCATGGTGCACTAACTTGTTGCGTATTGATTGTAGGTCGCGGCCGTGGGAGGGGGAATCGCGGAAAGGGCCGAGGATTTAGATCTAACGGGCCGATCCCTGCAGCCGCGTAAGATGCTCATTTTTGGCTTTGTTTAGAATCGAGTGCAGAAGTTAGTGTTTGTTGCCTTCTTTATCATCTTTTTATCCTTTTTCATTTTGGTTTTTTTATTGTACCCAGGTTGTAGTAGTAGTAGTGTTAACTTTAGGACGTTCATGTGTAACCACCATAGATTAATCCTTTTAGTTTGAAACCATTGCGCCTCTTTGGGCTATTATTTTTTGTGGTGGCTGTAGTTTGGGGTGCTTGATCAGTTGTAATCTTCTTAATTTCTACCTAGCAGTGTTCTTTAATTTTTTCCATCTCTCTTACTCGATGGATTGCTGCATGCTTTATAAATAGATGCTCAAATGCTCGATCCATGGCAGTGGTTTACATGGACGTGCATCGACTTTTAAAAGATCGTTGTGCTTTTTAGATTTAACAGAGCAACGGGTCATTTTCCTTCCATAGCACTAGTGAATTATAATGTCAGTCACATCTCAGAAGCCTCTTCAATAGCTCATTTTGTGATACTTTCGAAAATGACGCAGGAAACACTTCTTTATGACCAGGCAGAGAAATTGAGCTTAAAGGCACTGCCATAAAATATGAAATTGGTGAAATATTTAGCTAATCCCTTTAGT
Source organism: Populus alba x Populus glandulosa (assembly GCA_033617975.1). Lineage (NCBI taxonomy): Eukaryota > Viridiplantae > Streptophyta > Magnoliopsida > Malpighiales > Salicaceae > Populus > Populus alba x Populus glandulosa. The sequence goes on along the minus strand of CM066147.1, from coordinate 22,876,839 downwards.
TTAAGACAACCAATTTCCAGCCCCTGTATTTTAATAATCGTTGTAAGCTTACCCCTGTTGTTTTTTCATGACAATTTAATTGTTTTTCTTTCTCTCTAAGCTATACTTCACTTCAAATCAAAATTACCATTCTCACCCACCACTGGCAAAATAAAAAACTCAATTGAAAATAATAATTTATAAATTCAAAAAATAATTAAAAATAAAACTTGCTCAAGTATCACTTATGATTTTCGAAATCAAAAGGATCAGCTCATTATAATAATCAAATTTTTTACATTTTATATAAATTTAAAATCAAATCATCAAAAAAGGGACTAAATTATAATTTTCTCTTCTAGCATTCTTACAATTTAAAATCATAAATACAATTACAATAATCATTTCTCATAAGTTTCTCATATTTATTTATTATACTTTTTTTTTCATTACATTTCTGCTATTATCATTACACTTGCTAGACTAGCTCGATCGAGATCCAATTCAAGTTCTGGATTATAGATTTATAATTTAGAGGTTTTCTCAACTCAATCCAAGCTTCAATATTTTATTTTAAAAAAAAATTAAAATACGGTAGTATGAAAATACCATATTCAATTCACTAATGGGCCCGTTAAGATAACAATAAAACAAAATTAAAAAGAGGGGGGGGGGGGAAGGAGAGAGAAACTTGGATGAAAAGAAACGTGGAACAGTCGCCAAATCCCAAACATCAATTAAAACGAGCTCCAAACCCTTCTAGAGCTACCTCTCCCCAGCTCCACTACTATGCTGGCTAAGATTTTCAGCTACTACCTTACTCCATTTCTCTTATCAAAGCAGAACCCTAATTTCACCATTTCCTGACAAAATTTTCATTTTCGACACTGAAGTTTTTAGCAGCAATGCCTGAAGAAGCTGAGATAGTTAACAATCGTAGCAATGAGCCCGGCATTTCTTCTTTTGTCTCAGAATTCCTTTCCAACTTTATCAGCTGGTAACTCTCGAAATCACATCAATTAATCTGATCACAAGCTTCTTATTTTATGTATTTTGTTGCACATTACGTTTTTATAAGCTCTGATCTGCTTCTTTTTTTTTCGCGTGTGTGTCTAGGCTCTGAGCTGTTCGACATGTGCATGGCCTGAGTAAGAAGCTGACAGATGATTTAATCCTAGAAGTTCTGGATTTTCTTCTTTCGAAGACTTCTGCTGCGAAAGCTCCACTATCTGTATTCCTTGCTTATCAGGCAAACTTTCAGAATCTGGAAAATGACTTAATATTTTTGTTTTTAATTATTTAATTACTTAGGGTTTGGCTTTTAACTTAATAGACATTGAAATAATGTAATTTTCATACCTAATCTGGCGTCAGGATAAAATTGATATTTTTTTTGGTTATTAAATTATTGCTGTTAATATTTGTTGTAGGAAGACGAGGAAGATGATTCTGCAACATCTTCGCATCCAATTTGCGGGGGAAATTTGTTGCCAGAGCTCTTGTTATTCTGTTACTTTCTTGTGCTGATATTTCTGGTTGGACAGAGAAGATATGAAGAGGTTATATTAGCTTTGCATGATGTTTCTCTGGCCATTGCCTTTGTTAGTGCAATGTAAATGTGCTGTGTGTGTTGTATTCTTCTCAGGATAAAACTTGTTCCATGGATGGCCTTAATTTACTGATGGATATAAACGCAGTAGAGCCTGTAACTATAGGTGCTATAGCATCTAGGTTGTACTTCTATTACTCATATACCCATGAGGTCTCGGGTGATCTTGCTGAAATTCGTTGGTAAGAAAACGTTTATGTTGATGTTTCTTAATTTGTCTATCTCTGAACTTGTAAGAGAAAGATATTGGCATAGTTGGAACCTGTAATTTTGTGTTGAACCAATGCATTCTTGGCAAGATGGAAGAATCAGGTAATTGGAGGCCTTGCTTTGTTCTCAAATATGATCAGATTGTTTTCTAACTTTAGTGCTGTAATTTCATTTTCAGTGCCCTCTTTGGCTTGCATAAAGTTGCCATTTTGAACCATGATGAGCTGGGACAGGTTTGTTACTGGTCGACCTGAAGGTTGTTTGGAAATTCAGTAGCTCATATGTGATACAATGACAATGATGCAGGAAACACTAATCAATATGTTGCTTCGTAATTACCTGCATTACAACCTATATGACCAGGCAGAGAAATTGAGGTCAAAGGCACCAAAATCTCAATCACGCTAAAATCACCTGGTGTGGATTTTGCTTCTGGTATAGTTATCTCTTCTTGTGGATCGCTTGTTGAAAAAACGTAAGGAGAAAAAGGTATCTGTTTCTGTTTTAAATGGTCTAGACCTTAATTTAACAGGGGAAATACATGGCCTTGTCAAAAGAAAAAAAACCGGACAAAACATAAGGAGAAGGAATCTGTTTGTATTCTTGCTGGTGGCACTCAACAACAACAAGACACGTTATTCATAAAAAAAAACATGTTGTAAATATCTGTTTATCCAATTAATTTCTGAGCTAAAACCTGCTCTTTGTAGCTTTGCCGATACTTGTTTTATCTTGGAAAGATTCGGACAATTCGACTGGAGTATTCTGATGCAAAAGAAAGATTTGTGCAAGCTGCTCAGATAGCTCCTGTTGCGGCTCGTAGCTTTCGAATTCAATGTAACAAGTTGGCTGTCCTAGTACGTTTACTGTTGGGAGAAATACCTGAGAGGACAATCCTTACTCAGAGTGGAATGCAGGGGGCTTTGAGGCCATATTTCGAGCTTACAAATATGAGTGACTTCTCTTTAAGTGGTTTAGTTGACATGGCTGATTGTTTGGTCTTTAGGCCTGACAAATATGGGAAAGCATACATGGGCATGCTCATTTCTATCCATTTATCTGAACAATAACGACTATCTGATTAACCTGTCAGGCTGTACGAATAGGTGACCTGGAGCTGTTTAGTGATGTCTCAGAAAAGTTTGCTGGCACTTTCATATCAGACAGAACAAACAATGTGATTGTTCGACTGCGACATGGTGTCATAAGGATAGGACTGCGCGCTATCAGCATCTGCTATTCCCGCATCCCACTTGATGATGTTGCTGATACATTGAGGATGCATTCCACAAACCTTGTTGAAAGCATAGTAGCTAAGGCCATTCGCGATGGAGCAATTGATGCTAAAATCGATCATGCAAATGGGTGGTTAATATTGAAGGAGACCGGAGACATTTACTTTACAGCCGAGCCACAGGCTGCCTTCAGCTCTAGGATTGCTTTCCGTGTTAACTTGCACAATGAGGCTGCCTGGAACTTGCGCTTCCCATTAGACAAGTATAGTTCCGATGAGTGGAAATCAGCAAGTCAAATACTTAACAGGAAAATGGTAAGTATCTTTAGAACCATGCTTCTTTTTTCTCAGTTTCTGCCCTTTGTTGCCCCACTTTCTATACTCTCTTTATTAAGCAGATAAATTCGTTATCATAAGAACAAAACCTGCATTTCCATGATGGAATCAGTATGCTACTTTGATTGGATATGGCAAACAGACTATAGCCTCAGCTAATATGATCAACATCTTTTAACGTGACTTTATTCACGTTAATGCTCGGAAATGTTGCGGCCGATCCCAGATTCTTATTTACTGTCTGTAATTCGCTGCATTTATAACTGGAATTAGCTGCATTTGTGGATATTTCTATCACACTGAGAACACTAATATGCTCCATTACTTATCCAAGCTTTGGCAAAATAAACAACTGAGTGGAGTCGGTTCCTGCCCAGTCCAGACAAACCTTCTATTACAAGGGTTAGACTTGAACTCGAAACCCCCTCGAAAGAAGCAAGGCACAAGCTCTCAATTTGCCCCTCGAAAGACAAATCGAATGTACGGATAAATACTCTACAACGAGGCCTGACCTGTCATATGCATCCACCTTAAAGAACCGGGGGTGGCAGATATGTCGCTTCAACCTTGTAATAACTAAAACTACCTGTGACTTTTGATCCTGTTAAAACAATAGATCTCGGAATATATTAATAATTATCCAAGTGTTTCATCATATCAAGAATTTAGAACTAAGGACAGAAACGAATAACGAAGAGACTACAAAAAATTTATACTCGTAAATGAATATATTTATTCAGAAAACAAGACTCTCCTCCGTTCAATTAGCTAATCTCACGTGGATAATGTGATTCCAATCATTTTTGCCATAAAACAATGAAACTCCTAGCAAGTCTATAATTTGTTTCTGACTTTTATTACCATATCAGATCAACTACCTATAAATGTGCTTGTTGATTGGCTCAACTTAGTGTAGTTCATACTTGTATATGATTCCAATTATTTTCCCTTGTCCCCCCCCCCCCCCTCCCATTTCCACCAGCCTACTCGTTGCCAATCAAGCTCACGGATTAGACTGTCAAATCATGGTTTTGCTTTGACTGTGTAAACATGGCATAGGCAAGTTCAATGGAATGGCAGATGAGCAAATGCCGTGTTGTTAAACTTGGCCTAGCATGTTGGATCAACTCAAGACCTAGTACGAAATAGGTTTTAAGAAAATTGGGTAGAGTTGACCTTGTCAAATTTAAATAACCTGGTGAGTTAACTTTTAATCCAATCAAACCCAATTTGATTTTGATTTTGATTTTATTGATGTTGGTCAAACCTCAAGGAAAATATTGATTGTAGAGAATATTATTTAATATTTTTATTTAAATCATTTGGTGAAAAAATTCATATGTTGAGAATCCCATATATAAACTTAATGTTGGGATTTTTTAGAAAACATTCCGAGGAGAATCTATCAAGGTCACCATTATTCAATAAGGGTAAAGGGATCACAAAACTCTCTGCAGCTGCTCTCGAGTTTCTTCACAATAGGCCCTTCCTGCTTACAATAACCTAAGCCAAAGCGAAATAATAGTATAAAGTGCATTGCTTTTTATAAATAAAATCCAATAAACAGTAAAAAACAAAACCAAGATGGTTTTGTAGAACCCTAAATCTTGTATCAGCATATCTTGACAGGATATACATTTAACAACCCATCACCTTCCATGTGCACAAGACACACGATACATGTCATTGTATCGTATGGGCCAGAGCATCGCCATGTGAGGCAATATGATATGATCTCACAAAAATAAATATGTTGTCACATAAAACCACTGAAGATGTGATTCTATGTCTTCAAATACCAACAACTTACCTATTAAAAGAAACCCATAAAACAACAATTTGGCTAGTGGTTTCGAACGCTTCACGGCTCTTCTGCTGGGTGAGTGCATGTGGACATGCAATGAGAGAGTACGAGAACGTGGGAATAATTGAATGAGGTTCAGAATTCTGCAGTCTTTCAGAGGTCACATGTGAGGTTGTTGCATGAAGGAACTCTGCCTCCGGTCCCTTATTTATAGAGGCAGTTCTTCGACTTGGAAATGCCAATAAATGTAAATACACTAGCTACCAGCCTACCACCAATCCTCACTCTCCATTCTCTTGTCACTGTTTCAGTAATATTCATCTTTTCAAGAGATGGGAAAATTTCTTTTGACATTTGCAATCTTGCTTCATTTCTGCTCTTATTTGGCTGTCACTGTTAATGCGTTTGCTCCCTCTGGTTGGAGGAAAGGTCATGCTACGTTTTATGGAGGTAGCGACGCCTCAGGAACTATGGGTATGTAATGTAACTACACTCCTTGCATCTTTTCTTGTCTTCATTTTTTGGAAACATCACAGCTAATAGCCTTTCGTTTCTTTAAAATCTGGGCTACAGGAGGGGCTTGTGGATATGGGAACTTGTATTCTACTGGTTATGGGACCAGGACTGCTGCTTTAAGCACTGCTTTATTCAATGATGGAGCTTCGTGTGGTGAATGTTACAGAATTATGTGTGATTTTCAAACAGACCCCAGGTGGTGTGTTAAAGGCAAGTCTGTGACCATTACTGCAACAAATTTCTGCCCCCCTAATTATGCTCTTCCAAACAACAATGGAGGCTGGTGCAACCCTCCTCTCCAGCACTTTGATATGGCCCAGCCTGCTTGGGAAAAGATTGGTATTTATAGAGGAGGAATCGTGCCTGTTTTGTTTCAAAGGTACAGTACTAATCACATGCATTGACCATTCTTTATCACAAGTTCTTTCTTTTTTCATAATCTAATACTGTATCTTATGGGATAATGATGCAGGGTTCCTTGCAAGAAGCATGGAGGAGTCAGATTCACCATTAATGGAAGAAACTACTTCGAGCTTGTCTTGATTAGCAATGTGGCTGGAGCTGGATCCATTCAATCTGTGTCCATTAAAGGCTCAAAAACAGGCTGGATGGCAATGTCAAGAAATTGGGGAGCAAACTGGCAATCTAATGCTTATCTCAATGGCCAGTCTTTGTCCTTTAAAATCACAAGTACTGATGGACAGATCCGATTCTTCACGGACATTGCTCCAGCAAATTGGGGATTTGGCCAGACTTTCTCTAGTCCAGTACAGTTCTAAATTAATTATCAGCAGCTTTAGAGTACAGGGTCTAAATTGGCCGAGGCGTGCTTATAATTTTACTAGAGCAGCCCGCCACAATTATTTTTCTGATGATGGCTGGGACAACAAGGTTCTGGCTCTGGATTATGATTTGAAGAGGGAGGGTGAGGAAAGGAACCCCTGGACTCAAGGCTAGCTGCTACTGAGCTGTTGTGCTTCAGTGATCACGGATTTGCAGAGGAGTTGTATTTTTGTATTTAGTATATAGTTATTGCAACTTAATATGAAGCGCAATCAATTTGCTGCTTAATAATATAAATAATATTTTTGTTTTGGTTAACTTAAGCTTGTAAAATTATATTTGTCAAGACCTGATCGCAGGATTGATATAAAAAACCCGAGTTATTGAATTAACCTACCAGTTATTTAAGCCAATAGAATCTTTTATTTTTTTATTTTTTTTTAAAGATGATGCAGTTAAATTTGGATTAGGTTTAGTTAAATTTATCAAGGTTAATAAACACTTGATTTAGTTAATCAAGTTTTATCAAATTAATATCTTTTTAATTCAATTTAAAACCTAACTCAAGTTATACTTTAATTGTTTTTTCAAAGAAATCTGTCAGGCCTAGTGTAATTACTATTTTCATAGAACATTTTTTTCTTTCCAATTCCTATAATAACATGAATGTATGATATAGTTACGTCGATTCACCAATAGTTTGATCACACTTTTTTGAACGTTTGTTGGCATGCTCGAAACGAAGACAAATTGAAAAGCATTGCATGTTAACCCAAACTGACACGGCGGAAATTAAAGATAATAATAAATAAAGAACATAATTTTTTTTATAAGCCAAAAATAAATAAATGTAGATATCAACTTTAAATTTACAAGTTTATTCTTTCCAAAATAATAATAATAAAGTCTAATCTTCAAAAGGTTTACAAAAGACATAAATCCCACCTCAACCATAAAATCAAAATCTAAAATCATAAAAAAAAATTGTAAAATTCAAGTTAAACAAAAAATTCATAAATAACAAGAAAAGTTATAAAAATAGTCAAAACTAGGATCTCGAGGTAAGATTTTTAAAATCTAAAAAAATATAACTTTTAAAAGTTTCTATAAAGATCTGAATATAATTCAATAATTGAATAAAAAATTATAATATTTTTTAGTTATTATTCTAGTTTTGTGTGACCAGATTTTTTTTAAGTCTAAACATGTTGTTTGGTTGTCAGAAGTTCTAAAATATAATTATGATTTCACCATCACAAATAAAATAATTTCATGGTTTGATTATGAAGACTAGGTTGAACCTAAGGAAAATATTGTTTAATTTTCTTACAATATATCAATTTGAAGAAAAAAAAAATAATAAAAATTTAATTTTTTTTAAAAATATTTTTGAAACATAAAAATAAATAGAGTTTTATAAAATTTAATTAAAAAAATATATAAAAATTACTTCATAAAAATTATATTTCAAATTTAATTTTTTAATAAATTTTAAAATACAAAATATAGTTTGGTTTGTTACTAATACATTACTTTATTTATTTCACCAGCTTTTCACCGCAAATATAAAAACCGGTGAAAAACAAACGTTAATATAGCAAGGCTCGCTACATCACGAACTAATGATCTGATAACCCACAGAGCAATACGGTTGGGTTTCATCTGGACCAATTAGAGAGTTTGAGGTAAATTCTCAAATATTAGCAACCCAATTTAAAACCAAGAAATAAAACAAGTTGACGAACAAAAGGAAGACGAAGAAGAGCTGCATCAGCTGCTTTTACCTGACATTTGTGATCTTTCTATCACTCCTCCATCTTCTGTTCAAACCAATTTCGTCTCCTACTTCGTTCCAGGTTCCAGGTTTCTGCTTTCTTTTTGTTTTTGTTTTTGCTTGATTGATGATGCTTAACAAAGCAAATACTTTTCTTAATTTGTTGAATTTTGGATCAGATTTTGTGAAGCCAGGACACGACCAGTACGTTTATAGACATGCCATTGGGTACTATTTAAACTCTTTTGTTAAAATATATGTGGGGTTTTGATTAATTGTTTATGTATTGTTTTTGTGATGAAAAAAGGTTGTGTGTGACTGGTTTGGCTCCGACCCATGTGGCTTTTAAGGACGCAGGAGGAATCACGGCTGTTGATTTCAATGTTGGCAAGTCTGATCGTAGTGGCATTAAGGTCACTGGAAAGCGAAAAAAAGTCCATTCTTTGTTGGTTTTAGCCTTTTTTATTGTATAACAATTAAGCAATTTTCCTTAGAATTGAGCAAGTGGTGTGAAGAAATTGGCAATAGCTAGACAATTAAAAGTTCTATGACTAGTAGCTTGGTTGGTTTCTTATAAGCTAGCTTTTGAGTTGGTGGGGATAATTGAATTTACATTACTAACATGGTTGCAAGCATCAAGCTTTGTTTGTTAGGGCTTCCAGGACATTTTAGTTGCTTAGTGATCAAGGGTGGAAGTTCACCATCTAATTTTGCTTTATCTGAGTCATATACTGGAACAATCAGAGGATCAGTTTGAAAAACCAGTTGGATTCCACTTCTTCTAGTGGCATTCTTTTTGTGCACTTTGGTTTTGTGGCTTTCATATCATCGGAAGCACAATTGGCCAGTCTAACATAACTGGGCTATGAAATCTGAGCTGATTGCATTGAGAGGTAACTTTGACTGCTTCGGAGGGCAAGGATTTCTACAGATTAGTCACATTTCTGTTTTGTAATGATGCATGTAGGATCAGGAGTTGATTTGTTTTCTTATGTTCTCATTTAGCCAACTTTTACTAACCATAGAGAGCATCTTTTGCAGAATGCACAACACTTTGAGTCTGACACTGCTCCGTGTAAAGTTTGCACCCAGAGCGATTCTTATATTGTCAGGTACAACTATTTTTCAGTTTCACACCCCCTCCTCCCTTCGTTCCTTCTTTTTAATATTGGAGTTGAAATTTGTCATTGACTTCTGACAGATGTTGTGTTAAAGGCTCTCTGTTGGAAGTGAATGACAGACTAATCACACATTCAAAATTTGCTGAACTCTTCAGTAAGTATTTCTTTTCCATGCTTACCAAATGTCAGATGCAAGTGTCTATGCGTGTTTGGTGCTTTTTAAAAATGTTTTTCGCTTGAAAATGCATCAACATATTTTTTTTCAGATTTTTTTTTTCATTCTTGATGTCAACACATCAAAATCATTTGGAAACACTAAAAAAATCATCAATTTGATGATTTTTCAAGGCAAATGTACTTTTGAAATGCATCCAAATGCAATTAAAAACTCACACCCAAACAGACACTCTTTACTAGATAGGATCTCGTTATTGAATAAGTGATCAACAAGGACAATACTTTTAGGCAGTGATTTTCATATCAGCCTCTAAAATCTCCTATTCCGAAACATATCATCACCCCCTTGAGAAATTAACTTGCGGATTTGTGAGAATCAATTCTTGTCACTAATTAGATCTCATATCTTCTCTTTAATCTGATGGTTCTGTTTTTAGCATGTAATAGTGGTTTGGCAACCCACATTGATGATTTCATCTGTTGTTGGCAGACAGGGAAGGGTACATTGCCATTATCATGCCAAAGCCAGCAGAATGGCTGAAGGTCAAAGCTTCATTGTTGGGCCTTGAAGAATACAAGAAACTGAGAGAAAATAGCTGATCTATTTGGGATGCTTGGAAAAGTTTTATAGACTTCGAGAATAACAAGGAATTCAAGCTTCATTTGGAATTCCTACAGTCACCAATTCTTTGATGGGCCTCATCCCCAGGTTAATTTCCTAACCAATTAGGTGAATTGTAATACTTCCCCTTACTGTATCTAGTTCTTATCTTGCCATTTTTGTTTCTCCACAAATAGAATAAGAAACAGAGCAGTATCAGATTATGCGTTTTTTGCTAATACTAGTAAGAATAGGGGAGTTAATTTTTTACCTTAAAATTCCCTTTGTGATACTGAATGTTGAGGTCTGTGTTATGCAAGTGGCACAATGTCGTGTGGATGAGTTATACTACCTATTGGGGCAGACCTAGGATGTGAAGAAAACTGCTTTTTTTTTGCCATAGAACATGTTGTGTTGCAAGAGAGCTGTGCTTGCAATTTTTTTGATGGTTACTCTTAATTTATGATATCAAAATATTCACTTCAAGAAAACCTGGCAAAGATGGGATGCTTACTACGCAAATAAGTTCTGACCAGGGAAGAAAGCTAAATATATGCATAAACATTACAGTCAATGCTAGGTAAGAGGGAATGTATATTAATGGTGTATCTTGTCAATATAAACTGCTGGAAGCTGGGTAACATGCAGGGAGACTATAATTAATGAATGGTAATCTGGATATATACAGGGTTGAAGTTAACATTAGAAGTGATTAATAAATCATGGGTTACCAAATGCCATTGGATGTGCCTTGTAATCTAGGTAAGCTCAGCCTAGGGAGAAGCAATTTCTATCTGGAGCCTGTATTGTAACACCAAAGATCACCTGCAACCACTATCTCTCCAAATATTTTCATCGTCCTTTTTGTAAGATTTTTTGTTGATGATCATCAGCTCTACTATTCTCGGGTGCAACCATTATCTCGTCCATAACAAGCCTTCTGGATCTATTTATGGTATGAAAACACAGGTAGATGTGTTGCTCGAGTTCTTCTAGCTGCTCCAGATAGGACAAGTCGTGAGTGTGAAATTCTTTCACGACCTCTTTCAACAGTTCAGGTTTTTTATTCCTAACACACATATCAGCAAGAGCTTTACGGTGTTCTACCTCATCGAATAACCTCCTCACGAGTCTACTCATGGTATCAAAATCTTTGATCAATATGTAAGTTCCTTTGGCTGCAAGATCTAGCTGTGCACCAAGTCTTTTTTCAAGCAAGCTTGTCTCAAGCCCTCGATGAACCAACTTGATTTGCTTTCTGAATACATACAACGAGCAACCCATTATTACTGGTGCAGCCACAATGCCAACTATGCCATGGATTGCAATTACAAGCAAGGCAATTAGAAGTGCAGTATGTGATATGACAAGACAACCTCCTCCAACCTTCATGCATACCCTTCTGAACTTTGCTTTCCTCGTTATCTTTCTCTGTTCTGAATTCAATCCATGGAGCAACACCAGGTTATTATCATGAAAATCGTTGAATTTTACAGTGGTAAAAAACATCGATAATGGATTTTCAAGTAATGCATACGCAGCAAGCTCTCTAAACATTGCGATGCGAATCTTATCTGAATAATCTGCAGAATCTTGCACCCTTTTGCTTAGCTTGATTACCCTTGTAATTTTCTTATAATTAGCACGTGTTTGCTGGATGCATTGAAGAAGCAAATCGCAAAGATGACATGCTTCTGATCTGGCTTCAAAGTAATCAATCAGAAAGTGGTGAAACCTCAAGCTTTCTATCATCTCTCTCAGGGTCGCTTGCTGCTGTGGTTCAAACATATAATCAGAGAGATGGAGATAGAAAGGAAGAGATGAGGACGGTGAGGTGACTTTGTCAGCTCCATCAACGCGTGTTTTTCTTAGCTGGTCCTGAACCTTGCTCCACATTTCCACATAAGACTTCGTCCTGAAAGCTTCCTTGTATTCTTCATTAACGTTCAGCTTGTTGCTTAAGCTGCTAGCACGTTCCTTGGGAGATCTTCCTAAACCAGAAAACAAACATCAATCACTCAAAAAAAATAAGAAGAAAAGAAATAAGAACTCAATTTCTTGATAGCACCATAAAAAAATTAACTAAATCAAAACTAGAAAGCTTTGAACACCTCCTATAAAAAACACTAGCATAATTTAAAGATTTTTCCAAAATATACATGGGATTTTGACAAGAACTCATGTTTGAGAGGGACAAGATGATGTTGAAACACACCTGCCCTTGAAAAGGTAGATTTTAACTTAGCCCACAAAAGCTTTGTCATGTTGATCAACTCTCTTCTCTTTTCGGTTTCTTGACATAGATTAAAGCATGTAGTTGCACATATATAGGCAGCAATTTGAGTTTGAAACAAAGAGATACGAGAGATAAAGAAAGTCCAGATGGCTGTAAATGGCAACGCCTCACACGATAACATCCCTCACACGTTATGTATCTCTTACGTGTAATGCCTTGGGACAAAGCTTCTGCAGGCAGAAACAGTGTTGGCAATATAGGTTGTCTTCGCAATTTCTCATACGTTGTATGGTAATTAATTAACATGGAATAAATTGTGTATAATCATTATTATCGTTTCCCTTTTTCGTGGAACAAATTATGACTCAGTCTTGATTTTAAATGAAAATCATGTGCGATTTATCGTAATATCAACCAGATATCTATCAATTAACTTGAGGATGCTACGTGCTCTGGTGATTGCCGCTTACAAATTATCAAATAAACGCTGTTTTGAATATGAATGTTATAATGCTCTATATTTTTATTTTTACTCGAAATTTTCAGGGTGTTAAAGTAATTAAGATAAGGGATTTGGTATGCAGTGTTGTAAATAATATAATTTAATATAATTCAAATTATTTTTTTAAATCGAAGTATTTAAATTTAATAGGTTTCAATTTAATATTAAAAAACAAGATCTTCTTTTAGTTTTTTTTAATAGAGAAATATAATTTAAGCTAGTAACCAACTAGAAAGAATAGGAGGCTTATACATATAAGATTTGATTGAGTAAGAGGAAAATCTTTATTCCCCAGCATGCGAGGCAATGCCTGTACTTTATTGCTTTTATTTTGTTTCTATTCTTCCTCAATTATTTCGTTACCAACATATAGTTGTTAAATTTGAATTGGCTTGAGTTACCAACATGTTAATTTTTTTATTTATTAAAATGTTTTTTTATTAAAAAAAATTCTTAAGTGTTGATATATTAATTTGGTCGAGTTTTATCAGATTAATTAAATTACTACAAATTTAACAGGTCAATGTATTTTCTATTTTCAACTTAAAACTTTATCTTAGATAGTAAGTTTTCAAGTCAGTTAAATTGGATTTAATAATTATTAATTTATTCTTTACAAGATAATGTTATTTGTCTTAAAATATTCGTCTACCAATTTATAGCATTTCCCTTTTACTTTCACTTTCTTTCGTTTGCTTAATTGCTTGAGATTTAAATTTGTAATTTCCAGCTACCGTCCAAAGTATTTGAAAAATCTTTTGATATACAATTAAATTTTTATAAATTAATATCATTTGAACATAAAAATTTATTAATTAATAAAGATATTATCTAAACTTTAAATTTAAGTTAGGATCGAACAAAATATTATTTAATTAATATTATTAATTTATCAAGGTTATATATATAATCTCTCGAACAAAAAACTTGATCATCTTTACTGTGGAGAATCTTGATTTTGTTCATACTTGTACCATCCCATAAGCATATGATCAAAGATCCAGCATGATTTTTTGTACTTATTTTGGTCTACGCGTTATCTTTAAGTATTGGTCACCGGTTTTTGGGTATCATTAAAATAATGGTATGTGAAATTATTTTTTTTTATTGATTAATTTATTAATGTTAAAATAATTTTTTTAAAAATATATATTATTTTAATATATTTTTAAATAAAAAAATACTTTAACAAATAATTATAACTACCTAACATCCAAACCATCAATTACATGACTTCAATTCCTAAGAGTAAAAGCATTTATACGATGTGTAGTGTTTCCCGAAAAAAACTTTTTGCAAATATATTAATCCATTGCCTTTTTTTTCTTCAAATCATTCAAGATGCAAAGGAACTCGACAAAGATTCCCATTTTATAAATATTATTTATTAAGCTCCCTGATAGATTAATTAATAATGTCATGTAAGTTGAGATAGCAAAAAAAACAAATATTATATATATCATGTAGTGATATTTGTTTATTAATTAATGATTGTTTTAAAAATAATATTAATAATACTTGATTTATAGAGTGAGAAAGATTGTACTTGAGACATTAATTAGAGTATTTAAAAGTTGATATAACATTATGAAATATTGTAAAATGTGTCAACTATTTTAGAGTATAATTATCATAATGATTAGCATAATAAATTAAGTAATTTCTTAATACTCTTTCCAAAAAATAGATTATTGAAATTGATCAATACCAATAGTCTTTGTATAATAAAGAATGTCTAATATGATTCAAGATAACTAAAAGTGATAATAAAAAATAAAATATAGTATGTTTTTGTGTTTTAATAATTCTTATTATAATTTCTACGGATGATTATTATTAATACTATCTTCATATATGTTTGTTTTGAATTAATATTTTAGTGTTTTTTTAAATTAAGAATACTTTAATTATCAAATAAACGGTTTTATTTATCCCTTTTTTTTAATTAGAACATCGTTAAATTTTTTGTTTGTCTTATACTAAATTTAATTTCTTACACCCTCAAATAGAGACTAATTGTTGTGGATTAGTTGCTAATCATACTTTTTCTCTAAATTTGGGAGTTCATAACTTCTCTTCAATCCCCCAGTTGTTCTTCCTTCATTCTCCGGGAAGGAAAAGAAGAGGACAAGCTTGATGAGCAGGCGGCACGCTCATTTGGTGAACTAGCTACAAGTCGATCCCTAACATGGTTACACATCATCACACTTGTGCCAAAGTAATTTAGGCAGCTTGTCGCTCTCTCCACATTATTCACGTTTAGTGGGCAAAATGATGTTAATTTGCGAACTTTATCTTTGAGCTCCAAGACATCCTTGCTTCCAATCCAAGGCATCGTGCAACCTGACAGAATTAAGATTTGAGCTAGCTTTAATATGTGACATTAAAAGTTGGCAACGTAGCTTGTTTGTTTCCAAGTAATTATGCAATTTCTTCCCAGCAAGGGTGGTTCATATGCATGAAACGGGGGTTTATCCAGAGTTTGGAAACCTCCCGTTGATTATTCATGCTCTAATTATCATTGTGGTCATGATACTGAGAATTAGAGGTCTGGAAAAATAACTGCAGGGTCGTATTTGATTGTGGTATGGAGACTCAAACAATTATTGATTGAGATCAACACTTTCTGTACCCCACAGCAAGTATTGATCCAATGGAGATTTTGTTTGTGTGCACAGCAGCAAGGCCAATTCGGTAGGATTCTGGGCTCGCAAACTCTATTCTAAGACAGGTTGGATTTTTCCTCGCTTAAAGCCCATCGAATGGTTCTCTACGAGCTAGCTAACACTCCACTCCATTTGTTAGTTGGAAGCTTACTTATCTCTTGAAACTTGGAATTTGATTTCTGGTTGGCTATTGGGTGTGGTAGTTGCCAATAAAATCTTTCATCCTCCCGAATCACATTCTATTTCTGTTATAATGGGTCAAGGTTTCACAAGCTCAGTGTCACAACTTATCTTGTGTTTGCCACGCACATCCAGCTAGCGTCTCTTGTGTCTCTCTCGTTGATCCTGTCATGCTTCCCTTTGCAGATCTCTTGCCGCGAAAATTGCACAAAAAGGAAAGCAAGGGAGCAAGACCCTTGTTTACCCTTTCATATATATATATGTATCATTTAAGCTTCGAGAAATTAGAGAAGAGATTGCACATCAATTAATTTACCTAATATCAAAGGAAAAGCTGGCGGCTCAATCGGCTTGTCTGGTGCTCCCAGGACCGCTACCTTGAGTGATTCTAGCATTCCCGCTGACACTGTATCCACAATAAAATCTAGACTTCTCCTAGCTGCCTGTCACACACACACACACACACACACGGAACAAACCTGCAGTTTTTGGGCATTAGTGGTGACTATAAAATCATCAGCTACCGGGCGTCTTTGGCCTCTTTTTCTTCGGATGGATATGTAATGATGACAGTTACGTGGCGACCAAATGCCTTGCCAAACTTCACAGCTACATGTCCAAGACCTCCAGGACCCACTACTCCTACCCTTTTTCCAGGTGTGTCGGCCAAGTTGCTATCCTTGAAAGGATGAATGCAGTAGTTCATGCACAGAGTAGGGGCGCTGCTGCATCCACTGGCAGGTTTTTTGGTGTCCGCACCACATACCTTCGTGTCGAAATTCTGCATATTAAAAAAATGCATTTTTCATAGATGTTAACAATTTTCAATTACTTAAGTGACTAGGAGTTGACTTATTTGTTTGGTTGAGACTTTTATAAATAACAATCATCTTAAAGAGATTGTAGTGAATATGTTATATTTAAAGTATTTGAGTTGTAGTCAATATGTACTTGAGAGCTTGATAATCAGCTAAATTTAAGATAATATATATCTGGTAAATATATCAAATTCAAAAATTTGAATTTGACAATTAACCAAATCAATATAACATGAGTTTGATGAACATGTCATACCTAAAAAACTTGGTAATGTTCAAGTTCTTAGGCTATATGTCTGATTATGGATAATCTTTTATAATAAAAATATAAAATACATTATAAACTATTTTGTCTATGCGTATAGGTGTATACAAGGTTTTTTTAAAGAACTTACCATATTTATTATCTTATTAATGATATATAACAGATATTTATCTCACATCAATGTCACAAAAAATAGAGGACTTTTATTTCTTTTCTTCTCTAAAAACAACAAAGTTCAGATGGTATATCTCCTAAAACATCTAGTTAAAAGGTTAGAACTTTTCATATCTTAAAATAAAGATATATAGATTTTTAAATATTAACCAACTTAAAATTCAATAACAAATATTTTTATTCCTTAAATTTAAGGGCATGTTTGAGATTTCTAGTTGCGGTTGCAGTTGAAAGTGTTTTTCGCTTAAAAATACATCAAAATAATATTTTTATTATTATTTTTTATATCAACACATCAAAACGATATGAAAACATAAAAAAAAAAAATTGAGGGCCCAAATAGACCCTAAGGTTCTTTTAAATCATTTATTGCCCTTACACAGACTCGAGTCAACTCGGGTCAACCCGATTCATTTTTGGGATTTGTCTTGGATCGACCTTTCGAGTTGAGTTTTAAAACTATGATAATAATTATTTTTATCCTTACATGTCTTAGTTATATAATTTTAAAATTAAGAGTTTTTTACTAGGATATTTTAAAAATGAAAAATAAAAAATATTATCTTTGAAACATGTTTTCTTTGTATTTTTTTTTAAAGTATATAAAATCACTCCAAAATTGTCACATAAACACACACACATAGATATATATATATATATATATATATATATATATATATGTATATATATATATTTGTTTTTTCAACTAAATATATTTTTTATTTTTATTATTTTTATCATTTAAGTTCTAGAACAATAATATTGAAACACTACCTTAAAACTAAGTCTTACTAAATATTAAAAAAAAAAAGAGCTTTAATTTAAAAATATATAATTTATAATTTTTTAAAAACGTCCGTAAACTGGGTGGCATAAAATTGATTCTTGATAGGCATTGCTTGGAACAGTGCACCACTGGATCAATTCAATTCCTATTTTCCTTATCAAATCTAACCGAAAGTTTCTCCAAGACTTGCTTGCGAATCAACACTTCTCCACCAAGTAATTGGAAAGGGACTGACGTAAATCCACAGCCCTTTGATACTCGTATTGATACTTAACCAATAAGTAATTGGAAATTAGATCCATCGGCTGGAACCATTGTATTAGCAGGTCCTTCTACAAGTATTTTATAACGTTGTTGTAGCTTTTTTGTGATTGTTTTTAAAAATATTTTTTATTAAAAATATATTAATATTTTTTTATTTTTAAAAAATTATTTTTGATATTAATATATCAAAATAATATAAATATATTAATTTAAAGTAAAAAAATAAATTTAATTAAATTTTTTAATTTTTTTAAAATATAAAACAAATAAAATCATTAGTATCCTAACAAAATAGTGGTAGGTATAGTACTATACATGCCCAGGGATGTGAGCAGCTGTCCATCACTTTAATATGGCATTTCTTTAGTGGACTTTTTTTCCCCAGCAAATTTACCCAAAATCCGATTGCTGTTTGCAAACATAAGAGACGGATATGTAAAGGATAATAGGAATATTTTTTTAAAAATGATAAAAATTCATTTAATATATATATTTTTTAAGAATTATTTTTATATTAAAATATAATATATTTTTTTATTTTTTAAAAAATTATTTTTAAAATCAGCGTATTAAAATACATAAAAAAAATAATTTTAACAAAACAAAATAAATTTTTGCGGAAACAAAGTGAAAGAAAGATTCATAATATAATTTTTTATATAGTTTTGAGGGTTTTTTTTTTCTCCGTGTTGTTGTAGAATTCTTTGTCCTTATTTTTTTCAATAATCTCATCGTGAAATTCTTGAATCGAAAGAGGTAGTCAGAGACCGTAAATCGGCAACCATTTTTGGAAGTGATCCAAAAGGTTCGAGCCTGTAAAGTATTCATTCTAGATCATCTTAATATTTTGGGTATCATTCGGGATCGTGTCAAAGTTGGTAGCATAATTATCGGACCGACTTGGGATTGATTTGGTCAAGAAATTAAGTTTTAGGTTATAAAAATTGATTTGGATTAACCAAAATAATTTAAAAAATAAAATTGAAATTTTAATATATTATATAAAAAAATTAAAAAACAATTTATATAAATATAATTTATACATGTTATAAATAATAAAGTTTAAAAAATTATTTCAAAAGATTTTTTATCCCACGTTAAAAAGATACTATGTTAGTATGTTATCATTTTAAATTGAAGTATTTGAATCAAAAAGGTTTTTTATCCCATATTGAAAAAACTTAACTTTTTTCTTGTGAACATAGAGTATATATACTAAATGGTTTCAAATCTCACATTGAAAAAGTAAAACATTCTTCTAGTATTTATATAGTAAACTTTGAAAATGGTTAATTACCAACTAAAAAATATAGAAAAAGGGTCTCTGACTAGGAGAAAAAACACATTTGAAAAAAAAAAAGTTTCAACCGGGTTTTGTTGGGTCGCCTAGGTCACATGTCAATTGGGTTTTGCCAAATTTTTACTTATCTCAGTTTTTTACCTTACCGGAACCGGTTCAACCACCAGGTCTTGAGTCAACCCGCCAGGTCGGTTCGAGTTTCATAACTATGGTTTGTAATGCGTGTATGAAATTTTAGAGTAGAATATATTTTAAAGTATTTTTAAAATAATTTTTTATTTTTTTTTACTTTTTACATCAGCGTATTGAAATTATCAGAAAATACTGAAAAAATATTAATTAAACATTTTTCAAGATAAATGTATTTTTAAAATGCATTTAAACATAAATGAAAACTTAATACCAAACAAACACGTAAACATCTCAAACACCAAAAAATGGAGATTTTTAGAATGAAATAATATATTTATTTTTACCTTGTTGAGAGATTAGAAGTAATAATTATAAAATTTTTAGTGCTGAATACTTATTGATAACTAGGTTTTCAATGATTAAATATTGAAATTTTATTTATTTTTATATAATTGCCAACTTATATATGAAAATCAAAATTGATGTATGATAAATATCATGTTGCTTAAGATGTAATCTAATTTTATAGTTTAATAATTTAATGATATCCCAAAAAATCCAAGTAGTTTAGGAGTAGAGTTTCCGAGTTGGATAATCAGTTAATTAATTTGTCCCATCAATCTTTTTTATTCTCTTCAGCTGGGGTGGTTAATAGTTTATACTTGGTGTTTGGTAGGTCAATGTGACTTATGGTTAGACTTATAAAAGGTCCTATTTGATGGAGATGGAGACTCTCTGATGATAAAGTCAGTAACTTTGTAGAAAAAAAAAAATATTCTAGAGAGATAAAATTTGAAAATATATATGCTAAAACTATTGAGAATGAAAAGATTACAAAACTTTGTTATGAAGGTGTCATGATGTATTTATAGCCCATGAGTCTTGTCTTTTTTGTGAAGGGTTTGAAGTGTAATTTTACCTTTGTGATATTTTGAGTTGTATTTTACTCAAAATAATATATATTAGATCGATATAAAATATCAAGAAACCCTCACGAGTTACTACAAAAATTCTCTTGTAAGTGTTGAGCTCAGGCAAGGTGTCCGAGCTCATTAGAAGTGAAAGTGGGTCTAGATTACCATGGAGGTGACAGCTTGAGCCCAAAAGAGGTGAAAGTGGGTCTAGATTACCATGGAGGTGACAACTTGAGCCCAAAAGAGGTGAAAGTAGGTATGAACGTATAGCCTGAACTCAAACATGTTGGGCTCGAGCGTGACAATCCAAGCCCAAGAAAGGTGAAAGGGGGTTCGAGCGTGCTGCGTTGACCCAAACATGCTGGGCTCAAGCGTGACAACCTTAGCCCACGAGGGGTGAAAGTAGGTTCAGGTGCGCTGCCTGGACCCAAACACGATGGGCGTGACAGCCTTAGCCCACGAGGGGTAAAAGCAGGTTCATGCGCGCTGCTTGGACCCAAACACACTAGGCTCCAGCATAATAGCCTGAGCCCATAAGGGTGACAGTGAGTTTAGACACACTGACACGCTGGGTTTGGATGTATTAGAGGTGATAAAGGGGTCCAGATGCGTTGCCGAAACCTAAGCATGTTGGGTTCAGGGCACGCTCCCAACCCCAAGCACATAAGGCTCGAGCATGGAAGCCCGAGTTTAGGGGGGTGCTAAAGGGTACGTCCATGTAAGGCAGCCCTTTAAAGAGTTAGGCTTGGGTTACCACGCTCCTAGCTCACTTTTCCTAAGCCAATGTTGTACTTTCAACTCAAGATATCAAAGCTTAATAGTTGTTTTTGTTGGGTCTATTTTAAATAAAATTTTTGGATCAATTTTATGGGGTTTTATGGGTTCATTTTATTTGAATTCATAAATTATCATTTTGGTCAAGTAAAAAAAAATAAAAAATAAAAAGGGGAAGAAAAAGTTCGTTCTCCCTTCCATGATTAACGGCTCTTTGTGATTCTTCGAGGTCAATAAAACATTTTTTTTTGGTTACTTTTCAATGTTGCAATATTGATTAATTAAAGTAAAAAAAGTTGGGAAAAAAAAGTTTCTACAATTTAATATTTGAAATCTTAAGTTAATAAAATCAATTAAAAAAGAAGTCACATTTAAAACTTTTTAGAATTGGTGCAGACTGATTGTTAGAGGTTGGAAAAAGTTGTATTTTTATTTTTATTTTTACCAAGGAAAACCTGATTTGATTGCAATTTGAATTGTAAATCATGCTTGAATGTTGTTGGATCAATCTTCGTTACTTAACCCATCTTCGGTTATTTTAGGTAATGTTTGGTTTTCGAAACATAAGAGATAAAAACAATGGGATCAGAGATAATACATTTTCTTACTATTTCTATAATTCATCTAAAAAATTGTTCTATTTATTTTAAATTTTTTTAATTAAAAGGTGTGTTTATTCTTTTTTAATTTTTTATTCTTTCATTGGTTCTAATCACTCTTCCAAATATCGTATATATTTGAGTGTATTTGCTACCATTATTCAGAACCTTCTTATTCATTATCATAGGTAAATGTAATAATTTTTTTACAATTATTTACTTGATAGATAGATAATGAATAAGATACATATATTATCAAATCAATTCAAGATTAAACTTAAATAATCTAACATATATAGATTTATAGCATAAAAATATATGTATACTATTTACATTTTCTGAATAAAATAAAATATATACATATTTCAATATATATTAAATATTTATACTAATAATTTATTTTACATTAAATGATAAATAATGGTTGAATAATGAATTTTTATACATAATTAAATATAAATATCCAATTTGTTTTTCAGTGTTGATAGACAACGAATACAAGAAGAAAACCTATTCTCGAGTTCCCATTGTCAGATGCCCTACATAAAACCCTAACAAGCAAGGAAAACACAAAGGTCTATCTTAGTAATTTCACAATATATAAGATACTTTCTCTAATTGTATTGTCTGCGTCTCTTTCACAAACGAAACCAAAGCCACAGCAACAAAAGCACGAAGGTGGAGAGAAACCTGTTTCGCTTTCCTCACAGTCTCATTCCTAAATTTGTCAGGAAAAAAAAAGCCCGACCTTTTTCCAAGTATTTTTTTAATTAATCCGAGTAAAATTATTCGAATCCGCAAGAACCCTATTTTTTGAATGGTTTACACGGTGGATTCATCAAATTCTCCACGATTTCCAAGGGACGGCGTGAGAAGTTCTCAAAGGAGAGAGAAGTCGTCATCTCCAAAATCAGAAACCGTAAGCGGTGAGGCTGAATCGATCAATTCTATGCTGGAGCAATCGAATGATTGGGCGGCGATTGAGAGTTCGGACAGTAAAAAAGGCAATGCAGGTAAGGCAAAGAAGCCGGCTTGGAACAAACCAACATCGAATGGTGTAGCTGAGATTACTAGTCCTGTTATTGATGCAACTTCATGGCCTGCTTTATCTGAATCCACTAAGCCTTCTCCAAAACCATCGCCTGCTGAATCATCCTCGAAGATTGTCTCTGATGGATCAATACCCACTCCTCAGGTTCTGGGTTTTTACCTGTTTCTTTTATTTTTTATCAAATTTAGGGAACAAAGACGAAAATAACGTTTTTTTTATTTTGTTTTGTTTGCGTTAGTGAAATAGATTAGTAGCCCGGTGTGGGCTCATTAGATTTATGGATAATAAAAGAGAATTAAATTTTTGTAGTTTTGAAGAGAGTTTAATTGAATTTTGTTTCCATGTGTTGTGTATTAGGGACCGGTGATAGCGAATTCACCTAAGAAGCAAGGTAATAGTAATGCAAAATCTATCTCGGCAACAAACCATACAATGCCAGTTCGGCAAAGATCTGTGAGGCGTGGCGGTGGTGGTGGTAGTGGAAGTAGCTCAGGAGGTGGACATTCACAAAACAGTTTTACTCACCCTCCACCGCCGCCGCCGCCACCACCATTTCCTATATTTCAAATGCCTCCCAATGGTTTTACTAATCTGGTACCAGCTATGCCAGATCAATCTCCCAGAGAACCTCTATACAGAGGGAATAACTGGGAACCTAGACCAATTGGGGGTTTTGTTCCTCCGCCGCCTGTGGTAAGTGAACACCGACGCCCCTCACGAAGAGGCAACTTTGGCCAGCCACCTGGAGATGGTTCCCACCGTAATAATTATGTTGGCAGACGTGAACAGGACCGTGGACATCATGGAAATTCAAGAGATGTTCATGTGCAGCAACAGAGAGCTCCTACAAGGGGCTTTCCTCGGCCTTCACCGCAAAATAGTGGTACATTTATTCCTCCCCAGTCTGTGAGACCATTTGCAAATCCCATGGGTTATCATGGTAAGCTCCTCTCTCCTTTTTCAATGGACACCTGTTTTGTTTTATTGTGGATTGGCAACTACGATTCATTTCTCTTTCAGATATGCTATTTATTCCGCCTCCAATAACCTTGGAACCTTATCCGGTTGTGCCGCACATGCAATCACCAACAATGCTGATGCCTATTCCTCAACCTCTACCTTTATTGTTACTAAATCAGATAGAATACTATTTCAGGTATCATCATATTAGCGAGTGTCTTATAAGGGCGACTTTTAAGCTTCGTAAGATCTCTCTCTTCTATAGCTTCTTGAAAACTCAACTAAGAACTCCAATTGTGGTTTGCTTGTTTGCAGCGATACGAATTTATCAAAAGATGGTTTCTTAAAGTCAAAGATGGATGATGAAGGTTGGGTTCCTATTACTTTAATAGCCGGCTTTAATCGAGTAAGTGAACACTGATTTATGAGCTTAAGGGTCCCGATCTTTGTCCTTGGGTCCGCTCATGCCATATGATAAGTTTAATTTTGTCTATCTTCTCTTACAAGACACTTTTCCTATTTAAAATTCCCTGATTGTAAAACACCATCCAATTTAAGGGGAACTTGATAGTTCTTGTTTGTTCATTTTCTGGAAACTTTTCACTCTACCATTGAAAATTAGCCAGGCCTTTCTGATCTGATTATAAAATTTAAAGTCTTAATTTTAAAAATTAACAAGCTTGAGAAAGTCCTGGAAAACATTGAAGATCTAGATTCTTGAATTGATGGATATTAATAAAATTATGTAAAACCCAAGATATTGCTGTTAAAAGATATGGACTTTGTGCATGAAAGAGTTCCTAGATCAATCTTTCATGCATTAAGCTCTCTTAGTATAATTTTTTTTTGGCTTTACAATTCATCTGTCATGCAGTTACTATACCCTTTTATTTTAAATCTTACAATTTTTTATGTAATTTCTGCTTCTATCCCTGAATCTGAGTTGAAGATGGTGATTATCTACTTTCACTAGATTTTTCCTTTTGTTTTCCATGACATATACTCTCCTTATGGTTATTGATGAGCGTGTTTCACCACACCCCTGGACTAATTTTTTAATAGTTTTTTCATCAATGTGTTGTTGAAGCAGTATCTTGGGTGTTTATTTCTTTGTGATTGTATTGCTTGTAGTGGCTAAAGCTGATCAAACTAGGTTCTGCCAATGTTAGTTGATAGAACTCAATTCATCTCAATATATATATATAGTTTCCATTGATCTCCATCAATTTCTTTGTTCCCTTTCATTCTTTCCACTTTCTTGAACTGTGGTGCTGGAACTCTGCCTTTGTAATATGAACAAACAGTGGTCTGGGTTATTTATTCACTTAGCAGCATCTTAGTTGCATCTTTCAATAAGACTTAATGATATGGAGGTGTGAGAAGAGGTAGATTCATCAAAATCAAAGTGTGTTTGGAAAAGTGAGAAATTATTCTTTACTGTTCTGTGTAATGCTACTACATTGATTTTCTCCTGATTTATATATATCAAGTGCTGATTTTCTGGGAATATCTAGGCAATAGAATCAGATACTTTTCATGACTGATCTTCTTATATATCATATAATTGGCTATCAATTGTTGTGCCAACCAACCTCAAGAGGCGGTTGTTATATATGGCATTGGATATAATTGCCATTTAGGGCATGGGAGTAGAATTGTGGAATGGATTGCTGGATTATGGGGACCAACCGGTGTTTGGTCATTAGTAATGACCGAGTTTGCTCAGTAAATTCTCTCCAATTCTCTGCTCACCAAAAGTTTTGAATGCAAGTGTAACTAGCTTCCTGTTGGGAAATGGAGTTAAAAGAGATTTCTGATGGTCACTATAATCCAATTAAAAGAAATATAAAGGAAAACGGGAAGTATAACTGCTGTATTGAATTACTTGTGTAAATCAATTCCTTGTGGTGATTTTAAGAATTGGAATTAGTTTGTTATGACATGTTAAATGTTGAGCAAAAGATGGCTAATGGTTTAGGACTTTGGCTAAATATAGAGAGCTTTTAAGGTTCATGAATAGATGGAGTGTGTTGTTTCTGAGCTATATTATGCTATAAGAAGTGCTTCATCTTGTAGCTTTAAACTCGCTAATACTTCCTGCTTCCCAATCCATTTGCTTCATGCTTTCAGTCAATTGGCCATTGATGTTTTGCCCTTAACATTGGGGTTGAAGCATGATGACATGGATTGAGGCGCCTTTTGAAGTTGGAATTTATTTTTGAGCACTCACCCATATTGGGCATTTCCTAGCTAAGATCATTTGGGAGTTGTCTTTTGAACTTTTGTAAATGTGAGGTTGATACTAGTTGTTCCATCCTCTTGCATCATCGTTTGACCTTTGTGACCTGGTCCTTTGTAATTCACAGGTCATGAGCTTGAGATGTTCTTTGACCAGAGGTTGAACTTGGTGCTTGTTATCTTCAATATTGTACACTTCACCAATCCTACCTCTCTTCCTTGTCTTTTTTTGGCTGTCTTATGGGGAATACTGAAATGGATGTATTATGGGGCATTCTGTGTTGTGTTGTCCTTCTTGATGTTTGCCTGGTCTTTTAAGAGTATCATTCATTGTGATCCTACATTGAGAAACTGTAGATAATTTTTATGTGGTATCATGGGCCATAACTGATTTGTTTTTCATTTGTTGACATGGAAGACTCTGAAAATGCAAGATATGGTTTGCATAAGAGAATAATTTGTTGTGACTGAACTTGAAACATTCTCTGTCTGGTTCCTCATATTATGCCCCTTTTCTGTATGAACTTGAACTGTTCAGCTATTAGAACCAGCTGTTCAACTTTTGTATACTTTTTTGAAGTTTCTTAATTCACTAAAGAGATCATTTATTTGTGCTGATCTTTGACGACAGCAATCTGTTCGAGTGGGGTTTTATGGTGGCAGTCCTCTTAAGTTGTCCTGCTTTATATACCTTGACCAGTCAGGGATACATCTTTGCAGTAACTTCCTGCTAATAGGTGGTAGTTATATTATTCACAAATTTGTGGTTTTCTGTGCTCCTATATCTAGCCTTGATATTTTCTCAAAACAGTGTGGGGATTGTGTCTGAATAAAAATTTAACCATGGTTTACTCTTAGATCCAATTCGTATTTTATTTCATCATTTCTGAATAAAACATTGTCCATTTTGAATTTAGATTTACTTCATAATAGATTGTTATGATTGCAAACCAACTTTATTTTATGCCCATGCTTCTGCAGGTTAGGATTATGACAAACAACGTCCAGTTTATATTGGAGTGCTTGAGGACTTCAACTTTGCTTGAAGTACAGGTACCTTCATTTTAATCCTTTAATATTAACCTAACCATCTGATGAATCTGGCAATATTGTACTTGAAATTTGTTAATGTTGATTGCGAAGTGTCTAATATTTGAATTGATCGTGATTTAGCATGCAAGAAGTGCCTTTGCCATTATTTAAGATTTAAATTAATATCATTTTCTACTATTTGATTTGAATGTAATATTGAAATTTAATCCAGGATGACAAAGTGAGGAGGCGTAATGATTGGATGACTTGGCTGCCTAGTTCTACAATGCCTCGCACTGATTTGGGCTCTCAGTCCTCTGGTGTATCAAGTTCTGATACTCTGACAACATCGTTTCAAAAGATCTCAATGGGGGATGTGGCTGCTGACCAAGATAGCACAACAGCTAAGACATGTGAGCTAACTATCCAGGCAGGAATCTCTCATCAGGAGGGTGCTGAAGGCACGAGTTCAAGCTTTTAAACTGAAACGATCATTCTATGCTACCACCGAATATGCAATCATTTTAAAAAGTAGTACACATGTTTCTCTGAACGGAAGGGGAATGTTACCCGGAAGGTGAGCAGCGCCTTTAGTTTTACCTTTTCAATTGTCGTGCCTGGTTTTGACAGAGTTTGACAAGGCGCATTGCGCGTAGAGCAAAACAAAATAAGAAATATATAGATATTTATTTTAGGATGGTAACTTAGCAATTTATAAGATTTTTGGTTCCTGTATAGCTTGATTTTGGTGTGGATGATTTCCCTCCCTTTCTTTTCTTTATTATTTTTTTCTTCATTTTTTGGTAGCAGTGGTCAGTCACACCCATTATGGCGAGATAGCTATTCTCTCTCCACTACCAAGCAGCCTGCTATAACTCCTATTTTCTTGCTAATGAACTTGATTTATAGTGCATTTTACGTGGTTGGTGTGATGTTTTTGCCTCTTGATATATTCCCCAGTTTTAGGCATGGGTTGTATCTATACTACAAAACCCCCATGCCTTTTCGAGTATGGAAAATTTGTAGGGAGCCTGCTGCATGGTGGCACTGGCACACAGGGGATGGGAGTAGGCCCGCTCCATGTCCAGACTGCCGTCCTACCTCCATGTAAGGTGAGCGTGTCTGCAATAGCAGATCCTCTTAG
This sequence comes from Populus alba x Populus glandulosa, assembly GCA_033617975.1. NCBI lineage: Eukaryota > Viridiplantae > Streptophyta > Magnoliopsida > Malpighiales > Salicaceae > Populus > Populus alba x Populus glandulosa. Next base: position 22,848,659 of record CM066147.1, on the reverse strand, counting down.
AGAAGGGGAGGGCAGCAGCCTCCCCTAGGATTTTTAATTTTTAATTTCCAATATTTGTGCAAAAAAATCCTTTTAGTTTTCATATTATTCAACTCAGTCCTTGCATCCCAAAATCCACTCGCAACTGGATACTTGATTTCGATTTTTTCCTCATTTCTTCAAAGCTAAAAGTCTCTTTGTCCATGTGCATGGATATATAATAAACATGTTAGTTTCAAGCAACAAGATACTCATTTTTCAAAATAGTTTTTGCTTTTTCCAATTAAAGTTTGAAAGTAATATTTGTGCACTCAAGTGTGTGAGACAATCATAATCATAACAGAAAAAATGATATTTTAACTTATTGATCTTCTATTTATATGAATAGAATTAAGTGCTAACACAAGCTTGGCAGTATATTACTATATTTCTAGTCATATTCTTGACTTTCCTAAATTCTTGTTCAGGATCCACCACTGCTTGCCTCATCTTATTCTTGTGTGCTTGCCAAAAGCTCCAACAATAGTCTTAAAACTAAGATGATGGTGGCTGAAATTATATTTTGCTCTAATTATAATTTTAAAAAATTTAAAAGTGTTTGGTTAATATATATATATATAATAGTTTTATATGAGTACCACTAAAATCTCTTTTGAAACCTTGACCACAAAAAAGAGAGATAATTTATAGTTTTTTCCCCTTAAATCTACTATTTTAAATTACAACCATAAAAACTATTATAATATCAAACATGTAATAAGTAAAATTTTTATTAGTTATCCTAGTTATGAAAATAGTTATCCTTCTAAAAATTTAAAAGGACTGTCGTGGTAGTAACCATAATAACTACAATATTTTTAGCAACATGTTTAGGGTTTTTTCTTCCATTGCTTGATGTTACCATTACTTTTGTAAATATTAATTAATTTCCTTTCATTGAGTTTCATAAATAAAGTGTAGTGATTGATTACTAATTTTTAATAAAAAAGTGAGGTCATTAATAACTTATTCAACATTTTGCCCAGATGACTCCTTTCAGGAATTGTGGTGTGACCGTTTGAGTGAATGAGTAGTGTAATATCACAAGTTTCTTACATGATTTTGTTCATGTATATTTTTTTTCTGTCATGGTAGTAACCATAATAACTACAATATTTTTAGCAACATGTTTAGGGTTTTTTCTTCCATTGCTTGATGTTACCATGACTTTTGTAAATATTAATTAATTTCCTTTCATTGAGTTTCATAAATAAAGTGTAGTGATTGATTACTAATTTTTAACAAAAAAGTGAGGTCATTAATAAGTTATTCAACATTTTGCCCAGATCACTCCTTTCAGGAATTGTGGTGTGATTGTGGTGTGACCGTTTGAGTGAATGAATAGTGTAATATCACAAGTTTCTTACATGATTTTGTTCATGTATATTTTTTTTTGAAATATTAGAAACAAAAGTAACTTATTTTTGTGTAAAACCAATGCTGATTAAGTTGACTTTAGAGGTTAACCTATAATCAGTTTAAAACTCGGATAAAGCCCAATTTAATTTTAAATTTTTTAAAATGACATCATTTATCTTAAAAATATATTAAAATGATCGAGTTAATCCAAGTAACTCGTAGCAAGAAAGGAAAGTTTTTATAAATATACGTTGAAAAAAAAAACAAGAAAAAGTGAAGTCATCAATAACTTGAGTCATCATTGTAATAACAAGATTGAAAGAATGAGGATTAAAGTGAAAAAAGTAATGAAAATAGATGACAAGTTCAAAGTTATTATAAAAAGTTTACTTAATTTTTATAAAGGCAATTGCTTGAAATTAGAGATAAAATTATAAGAAAATCAAAGTTTAGGGTCAATTAGAGGTTAAATTGAAGAAATTCACAGCCTTTGAGGACTTAATTTGGTTGAAGACAGGGGTGAAATTGAAAGTTTAATGCTTAATGAAGGGTCAATTTGAATAAATTCAAGACCAAAAATTAAAATAAAAAAGACGTTAAAATTTGGGGCTGATATTGAAGTTTGGCAAGGAAAAATTGCATGAAATTAAAAGTTTCAGACCAATTAAGGATGCAATTAAAAGAAATCAAAAGTCGAGGGACTAAATTAAATTTTAATCAAATTTCTAAAATTAAAACCCTAAAATCCAAAATGACATTGTTTCATTTAAGTGAAACAATATATATTAATTAAAATGGTGCCATTTTGACCAAACAGTAAAAAAAAAACCTAGACGAACGAGGTTTATTCTAAATGCATGGTTATTTTCTTATGTTTATGATTGTCTTCCTAAAAAGATTACTATATATCTAGAAAAACCTGAAGAACAAGAATGATGACTTTACTGACTCCAAGGTTAAATTTATAATTTTATTATATATTAAAATGTAAAATGCCTGAAAAGATCGTTGACCGGAACTAAATGATTTTTTTATCTTTATGAGTAACAAAATAATTTTACTATACATCAACATGATAAAAAAACCAACAAAACCTCTAAACAATTACCAAATAACAAATTAACTAAAAAATACATGATAAATTGTTTTTTTTTAAGTGAAATTACCATTTTACTATTACCACCGACAATGAATAAAAACATATTTAGAGTGAAAACGATCCGTTTTATAGCTGTTCTTTTAATTTGAGTGCCGGAGTGGTGGAGATAAGAGGTTAGTGGGCTAATCTATAGAGCCGTCCTGAATCATAAATGTGGAGAGCCAGCCCAACCTCATAGTTTTGGTTGTCAGATTGGCACAGGGTCCCCGGGCTACACTTGATCGGGAGTAAGCACCGATGAGATGACACGAGTTTAGCAACGAAGTCAGAAATCATCTGAGCACAAGCACCTACACTGGTTAAGGCAGGTAGATATGGGGAATCAAGTATTTTAGATTTATAGGTGTTTGTACAGACATCACTTTGAAAAGACTATCAGAGAGAGAGACCTCCACGTATGACTGTGAACATTGCTGTTGAAGAAGACAGTGGCTGGATTTTACTTGGAGGGTTAGCGAAGAGATTGAAACGTGGTTTTGTGGGGCATGCAAACTAGCTTTTTTTAAGCTTTTCCCTTTGAACATGCCGATCACTGTAACCAGCACCAAAAGAAATGTCAAAGCTTGTCGTTTAGCAGATAGAACCATCGCTATATTCTACCGAGCACTAGCAGATGGCCATTCTGGGAGCATATATAATGCTCCTTCGTAGATGCTTTGCATGTTTTTTGAGGCCATCTTGTCAACGTACAAGCATGGCTCTTTTATGGCTAGAACATAATCACCATTTTCATTCTCAATCATCATATTTCACGTGATTCCTGTACCATGGACCGGAATACAATGGATGGTGCTTTTCTCTTTTCTCTAGTTTTTTTTTCTTTTTTTTTTCTATCATTGATTTCAATTGCTAGATCTATTCTTAGATCAGTTTGTGTATAGTATATCATGACTAAATTCTTTTGAAATCAATTATCAAACACGGGATTGGAACAATTGGCATAGAGTAAGTGGATGAATATTTTTCTAGATACCATCATTGCTTCTTCTTTTTTTCTGGGAAAAGAAGTTCACGGCCCGTGAACCTTCTACCTCGATGCAGCATTGTTCCGTCAAAGTTTCCATCAATTGCAGAAAATTCCCCACTCCTGCCTCTGATTGGAGCCTAGGATGTGTCTCAGTCTTAGTCTGGCTTCTTTTAGAACCAACTACCGATCATCATCTTGGTAAGCTATTACCTCAAATATTAGCTAATGAAATGCGAGCCTCTTCTCTCCCAGATTCCTTCTTTTGCTTCTCAGCTTACAAGGCAGTTGCCGCTGAAAACCCCACTTCCCGCCCGACGTGCATCTCTTTAATTGATAACAGGAGGGACCAAATGTCTTGGAATATCCATAATCAATATCAGGTCTGAGTTGCTGTTAACCTAAATAACCTATAAATTGTTCGCAGTCGAAACTTGGAAATAATTGAAAAACACTTCCATTCTTTTCTAAACTAATCAAAAGTGCCAAGACAAAAAGCTACTGTTTTGAGATTTCCGAGGACTCGTAAAGGAATCAAACTCCCTGGGCACAAGAGAGTGAAAGAACGAAATGGACAAGAGAAGCGTGAAGCGTTGTCTCCCTGTACCTCCCGTCTCCTCTCTTGTGGTACGTCTGCCTAATGATATAGATTGTAGACCTGTATATCACTCTTTCACCTCTTTATTTACTTATCTGATATCTGTATGTCATCTGTTAAGGGAATAAAGGCACCATCAAACATTATCGTCCTTTTAATCCAATAGAGTGGAGTGGCAGGCGGTAGTCTTGTTTTGACCAAGAGAAAAAAAAGAAAGAAAAGGGAATCCTTAGTGCGTTTTATATGGAGATGTGACTGGGTTGGGATGAATTGTCTAGGTATCATAGAAAATTGGCATGGGAGGAGACAAAAAAAACTGGCTTTTGTCTTAATCCATGTCTGCTTTTTCTTATTACACACACTACTTCAGTGAGCACTACATGTCTTTCATAGAGGAATTGCTTTTACGTGTGAAACATAAACTATCATCAGTCTATGAAAATTTCGCAGGGGTGGGTTGTCTTTATATATCTTTTCTAAAATTTTCCTTTCTTTGCAAAACATGTCATCCTTTTTGCCCCCGCATTAGTGATTATGAACCACAATTGAATTTCATGAATATTGACCTATCTAATTAACTATGAACAGATGCTATTATACACCAGCACATTTTGCACCCCTCGTTACCTATGAAAAACCCAAAAACATAGTTATTAAACTTGATTCCTGATTTTATAGGTTAATTTAGTAATTGCTAATCTAAAATCTAGCAAGAATCGAGTTTTATTTCAACTTAGATTAAATCCATTAAATCACAAGATTGATTTGATTAACCCGTTCAAACCTTGATGAAACTGATGCAATCACCTTTAAGGATATTTTTTTAATTCTTCTTCAAAACAACATGATCACTTCTTTTAAAAAACACAAAATAATGTTATTTTAGGTTATCCCATGAACACACAATCCTAGCCTTGAATCTTGTTAAACAAGAGGCCGGGTCCTATAAGGATACGAAAGGCATCGTAGTTGGACCCAGCTAGTTAAGATTTTGACAGGCATATAACCATTCACGCGCACGAGCATTGATCAGCAAATGACTGCTATCGGATACCAATCCTTTGGATCCCAAATGATTATATAAAGCTTAGCTTTTCTACTACCAATCAGAGTTTAACCAGTCCGGGTTTGAACTCAGGACTCGGTAGCTAGGGCGTTTGGTTACATCGAGCTAGCAGGCTATTGTCACACTCTCGAAGATCATTAAAGCAGCTTGCTCTTGTCAGAGGGAGAGGAGTTAAATAACCTGGAACTCAATTTTAGCAAATCTGGCTGCCTATCAATCGTCTTTGCACACAGGCGGCTATGTCAACCTCAGCACAGCAGTATAGAGATGCATCCACGTCATCAGTAGGTCTGGTCCCGGGAACTGACAGCCTTTCAAGCTTGCCAAACTGATTCTTGTGTATTAAAATCAACTTTGAAAGTGCTGCGCTATTGTAGTATTACAGATATAGATGTTTGCTTTCCCAAAGTTACCAACGAAAGGTGGGATTTTTTTTGCATTATAATAGCTTTTTCGATTGAGGTTTGAAAAAAACAAATCTAAAAAAATTATAAACTTTTAATCAACTAGAATTTTAAAAAAGTTTTCCGTGAAACTTGTACAAGAATATAGTATTTTTAAATCTATGATTAAAACAGAAACACAGAAAGCACAACACCATGTCACAGAACACAAACATGGCCATAAAGCACAACTAGGCGACCCACCTCACTTGTCTCTAGGGCTCGCCTTATCTTCTTCTCCAAATAAGATAAAAATCTGAGGAAACATTGGTCGACAGATGCGGCTGTTCATGACAGAATCCTCAACCATGCTTCTTTTGGGATCGATCCTAACACTGTCTAGTGGAAAGAAAGCTGGACGCATGGATAAGACGGGGAGAATGAGCTATTTTTCCATCTAAACAAAGAAAAAGAAATCTCCCGTTGCCATGTCTTATATAGTAACTAGTTCCATTCTAAAAATGATATCTCGAATCTCTGTTCCAGGACCGTTATAATAATAGAGGTTTCTTAAGACTGGTTTCAGATAATCATGGGGTGTTTTTTTTTCCTTCAAAAAATAGAAAAAACTTAAAAAAAAAAAGATTCTGTTTCCAAAAATATAAAAAGACAAACTTTTTGAAAACCAAATAATGGCTGTAAGAAAAAAACAACTTATGATACTGTTGGTTGTTTTGTTCTTTTCTTTTTCAATAATAGAATCCAGACAAATAAATTTTTTATTTCTATTTTAAAAGAATTGAAAATAATAATAGAAAATAGAAAAACAAACGATACCGGACAATCATAAATGAGTGGATTGATGCATATTTTTCTCCATCTAATCCTTTCGTCTACGCTTTCAATTCTTCACCAGTACACATCCTTTCAGCCCAGCAAGAAGGAAAACAACACATCATCCCCCACTAACTCCTGTCATGGCAAGTTGAGAAATGGCTTTGGCAATAACTTGCACTGTGATTTGCCAATTGGAGAACCCTAAAATTGATTCGGCCGCATTTTATCCAGGGTAGTGAAAAAGTTCCTTGTGCTTCTCATCTTGATTTTTCTTATTTTGATAAGGAATCTGTACTAGCCTTGTGGCCATCCAAAGGAAGAAGATTGGTACAATTATGGATGATTGTACATGTTCCATCATGGGTCATATCGAGAGAAAAATGAACATATAAATTATTCAGAATTTATTAATATGTTTTCCAACAACAGTAGATTAAATTAAAAGTGAACTTAAAATCTTTATTTTTATCAATTATCATAACTGTTTTTAATCTTTATTAACGTATTGATCCAACATAGCAATTTAATTGTGAACTCAAAATCTCTGCCTCAATAATACAGCGTTAACAATTTTTTTTATTTTAACATTAATCGGGAAAAAATAACATTAATTATGACAGTTTTAATGTTAATGTGGAAAGCTACTTCACAATTTCATTAAACCCGACCCAACTCTTTACTTTTTCTAGATTTCAAATTAAACCTCGGGTGCCAGGGGTGAATGGTTTTTCTTAGTAAGTTAACTGAAACAATTTTTTTTTTTCAAATCTTAAACACAAAGCTTAAAGATAAATTTAAAAAACAAGTTAATAACCAATAAAAATATCAAAAGACTAAAGAACAAGAACCATTGTTCTAGTCCATAATGAATCTTTTTCCACCACAAAATAAAACATTTATTAGAGAGTGTTTATTTTTTGTGTTAGAAAGTGTGGTGCGTTCTGACCACAATGAATAACTGCTTGGAGAACCAAAAAACACAAGTTAGAGTACATGAGACCCATATAATAACTGTGGTGCAACCACATGTTCATCCAAAGCATGTCATACCTGTTTTTGAAGATTCATGTGCAAAGTTATTGCTTGTTGAAAGACCATTCAATTATCTCTTGACCAAAATATTCCCCCGTCTCTTTTCTTCCCTACACTATTTTGACCATCTCTCCTTGTTTCCATCAACAGTTCATAATTTTCATAGACATCTTCACTCCTTCAAACCTCTTCTCATTGTCCCCTTGTTTCAACCGACCCCTTCACTCCTTCAATCCTCCGTTACAGATAATTTGTTTCTTTTGTTTTCAACCAATAACAATAACAGGACCTTAGTTTCATTGTTTTGACATCAAACACCATCCAATTCCTAGATCTACATAAATAACCACTAGATTTGTTTTACTTTTGTCCTTTAAACCCCTTTTCGTGTGCAACCTAATGTTATTTACTGGAAATAGAGATAAATTTCAATTTTGATAATTGTTCATTGTATACCGTGCTATTCACAATCGAGAAACCGTGATATTCACAATTGAGAAACTAACCATATCTTGTTATTTATTGTTACTGTATCCTATTTGTTGTTGCAAGAACCTTAGCTCTGCTCTTCAAAACTTTAGTAAGCATTCTTGATCCCAGCATATGGTTTATATGTTGCATAATTTAAGACATTGCAAAACGGTTATATTATGTCCTAGTGATTTGATTTTGTGTGAAATTTCGCTTAACATACCAACAATTTTTATTATTGAATCGCCAAAATATATGTCCTGTAAGGATTAAATATTTTTTTTTCATTTATTGTATTCTCAAAAAGGTTTGTAAGATGCTATAATGGATTGTGGCCCTTGTGAATTTGAGAAATCCAATTCTCTCACCACTGTATATATTAGTTTAGGAATAGTTCAATGATAAGAAATAAGTAAGTAAAATAATGTTAACACAGATAATATGTTAGTATACCAAAATATTCATATTGAAACACGTAAGCTTATTTATTAGGTTTGTAATTTCCCTTCTTTTCTTTTTTTGATAACCCGGGGTGTCGGGACCAGCTTACGCTCACCACGACTAATTTCCAGGTTCACTGAACATCTTGCAAGCCCAGTGAGCAGGTAAGACATCGCGGGGGTGACAGGCGTGTACAAGCAAGACTTGAACCCTGGTGCAGAGGAAGGACACAAGGCCCTTCCACCGCTGGACTACAAGCTCAAGTGCTGTAATTTCCCTTTTTTAACCTGCTAGGTTGTTGTCATGTAAGTCATAAACAGGGAATACAAGTTGACCCATTTTCTATTTATAGAATTAGGATTTGAACCATCATTATATAACAAGAATTTTTCATTATGTAGTCTCTCTTTCCAGCCATATATGTTAGTATTTTATTGTTAAGAATGAAGAATGTATTAGACAAGAGCACTAGATTATATGAAGTTGTTTACAATTCAAGCACACCTTAAGCCTATGTTAAATGTATCTCCTTAAGCTTATTATCTCTTTATCTAGTTGTGTTCTTTTTTATTTTTGATTTTTTTTTTTGTATTTGATTAAATATGGATAATTTCTAATCTTATCCTTAGGTTAGATGCATGTCTTCTGATCCAAAATAATTATAGATTAACTATGAAAATGTTTAACTTCCATTACATATTTTTTTATTAATAGAAAACATTTCATTATGTTACCTTGACCAAAAAAATAAATGATGAAGTTCTTTCTAAAGTTTGATGCATGATTATGTATATGTTTTTTTTTTCATGTCATATTTTCATATGGTTAAAGAAATGTATAATGCCATATGTGGAAACAATTTATCAAAAAAAATTGAAGGTCTTTACTTATTCATTCTAAGAAAACAATATGTAAATGATTATTAGGGTTTCTCTATTTGGTTTGAACCTAGTTTGGTCTTTAGATGTAAAAAATAAATAACTTTCAAAGTTATAAAATATTAGGTATGTCATCATGCATGTTAAGCCAAATAAAAAAAACATATTATAATTGATTTACTTGTTATACACATGTATGTTTTTAGTAATATTATTTCAAAATTCGTTAATGTTATACATGAAGTATTGTTGTTTGGAATGTGAAACCCAATACACAACATCTTTTTAAATTTTATTGCTACAATTTTTTTAGAAAATGAACTAAATACACTACAAATTGATTAGTACTATATATAATTAAAAAAAAATTAATAGCTTAATCCTATGTTAAAAAATCAACTTAAATTAGGAACATAGAAGAGTTTCAATCTCAAAATAAGATATGTTGAACTAGAGAGATGCTACATGAATTTTGTGACATTTGCATAAAAACAATTGAGAATGGAATGAAACCCAGCATTTATTTTGACAACGTTGGTTGAAAATATGTCAATAGTACCTTTAAAGAACAAATGGGCCATGCATTCTCGAAAGCATAATTGAAAAACAAATAGGACGAGATGAAAAAAGATTAAAGAATATGGAAGAAGTTGATTTCCAAAGTAAGAGTGCCCTAGAGTTCAAAGTTAGGGGTTATTTCTGCCATTGATTAGTGGTGGAAATCTAAAATTTAGGTTCATTTTTAATGCAATAATGTTCATAGTTAATTAGAATTCTCTAACTTTTCTTTTTCAATCCTTAAATATTCATTTAAAGGAATGTTTATTTTTTATTTGTAGAAAATACATAGAGCTAAGAAATTCGGGTATTCTGGTATCGAGTAATTTTTATGTGGTAAATATAATATCATGTTTATAAACATTGTGGCTACTAATAAGTTTTCTTGGGCAACACCTCAAAAAATGTTTTTGAGTGATATTAGGGTGGGTGATGAGACTGCAAATACATCCAATAATGATGTTAACCTAGAGAAGGGTAGATAAGATTTTAAAGAAGATAATATACCAAATTTTATTAAAGACGTCAACAATATGGTTATTAGTTTCAATGTAAGTGTTAGTACTAGCAACCCTAGTAGTAATAGTAAGAGAAAAGCCCTTCAATATTATTCCAGTAAGAGTGTTAAAAAGAATAGAGGTTCTGAAATAGGAGCACAACCTTTTTCAAGCTTAGATAAATTGGTTAATAGTATCTCTATAATAAGTGATTGTACATCTAGTTTTATGGATAAGAAATGGTGTAGCATTAAAGAAGTGATGGTTCACTCCATAGATGAAGTTGTTTTTGGAGTGAATTGTATTGTTCTACTACTTACTATTTCATGTTTAAAAGTAGGAGGAAAATGTGGGCAACACTTGGAACTAAGAAAAACAATTTTCAATTGATGAAACTAATGTTTGAGATGAGAACCATAAACCATGAGGTACGTCTTAATATTTAAAAGGCACTTCAATTATAGATTACTTGATATTAATGTGAAATCAAAAAATGTCATGCATATTTTAGACAATTAATATTGCAATTGATTAACTGATTCAAAACTGTTTTGATTATTAAGAGCACTAGAAATTTTAAATTTAATGGTGATTCTTAAAATCATGCAATTTTTTTTTTTTGCATATATTGCATTGCTTTATTGTATCCGGGAGCTACATGATTTATATATATAATATTATTTTCATTTGCATTTATATGCAAACTTAACATTATGTTAAGTTTTGCTTTTGTTATGTAACTAATTTTTAGTGCGTTCACTTTTTTTTTTTCAGTTGCTTTGCTTTGTGTTTTTGTTAAATGTAGGTGAGAGATACATTAACATATCATTGTCATTGCAGATATCGAACTATCAGTGTTGTTGTCTTTTATAATGTTTCTACCATTGCGTGATTAAGGTGTTGTTGTTGTAGAGGTTGGTTTGTTTGCTTGTTGCCAGTTCTAATCTGTTGTTTTTAGGAGGACATACCATGTGTTTATCATATGTAATGTGTGTCTGTTGTGTTGGTTGTTTATGTATGGGTTGTCAAAGACTTGTAGTTGTGTACCCTATAAAAAATATTTTATTTACTTTTATTGCAAGTACTGAGAATGCGTTTAGGTTGTTATTTATTGTAGCCTATTAAACATAAGACTATTGGGTGAAAAAAATTAGATTTTAAATGTTCGATATAGTGTTGTTGTAATGTATGTGGTGTTTCCTTTCTTGCCTATATAATTCACCATTTTAATAAATTGGAACACATCACTTTTAACATCATTTATGGTATAATTCATCTTCTTTAATTCTCTCAAGGAATTTCCATTAAAGTCTATCAGTTGACATCTTTTATTGTAGTAAGTTGTCTTCCTTTCATTATATATTCTTGCTTTAAGTACATGAAATTTCATAATAACAATGTTGTAAGGTTCAGCATAAAAAAATATAAATTATTATCTGATCACATATTGGTTTTAAGACATACAAAATGTTTAAGGTTTTTGGATGGAATGGCTTTTAATGTAAAGATATGTTTTGATAAATCAATGAAATTGACTAGAATAATGTACCAAGTGTGTTTTTGTTCTAAATTTAAAAGGGGTTAATCAAAAATAAAAATTATATTTGCTATACAAGTAATGTGATTTATTGAGGTGTGAAGGTAGAGCTTGTAACACCTTTACATTTATAAAACAAATAATATGTTATTCTTTGCTCATAATTATTTAATTTAAATTATGGATATAGACGTAAATTGATTTAATGATCTTTTTTACGGGGAGCATGAAAATATCATGAACAATGTCGCTTAATATGTTTCACATGGCTGCAGTGGTAGGAATAGTGTAATTCATAGTGGTTATAATAGTGGTGATACTGATGATAACAATGCAAATAATGATGATGATCATCATGATCATGACAATGACGATAGTAACGGAGACGATGAGGATGATTCATTTTGGCGTAGAGAATTTGATCTTTGTAAACTAATATTATGCATAATAGGTGCACTTGCAATGTATTACAATAACTACATCTATAAAGAGCCCTATATGATTTCGTACAACACATGAATGTAATAGTTGAACAAAATTTTAAATGGGCGTTTGGTACATTATGTAAATATGTTTAAGATGGATGCATTGACATTTTAGAGTCTTTATTTTGAATTAGAAGTACAATATGGACTGAAATCGTCAAAGAGGATGAGTGTTATAAAGAAAGCTGGCATGTTTCTTTATATTTTAGCGTTTGGTGCTTCTAATAAGGAGGTGTGGAGAGATTTTAACATTATGGTGAAACCCTGAGTAGGTATTGCAATGAATTTTTGAATGCTATATGTTTGCTAGTAGTTGAAATTATCAAACTAGTTTATCCAAAATTTTCAACTACACCACGAGAAATCACTATAAACCTGAGATATATGTCACATTTTAAAAAAACATTAAATATCATTAGTGATTGAATATATTTGTTGTTCCAGTTTCATTATATATTTATTTTGGAGTTAATTTACAATAACTAATTTATATATTTTTTTAGAATTGTACTGTAGCATTAATGACACACGTATGCGTTCTTGTGTGTCGTAGAAGAATCAAATACTTAATTTCGTGACACAAGATTTTTTATGTGATGTTGTTTCAAAACATATAGAGTCAACATGATTTCACATATGGATTGTGTTTGTGATAGAATTGTTTCAAGTTTAATAAGAGAATTGTAGAATTTTTAAATTTACAAGTAGTTAATCTTAAATATGTATTAATTGTTTAATGTCATGTTTGGAAAAAATTAATATTTTATTTGGTCATTTCATGTGTAACCACAATTTTAATCACAATTTTAACCAAACATTAATAATATATTTTTGATGAAAAAACAATTTAAACCATATTTTTTACTAAATATATATTTTAGGTGTACTAACTACATAAAGTGATTTTTTATAAATTATTTTTTTCAAACTACATCTATAAAAGTGACCTCGTATATAGCCTGAAGTGGTTTTAATTATTTTTTAAATTTTAGTTTAATTTAAAAAAAATGGGTGTGAAAAATGTTAATTTGAATTTGTTTTGTATCAGAGTTAATTTGTATTTAAAATTTCGATATATATACACAGAAGTACATTTACGAAGAGAACCAAGTCAATCAGAAAGAAACATCATTTCATCCCCAGTTACTCCTAGTGCTGTTTCCCCTGTCAAAGCATGTGGTCATCGCCAGGAGCAAATATTGATAACAACAACACGGGCAACAGTAAAGTCTCTGGCAATTCTCCTTCAAAATGCTTTTCCTCTACATGTTCTTCTCCTTCACCTTTCTCTCCTTCTCCTCCAATACCAAACCAATCAATGAACGGAGCCTCAATGGAAGAAGTTTGGGATGACATAAACCTAGCTTCTCTCCATGATCATTCAAATACTAACACAAGCAGCAACACCAATCGCCATTCTTTTAATGGTATGGTCTTTCAAGATTTCTTGGCTAGACCTTCCAATAAAGGCAAATCAACAAGGGCTGCCTCTAAGGAACCCTCCTCTGGCGGGGGTAACAGTTTCTTGAAGAACCCTTTAGGGCCGCCCCCAGCTACCATGCTGAGTTTGAATTCTGGGTCTGATCGTTTTCATTATCTGGAAAGCAGTAATACTGTTTCTGTGAGGCCAAATCCACAAATGCATAGTCATGCCAATGGTGGCGAAATAAGTTTTGATTCTTCTCTCGATTCCCCCTTTGATGCCTTGGGTTCTTCTTCAGTGCTCCTTTCCATTTGCAAAAAAAGGCCTCAAGAAAACGGTGATGTCTCTGGCGGCGATCGGAGGCACAAGCGCATGATCAAGAACAGAGAATCTGCAGCTCGGTCCCGGGCTAGAAAGCAGGAATCTGGCTCTCCTTTTGAAAATTTGTTTATAGTGAAATTGAATGATTATAGAATGTTAATGTTTTGTCTTTTACTCGTTTTGCAGGCTTACACAGTTGAGTTGGAGCGTGAAGCTGCTCATTTAGCACAGGAGAATGCCAAGCTTAGAAGGCAGCAAGAAAGGGTCAGTACCGTAGAAGAGGAGTGTTTGTTTCTTGATTTGGAATGGTTCTAATTTACAAAACCAAGAGATTACGTCATAGACTGTGGATTTCTTATGCATATTTGTGTTTGCAGTTCTTGGCAGCAGCTCCTGCTCAGCTACCAAAAAAAAACACCCTCTATAGAACCTCAACAGCTCCATTTTGAGAATATATTAATCCCACTTGCTCTTGTCACCCATCTTCCTGCCTTTCCAAATTTATCCTTAAAGGAGAGTGAGATGTTTCCAATGTAATATTGCAAACGGGCTTTTGCTGTTGTGTTAGATACATCTCAATCAAGCGGCTGTGGTGACAGGAGGACAAACAAAAGATAGGAAAGTGGTAAGGAGTAAGGACAAAATAAAGTTGCATGGATTGGAAGCCGCAGGACCAGTGGAGGGTTCTTATTTTTGTTTGCTTTAACTATTACTCGACCCTCTTGTCTTCTTTCCCATTTCTGCTTTTATGCTTCTTCCCACTAAAGACGCTGTGATGTTGGGACAGATAAATGCCGAGGGAAATAGCATTTTCTAGTCTTTTTTCCTATAAATATGCATCTTTGTTTGGCTATCGTTATCCCTGTCTCTTCTAACCTAATTAATCTCTTCGCTCTTATTAGCATTTCCTCGCACCCCCTTTTCAGAGCTCGCTTTTCCTATCGTAATTTATCGATTTCATTGTCTTTCATGGATCTTTCACAGAGCTTTGTGTTTTCCATCCTTTTGTTTATCTGTGATTCCATACAATCTTGCAATTTAGTGCTGTTTAATTGAAGAATCTGGCATTCAAATGTGATATCAAATGAATATGAATAGGATACTTCCATTGATTTGCCCCTTGTTTTCTCAGAAAGAAAGCAACAGAAAGGAGTCTGCAACGCCTCTGTTCCATCGTTCCAACAACTATTGTTGACACAGTGAGGACCACTTCGTGGGTGTTTGGCATGGAGGTCAAACTTGTTTTTTAAAAAATTTTAATTTTTTTTATTAAAATTAAGTATGGTTTGTACTTTTTAGATCGTTTTGATATGCTAATATCAAAAATAATTTTTAAAAAATAAAAAAATATTAATGGTATACTTTTCGGCACAAAAAACTATTTAAAAAACAACAACTAGTACATCCCAAACCCTTTCCAGTGTCAATGTTATAAGATGTGGGTCAGCATTAAACCAAACCAAATTGACATCTAGCTTGAACATCCCACACATAAAGCATCAGCAACTTTCTTGTGATGCTACAGCCTACAGCTAGTATCAACTGAAATTTATAATTGAAAATGCATTTATAAAGAAGTTTATGATTTTTTTTATAAATCAGTACAAATACTTTAAAATAATAGGGGAACAACATCATTGAAAAAAGATGGGCGAAGTAGTATAGTTTGTTTGTATATATCATTGTTAAACAACATGATTTTTATAATTTATTGCAATTCAAAATAATAATATTCAATCAAATAATATTAAATGGATACGAATGGAAAATAAAATCATGAAGTGATATTGAAATTTTAATTATGATATTATTAATATCGTAGAAAAATCCCAACAATTTAAATTTAATTGATAATTTATAGATTAACTCGATAATTTAGTAATTTAAACTCTTATCAGGTCAATTTTTAAATTGATTATACTATGGCTATCAACTATTACATTTCTTTCTTCATCCATGACCTCACCCATGATTATGATTCTAATCATGCATTTTAAGTCGACTTGTTTCTTGGATTTTTTTAATAATTTACACGCTATGGTGAAGATTAGAAGTAAACCATTATAACTAAGATTAGCATAAAAAATGAATGTCAATTAATATTCTGTCAGCTCCATCGTTTATGGGAATATGCTACCATGAAAGGGGAACTGTCCACGAGTACGATGTCTGAACACTGGCTAGCGCACACGACACGGAAAGAGGTGCTCACGTGAGAAGCACGTGCAAATACATCCTAATCATGTCACGTGGCTTTTTTGTCAGTTTGTTGAAGTGGCAGTTTCTGATTAGCCGTTTGTTTGCCTTTTCTGTTGAACAAAAATTAGCATATGCTGTCGTGGCAATTTCTGGTTAGCCGAATATTTTCCTTTTCGGTACAAAATTGGCCACTTGTGGCCGTGTGGGTCCTTGTTAAGAAAAGGAGGAGGCCTAATGAACAATCGTGGGCTTTCGATAACTTGGCTTTTAGGGTTTGGACCATCTCTCCACTTGAGAGCCGGTGCCCCCTCTCTCGGCACTCAAAAGCACGGTGGTCATGTCAGGTTGGGGGCCTGCCCCGAAAAAGAATCTGCTTCGGTGGGTTAGCTTACTGGTCACGATTAAATTATTTTTAAAATTCCTATTTTCATCTATATATATATATATATATATAAAGAGAATACAACTCCACGTGTACTAAATAATTCTTCAAAATCAATCGCGAAAAATAAACCCCCCCCCCCCCCCCAAGCCTTCACCCAACTAACTTTTCAAGGCATCTACTAACTTTTCGTCGGGACTAAAAAAACAAAGGGGATAAAGGTGGCTTCGGCCCCACCCACGAAGTAGATGTTCATGCAAGGTGGATAAAAGTAGTTTTCTTTGCTAAAGGACAAAGAAGCATAGTTATAATTAAAATTTGGAATGTATTGGTAGGTGGATCTACAGCTAGACTGGCTTCAGATAATAAAAAAAAATGAGGGAAGGGATTTTCTTAGTAAAATTCCGTGAAAAACATGGGTTCATTTACGATATGGTCAACCCAGATAAAACTGTGTAAAAACAATTGTTTAAAACTTATTATTTTTTATATAAAAAGTAATGTTGTTTTTAATTTATTTTAAAAATTAAATTATTTATGATCTAGGCGTTACTCAATTCAGCTTTTAGAACTAAAGCCAAGAAGCAATAAAATTGGTGGCAGGAATGGCACATTATTTTGCATGCATAAACAATATATTGCCTACTTATTGCATGTTTTAGTATATGTTTATATTATTTTTAGTTTAAGAAATTTGATGTATACTATACCTCATTCAAGTCCATAAATGACACAGACGAGGGACTCCATTTAGAGGATTTTAAAATTTGTTAGAGACCTAAATTGAATAAGACAAAAGGGAATAAAAGAATAAAAATTTATGTCCGAACCAAGAATCAATATATAGTTAGAAGAGCTGTTATATTAAAAAACTAAAAACATAAACATGTTTACAAGATGAGTTAAAACATAAATATGTGGCGAATCCTAATTTTAATGGGTTATTAAGTGGTATTAACTCAAATGACTTGTTGATTTTAAAATCTAATCTATACTAAATTTTATATTAAATTATTGTTTTTTATTAAAATAATATAGTTTTA
Organism: Populus alba x Populus glandulosa; assembly: GCA_033617975.1. Taxonomy (NCBI): domain Eukaryota; kingdom Viridiplantae; phylum Streptophyta; class Magnoliopsida; order Malpighiales; family Salicaceae; genus Populus; species Populus alba x Populus glandulosa. Next base: position 22,831,008 of record CM066147.1, on the reverse strand, counting down.
GATTTTTTAAAAATTTAAATTAAAAATATATTCTAAAATAATATTGTTTTAATAAAAAAAAATTGGCTCGTTGACATGCTTAACTCCACTCTTAAAAAATTATATGCTTGGAACAACTTTGATTCGAAGAGTCAGTTGAGGCCATACAATGGACCTACATTTCGGTCACCGGGGAAAAGATTCCTTCCCCAAGTCCTAACACAACTGTACACTGCTACCGACAGAAATAGCTAGATTCCAAATCAAAATTATTGTCATAAAATAATTAGAAAATGATTATAATCATTCTCAGCCTGCACCAAAAATAGGATTCCGCAGAAGTAAGTAGTGGCCCTATATGTCTCAAAAAGGAATATATGTCTTCGATGCTTGGCAAAAAGCAATCACGCTCTTGGAAGTTGTTTGCCAACATCTTCCCTTTTGCGAGGCTCCATTTTGTTCACTTGGGTGTTTTGCCACATGGACAGCAGCACACCCTCGAGTTCCACCTCGCGATTAGGGCACAATCTATCTTCAAATATTGAAATGTGGACCAATACAATATTCGCTCTACTTGGAAAGTTATGCCCACGAGTGGCTGATCCGTCTGCCAAGTTTCTTTGCTACATTTGTGCTTCAAGATGTTGGCATATTTAGAAATTGACAAAAACATTGATTGAACTATAAAAATACCTCTAGGATCTAGTTAAGTGAGTTTTTTTACTATAAAATATAAGAAAGAAAAGAAGAGAGCCTTTTTCTTCAGTCAGCGAGTAGATCATGAAAACAACGGGTCCAATGAACTCTCAAATCGTGCACCGAAATGGAGCCGGAGAGTCGGTATCCATCAGATCGCCTACGATCCTATCTAACTAGAGTGAATGGGATACTAGACTATGCTTGGAGGGTCAAATCATGCTAGCAATATGTTTAACCCATTTAATTTATATTCGTCGTAGATGTCATGGCCGGGAATCAAACCTGTATACCGCTCACTGCTTTTCCTACTAATCTAAGAGTGATCAGTTTCAGACCAACAGGTCCTATCGAAAAAATATTAAATTACGAGTTGAAACTCAAATAGTGTTTTTTAAATGTGTTTGGATGATATTGATGCGTTAATATTAAAAATATAAAATAATATTATTTTAATGAGTTTTTAATTAAAAATAATTTTAAAACAAATCAAGCACGCGGTACCGATCATACCAGCTATCATCAATTTGGGTGATCATTTTTGCCCTTAACTTCCATGCACCAGCACCGACACCACCACATCCACTAGTTAAGTGCAAAAACTGAGAAACAGGGCACACACAAGCACCGTTGTACTGTTATAACTAGCACTAGCCTGTTTACTAGCTGCAGCCTTTACACTTGAATCCAAGCATCCCTGAGCTGGAAAGCACATTAAATAAAGTTTTTACCATATGCTATGCATTCCCTTTTCTCCTCTCTATAGCATTTCTGATAGAATATCCAGGAGCAGCTACGGAGAGGATAATGGGGTTTATATTGTTTTACGCGGGAGTTGCATCAGCAAATGATTCTTTAGAGAAAGGCGAAGCTCATGGAGATTGGCTAATTGTGGCACGTGATAGAAAATCTAGGAGTAATAAGGAAAAGGATTATACGTTATCATATAATAAGTATGATGCTCTAGAAGGCCCAACTATGAAGGCTGAAGGGCCTGTAAAATAAAATGGGCCGAAACAGTAACACGAGTGGGCTTGAGTCCAGTTGAAGGACAGAGGAGGATAGCTCAGGTAGAGGGTCAAAGGCTTGTCTTTGTGCAAGGAGAGCCCAGTGGAACTAAAACACCTGGCGGCCTATATGATTTAGCACCTTTAGTGTCACCTGAGAACAAGAAGAGAACTCGCCGGGAAGAGATGGGGGTCACTCAGCTGAGGGCGAATGATAATACAAATAGTAACACTCGGTGTGGGATCTCAAGAAGCAAAGAGAGAAGAAGCTCGGGAAAGTCAGTCCAATTTTCAACCAACAGACTTACCAGTGAAGGCAATGCTTGTGCTGCCTTCATGGCGAAAACTTGGAGCTAGGGAGTCTACGCAGCTTATGATTTGAGTCTCCTCCTTTTAGAATGAGTCAGCTTCTGTAAGCTTACTCAATGGATCATTGTTTCTCTAGAGCTGTTTAGTTTTTTTTTATTGTAAATTTGAACGGGCTTGATCCATGAATCATTTCATTCAACTTCCAGCCTATTGGTTTGTTCAATCTATGAAAAAAGAGAATCAAATAATCATTTTTTTCATAATTCTTTTAATAGTATAAGAACAGATTTTTCAGTTAAAAAATCACCTAAATAATAAAAACGTTGATGTTTAATTTGAGTATGTTTGTGCTTGTTATGAGAAAGAAAGGTCCTGGTGCTCAGCTGTAAACATGGAATTTCTGGGTTTGCAGCACGTTTATCAGCAGCAGAGGCAATTGCCAACAAACCTGTAGTATCAGTTTTTCCCGATCCCGTCTACCAACGCCACACAAATCGGGAGGAATTGGTGTTGTTTTGGTTGATGACAATACAAGGGGAGCTGCAAATAATTTCATGGAATTTCCAATGACTGGTCAGTTCAAAGGATGCTTCTGCAGTCCTTTCCTACATAAACTCAACCAAGCAAGATCCACGCTATCATCTCGATACAACTCAGCTGTATCAGCTACAAATTTATGGCAGTTCTCTTGCTGACAAATTTTGAAACCTCCCAGAAATCCAGTCGCAACAATCGTACCTACCAAAGTGGTGTCGCAATATAAGCCAACCTTTTTGGCATACTTTTCATCCAGAGGCCCTTCCTCCATCTCAAGAAATATCCTCAAGAAAAAGCAAAGCCTCTTCCTCCCAGGCATGTTGTTTCATTGGATAGTATCTCCCACGAGTCAAAGAAGCCTCGCCTGAGTATATGTGCAAATAAATTGTTCTGCTGTCTCCCTTCTTTGCACCTTGCGGCCTGAAATGGCTGCACCAGAAGCAACCAGACCGGCAGCTTGGCAGGTTCTAAGAGGTACAGAACCCCCACTATTCAACGTGATTTCAGGAACTTCCATGTCATGTCCACATGTTTCTGCAATGGTTGCTGTGGTTAAATCCCATTATCTTTCATGGAACCCCTCTGCAATCAAACCTGCCATTTTGACAACAGGTAAAGATCTACAAAAACAAAAATTAAATCACTTGGTGATTTTCATAACCAAATCAATGGTGTATTTTCTGGCCTACAGCATCTCAGATAAGCAATATGAAGGCCTCAACAGCAACGGAATTAGGTGTCATACCCACAGCTTATGATTAAGGGGGCAGGAGAAATGAGCACAAGCGGACCATTACAAAGTTTACAACCCACAGTTTATGATTATGTGGCAGGAGAACTAAGCACTAGTGGATCATTACAACCAGCTGGACTTGTTTATGAAACCACAACCATTGACTGCTTAAACTTCCTTTTCCATCACGGCAACAATACATCCACAATTAAAGTTATTTTCAAAGATGTTCCAGCTGGTTTTGCTTGTCCAAAGGACTTGAGTGTCGATCTTGTGTCCACTATCAACTATCCATCCATAGCGGTTCTTAACCTCGCTATAAATCAGATCAGGACCATTAACAGAACCCTAACGAATGTTGCTGGAGATGGTGCTGCAACATACTCTCTAACCATTGAAGCACCGAACGGTATAAAAATCGCAGTGGTTCCAACTAGCGTGCAATTTAGAAGAAGTAACAGTTTCTGGACAATATGACAGATTAAAATTGACCCGATTGATATTTTACAAAAAGAGTTGTTCACAGAAGTATATGGACACTAATTTTGGTGTGGCAGGGCATGTGCAAGAGGCACAAGCATTGATTTGATGAGTTCTATCCTAATTTTGGCTCATTCACTATTCCTTTTCCACACTATATACATTGTTGCCAAAATTGATACCCGATGAATAATTCTTGTCCTCAATCATGAAAATGATGACAATCATACTCAGCGTGCACCAAAAATATGATTGGAAGAAGGAATTACTCTCCCTTTATGTCTCAAAAAAAGACAAAAACGTGCTTGATCCCTAGTGGAAAGAATTCACATTTGAGAGTAATTATCAACCTCCTCTTCTTCTTTTTGAAGTGCAAAAGAAAAAATTCCAACTCACTTAGCAAAAGCATATCTAGATAAGGGAGTAGGAATGACAATTGAACAAATATAATAAGGATAATACAACAAAAAAGAAGCTATTCTCAATATATACGACAAATGTTTTTTGAACTTATTTTTTTATGGCACATGCAAGCATTTCAAATAATTTGTTTCTTAATATGCCTTTACCAAAGAGAATTTTCCTTGTAATTTGCTTTCAGGCACACAAACGGGTGTCAAGTACATGAATGGTTCCCTTGCCAACCTTCTATTCTACGTTTATGCTCAAGATGGGGGCGCATTAGTTGGTGCCGTGAGGGCAATTACTATAAAAATATCTTGTACCACCACCACTTCCATGTACCGTCACCACCCCACCACCACCACCACCTCCACCATTTCCAACTATGGAGTGCCAAAGATGATCAATGGCGCACTTTGGAGGATATGTCATTGGGTCTGCGGCTGCCTACTATCACATACAACTATACAAGCAACATCATACCAGTATAAGTAGCAGTAGATGGCTGTCTAATAGCTTTCTCACTTGTATCCGAACATCAATAAACTAGAGTAACCTTGCCCCATCAGTTAAATCTATGAAATATTCTGCCCTATGCTATGCGCTGTTCCTTATCCTCTTTGATGTATTTCTGGTAGAATCAGGAGCAGACGAGGGAGAGAAGGATGGTGTTTATATTGTTTACATGGGAGCTGCGACAGCAAATGGTTCTTCAAAGAATGAACATGCCCAGCTTCTGAGCTCTGTCTTAAAACGGTGAACTTTTTCTGTCCCATACTCATTGAACTCACCTTTAAATGATCTGTGTGATGGCTCAACATTTATAAATCAGAGCAGACGATACAATCTAAGAAAAACATGATAAATTTGCTTTTACTTGCGCAAGTAATTCGATACCAATGTGATTCGGTAGCCTGAATATCTTTGTGCTTGCTAGGAGAAAGAATGCTCTAGTGCACAGCTACGAACATGGAATTTCAGGGTTTACAGCTCGTTTATCAGCAGCAGAGGCACAATCAATTGCTAAGAACCCAGGGGTCGTATCAGTTTTTCCTGATCCTGTCTACCGACTCCACACAACTCGTTCATGGGATTTCTTGAAATACGGAACCGATGTAAAGATCGACTTGAGCCCCAATTCTGACTCTAACTCATCTTCTCGAGGATATGATGTGATCATTGGAATCCTGGATACAGGTGAAATCTCTTGTACTTTCTATATAAACTCAAAGCATCATTTCTTTTTCCAAAAAATGACGTGGAAGCTTCGAGCTACATGAAATGCAGGTATTTGGCCCGAGTCTAAGAGTTTTAGTGACAAGGATATGGATCCAATACCATCAAGCTGGAAGGGTACCTGTGTCGAAGCTCGAGATTTCAACTCATCCAATTGTAATAGGTAAAACCTGCGCTGTCAACTAGAATTTGGATATCAGACAATTTTTTCTCCCATTAGTTTGCTTATGTTTATTCATGATGTTTATGGTTTTGATCCTCAACAGAAAAATAATTGGAGCAAGATCTTACAATGGCCCTGACGATGACGATGACGGACTAGTTAATACACCAAGAGATATGAACGGTCATGGCACTCATGTAGCTTCGACTGCAGCAGGAATTAAGGTCCCTGGTGCATCTTACCATGGATTAGCTTCCGGGACTGCGAAAGGTGGATCACTTGGGTCAAGGATTGCTGTGTACAGAATATGTACGCCAAACGGATGTGCTGGGTCCAGTATATTAGCTGCATTCAGTGATGCCATTAAAGACGGTGTTGATATACTATCATTGTCACTAGGTTCACCAGCATCACGCATCTCCGATTTTAAGGAAGATCCAATAGCCATTGGAGCGTTCCATGCTGTTGAGAATGGTATCGCCGTGGTATGCTCTGCAGGGAACGATGGGCCATCGGAAAAAACTGTTTCGAATGGTGCGCCCTGGATTCTGACAGTTGCTGCAACAACCATAGATCGGAGATTCGAGTCTAATGTTGTGTTTGATAAAAACACGGTGATCAAGGTAAAGATGTTTTTCTTAGAAGCAATCAAGTTTCTTTTCTTGATGAAGTTACCTTTAAGTTTTGCTTTTGCTACTAGTAATCTTTCATCCAATAAAATTGTGGATTTGAAACATAACGAGTGTTCTCATTTCAATTCAGGGTGAAGCCATAAATTTTGCCAATATTGGAAAATCTCCAGTACATCCATTGATTTATGCGAAGTCAGCTAAGAAGGCCGGTGTGGACGAAAGGGATGCCAGGTATGCAATATCTATGTGATAGCCCCTTTTTTTGCTTCTAAAGATGACAAATAATCACAAATGCATTAGCTTAAACTCACAAGAGATACAAATAGTTCACAAGGATCCTAGACATTGGCACCAAAGACTTGTGTCATAGAACATGTGTTGGTTCAGAAACTGCTACCCAGATTCTATGGATGGGAAAAAGATCAAAGGAAAAATCGTCATCTGTGACAATGATGAAGATATAAACTCATATTATAAGATGAACGAGGTGCGGAACTTGGAAGGAATTGGTGCTGTCTTGGTCAGCGACAAGACAAATGGAGATGCATCTGATTTCGATGAATTTCCAATGACTGTGATCAGATCAAAGGATGCTGCCGAGATCTTGGCCTACCTAAACTCAACCAAGTAAGACACAATTATCTCGGTACAATCTTTACATGTAGCTGACGAGTGACAGATTCATGACAACAATTAAGGATATACTTCAGTTCTGAAAACTTTTATATCTTCCCAGAAATCCAGTTGCAACAATCCTACCCACCACGGCGGTGTCACAATATAAGCCAGCACCTGCTATCGCCTACTTTTCATCCAGAGGGCCTTTCTCAATCTCAAGGAATATCCTCAAGGCAAAGCCTGTACCTCCTAGCTACATATTATTTGATTCGATCCACGGGTATGTGTGTTAATGAATTCTTCTCTTGCCTTCCTGCCTTGCAGCCTGATGTAGCCGCACCGGGATCAAACATACTTGCAGCTTGGACGGCCTATGATGGAGAAGAAACTGATGAAGGTAGAGAAATCCCAAAATTTAAAATTATGTCAGGAACCTCCATGTCATGTCCGCATGTTTCTGGAATGGCCGCTGTGCTCAAATCCCATTACCCCTCTTGGAGTCCTTCTGCTATCAAGTCTGCCATTATGACAACAGGTGAAGGTCTATAACAAGCAAGAGTAATTTACTTGGTTCATATTGCATAATCTCGTATTAATCTATGAATTCCTCGGTTTCCTTCCTTTTTTTCTGGAATACAGCATCTCAGATAAACAATATGAAGGCCCCAATAACAACAGAATTAGGTGCTATTGCCACAGCTTATGATTATGGGGCAGGTGAAATAAGCACGAACGGAGCATTGCAACCAGGGCTAGTTTATGAAACCACCGCCATTGACTACTTAAACTTCCTGTGTTATCACGGGTACAGCATATCCACAATTAAAGTTATTTCCAAAGATGTTCCAGCTGGTTTTGCTTGTCCGAAGGGATCAGAAGTCAATATGATATCCAATATCAACTATCCGTCAATAGCAGTTTTCAACCTCACTGGAAAACACAGTAGGAACATTACCAGAACCCTCACAAACGTTGCTGGAGATGGTACCACAACTTACTCTCTAACCATTGAAGCACCTATTGGTCTAACAGTCACCGTGCGTCCAACTAGCTTGCAGTTCACAAAGAACGGCCAAAGACTGAGTTATCACATAATTTTCACTCCAACTGTCTCTTCATTACAGAAAGACATGTTCGGGTCAATTACATGGACAACCAAAAAATTTACTGTCCGCACTCCATTCGTTGCAAGTAGTAAGTGATTCAGGAAACAACTACATCAAAAAGATGTATTTTACAAGTAATAAATACAAGAATGCTTGTGATGCTCATATTACAATGCGTATATATAAGAAGGCATGTTGCCAGGCTACACAGCTTCCTGAGAATTCTATTTATATTTCTCACTGAGATCTCTCAGCCTAGTCATTGGATAAGACTGCAAGGGACCTGAATATCCCTAATATCCCCTTAAGATTGGATTTCTTCCAAACCTAAACAAGAAATCGATCACTTCATAGCATCCCAATCACATAAGACTTGATTGCAGGTTCCAAACATGTGAGGTGCCAAAGAACTGGTAGTAGGGCATCATATGGTGAAACAACGATAGCATATCACAGATGGCATAATTAGGTAATCTAAAACACAAAGAAATCACAAGGCAAGGACATATACCATATCAACACATTGAAACTGGCGTGGAGAGACAAGGGACATGGAAACAAAATGGAAATTGTTTGCAAAGCATTAAAACCTTAACATCCATCCATCCATGTCCAACATCTGTGATATGCTATTACAAATACAGGTTGAACTTCCTTCCTTCTACTCAAATGCCCACTGGTTCTCTCTCCGAACCTCCTCCTCTTCCTCTGGTGTAAAGTCATTCTTGATGTTGAATGTCTTGCGGATCTCTTCTGGAGTCTTGCCCTTGATCATATCAGCCACTCTCTGACAAGTGAGGTCCAGCAAGTTCTTGATGTTCAGATAATTGGCAGCCTAAACAGCACACAAAATTCAAGTAAATGTTAGACAGAGACATAATTACAGCCAGAAATGCAAGAACATTAAAATATGTCAAACAACAAATTCAAGCAGATCTTCATCTACATAAACTACATCTTATTCTTATAACCCTCACAGTAAACAAAAATCCTCAGATGCACAAATATGACTTCTTGAGATCTATTACCAAACTTTCCAATCAGGCGCAACCACACGGAATGCTCACAGCCACAGACACTGTTAGTAGGCTCACTTCAGAGCTTCCATTAAACCCAGCGAGCCAACATAATCGAAACTATTCCAAAATTCTAAGCCAATTATTTTTCTTATCTCTCATCCTTCATGCCGCAAACTGCGTCAGCAACATTTATAACACCAAACGTCTTATAAAAAAATATCTGAAGGCATAAACTTCAACATCCCCAATGAAGACAGCTTCCTGATTCACATTATATCCCGTAGACTTCATTACTTCAACAGCCACACAAGCGGTCAAAACAAATCCAAACCTTAACCTAGTAATTAATTAAAGCTATTAAATTAAAACCCTAGAATTCAATTAAAGCAATTAGATCAAAACCCTAGCAATTAACTAAAACCCATAACAGAAAAACCCACACAAAATAAGTAAAGATTAAGAACATGCCAGGATGAGATCGAAGAGAGTAGCCTGGTCAACTTTGACGAATTCAGCATCCCAAGCTTTAAGATCCTCAGCAGCAGAAGAAGGACGATCGTCCGATTTAGGGGACTCAACGTGCTTTTTGCAGTACTCGATCACCTTAGCAAGAACCTTGCTTGTGACGTTAGGTAAAGGGATACCGTTATCAGCGCAATCATCTTCAATCATGTGTTTTATAGTCTGCGATTCAACGGCTACGGCTTCGTCGACCTCAAATGACTCTCCGTCTGAGCTTTTCAGAATAAATTTCCGGCCCGTCGACATTATTTTTCTCTTTGATTGAAAGAAAATAGAAGCTACAGCGACAAGAAATTATTGTTAGCCTTCTCGAGGAAGCAGAAGATTTTTTATACTGTTTGGGATTGTGTAGCCCGATATTTATCTACGGTGTGAAACGGTGGCGGTGAGATCGTTGTTGTTTATGAGCTTGCCACGTGGAACTTATCTTTCCTTTCTAAGAAAGAAAAACCAGCATAAAGGGCTAAGCCCAGATTACTGTATTGGAAATCATAGGGCCTAGTTATGACAAGGCCAAGTGGTGGCCCAGTACAAAACTAGAGTCAACAGTTATCAGGGATCGGATCGATATCTATATTAAAATAATATTGTTTTATATTATTTATTTTTTATTACTGATCTGGCTATATATTTTTATTTGAAATCATATTGTTTTATTTAATATTTTTTCTAATTTAACTTAAAATTTGGACTAAATCAAGCTCCAAATCACAAATTTTTTAGATCAACCCACCAACCAAACCGGAGTTCAACAATTATGATTTCAATTTTATTATTTTTATAAAATTATTGACTTGTTTTTTTAATGAAGTAATTGAACTCCTTTTGTTTTCTACTTAATAATTAATGACATGCTAACCCTAATGAGTTTTTGTAACATACTTTTTTGTTTTGAACTGTTATGAAATCATTTAGCAATCACACCATCTTTGTTGTTGATAGAAAAAAAATCCAATCTAGATCTTCATTGAATTTTGAAAAATAAAAATAAATGCTGCAATACTTGAAGGAAAAATTTAGCAAATTTCAGTTTCTCCACATGCTTTTCTCCGAAACAAAACCATTATAGTTTAATCCCAAAAGCAAAGCCAAGATCATACTTAAGCCCAGCTAAAAATTCATTGTTAAAATGATTTGCAAACATTATCAGAGCACAGCATGGTTGATAGGAATGTGAGCAAATATTTATTTGCCCTTCTTTAGCATCAAAATCTTGGCAGCTCACAGTTGCAAATAAGTAGAAAAAAATGATGACATGCTAAGAACTATATAATTGAAGAGAAGATACCACATCCCCGAAAAAGGGAGCCTGTCTTGTTGCTGTGAAAAAGATAGCCCCAGGTCATCAGAAGGACCAGTTGGATCTAAGCATAAGAGCTAATATTTTGGCATTACCATCCCTTGAATATGTAATGCCTGGTTTCAAGCAGAATTTCTTCCCTATATTCAATTTTACATATGATTCGGCTTGCAAACGACCATGGCTGGTAGGATCTACAAAAACCCCGCGGAGGCACAGACCCCATCCAAATTCATCTTCCACGTCATCAAATGCATTTAAAGCCCATTGTAAATGCTTGGGATTTGAGTTTTTCATCTCAATCCAACCCCCAATTCTAGTACTCTCATCAAGTTCCGACTCCAACTTTAGAGCTATATATCCAGTTCTTGATGTGATCTCTTGGCTGCTTGCTCCCACAGGTAGTGCAGAGTCTTGGAGCGATATTTCAGGAGATTCGTGATGCTTCAGAAAGCCAACAGGAATGGCAAGAGCTCCGAGATTACTGTGGTGACTAGATGATTTAGCGACTTGCTGCAGACCCATAAGTGAGAATTTTATTCCTTTTGGAAGTTGACAAACAATTTGGCCAAAAGTGCCGAAGTCATGACCAATTCCATCAAAAAATGGCTGCCTTCGCAGTCCAGAAACAGACTGAGCAATCATAGCGATAACATTTGATTTCCTCACTGTTAAGCCAATTGCCGCGTCATTGTGCTGATTCAAAAGCGGTGGTCCAACAGATGAAAGATCGGTAACACCATGTCTCTGCCATGAAATGAGAACCTCAATTAATTTACTAAATAAATTTGGAGACAGCTGCAGCAACAGTTCCTATCAAAATACACATCAGGATATAACATAGTTCCATTCCCATCACAATTAAGAATAGAATGAAACACGAATGTCTCGATGGGAGCAGCACCTTGCTTCAATATGGTCAAGCAAACTCATCTGCCCCATTAATAATAGCCACATGACAAAACGGAAAGAAAACCGCTGGAAGGTCTCGGTGCCTAACATAGCTAGCAAGCATTTCCTGTTTTATTGTTCAAGTACACAACAAGAAAAGAAACAAAATTAAAGTTAACATTGGCAACCAAATTATACCTGATTGGAAGAGTTTGCAGTCATATCAAGATCTCTAAATTGAGCTCCTACTGGGATTACAATAGCAGAAAGCCAGTCATTAACATTTGCCGTATACGACACTTTCGCTAGAGTAAGTGCACCTTCCGAGACACCACCAATCTCTACTCCGCCTTTTTGACTGGCCACAAACTCTGCCAAAAGAGAATCCTTCTGCCGAACAATTGTTTCAAAACTTAACCTTGAACTAATCCCAGTTTTTATTCCTGCTCTACCAACAGCATCACAATGCTCCTGATCAATATCACCCACCATCAATATCGCTCCCGAAGCATCAACCTCTCCCCTCACAAGTGTACTGTTTTCTTGAAAAGGACTCCCTTTAAATGTTTTATAAAAGGAAAGCACTCTCTCAACCTTATCCTGCCTGTCTCTTAGCTTCATTAGATCTGAAAACGCTTCCCGTTGCAGCCGTTTCAGTATCTCAATCTGTAAATAATAAAATGGCAAGAGATGTAAAGCTCCATCATACAGCTTGCTGTTACCTAAGAAACCAGCAAGTTTCTGTCAAGCTTAAGCAACCCAGATTTCTATCAAGTTACTAATAATGGAATCCAATTAGTTCAGATTGCTCTAGCTAACAATATTGAAAATTCAATTAACTACAGGAGCAAGAAATTAATTAGTGATGAAAATTAACAAGAAAAAGAAGAAATTTGCAAGTACCGGATTGCGGCGAGAAGAATTCTCGCTGCGGCGAAGGAGGCCGTCGACGAAGTCTTGGCCTGATTTTGCGACGCCTTTGATTTTGTCTACTACTGAAGCTACAGGCTCCATTTTCAGCAAAACCCTAAAAGGAGCTTGATTTGAAAAGCGGGAGCGGCAAGTGCTGACTCACTGAACAGGAACGATCGAGTCGAAATTAAAATTGTGTTCAGGGAAGGAATAAACCGATGCGTTTAGAGCGTGGAAATGCTATGCTCACTTCTAGTATCAGGGTTTTCTATGCTGTTTCGATTCAATTTGACAGCCGTCCCTTGTTTTTTATTAGGTCAAAAGGCTAGTTATTAGATGGTGTCTGCCAGTCTGATATATTGGATACTTGTTAAACCCGAGTTAATATTTTTTATTAAAATGAAATTTTATTTTTTTATTAAAAAAAAAATAGTTTACCAGTGCTGCCTTAGTTATGATAATTAATCAAATTTAAATATATATTAATTTTTTATTTTAAATTAAATTTCAGATCAAATTATATTTTAGATTGGAAATTTTTAGAATTAACCTATCAGGACCGGTATAATTTTAATAACTATGGTAAAAAAAAACTAATTATTTTTATTATTTAATTAACATAAATGTTCAGGTCAACTTGCGTGTGCCTCGACTAATCTCATGGACTCTGAATTTAACAATCGTGTAAACCTCCAATAACCATCATATTAACAACCACAATACTCAAACTTAAAATCACATAAAAAACAAATATCCTAATTCCAAACTCTTCATTTTCATCCTATTTAAATCAAATTTTATCAGTATTTGCATTAATTTTCTTGAAGTTTGAAGTTTCGATGTGGTCTTTAGCTTATAAGCATTTAACGGAATACTCATTTTTTTCTGATTAGATACCCAAAACCCTATAAAGAAAAAAAAGACTACATAAAAAAAAATTAAGATGGAGGTGAAATTAGTTTTTTATGGCTACTAAACAGTAAAGAGTCCATCGCCAAGCCACAGACAACACAATCTCATATTCCAAGAACATGAATTTATTAGATGCATGCATGAAGGAAAAGTACAGGGCCACACTTATATCAAACACAAAACACGGATTATTTGGACTTGGAAATGGTTTGCCACTTTCTAGACTTTTGCAGAAAAGCTTGGGATGTTTACCATCTAAGCTTTTTTCACACCATCCCCACAATACCAAATACCAAACACAGAAATAATATACATGGAGGCGAATGAAAACATAACCATGGCAAGTTGAGATGCCTCAGAAGAATGTGGTCAGGTATTTTCGAAGGATAGGATAAACGAGTGCCTTATAAGTTTTTTCAGTTGGATGGTAGCTGTCCCAAAATATATAATCGGAAACAACTGCACATGTCTGAGAAGTTTGCTGGTTGCATAATACAGCAACCTCTATATTCCCAGTACCGCAACATCCTTTATCTGCAACTTGAAAACCTGAAAACACAACAAAATACAGTGGCTCAGGTTATGGAGCACCAACATTTGAAAATCTCTCGCATGGCCTCGTATCCTATATATATGATAACCGATCCAGCACTTTCTGATAAGTAACAAATACTTCTCAAACTATCCAAAACTCAAGGGAATGGGTCATTTACCATATTTTTGGGGTTTTTGAATGATATCGAGCAGTGGATTGTAGACATCTAAGTAGACAATCTTGTTGTTAGGCAGGCTTCTAGCAAGAGAATCCAACTTCTTGGACAACTTGGTGTTGAATAACTTTGCTGCGTCATTGAGGTTTTCTGCACACTCTCTTTCAACTCCCCCTTCTAAAGTCCTTTGAGATGGTACGCATCCAACTGGTGGTGCACTGAAAACAACAATCCTTCTTGCCCCAAGTTCATATAATTCCTTGCAAGAAAAACATAGAATGCAAATACAAAAATTGATATTACTATTGAAAAAAAACATTTATTCATGTGATAGATATGAAATATTTGAATTAGATGCTTACCTGCGTGAAACTAGAAGCTGAGTTAGCCATTAGATCTGTGTAAGCGGGAACATCATATTGCAATCTCCTTGCACGAAGAGTAAAATAGGTATTGGCAATGTCATCGCTGCCTGCTACTACTAGAAATAGACTATTTCTTAAGGTGAAAATTGTTTTTTCCTCTCCAATTATCGCCTTCAGCTTCCCTATGTATTCTTTGAAATGTTCTAATTGATCTGACAACGACAGGACTGACTGTGATCAAATTTGACCAGAATTAGAATTGAGAGGATTCGAACAGCGAAAAAATCATGTTTGAAAAGAATAAAGTAAAGTAATGGGAGAATGTATGCACCACTAATTTGGGTGTCAAGGGATCAAAGCCAGAGCCACTTGAAGCAAAGGTTACTCCTGTTATGAGATCTTGAGGTAGAACTGCTGGGTCCAAATATGCTGGTACTGTGTCCTTAATTCCCAATTCTTTAGCTGAAAACAAAACCCAAAACAGGAGAGGTTGCTCGTCAAGATTTAGAACAACAGACCGTCAGCTCATATTTTTCCTCGCTCTGAGGTTAAAGATCTGCATCATATTTTCTTTTAAAAGAACCCTGTCCAAGAGTGGAATAGAACATGAAACCGTAAGCTCCCAGGTAGTGGGAGGAGCTTGGAGCTCTGATCATGTGCCTGTCAAAAAATGAGTTGTCGACTCATAGGCAGTTGCTTAAGTGATCGGATTGTTTTGCCTGAACTAGTTTACAATCTCTTTTTTAGAGCGGCAAAACTTTTGTATTGAATTGGGAAAGAGTAAAAAGTTAGAACACCCAATTGGGTGATAATTCCATTGATAATAAGGCCTGTGCTGTTGTACCCATTCTTGGACCCAAAAAAAAAAATTTATAACGAAATACTGTTCTAACAGCTAATCCAATGGCTCATGATGCCATTAGAACTAGATTTTGGTCTCAGAAAATATCCCATGTTAACTTTACCGATCTGTATGTCATAAATCATCGTGCTCTTGCTTCTGCCGCTAACCATCTTTTATATCAGGTGTTTATTACTGTTAAGGGTAGAATTTTTTAAAAAACATATTTAGTTTAAAAATATATTAAAATAAATTTTTATATATTTTTTATGTTTTATATTAGCACTTTAAAATTATCAATAATCATTAAAACATACACTAATTTAATTATTATTATTTTAAATCAAGGGTGCTCAAACGCGATTTCAAATATATAAAAAAAAACGGTATGGTTTAAAATATTAACATTTTTACTTGTGATTGAGTTTGAATTTTAAAGATAAATCTATAATTGTTAATTATTTCAAGATCCAATTTGAGTCTAAAATTAAATTTAAATTGCGTTAAAGAGTTATTATAATTTAAAATTTAAAATTATTGGATGAGATATGAAAATAATTTTATATCGTTGTTAACAAGTTTCTCAAATATAAAAAAATGATTTCAAATTTGCATGGATTTGCTCTATTTTGTATTAAGAGAATATAGTTTTAATTAATTAAAAACAATGATCATTTCATTATCAAATCTCTAATTAATATCATACTAAATAACTATCTTAGTTTCAAAATAATTTGATATTACTCTTCATCACGCTATGAAAATGAAACCTTAGGAGATGCGAACCCTAAAACTAACTAAAGATTAGCTTTGAATGTTACAGGATGTTAATAAAAAAATAACAGAGAGAGGTCGTCGTCGTCCTACCTATAATGTCTGACGGGATTTTTCCATTACAGAACCTTCCTGTAGGAATCCCGCCTTCAAAATCCTTGCCGTAGGGAGGAAAGTTGCACTTGACAATTGTTTTAAGGTCGTTGTTGTTGCCGGTATCAACGATGGAATCCCCGAACACCAGAAGGGCCGGAACAGTTACATTAGGTGGTAGCTTTACCAAGGAACTGACGGTGCAGACAACAGTGAGAAAGAGCACCAACGTAGAATAAAAACAATAGGACATTATTGTTAGCCTCGATGAAGAAAGAAACTCCATTGTCTTTCTTGGTTTTCTTGGCTTTAATTCCTCGATCCCTCCTTGTAGTTAGGTTAACGAGAGAGGAGAGATCACTAAGATGTTTCGTATCTCAAATATCTCCTCGCTTGGTGCATTATATAGAGAAGGGAGTAGGGGCTCACCGAGGATACTTCAAATAATTTTGGAAGAATCCATATGGTGTAAACATGCTTGGTAATATCATAGTTATTAACCATCAGTTGAGTTTTTTTAAAAAAAAAATTAATTAATTCAAAATTGTTATAATTTAACCTGATTATTAATAAACATCAATGAAAATATATCGTCTATATATACTAAAAGAATCACAATAAAAACAGAATAAACAATCACACGTAATATTTTATAAATAGAGCTATCAATAAAATTAAACCGATGGTGCAATTTATTCATAAATTTCCCAACAAAAATTTATGTCTATATATAACAACGATATTACAAAAAAAATTATAATAAAATTAAAAAAGACAAAACTTTAATCGGTGCAATATTTTTAAGGCTCAATTTTTTTTACAATTTTCTTTTCACCTACTCAAAATACATAATTTGGTGAGTATTATTGCATATATTTAAGAAATATGTTTCATCTAGAAATATATTTCTTCTTCTTCTTTAAGAAATATATTGCATCTAGAACGTAAATTACATTCTTTTGAACTTAAATAAAAAAATATTTCTCTTCGGCAGGAAAATCTGTAAATTTCATGAGTATTATTAGAAGATTTTGTATTGATTGATGTAGAAGACTTTAATATTACATTGTGATTGGCTTAATACAGATAAATTTTTCGTAGATCTAACTAGTCAATTGGCAGCGCAGGCAACATATGACTAGTGGACCCCGTAATCAATTGGCAACGCAGGCAACATATGACTAGTGGACCCATAATTTTTTGAGTGTCTTTGTTTTACGTTTAAGCTCTGGTTTGTTTGCTGTAAAGTATTTTTTTTTTGAAAAGTGAATTTTAAGAAAAATAAATTCTGAGAAAAAAAATTTTGATGTTTGATAGTGTAATGAAAAATGAGTTCGAAAATACTTTCCAGTGTTTGGTTATGTCATGGAAAATGAGCTGGAAAATAACTTATTAATATTTTATTTTTCTCAAGTTTATTAAAATAATAAGGAACAAATCTTACAAATTAAAAAGTTGAATGAGAATGAAATTGAAAAAAATATATAATTTCATAAATTATCTCAAATAAAATAAAAAATAATCAAAATAATAAAGATCAAATCTAAAAAAAAAAATAAGAGATGAAGAAATTAAAATAATAATAAGTAACATTTCATAAATTAGTTCAAATAAAATAAGTAACAATAAAAAAATTGAAGACCAAATTTGATAGATACAAAATTTCAATAAAAAAATGATAAGAAAAAAACAAATATCAATTATAAAAATAAAGACCAAAGTTAATATAAAAATAAAATTTTAAGAGATGAAATTAAAAAATAAATATTCAAAACAAAATATATATATATATATATATATAGCAATCAAAAGTTTGAGGATCAAATTTGATATAATCAGCAAATAATGATATTTTTAATTTTTTCACAACTTTCGGAAAGTGTTTTCCCTTCAAATTTTTCAGGAAAACACTTTCCTGAAAACCAAGCCAAACTTTCCTTTTACTAGAAAGTGTTTTCCATTGACCAACTTTCCTACTGGCAAACAAACACAAGAAAGTTTGGAAAGTGATTTCCCGGAAATCACTTTCCAGAAAACAAACCCAGCTAAAGGGAAAACACTTTCCTGAAAAACAAGTCAAATTTTTCTTTAACTGAAATTGACTGGAAAGTGTTTTCCGTTGACCGGAATGTATTTTCTGTTGACTAGAAAGTGTTTTCCGTTGACCAGAAAGTGTTTTCCGTTGACCAACTTTCCTAATGACAAACAAACACAGGAAAGTTTGGAAAATGGTTTCCCGAAAACTGCTTTCCGGGAAACAAACATAGCCTAAGAAATGTTTTTAAATAATTTTAAATTAAATTTTTTTTATTTTTTATTTGCTTATATCAAAAATAAAATTTTAAAGTTTTTTGTAATATATTTTAAATAAAAAACACTTTAAAAAATAATTATTAACATGATTTTAAATCTTAAATACTATCCAATCATCAATCACCAAAACTATAGGTACTGTATCAATATTTAAGAAAAAAAACTATAAATAATGCCACTATGTTTATAGGCAAAAACAGGGGAAGAGGACGTGACTGGAGCGGCCACTGTGTTGCCGCCCCTTCAACACGTGGAAAGTGGGTTGTGTCGGTGTCTTTTTGAAGTCATCAGGAGGAGGGAAGTCAGTGCGAAACAGAGGACAAAATAAAATCTTCTTCCCCTATTCTCTACGCGTCCAAGGGAAGAAGATGATAGTACCGTTCAAAACGACACCGTTTCGGGGGATTTTTTTTTTTTGAACAGTGCATGAAATGACGCTGTTTTTTCCAAATCATGTCATTTCATTTAAATGGATTTTGGCACCAAAATACATCAGATTCAAAATCAGGCCTTCAATATGTGCACGTTTTGCATTTTGGTCCTTGATCTCAGATTACTTCAATTAAATCCCTAATTGGCAATAAAACTTCAATATTTATGCAATTAAGCTTTTGATTTGACCAAATTAACTTTCAAAAATTATATTTTGATCCAAGAACTTTAATTTATTCTAATTAAAGCCTAAATTAACTCCAAAATCAATTTTTCTTGCAATCAAAACCTCTATAAATTTAATTAAACCTCCAATAAAATTTCATTGAGTCCATAAACTTTTGATTTTGGACTTTTCTTTCTCAAATCGCATTTTCTTTGTTAACATGGCTCTCATCAATCAATGATCTACCGTTAAATTTTAATCTTTATATTTTTAAATCTCCTCATTCAATTTTTGATCATTTTTTTAGTGTTCTGGCATATTTTTTTCACCATTATATTTTTTGATAATATTTTTTTATTTTATTATTTTTTATATGAGGATCCAAAAATAAGATACAACAAGAAAAATAAAAATGCAAGCTAGAATTGGTTAGGTCCGACAAATTTGTAGTTGGCAAATGGCAATAACAATCCAAACCCAATAATTATAATGTTTTAAATTTGGTATGCTTACATGGAATGTGGCTACGGGAACTTGACAGGGACCAAATTAATGTGAGATCTGCTCCTGTTGAATTTAGCCACGATCTTGATTTTAGACCCTGATTTTTAGAGTCTGTTCAGTATTACAATAATTTTTATAATTATAATGTGAAAAAAACAAGTTTAAAAAAAAATACGGTTAGTTGGTTAGCTGTTGTTAATTGCATTAATTTGCATTTCATTAATATGAAATTTTATAAACAATCACACACGAATTACAACACTTTTTTTTATTGCCTTTTCTGCAGGCATGTGTTGTGGTTATGGAAGAGTTTGGAGAATACTGTGTAGATGGTTGCTCTGGTTTCTTCATTTTTTGCCTTTGTTTACTACAAACGGTAGGAGACGAGCAAGGCAGGGATTTCTATGGTAACCCTGGGCAGGCATTAGAGCTTGCTCGTTTAGGGTGAAAAAATAAGTTACCAGTGGCTCCAATATTGAGGAGGGGAAGAGTACTCACCTGCACAAAAAAAGAAGATATCCAGCAAGTCTTGCGGCAGTACTAAGAAAATTTAAGAACCCCAACTAAAAAATTCATGTATTTACTGCAGGTGCAGGGCAATTAACTGCGTTTTCCTTAAATTTATGTGGGACCCACTTCACCAAACTCAGTTTTAGTGAACGTTTGATAACATGCTGTGGATAAGGTTCACTAACATCCACACATATTTTTATTTGGTAAAGAAAAAAAATAATTTTCATTGATAAGATTATTTAAAATTAAAATGAAATGGAGGTTTTAAAGAATCAATGTGTTTCTCTTAAAGAAAAAAAGCTGTAATAGTAGAGCATGCAGTGGAGCCATGCTTTACTGTACTGTGAATGAATTTTAATTCACTTATTAAATTTAAATTAGTTTCTTAAAAAAAAACTAGGAAAAAATTAGTTTTTTTTTCTTTTAAAAAACCAGTGCAATTAAATAATTTTACTCGCACTATTCAGGTGAACATGAATAATATATTTTTTTTAAAATTAGTTTAAGGTGAATTAAATTTACTCGTACTGTAATCTCAATTTTATTTCTAATAATATTTTATCTAATCTTAGTGCATGCTCAAAAAATCATGAAAACTGTAGTTTTTGTCGAATGAATTTTGTACGTAATGAAATTATAAATTTTTTTTAAAAGAATTGAGTTTTAGTTGAAAAACTAGTATTTAATATTATTTAATAACACTACATAAATTAAAAGGATATAGCATGATGACGTAACATTTGTGGAATTTGATCACAATTCCAATTATGTTATTGTCGGGTTCGACCCAGTTAAAAAAATTCAGTTTTTATTTTTATTTTAATTGTGTTTTACTCAAAAAATTAGAAGGAGATCGCTTGATGACATAACAAAAAATTCATTTTTTTTGTTGCGTGTTTAAAAAACCATGAAAAATATAGTTATTGTTGGATAGATTTCATATGTGATGACATTGCATATAGTTTAATGGAATAATAAAAAATATTTGATATCAATATTATTTATTTCATGATGTAATAATAGTAGTTAAATCTATAATATTTAAATTAAAAGTATTTTTTAATTATTTTATAACCTCAATTTGAAAAGTATTTTTTTAACCAAACACATTAAACTACTTTTTGTTCAACTTCAATTTCAATCACAGTTTTAACCAAACATATATTTTTTCAAACCAACTTCAATTAAAAATATTTTTTATAAAATATTTAAAAAAAAACCATAAACACAACAATAACCGCAATATCAAACACACTTATTCGGAATTAAAAAAACTATTAACTATGGTTCACTGCAAATATTAAACCTACTATTTAAATATTCAGAATAATTGTTGTTGTTTTTTAAAATATTTTTTATTTAAAAATATATTAAAATGGTATATTTTTTATTTTTAAAAAATTATTTTCACATTAATATATAAAAATAATTTAAAAATATTAAAAAAATTAATTAAAATTTTTTAAAAATTTATTTTTAAAACACAAAAACAATCATATAATCATATCTGCTCCTGTTTAATTCAGCCACGATCTTGATTTTAGACCTTGCTTTTTTTGCATTGCTTCTGCGGTTGTTTTCGTAACCAGCACAGGGTAGGCCCCATCCTGTCCTTCACTTGTTATTAATATATATGTGCAGACATCTCTCTCTCTCTCTAGTCGATAACGAAATATAATTGATATTAATACCTATTTATTTGTTGGGAAGATATTAAAATAGTTTTTTTAAAAAAATTAAATTCTTGAAAAGTAAATTAATTTTTGATATTTAATAGTATCATAAAAAATAAATTGAAAAATATTTTTTTGTATTTGATTGTCATGAAAAATAACTTACTAATTTGTTTTTGAAGTTTATTAAAATAATTAGAAACAAATCTTACAAATTAAAAAGTTGAATGGTAAATAAATTGAAAAAAAATATCCAATTTCATAAATTATCTCATATAAAATAAATAATAAAATAATGAAGATTAAATCTAACGTATAAAAAAATTTAAAGATGATGAAATTTAAATTATAATAATTGTAATTTTATAAATTATTTAAAATAAAATAAATAATAATCAAAAGAATATGGATCAAATTTGATAGATAAAAAAAATTCAATTAAAAAATAATAAGAGAAAAGCAAATAACAATCACAAAAATAAGGACTAATGTTAATATAAAAATCAAATTGAATCAAATTAAAAGAGGTAAAACTGAAAAAAAAATCAAAACAACATATACAACAATCAAAAGTTTGAGGACCAAATTTATTATAATCATCAAATAATATAATATTTCAAAACTTTTGGAAAGTGTTTTCTGCCTAAAATAAAATGAAAATATTTTACTTTCTAGTCAAATTTTTCTTTGACTGAAAAATATTTTTCGTTGAATAATTTTTCTAATAGCAAACAAACACAAGAAAATTTAAAAAATAATTTTCAAAAAACCATTTTCCACCAAACAAACTAAAACAAATAAGGCATTGAGCGTGGTCTTTGTCCGGTAGATCCATTCAGGATTTAATTTTTTAAAAATAAAATAAAGATTGATTTGATGTAATTTGATTTTAAAAAAAATTAAAATAATATTGTGAGCTACTCGGGCTAATTCACCCTGCCCTTGAGCAGGTCATGGCCGGTTTAATAATGTTGCCTAATAGCATAGGAGGCGGCTCAATGACCATCATCCTTGAATCCTTAGGCGTTTGGTTAATTCAGAGGATTGGTGGACCTGCAGTCACCTTGTTGCAATTAAAATTGCCGGAAACAACAAATGAGATGCTGAATCATGAAGCGAGGACGAGGTTGATTCGATTCAATTCAGAGCAACCTAGCCTAGGAGCTATCTTACATCGAAGAAATTATAATCGCACCGACCTAGTAGGAATCTAGGAAAAAGCCACCATTATACGTGAAAGCCACTTTTATCCACCAAGTTATTGTGACATGACACTGGGTAGGGCTCCTTGCCATCCTACAACTTTTTCCATCTTCAGGCCATGAATAACCCTCGGATCAAAATTGGCCCAGTTGGACCACCACGTCCGTAGAGCACCCGAGCCTTAGGGGTGAGGTTCACAACTCAGGGATCCAGTTTGCTTAGTACTCGTTTGGTAACGTGACGTTAATAAATAGTTGGTAACCGAAATAAAAGTTCTTTAAGCCAAAATAAAAGTGCTTTCAGTGGGTAGGAACCATATGACACCACAGGTTTTAGAGAATTTTAATGCTTCTTGTTTTATAACATTAGAGTATGGCTCCACTGTTCTGTTCAATGAATAATGGAGTCATACTTTACTATAACACTGTTTATTAAAATGAATATTTTTTAATTTTTTTTTTTAAAAAATCATGCGAGTAAATTAATTCACTCGTACTGTTCGCATGAAAAGTTTAGGGTTTTTTTTTCTTTGAAATGATTACAATTTTATTCCTGATAATATTTTACATAATGTTATTGCAGGCTCAAAAAATCATGAAAACTGTAGTTTTTATCAAATAAATTTTGTACGTAATAAAATTGTAAATTTTTTTAAAAAAATTAAGTTTGAGTTGAAAAACTAATATTTAATATTATTTAATAACACTACATAAATTAGAAGGATATAGCATGATGACGTAGCAATTGTGAAATTTGATCACAATTCTATTTATGTTCTTACCGGGTCCAACCCAGTTAAAAAAAATTCAGTTTTTATTTTTATTTTAATTGTGTTTTTATTCAAAAAATTAGAAAATAATCGCTTGATAATGTAATAAAAAATTCATTTTTTTTGTTGCATGCTTAAAAAACCATGAAAAATATAATTATTTTTAGATAGATTTCATATGTGATGACATTGCATATAATTTAATGAAATAATAAAAAATATTTGATATCAATATTATTTATTTCATGATGTAATAATAGTAGTTAAATTTATAATATTTAAATTAAAAATATTTTTTAATTATTTTATAACCTCAATATAAAAAGTATTTTTTTAGCCAAACACATTAAATTATTATTTTTTCAACCTCAACTTCAACCACAATTTTAACCAAACATATATTTTTTTAAACTAACCTTAACTAAAAATACAATTTTTTTAAAATCACAACCACAATACCAAAAAAAACCCTATTTGGATGAACTTCGAAGTCACGAATAATCCATTATTTTATTGCAATAATGAAGAGTCAAGTTACAAACTCGTAGAAACTCGCACAGGCAAAATATAACCACTACACAAACAATCAAGTAAAACGAAGAAATAATATAGCTATGTACAAAGTTTGACAATTCAATTTTACAGCAGAGACCTAAACCAGGGTAAACAAGCACTTCACCCCAGAGGAGGGCCGGCCCTAGACAAGCTAGCACCATCCTCGAGAAGTAGGGGCCTCAAATAATCAGAAAACGCTGTAGGAATCAGTGAGCACTGACGAGAAATGGGTGTTGACATACTCCACACTCGATGGTTTCAGAACCTGAGCTGGGAACCTGGACCTGAATGAATAGCGCAAACAAGATAAATAAAAATCCAAGAAACGTACAAATTGAAATCCAAAGCCCTATCAAGGTAGAAACGGATTTCAAACCTGCAAATGGACAGTGCAAGTTGGACAGGCAACTTCTCTCGTCCGCCTCCCAGATACATCGGACTTGGATCCTGGAAATTCATACCATTAATATGAGAACCCTGTGTTATAGCTCCTTGATTAAATTTGAAAATGGCATGCTAGGAGTTTAGCACAGAACCCCCAGATGAATCAAATAGCTGATGAGGACACCATGTCTAAATATCGTAGAATATTTGAACAATTGGTTATGGTTGGAACTTTTTCTTCAATCATTAAGTTCAGACAACAAGTAAAAGTTTGAATTTGTGTCATTTTATGTAGAAAAAGAAATATAAATTCAAAGTAAGAAGATTACCTGATGACGACTTGCGATTTTTCTCCATCTCCTCCTGTCAGAAGATCAATGTCAATATAAAATCACAATCACAAAAGTAAAAGTCAAATATCAAGTGAACCAGGGAACAAAGAATGAGACCCTGTGGATGAAAATATCAAGACTGCTTAAGTTGGATATTCTTTACCTGAAGCTTCCGGGCAAGATCCTCATGGCTATGAAATGCTGAAGGTTTGCTAGCTGCTTCCTTGGCATTACTTAGCCTCTGAGTCACTTCTGCCTGAAGGATAGCAAGACTTTATGAGTTGTTCTTTCAGAAAGCGAGTGAGACCACAGCGATTTATGCATATCATAATATTCTTGCAGAAAGAGCGTGACGACTGTGATATGCACATATTATATGTTTCTATAGCTGCCTGACTATACATAATTAAGATAATCATATCCACATCTCCCAAACTACAAAAAACCTCCTATACACTTTCTATTACATTAAAAACCCAACCCAACAAGCTTTCTTAAGGAAAAAATAATCATAGTGTGACAGGATCTAAGGAAGCTCATGACCCATCATTGTGGTGCCTTTGTATATGAACATATTAGCTCACAAACACACACATAATAGGTTGACTAAATGTTGTAATACACCAGAAAGTTCCTTCACAAAGGGCAGACGGCAGCAGATACTTGTTGAAAAGCAAATGAACTATAATAAACTGCAATGACATCCACAAAGGTAATTCATTTTGAGAACTCCCGGCACCTGACTAGCATGGTGGGGGTGTGGGGGATCTATATCACTAACAGAAGATAAGAGGTGAATGTCTGGGTTTGTCAAATAGTAACAAATAAGTAGTGGATAAATCTTACCATGCACCGGTCACAAACTCTAACCGGCTGAGCATTCTCATCGGCAGTAAGAGCAATTCTTCCTTGGGTGCACTTGTCACAGAAAATGTCTCCACAGTTTCTGCAGTGATGCTGGGATTGAGAAAAAGGAGAAGCGTTAAATTTACATGAAATCTGAAAGCATAAATAAATAGCAAATATAGTTAATCAATCATGGGAAACAAATTTACCCGACGAACAAAAGCCCCAAAATCCATCCTGCATGAATTACACTTTGAAACAGCTTCATCAGGGACCTGAGAATGAACAATATTATAAGAACAGTACAAGCACAACCATCCAACCCCTCTTTAGTTTTTCCAGAAAGGAAAAAAATATATATAAATATATAGAGAGGGGGGGGGAGAGGGAGAGCACCCAAGCTTGTAAACTTGGAAATGATGGCTACGTTGTGTGATTCCATTTAAATCAATAAACAAAATAAAATCTCTCATAGTTTTACCCAATGTTCTTTCTCCTCACTGCCTGGCTTTATCAAGTTCATCAAATCACCAAACCCTTTCTTCTTCTCTGTAGGCTGCTCAGTTGTCTTTGATGTATCAGAAGGCCTTACTCCTCCACCCATTTCCTTGAGCTGCATTGAATGAGCAAAATTATACTTCGTTAATAAACACCAACAATCTAAAGCAGCAAACACGTAGAGTAAAGCTGCATTCATTTAAACTTTTGATAAAATGGAAAGAGTTGGTAAGCCACACAAACATCGAAGGAAAAAAGTTATCCCTGCACAAAAATACCTCTACAACACCCCCCCCCAACCCTCCTCTCTTTTTATCTCTCTCAGAAAAAGCACTGACCCAGACCCCAGAATGCTGCCACTTTCCTCAGATCATCCATTAAATCAATACTGCCACCAGACTGACCTTACAAATCTCAAATAACAGAACCCCCAATGCATCACATAACAAAATTGCACCATTGACAAATGTTGCCCTAAATCATCACCCTCCTTCTCAATCTGGTTCCACCTTGTAACAAGAAAAGCAAACTCCATATCTAAACTCTTAAGCATTCTACAAGTTATCTCTAAAAGGAGGAAACAGGACCCATATCTATATATAAACACTGGAGAAGCCATATTCTGACACCCATGGACAATGATGAAAAACATTTTCACAAGCCAATTAATGCCCCAGGCACCAGGGGACAGCCAGTGCACATGCTTATGACTGTTGAGCCTACAGGAGCAACACTAAGATAATTTGTCCTCGCAGCCCCAAAATGGATATCCATGGTTACACATAGATCCTTAGCTGGCTGTGTGTGTGCTCTTTATATACACATCACATGGGTAGTATATGGTGTGGGATATTACACCAGTGAATCATTCACATGCTACATGTGGCCACAACAATAGGAAAATGAAATGCAATATACTTTAACTGCACAGCTTTCAAGCCTGTAGCCAGTGTCAACATTTCCATTCAACAATAATAGAAAAATCTGGCAGGAGTTAAGTTTTCAAACACTAACAAGCATTTGTAATGCTTACAAGTTCTATCTACCAGGTTTAACATTCTCAATTTCATCAAAGCTTAACCTAAATTCATCTCATAAATAAAGAAGCTGGTTTGGATTTTTTATTCTAGGTCTTCTTCCTCTAGATATTACGATTTCTTCATCCATGCCTCTTTTTGGTTTCTGTTTGAAACAAATCTAAAACCAGAATTCAGCGATTAATGCAATTAGAAGGGCAATGGAAACAATGCAATGCAGAATGAGGCAAGACATAAATAAATGCTTAAGCTTCTATAAAAGGAAATGTAACTAAAATATGATTAGAATACAAGAAAAATGTTTCTTATGGCCACAAAACCTGTACAGTTGCAGCAGTCACAGTGTCAAGAAGGGTGTTGGTGGTGTAACTATTTGATTGCAGTCTAATACGTCTTGGCTCAAAATCCACAGAACTCTTGGACCAAAATGCAAAGGTAGATGAATCCATTTTCTACAAAAGAGTGAAAGTGTACAATCAGTATTAGTTATACATTAACAATGATAGTGATGCTCAAGAAGAAAGCGAGAAGTGGATGAAATAAGCTAACTCACGTCACATCTTGTGATGTTCTCAAGAGGATATATTCTCAAAGTCCGGCTGGTGTTTGGATCAAGCATACGAATTCCATCCAAACCAATCTGAATGAATTCAAATACAATCATGAGCCCAAAGCACAGCACATAAATAAACACAGAGAACAGTGAAAAAAAGAGTAGAAATATAACAACAAAGCAGCCAAACACTAATCATCTATAAGCAACAGTGACCTTCAAAAATTCATTGGGACTCAAGTACACATTATAAATCCTAGTTTAAAATGAATATAACTTAGAATCAAACATGCACAAAACTTGGTTAGCTTCAGTAAAGCAGGAATCTCAAGGAAAGTTCCATTTTGATTCCTTGACAGTTATAAAAGACTTTGCAATGACAATGTCAATAACCTAACAGAAGCATGCAAAATCATTCAATGGAGCAGTAAGAGGAGGAATTCCAAACAACTCCCCACACTCCTTAACTGGGCTTCTCTAGCAGTTAGCCATGTTTGTCAATTTAAATGTTCAACCTGAAACGATACGCAATGCAACAGTCGAACAGAACATGACAGAATTTTAACATTAACAAGCATGCAAAACGGTTCCTAGATGTTGATCATTTCAACACGAACCCACTCTATCATCAAATTCATGACAGCAATCACTCTACAAATCATTAAAATCATAATAAATAATTGCCACCAATTAAGTAACAAGCTCATATAGATACCTCGCAAAGCACATCCATAGTACCCTGTCCTCCACTCTCAGCCAAAATCTTAACTCTAAACTTCTGGACACCACTCTTAACATCCTCCTGCGTCTCCACCTTCGGCACTGCCCTCACAATCTTCCCCGAGCCTGAACCAGAACTGGACCGCACCGAATTATCCTTTCCAGACGGAAAACTAATTGATCTTCCATAATCATCGAACCCAGCCCAGGTCGATGAATTTGGCGCTGTCCCTCGTGCTCCGTAAGGCTCAACCTTACCACCTTCATATGCATAAACACCATCTCCATATCCATCATCACGACCGCCACCAATATCGTACCTGCTCTCCGGTTCCTTTCCATATAGATCAGACCCTGTATCGCTCCTGCTCCGATTATAACCTTCCAAATATCCGAAATTCTGATCAAATTTTACCGGATTCTCATATGGCGTATCG
The DNA here is from genome assembly GCA_033617975.1 of Populus alba x Populus glandulosa. Lineage (NCBI taxonomy): Eukaryota > Viridiplantae > Streptophyta > Magnoliopsida > Malpighiales > Salicaceae > Populus > Populus alba x Populus glandulosa. The sequence continues at coordinate 22,801,836 of CM066147.1, read as the reverse complement.
TATACAGGCGGCACTGACGATCCTATAGGGTTATAAGGAGCACTGTACATCGAGGTGTATGGAGCATTAGTTGCTCCAGTAGGATTCGGTGCTACTGCAGAGTTAGGAGGCGGTGGTTGAGGAGCGTAGTTGGGAGACGTTTGATGTTGATCAAACGATGGTAAATAAGATTGCTGAGTTGTTGGAGGTTGGTAGGAGCCATGAGAATCATACGGTGGAAAATATGGCAGTTGTTGTGGTGGAGGTGGCGGCGGGGGATTGAAGGATGATTGTGGATTATTAGGGTTCGGTGTTGTAGGTGTTGTAGGTGTGTATGTAGGGGCTGTAGGTTGAGGGACAGGATCGGGGTTTTGAGAATAAGGAGGGTAATTTTGAGGATAAATGGAGTAATCGGAGGGGGTGTAACCGGAGGAGAAAGGTGGTGCGGATGCGTAAGGGGTTTGGTGATGATCAATAGGCGGATTAGGGTTGGGGTTTTGGAGGTGTGGATATTGATAGTAAGAACTGTAATCTCCGTGTTGCATCTTTAGATTTGATAGGCTTTTTGTCACCAGGCTGAGAATTGGAGGGGAATTTGGGTTCTCTTCGGCGAGAAGAAGATGAAGATCAAAGTTAATAGAGAGGAGGGGTGGGGGTGCGGGGGCAGGAATAATTTAGTGGAAAGTGTTGGGTGTTATTTCAGACACGGAAACTATGTGCCTAAGGTTTGATCGGTGGCCACGATGCTTCCAGAAAGAAATTAGAAGTACGATAGAATGGTGTTTTAAAATATATTCATTTAAAAATATATTAAAATATTTTTTTAGTTAATTACCGATCTAAAAACAAAAAAATTTATAATATAAATCAATTATATTTATTGAAAATATGGGAGTCCATTTTTTTAATTGGATTTATTGAATTAATCAAAACAATAAAAACTTGATTCGATTAATAAATTTTACTAAATCAATATTTTCCATGATTTAATTAAAAATTCAAGATTCATATTCCAAAAGTTTCAAGTTGAAATGTCTCATCGAGTTGGATTTACAATTATGACTAGGGTTTCAGTTGCAATTAGCTGGTGTAAGATGTTATTCACGTGTATTTTTTATTATAAATATGTTAAAATTATTTAAAGAAACAATAATTAATATTGTTTAAAAGCATATACATTTTTAAGAAACATTTAAAAGCAAAAGCCACGGACATCCACGCTGGGTTGAAATGACCAGGACATCCTTGACAGCCGCGTGCACCCTGTGGGGTTGAGTGCGATACGGGTAACTTGACGTCTTTTGGTCCTGTTTTCAACGGATGGCAATGGAACCGCATTAACCGGAGCCCACGCGCCTTCGAGGACACCTCCCTATCTTTCATCTAGTGGAAAGTAATTTTTAAATCTCCACCGTGCTCCCTACTCAAACTTAGAGTCCGTTTGTTTGTCTATTACAGCAAATAATATGTTTGGTAATATAAAAAATATAATTAAATTTTTATGGGATCCATAAAAATTCGCGTTTTACACGCGAATTTTGAGAAGCAGCTCCTGGTTGCTTCTCAAAATTTAATTTACGTGCACATTACAATTTACTTGCACTGTTCACGCGGACAGTGCAAATGGATTGCACTGTTCACGTAAACTTTTTTATTTTATTTTATTAAGTGTGTTTTGTTTTTTGTATATATATTTAAAAAAAAAATTAGTTTACAGTGAATTAAAAATTCACTTGCACTGTAATATCAAATCAATTTTATTCATGATAATATTTTATCTAATTTTATATAAAATATTATTTATTTTATGAAGTAATAGCAATAGTTAAATCCATAACATTTAAATTAAAAACCATCAGTATTAATATATATTTTTAAAATTATTTTATAACCTCAATTTCAAAAGTACTCTTAACCAAACATATTAAACTACTTTTTATTCAACCTCAATTTCAACCACAGTTTTAACCAAACACTTATTTTTTCAAACCAAACTCAACTAAAAGTATTTTTTATAAAACAACTTTTTTAAAACCACAACCACAACAGCTACCGCAATACCAAATACACTCTTAACAAACACTCTTTATATTGGTTTTTTTAACTACTAAGAAAAATCAATCATTTAAAATAAAAGAAAAGTATAACAAAAAAACGTAAAAAATACATTATAAATTCCAACAATCGTTATGATTCCCAGTAGCCATTCCACACATGATGTTAGAATTAAAATATTGTTCTGATCTGGCAATTCGTTATTTTTCATTTTATTTATTTAAGTCCTTTATCTATAAATTGGATATTCACACCATTTTGTAATCGACTAGGTTTCTGGCCCATTTAGGGCCCACATATCACAGAACAAGTTCCAAGCAAGGGAAGCTAGTTGGGCTGGCAACAGCACCAACCTAAAAGCTGGGCCATGATAGGTATATGTGACCAATGCCCAATATGGTTCGCCCATCCGCACGACACATCGGTAAAGCCAGCGAGGCCCACGCCAGCCGAGCCAGATATGGCCATCTGCCTTCCTCGATCAAGGGACAATCTCTAGTCCTCTGATCCTCGACAAAGCCAGATGGGGCCCACAATTACGAGTGCAAAAGACTCCGAACCACTTCTTTTTTACGCAAGTCTGTGTGTACACCAGACTTCAAGATATGAAAATATCAAAAAACAGACTCCAGGGTACAATAAATAGTTCGTGGATAAAAAAACTGTTTTCTAACTGATTTTTGTTAATATTAAACTAATATTTAAAAGTGAAATAATACAATTTAAAATCAATATACATGTATAATTTAAATTCGCATCTCTTCAGTGTTTTTGTGGAATTTAAAAATACACATTTTCAAATCAATAAATATATAAAATTCAGAAAACAACTCATAATTAATTAAATTAAATTAATTAATTTTAAGAATAAAAAAATATTTATTCTCCATCGTGTAAAGTGCTTAAGTATCAGGTGTCATTATATTTAAATTTGAATTTTGGTTTTTTTATTTTTATTTTTATTTTTCCTCCGGCATCTAAATTTATTAATTTTATATTATTTATATTATAAAGTACAACAAAAGCTTTTTATCATTTCAATACAGGATAAAATTCTCTATGTTTATCAACCTAATACACATGCTATTTTATAAGACACGTCCTTGGTATCTGGTACATGTCAAACCTTTTTCATTGCCTTTTATTGTCGCTGCATTGCAATGCCATGGCATTTTAAAAAGATGTTTGAAATTTTGATATATGTTATTTTTTAAAATAGTTTTTTTAATATATATACATATTAAAATATTTTTTTATTTCATTTTTGACATTAGCAATATTAAAAACATCAATTTAATATTTTTTTAGACCAAAAAATATTTTTAAAAAACAAAACGAGAGCTTTGCCAAACATTCTTTAAATTACTGCTATTAAACTCAACTAGATTGAGTTTACTAGCCTCCTAGTATAGGTTGGGTCCAAAATAAAGTCAATTTAAACTCTATTTTATTTAACTTTGCTGATTTAACATATTATTCTATGATCTAATTATTAATATCAAATCTATATATATATATATATATATATATATATATATATATATCTTTTGGCAGTGAACGACTCAATTATTTTTTAACAAAGCATGTGATGTATTTTGATTATTATGATGACATTACCTAGCGTGTTAAATTTATCTTTTGATGATATTGGAGCTATCATTCTTAGAGTTTCAATGAATCTTTAAAGTTTATTTTTTATTTTTATTTTTATTTTTACATTTCCTCTTTTTTTTTTTAATTTATACAGTTTTACTCTGAAAATTATTTTTTAATGGATCTTTGAGTATTGTAATAATGATTACTTTTAAAAATATTTTATAATTCAAAATGAATTGAATTAATTTTTTAATTTTTTAAAATTTATTTTTAATATAAGCATATTAATTTTTAAAAAATACATATCAATTTAAAACAATTTTTTTTTTCATTTTTTCATAAATATTTTTAAAATATAAAAATAAATATAAGTATCAACCTATATTGTTCTACCAACAAACTTTATACACAAAAAAGTTATTTCAAAATAAGTTAAATAACCTTTCTTTTTCTACGACGGGAGATATCATGCCGCTGCCGTCCCATCGCGAGTTCCAACTCAGAAAATCCCGACCAAACAGTCATTCCACTCCCTCGTAAACGCTTCCCTGGTAGTAGACAGAAGAACACTGTAGGACCCCCACGATACAGACAAAGACCAACATCAAAGTCCGCATCTGCAGTTTTGAGCCAACTCTTTTTTAACACACAGAGGGCTATGCCACGCGTAGCTTCTGTTGTTTTGCAGGTATGCCCAATAAGTCTTCCCTTTGGTTTCTCAAGTAGAGGACAGCTAGATTTTTCTGTGTTTTCGGTTCTGAGACAAGGCGTGTGCAGATCAGAGCAGTCATTTATGGTTAGGTAGTCAGTTTCTATCTTAGCTAGCTTTAATGGATAATTTTATTGGAATTAGCAAAAACAAGAAAAAAAAACGTATAAATATGTGGCGGTGACAGTTCAATTCTCGTGTCTTGATGTGTGTCAAACATGGCTTTCAAAATCTTCCTGTCAGTTAAAGTAAAGTACATTGTTACTGCTACGGATCTGGCATTGCTTCCGAGTAAAAAGAACCAAATAAATAAATCAAAATAAACATAGAAAGTTTTTCCTTTCTGCTCAAGCTAAATCAGGCAAAATGTTAATTAATCTAGAAAGGATTAAAGCAGGGATCCTTTGCCATGCCTCGTACCAGATATCATCATATATGATGTCTCTTATATACGGGTCTTAGCAGTACAAAATAAAAAATCTGTAAACAAAGACCGAGAAAAGGCAAAAACATCATGTTGGACACTGAAGGTATGAACAGCATGTGATGTTCCCAAAGATTTTACCCTCTGGCTACTCTGTTTTGCATTACCTCGTGCCTTCCTTGTTAGACCCAAAAAACCTCCATGCTTGCTTCCTTCACTGATTTACAGACAGGACAGGAGCCAAGAAAAGCGTCGCAAGACTTGCACGAGCAGAGGTGCCTACAAGGGAGAAAGATAATACACGAGCTCCTGGAGTTGCACCCTTTGCAAACCATCGTTTTCTGGCTTTCTCGATCCTGTTCTCTATCACATGTGCCACAACAAAAGGACTCTGTATCTTGGACTTCATTGCTGGCCATGGCCAGTCTTCCTCTGATTTGTTCAAGCGACTTGCTTAAATCAACGACCATTGCTTCCTTTTCTCTTGCTGCTCTCTGACATCGTTCACTCTCCAGCTCTACTTTTCTCAGGCAGACCTCAAGCTCCATGGTTTTCTTTCTTGCTTGTGCCAAGTCCTCTTCTTTTTGCCTTATCAAAGAGGAGACCTTTGATTCTACACTCTTAAGTGTGATTCCAAGCTGTTGCTTCCTTTGCTGTTGCAAAATAGTTCTTAATCTCCCAGCCTGCATTTGATTAAGAAAATTATCGTTGGTTTTTAGAATTTAACCTTCATTTCAATAGAATCACACAAAAAAGAAAAAACCAGAACTTGGAAAAGAAGAAACAACGAAGCCCAGTTACATTCTTACCTGAAATTGAAGCATGCAATCAACTTCTCGCCTTTGCATGTCAAGCTGGACATCCAAATATTGAGAAAGAGACATGGAGAGAGAACTATCACGAGTCGTTGAAGAAGAGGAAGCAGAACCAATAGTACAGTCAAAACCAAAGTTTTGAGAGCTATGATGTTCAAGAAAGAGACTCTGCTGTTGAGCCTCTTGAAAAACAAAACCAAGACCAGGCTCAAGCCCTGAAACAGGATTATTAAACAAGCAATCCTGTATGCCACACATAGGCAAAAGGCCAAGTCTTTCTGGATACAACTGTGCTTGAACAGCCATGACAATTACTAGCGAAAGAAATTGAAAAAGGAAACAACAAACACCAAAAACGTCCCCTTCAATTCACAGCTTTCATGACCAAGCTATTAATAAATAACAATACCATGAAATCACAACGGATACGCAATGAGGGTAGGTTAAAGCTAGAGGGTTCTTGCTTGCTGTTATATCAGAAGAGATGCATGATCTTTCACCTCTCTCTAAAGGCACGCTCTCTCTTTATGGCATAACCTTTGCCTTCTTTTTTGCTTTGTTTTTCCCCCCCTGTGATTTAACTGAAAGAGACCATAAAGAGAGGAATCCGTGGATTGTTTATATATACACACACACAGAAGGGGAGAGAGAGAGAGAGAGAGAGAGAGAGTCGAAAACTGACCAAATCTAATTAAATTTGATTATAATTAATTAATGAGCTTTATGGATATTATTTGTTTGTGACGGTGTAATTAAGGAACTTAAATTGGAAAACCAAAGAATTGATTGAAATAAGTGCCCATTCGGGAATCATTAATTTAGCTAATATCATACTCTCTTATTTGTTATTTTCATAAATTATAATTTGTAGTCTTCAGAAACTATATCCAGCTAAAAACCACAGCCACAATATAGCCTATAACTTTCCCAGATTTAAGTTAGAACCTAAATAATTGCAAACCATGAATTCTTTAAGATAGTGTTTAATATTGTGTTAATAATTATTTTTTAAAATATTTTTGTTTAAAAATATGTTAAAATAGTATATTTTAAAATTTTTATTTTTAATATTGGTATATTAAAATAATTAAAAAAACTAATTAAAAAAAATCAAATTACTGTTAAACGCTACTTAAAAACTAACAACTTTCCCGGGGAGGAGGGGGCTTTGGGATGATTAAATAATTAGTTTTTAGGATTGGGATGGAGAGAAATGATTTAGAAAAAAAAAACATTAATTAGAAAGTGGGGGTGGGGGGGCGGCGCTAAGCAACAACGTACACATGCAGGTTTTTTGAGTCGGACAGGGAGTCGCAGAAGTATCGGGCCAGAGGAGAGAGGAGAAGAGGTGGTGTCGAGGGGGAACTTCACTCCGATAAGGCGTAAAGGAGTCAGACTTTTGACATCTGTTTCATCGGGTCAAATATTTAAAAAAAAAAAAACAATGTACATGCAGTTTTTTCTGTACACATTTTATGGAAATAATCAAATAAATCGAGAATATATATATATATATATAAACACATATACTAGCGATAGTAAAATTAAAAGATAAGTATAAATTAAAATATTTAATTTTAAAAAATGAAATATTTACTTGATTATGTTTATTAAATTTATTTATTAAAATTGTTTCTTTATTCAATCAAATGATATTAAAAATAAACATATATATTGAATTGAGTAAATAAAATAAAAGTGAAAAAATATTATATAAGACTCAACATATCAAAACTATTATTTCCAAAAATAAAAGTTCTTGTATACAAAATAAATAAAAAAGATTATAAATAAATAAAAATAATATTTTTAAAAACCAAATGCAGGCAATAACACCAAAAAACAATCTGTATACAAAAAATAAGAAAAACATATCACACGCGAGGGATATTAATTAAAACATGAATTTGAAGATTATTTCAATAAATAAATATATATAAAAGATATCCATAAAAAAATATAAAAAATAGCCCGGTTATCATGGCTTGACTTGTCGAGCTTGTGACCTGAACTATGAACTCAACCGGGTTCAATATTTCTTTCATTTAAAATTATATTTTGTCTTTACGCCCAAACTTGTGGGCTATGGCACAGTGCCTAGGGCATTGAAATGAAGAGTACAGGAGTGATGGGTGAGCTTTTTAAAAAAATATATTTTAAAAGGATTGATGACTATTTTTTGAAAAATAAAACAAGTAGTGACAAATCGCCTATCAAGTTATATTACATGTCATTTGCAATCTTGGAGTCTGGTCACCATAATGGTAGCTGAAAAATCAGGCAACCAGTCTTTTGCCTTAAAAACCTAACCTTCAAGCTATTTCAATCCAAAAGATACTTTATTAACACCCTTGCAACACTCACACACAATTCAATCTACTCTAAATACCTAAAAAAAAATAGTTCAAAAGCCTGAAATCAAATCGATTTAGTTTTGTCTTTTCTCGATTTATAACTAATATTTCATGCAACATTGAAGCTTTAAATAACCACTACGAATTCCCTCTCATTTAACAGAACTCATTGACACAAAGAAAACATGTTTTGAGTGAATAATGACTTTCTCTTTTATCACTGGAATTCAACAACATCTTTCTCTCTCATCTCTTTGACAAGGAACTGAAAAATGACACAAGTGAGCTTATGTACAATTTTTATTTAAAAATAAATAAAGGGACTATGTTGTATACACTATGTTATTTTTAAAGATTGCGGACCTTAATGTATTTTTTATCCAATCTCTGGCATGCCACTATTTTTCATGAACTCCAAATACATTATGATTTTATTTTTTTAAAATTACTGATTCGGGTGAATTCATCTAACTTATAATTTACACTATAAAAAAAACAGATACATAAATTGAATTTTATAGATATAAAACTAACAATGAATTGAAATTCCTAGAAATACATTACGTGTCTCTGTTTAAAATTATTTTTTATTTAAAAATAAATTAAAATAATTTTATAATATATATTTTTTTATTTCTTATATCGGTACATAAAAATCATTGAATAGCTTTAAAAAATATAAATTTAATATTTTTTAAAAAGTAAACATATTTTTTAAAAACATCCAAAAAAATATTTAAATACAAAAATAAACCATGGCCATCACCAATGACATGATAACAGGTATTACAACTCCGTGAGATGTGCAAGACTGGAGCTACGTGCATGAGTTGTCCGTTGCAATAACTATCGAGGAGAATAATAGCTGCGATGATGCCACTAAGATAACGAACAGTTAATTGCCAAGATTCTTCTTTCTCGGTTTTCTTACTGAGAATAAATTCTGGCCAGCTCCCTTCCCTTGATTTTTACTGCATCGACAAGGTAATTATGAGAGGGCGTTCAGATAACACAGGCAGCTCAAGGCTCTGTAAATTTTTGTAAAGAGCCAGATGGCAGGTTTTAACCGATGAATTGATTGGTGTGTTAGGCCTTTAGCTCACCCTTTTACACGCAAAGGCTAAGCTTTTTCTTTGATTACAGTTGCCTGCCTAAACGGCGGTGTTTAGCTGTAAAAGCACTCAATGATGTCGAGCTGGAAAGTTGACTGACCAAGGTGAAAAGCTGGAGTGTACGGGTTCTCAAGAGTATCGTTAAGGCCTTAACAGAAACACCGGCCCAACTGGCAGTCTGAATTAGCGCGAGTACATTAATTAAATTACCCCGAATATCTACATGAACGTGATCTGCGATAAATTAAATCATTTTTTTAACTGTTTAAGCCGATGGTCATTTCCGGGGTTGTTTTAAAGTACAGCAACATTTATTTTTAAAATATATTTTTGTATAAATATATTAAAATAATATTTTCTTTATTTTAAAAAAATTATTTTTACTAAAACTTTAAAATAATCTGAAAACATATAAAAAAATAAAAAAATTCATTTTCTTTCAAAAAACTTTTATAACAAGAACCCAAAATCCGTAATCCTATACATAGCTTACAACCACTCTCCAATCTTATCACCATGAGCTTTTAGTCCTCTAGAACAAAAAAAAAAAAAAACTAGAAAATAAAAGAAATAAATTTTAATATTAAAATTAAATTTATAACAACTAAAAAAACCAATCACGAAATAAAATTTGTGTCAAATTCAAAATTATTATTTATTTTTTAGTTCTTGTCACTTTATTTTATGCCTTTCAATCCAATCATTTTTTTTTTTAAATACAATTAGGTGCTAATATGAGCTTTAGAAAAGCTCAATTGTACAAAAATAAATAAATTCAAGGAACAAATTACAATTAACAATAATATATAAGAGAGTAAATAGTGCATCTTCAATAGTAAAAACCAAGGTTGTCAATTCCGTTCCGTTCCGCCCGGAATGGCCGAAACATTCCATACCAATTCAAAAAACGGAACAAAACGGAACAAATTCCATCTCATTTTAAATCTCGGCCCGTTCCGGAAATTCCGGCCAAATTCCGGCCGAAACGTTCCGGTTTCATTCCGGTTGTTCCGTTTCGGCCAAAAAATATTATTTTAAAAAAATTAATATATGGTTTATATTATTTTAAGTTAAAGATTTATTTAATCTTTACTATTTAAAAATATTTTAAATTTTAAAATTATATTTGTTTGGCATTATGTTTGTATTGCATAATTTATAATTAATTTATCTTGAATTTGAATTATGTTTATGGAATATATATATATATGAACAATACAACCCCGAAACGGCACGCCGAAACACTCCGAAACCGAAACATTTCGTTCCAATTGAAAAAACGAAACACCTACCGAAACGGAATTGACAACCTTGGTAAAAACGTTACCAGGCCTAGTTTTCTTGAATGAAACAAAATAGTTCCTTCATGATAGCATATGCCTCTTACTTAGTTAAAAGTACCAAAAAGAAAGGCAGGCTTGATGGATGAATGTTAAGGGAACTACCACGACGATGATCACCGAGAATGGCAAATTTATTTTCCCATATCCATAACATAATGATACGGTTCAAGATCTGCAATTTTTTAACTAGCAGTAAAATCAATTCTCTGTGTATTATTTTATCTCATTTAACTCCCATCTGCGCCCCTAAGGTCGAACATCATTCATTCAATGAATAAAATCATCCATCTGATTCTGCTATGCCTTAATTCTACTAGGCTCGCCGACTGCATTTTCCATTCGAGAGTACCACTCACCGATACGGGTATGCTCCACCATATCTTTACCAGACTTCAAGGATCGGATGGGCCTCAGGACGCCGAAAACAGCAAGATCAGCTAGGTTAGGTTTTAAGCCACCTGTTAAGAAGAAATACAACAGACCAGTCAAAGTTCTCCCCAGAGAAAAATCTCACACTGTAACAAACTAGAATGCCGAGCAAGATCACCACTGATGAAAAAAGAAACACTGACCAAGATATTGGCGACCTTTCAAAGCATCCACCCATGTCTCCGCAGCACCATACAAGGCTGCACGTTCATCAGTAATGTTATGTCTCTTCTTCAGCTTCTTTGACACAAAATACATTGCTGTAGCACCGGCATACTTGGCCACCAACCTCTCCGTGAAGCTGAAATTGCCTGGATTTGTTGAATGCATCATAAGAGAGAATCAGTTAGCTAAACAAAGGATTCGTAACAAAATGATGTAAAGACTTGACCAAATGAAACATTATCGAGATGGATGAAGTGAAGAGTTATAATGAGATTAGCCTGCTATCCTACCATGGGTGGTGATATAGTCAAATGATTCAAGAGCTTCAGAAACTGATCGATATATGTTTGGTGACAAAACATGCACCAAGTGATTGTCCACCCACCTACATCACAAATTTTGGCAATATCAGTTTCAAGAGATTATTTGCCAAAGCAAAGCGTTGCAACAAACGAAAACATGTAATAATACTAGAATGTTTGAAAATATGGCAACTAGCAATTTGTACAGACAAGGTACCATATCACTGAGAAAATAACTTGTATATGTAGTCAATTCTCATTTATGTATATTTTAAGCCAGTAATTCCTAAAAAGTTGTGTAGGAAATGCAACCATACCCACGCCATTGCCTTTCTTCATCACTGTCTGTGACAGAATTGTTTGGATGTATCCTTTGAAACAATTTATCAACTATATCTGTAAGCGTGTAAATAAAACATATAAGTTTACAGTTATAGTACAAATAAATATGGCACAAATTTGGTGCTTGTTTCTCTGACATGCACCACACAAAGACTGAGCAGTTTAACCACAAACATTCTAGGAAAAAAAATAGTAATTGTCAAGGAAATGCCAGTGACCTGAAGAATCAACCATCTGTTCTCCATCAATTTTCAGTATAGGCACCTTTTTGTAATCAGACCACTTGATCTCCTTTTTGTTGATGGGGTTGACTTCCACAACTTTGTATGGTATATTGTAGTAATCCAAAAATGCTGAGAGAAGAAAAAGCAAACAAAGTTATGAAACTATGCACACAGTGTGGATAATAATTAAGGAGACAGAACTTAACAGTTCTGCCTAAACCCTTAAACCAACTCTATTACCTGCGTCAGGACAGAAAATAACTACCCTATAAACCTTTTGAACTTGCATTCATCTTACTCAATAAGCTACTAATCATGGCAAAAAACTATCTTGAGTATACTCAATTACCTTCAGCTATATGCATTCGTTTCATAGAAATCCATTGTCTGTAAGAAGGAAAAATACTTCACCCCAACAAAAGCCTTTTTGTATATCTATTGCAAAATAAACCAATAAAAGCAAGTTTTAGTTTGTGTTTAACATTGCATTAGCTTTTGTAGCTGTGGTTTGAAAAAATAGATTTAAGAAAGCGTTTTTTCATTATTACCATGCAAAACTATGGTTTGTATTAATTAACCAACACTTTTAAAAAATTATGGTTGTGGTAAAATGCAATTTCAACCTCAACACATCACAATGACAAACACACCCTTATAGCACTCAATTTTACCACATTGAGCCCCTGTTCGGGAGTGCCATCCAAACAAAGATCAGCTAAAATTAAATTTTTTTTGTTTAAAATTATTATTTTTTATATTTTCAAATTATTTTAATGTGGTGATATTAAAAATAAATTTTTAATATATTTAGAAGCAAAAACCAAGAAAAACCAATACCACTGTACCACACTCAAGACACCCCCTACAAATCCATCCCTACCTGACAATTTGGCTGAATAGAACTGGAAATTGGATAGTGTATCAAATCGTTTATCCTCATTAATTCCCATCAATGAATCAGACCTAATTTTTAGTGAAAAAACTGGAAAAATCAGAACTAAAGAGGAAAATGAAAAGAAATCAAATTTTCAACACCTTCATGTTCTAGAGAATTTTCCCATTTTCTTAATGTAAGCTAAAAGCTCAAAACTTTAATTCACTTTGCTAGGAAAACGAAACAAGGCAAAAGATTTCCCAAATTCTCCAATTGCAAAACCAATTATAGAACATAGCAAAAAAAATAGAGTACCTTTCACCTTGTTGCAGAAAGGGCAAGCTTCGTACTGGTAAAGAACGACGTCCTTCGGCATTAACTTCTCCACCGGCGGCGCTTCCTTGGCTTGGGCTTCTTGGGCCAAAGAGGAAGCCGCAACAGAGAAAAACATAGTCCCAGTAACACCGCGTGCGACGGAGGGATTTGATATCCTAAAACTTTCAGCGATTCTTGATGCGAAACACTGAGAATTTGAAGCTGCGTATGTGCTTATCATTGCTGCTCCTTGAACCAGCCGCTGATGAGAGGAGGCCACGCCGGAAAAGGCTCGGCTCAGGGTGGCTAGTTGGTTAACTCTTCTCATCGTGGCAAATACGATGTGGCTTCTCCCGCTCCCTAGAAGCTCATAAATGATTAGGTCTTTGGGTTTAAGCAGGGTTTTGGAATTTTGATGAGGGGTTTAAATTTAATAAATATTATTTTTTTACTATTTTTTGTGGTTTAATTTCATACACGATTCATAATTTACTTCCACAAAACAAAACAACTCAAATAAAAAGAAAAAAGGAAACGTTTTCCCAAGTAATTATAATTTAGAGTGTGTTTGGTATTGTGGTAGCTGTTGCGGTTGTGGTTTGAAAAAAATTATTTTATAAAAAGTACTTTTAGTTGAGGTTTATTTGAAAAAATAGGTGTTTGGTTAAAACTGTAGTTAAAATTAAGGTTGAAGAAAAAGTAGTTTAATATGTTTGGTTAAAAATGCTTTTGAAATTGAGGTTATAAAATAATTTTAAAAAATATATATTAATATTGATGGTTTTAAATTTAAATATTGTAGAATTAATTACTCATATTACATCATAAAAAAAATACTTTATATAAAATATTTTTTATTATTCCATTAAACTATTTATAATTCCATTACATATAAAATTCATCTAATAAGAATCACAATTTTCATAATTTTTTTAGCGTAGATAAAATATTATCAGGTATAAAATTTATATTACATGCGAGTGAATTTAATTCACTCTATACTAGTTTTTCAGGAAAAAAATATTGTTCACACCACAGTGCGAGTGAATTTAATTCATTTTAAACTAGTGTTTTTTTTTTAAAAAATAAAAATGTTAAAAAATTTAATACACTAAAAAAAACAAAACAAAACATGGACAGTGCATTAGTGTGCATTGTTTAACTAATGGGTTTTTTTAAAAAAATAAAAATGTTAAAAAATTTAATACACTAAAAAAAAGTGAACAGTGCATTAGTGTGCATTGTTTATGCTAATTGCACTGTTCAATGAATAATGCAATTAGCATGAACAGTACGTGAAAAGTATGAATTCATTGTTTTTCATTACCTGCAGTCCGAACGTGAAAAACATGTGGGATCCATTAACAGTAATTTATTTTTTTTCCTTTACCAAATGGCTGCCAACTACGTTTTAATTAAAACGCAGCCGCAGCCGCAGCCGCGTAGCCAAACACCATCTTATTAATTCATCAAAAATAAATAATCAATCCCTACTAATATCAACAATAATTGCACGGACCTTATCGACCACACTTAATTTTTTTAAAATTCAGAAGATGACTTTTGTTTTTCTAATAAAAATTTACCACGTCACCTATTTCTCCTTGAGCTCTATCTTCTTTTTTTATATATATATAAAATATTAATTAAAATGTACGGAATAAAGATATAACTTAAGAAGCAAGGAAGTTAATTAATTAGTTTCATCAAATTAAAAATATCAATAAAAAACAAAAAACACCACACGCTTCAGTATCAAAAATGATAATTGCAACGAACAGTAAAAAATGATATTATTAACTTCCTTGCTTCTTAAGTTATATCTTTATTCCGTATATTTTAATGGATAAAAGCCTTTCCTATCCCTTAGAGACCATGACATATACTGGGCCATGCCAATATACTGGGCTACAAGCATTCGGCCATGCCATATACTGGGCTGGAGGAGGGAGGTCTTAAGCCATCGAGGACAAGCGACGAAACTTCCACAAACCATCCTCTTATTTCCCAACGTTTTCCTTCTCTATTCCTTAGAACATTGAAAATTCTAAATCCATCAACGCACCCAAACGGCCACCAGCCCGCCCTCTAACGCGTAAAAACTTAACAGCATAAATAAATCAAAAGTCAAGTCTCCGTCAAAAGCATCTGTCACCGCGTTCACACGCTCACCGTCCACCCTCCACTACAAATAATCCCTGGATCCCAGTCTGAAAACATCTGAATTCACATCTCTCTTCTCTCTATCGGTCAAGCATTTAATCAAACACTATCGAATATTTTTTCCACGCTTTCAAATCTCTCCTGGACGAGCACCATCTCTTGTTTGTTATGGAAATATCGCCTTTCCCATTTCTTAATCAAGAAGAGATTTCACATTTGCACAGTCTCTTCCAAGACATTGACAGCAACACCTTGGCAACCAACAGCAACGCTCATTTAAAGAGGCGAAGAAAGGATGGCGAGGAGGATGAAAGTGGATGGAAGAAAATCAAGAGCAGCAAAAATAATTCAGTAATGAGCGACATCCTCAGCTCTCTTCTTTTACTGGATGAGGAGGAAAAGCAAGAATACCAGCAGTGGGCCATTGAGTCGCAACTAGACAAGGCTGCTCTCGATTGGAATCATAAGCAAAAAGTTGTAGCAATGAATGACTACCGCTCTGACCTGGAGGCCCATTTTTCCGATCTAGACGAGATGGACCATACAAAAACTAAACGTGCTCGCCGTGCTGCTTCTGAGGTTGCGACTGCCGCGGCTGTAACTGAAACTGCACTGGCTTCAAGCGAATCAGGTGGGCCGGGAGGAGGAGGGTCAGGCCAGCAGCAACAACATCGGCGTTTATGGGTGAAGGATAGGTCAAAGGATTGGTGGGACAAGTGTAACCACCCTGATTTTCCTGATGAGGAGTTCCGAAAGGCATTTCGGATGAGCAAGGCCACGTTTGATTTGATTTGCATGGAGTTGGATTCTGCCGTGACCAAGAAAAACACAATGTTGCGTGATGCCATTCCGGTTCGCCAACGCATTGCTGTTTGTATCTGGAGGCTCGCTACCGGTGAGCCTTTAAGGCTTGTGTCCAAGCGGTTTGGATTGGGGATCTCTACTTGTCACAAGCTGGTTCTGGAAGTTTGCTCCGCCATAAAGAATGTCTTGATGCAGAAGTTCGTTCAATGGCCTGATGAGGAGAAAATGAAGATGATCAAGGGAGAGTTTGAATCAATTTCAGGGGTACCTAATGTTGGTGGATCAGTGTACACTACTCACGTACCAATCATTGCTCCGAAGGTTAATGTGTCAGCTTATTACAACAGGAGGCATACCGAGAGGCATCAAAAGACATCGTATTCTATGACAGTTCAGGGAGTTGTGGATCCTAGAGGCGTTTTCACTGATGTTTGCATTGGTTATCCTGGTTCAATGCCCGATGATAAAGTGTTGGAGGAGTCTGCTTTGTTTAAGAGGGCTAGTAGAGGGGATTTGAAGAATGTTTGGCTTGTTGGGAATTCTGGACTCCCTTTGATGGATTGGGTTCTGGTGCCTTACACACACCAAAATCTGACATGGACACAGCATACTTTCAATGAGAAGATTGGGGAGATTCAAAGGGTCTCTAAAGAGGCATTTGCTAGATTGAAAGGGAGGTGGTCATGCTTGCAAAAAAGAACTGAAGTTAAGCTCCAGGACTTGCCTGCGGTTCTTGGAGCTTGTTGTGTGTTGCATAACATTTGTGAGATGAGAAACGAGGAGATGGGTCCAGAGCTGAAGTTTGATCTTTTCGACGATGTTATGATCCCCGAGAATAGTCTTAGATCCGCTAGTGCAATACAGGCAAGGGATCACATTGCTCATAATCTCTTGCATCATGGCCTTGGTGGCACTTCTTCTCTTTAGCCACCTGAATTACATTATGGTCTCGTAGCTGCTTAAACTATTTGTATTCTTTTTTCTTTTTGTAGTGGGTGAGGTTTGGTTATCTTGTTGTCTATTTTTTTGACGGGTTCTTGTAAAATATAAATTTGCCCGTCCTAGCTAATAAACAAAACAAGTGTACTTGCTTCCATTTTCGTTTTTGCTTGTTTTGTGCATAATAAAGGCTCCTCCTTTTGAAAATGCAAGGCAACGGAACAGAAACAGACCTCCCTAGTTCTGATCAAATTTTGTAATGGAGACGATGAATGGCTGGGCTTGTATGATGGGCCTGCTCTGTTGGCCTGTTCTTGCGTCTGCATTGCCGCTGTGCTTATGCTTTTCAATTGCTGGGACCTTGAAATACGCCAAGCTGGTGCTATTTGCCTCGTTGGAGTTGAAGATGACAGAAATGAAAACATGCCCAATCGACTCCTCCCCATCCTTTTCTTCTCATTTCCCAGATGGTTTAGGAGAGGAGACAATGCCCAATTTCAGAAATGCAATCTGACTGTACCTGTAGCTCTATCAACTTTACCTTCAAGAACTATTTTCCGGCCATGTTGCCTCCCTTCTCAACATGCACCTCCATTGCCTTCTTTTCTCCAGTTACTATATTTCCTCTGCATTGGTGGCAACACATGCTGCATTTCTTGGACCATGCCGAATTCAATCTGCTGTCCTTCCAACTTCAATTCTTGTACCTCTACATAACTGACACAATCTTGTAAGAACTTTACAAGTTGGTCAATCTGGTGAACCGCGAGCCGCTGGCTTAGAGTATATCTTTTCTTATAAATGTAAAAACCTTTTTGATCAAAACAATATTATTTTGGTTTTCTTTTTTAAATTAAAGGTTGAGTTGACTCGGTTACTCCTCAACCTGCAATGAAAGTTTTTGAATAGTCAAATCTTATAATCATGCCACGATATGTCCCAGATGTTCCACTCTTCTCCCAAAGAATTAGCAAGAGAAAAATAAGTCAGCAACACTGAAGACAAATTAAGATCTATAAAAAAAACAAAGTAAGGCATCTAAAAGCATGGAAAAAAATTGAAACACAAAGTATTTCCATATATGATAAGAACTACCTCCATAATAGGTCAGAAATTGAAATTCTAAATGTTTATTTTTTTCATAAGCCAAGATTTGTATTATCAAAATCAAAAAGTAGAAGCCCCCCTTCAGTATCTAGAGAGTAGGTTATAGGTACTATGGTTTCAACAGTGAAGGAGCAGCAATCATCCAATAGACACAAAGTATTTCCATATATGATAAGAACTACCTCCATAATAGGTCAGAAATTGAAATTCTAAATGTTTTTTTTTTTCATAAGCCAAGATTTGTATTATCAAAATCAAAAAGTAGAAGCCCCCCTTCAGTATCTAGAGAGTAGGTTATAGATACTATGGTTTCAACAGTGAAGCAGCAGCAATCATCCAATAGACAAAAAGAAGAAATAGCCTATGAAGCAAGAAATACAGTGGAATGTGCAGGTTGCAGAAGGAAAGGAAGGCAGATTAACTATAGAAGAAATCCGCTTTAAGAATTTAGGTAGTACAAGTATGATTTCTAACAGAAGTCATTGTATCAAATCAATTTGCATATATCAAAATAAGCAGCTGTGGAACTTGGAGAGGGCAATAGAGCAAGCAACAACAGAACATGAGTACAATAGTCAATACCAGGAGTTCATATTTGCGCATCAGCATTGTACAAAGATGACATCGTTTCCGTAGGCAGAGAGAGCAGAATTGAAATCAACAAGAGAGTTCGGGAAGGGCAATCAATTGTTGGGCAGCATAAGAACATTGGGTTATGATCACAGCAATAGCATTAGCTACCATTTCAGATGAGAAAAATGGAGCAATATGATGTAAAGATCGTTTTAGATACCCAGAAGAAAAATAGCAAGATCTAGCAGAAGCCGAGAGGAAGTTTATGATGCCATCGACATGGGTGGAGATAGGCAGTTTTGGAAGAGCCGGCAGATTCCGGATAGAAATCGATGGAATTACATGCCTGATATTTGATAATCACAGCAACATAACTTCAAGATTAAGGGAAAAACAAAGGTATAACCATTAAAAGAAGTAGAACAATTGAACCAAAGTAAATGGTTAGTTAGGATCTCCATATGCTCCCCTGAAGTGAAGTTCACTTGTGTGTGTCCTCATCCCATTCGATATCAAATCTGTCACACCATCCTCTAAGATCAGCACATGAGATTATAATGAAAAAGGAAGAAGATTAAAGCTAGGGGAATCCCTTGTGAATCATAAACTGAGAATTTTAACACCCATTTACACAGTTTTACTAATCCAGACCGCATGATGCACAAGCAAGCAGCAGCACGGTCGTAAAATGAAAAGCAAAACTAATTATGCAAACCAGAACCAGCATTGAATCATGGCTGATTTTACCTTTCTAAGTGGTAGCCTGACATGAATTAAAACGTTCAAATAAAGTGATGTTACAGGGATCACCTGAAAAGGCATCATCACGGGTTAGCTCAAGAGAACATTACTAGCATGGCGGGACACTCTAATAACTAGTCATTAAGCTTGCCTTCATATCTTCTACCTTGCAGCATTTTGTACCGTGCAAGCTGTTGTTTTTGGAAATATTTTTTCGTTCGAAAATGAATTAAAGTAAAACAATAAAAAAATACTATATGCTACAGATTAACCCATCAACAAATTTACAGCTTGACTCACTAATTAAAATTCAGTGATTTTTATTTTTTTTTCATAAAAAATATAACAAAAAAATAATAGATAAGCCCATATGCATAGGCCTTGTGGCCCAATATGCTTTAATCTTCATAAAAAAAATTAGGAGGTGGGCCTTCTAGCCCAACTTGTAAATCTAGGCTTAATTGTTTTTTAAAAGGGATGGACAACCTCTCATCCCTCTTATTTTGGGATAAATAAGCAAACGGGGACTAGAAATTGCTGAAAAAAATAGGGTCTCAAGTTTGTTTTTTTTTTTTTTTTTTTTTTTGCTAAAATAACCTACTTTCAACCTAAAACATGTAAAAACCACATTGAACACTTTGATAAACCTATCCAAGTTTTTTAAAACCCCAAAAATAATTTTAAAAACGCACTAGTTGGCCGTTTGATCATGGATTGTTAAAAAATAAAATGTGGGTCCCACCATTTATTTGCGGCAGGAACTCGATTTTTAGGAAGCAGGGAATTCAAGCTTTTCAAAACTGTTCATGCTAATTGCACTGTTCATTGAACACTGCAATTAGCATGATCAGTGTACATTGATACACTATACACTATAATTACACTGTTAAGTGAGCAATGCAATTACATGAACTTTTTTTTTTCAGTGTGTTAATTTTTTTAACAGTTTTTTTTAATAATTAGTATAGAGTGAATTAAATTCACTCGCATTGTGATGTGAACAATATTTTTTTTCCTGAAAAACTAGTATAGAGTGAATTAAATTCACTCGCACTGTAATATCAATTTTGTACCTGATAATATTTTATCTAATTTTATTACACGCTCAAAAAATTATGAAAACCGTAGTTTTTATCAGATGAATTTTGTATGTAATGAAATTATAAATAGTTTAATAGAGTAATATAAAATATTTTATATAAAGTATTATTTATTTCATGATGTAATAGGAGTAATTAATTCTACAATATTTAAATTTAAAACCATCAATATATATATATATATATATATAATTTTTAAATTATTTATAACCTCAATTTCAAAAGCATTCTTAACCAAACACATTAAATTATTTTTTCTTCAACCTCAATTTCAACCACAGTTTTAACCAAACACCTATTTTTTCAAAATAACCTCAATTAAAAGTACTTTTTATAAAATAATTTTTTTCAAACCACAACTACAACAACTATTGCAATACTAAACGCACTCCTTGGACAAGGAGGAGGAAAAAACACATACGTTAAACTTCTTTGATTAAATTAAACATATTGACACCTAGATTAATTATTTTTGTGGTCAAAATTGTCATCAATTATGACTTTCTCTTTTCACACTGAAATCAACAAGACTCCCTCTGTTATGTAACAAAAAAGGTCTGAAAAATAAGGGAAATAAATTTTGGTATCAAAATTGAATATCTGATAACTAAAAGGACAGATAACTTAATGATTAAAAAGATGAGGGACTAAAATGAATTTTTTAAATAAAATTAAAAAATACCATTTATTTTACCCGTCATTTTCACTTTAGTTTTCTAGCTTTCAATATCATTTTCTTTCAAAAAAAGAAAGTAATTAGGTGTTTATTTGAGCTAAAAAAAGCTTAATTATGCAAAAATAAAATTTAACTTGTTTTTAAAAATAATTATTTTAATCCATAACAATTTATGAGAAATACCCCGTGCAAATTATACACAAACTCATCAATAAAACCACCCCATGGCTTTTTTTTAACCACATAATAGAAAACTCTGGTGTAATCTATGCTATTGTTATACGTCCACAAAAATATATGTATACTTAATCCAAATTTTGTAACTGAGATAATGGCTAGAGCCTTTTTGTGAACATGAACGCATGACGCAATTGTGGGGCAACATGTATTTTCAAAAAATAAAAATAAAATTATGCCTTTTGTTTTGAAAATGTGAATTGCATTGTAACTTCACCGATAAGAGATTAATCCTAAAATAAGTATATAGATACTTTAGTTTAAAATAATTATATCAATCCAAATAATTAATATAAAAATAATTTATAATTAACTAAACGGAGAATTTTATGGTACTTAATAGAATAACCAGTAATATTTTACTAGTTATTATTTAAAACAACTGTAATAAATAAATAAATAAAAATAATAAAAAGAAATCTTAAATGAAATTATTCTTGTTTGTTTTTGCGGGTTACAGATTTTTTTTGACCTTTTTGCTGTTTGTTTTTTTCAATTTAAGCTACTAGTTATTCTACTGGCCTTGTAAGATTTTTCAACGCGGAGAGGTATCAACACGTGGTTCTTTTTCAATGGATTGCCGTTTCTTGACTTGGTTTTGCTGTGAATCCGTATGTGACACGGTCCAACTGAAGCGCGTGATTAAACTTTTTTGTTGTTGGAGATGGATCCCCAATAGTATCCCTGAAAGAGCAAGGATAACCAATTAAAAGAAGGGTATTATCGGTACAGAAGAGCACAAGGGTATTATCGGTATAGATGAGCACATCAAGTAGGCGTCTCAGGTCGGCCTATATATATAGAGCACCCGCACCCTTCTTTCTAGTTTGCAACTGTTAGTCAGAAGGGTTCGGAGGCGACGCCGTCATAAAAACCCTAGCGATTTGGTTCGATTCAATTAGGGTTTTTCTCTTAAGATTTCTAGCGAAGCAGAGAAACAAAATTTATTTTATTATTTGTCAATACCCTTTTGATATTCGGTCGGGTAAATCCGGTTTCAGATCCAGATTCATTAAACAATGTCTCGGTGCTTTCCTTACCCGCCTCCGGGCTACCAGATCGAGTCGATCAAGGTTTGTTGAGCAAATTTGATTTTTCCATCTAGTGCTCGACTTTCGTTGCAAAATTGCACTTGTAATTGTATTCTTGATGTGTATTAACCTTTTCCGCCCTCAAGACG
Organism: Populus alba x Populus glandulosa; assembly: GCA_033617975.1. Lineage (NCBI taxonomy): Eukaryota > Viridiplantae > Streptophyta > Magnoliopsida > Malpighiales > Salicaceae > Populus > Populus alba x Populus glandulosa. The sequence goes on along the minus strand of CM066147.1, from coordinate 22,779,278 downwards.
ACTTATCACTTAATTTGACCCGTTAGTTTAACTAATTTAGTTTAGTAATTAAACCATGTTTAAATGTTGTAATCTTGATTATTGCACAATCGTGTTTCTGATTCATGAAATCTTGATTGGGTTTTTCGCTTGTGGCTCTAGGGTTTGAATAAAAAGATTGTTAAGAAAATTGGTTCAAAAATAGTCCATGGGATAAAAAACCCATCATATTTTAGCAAATGGGCAAGTGATATAAGCCTTGTTTTCTTGAAATAAATTTTAACCTAGCTTCTAACCTATAATGCTGTAGCTTTTCATTTCTTAAAATGAATGAGCAAGTGGTTTGGATTTACAAATGAGCAAGTGATATGCATTTACAACTGAGAAAGTGGTTTGCATTGTGGGAAGGTGGAAGATTTTTTAATTCGTGAGTTGGGTAATTCATAGTACTTTGATTCCTAAAATTGTTCTTTTGGTACACAAAAGATCCGAAAGGAAAAGGAGAAGTCTGTAACAGAAAGCCATAAAGATATAAAGAAGGAGAAGAAAGAAAGAAGGAAGCATAGGAAAGAAAACAAGGACCAAATATGTTATACTGTGGGTAAGTCTCATCAAGAGGGGAAAAGCTTCCTTCCAAGGGAAAAAAATGAAGAAGCTGAAAAGAGTGATCTTACTGAAGAACACAATGAGCCCGCATGCCTTCAGAATATTTGCTATTTGTCTGATGATGGCATTCGGAGCAACAAGAAGAGGAAATTGGAACAAGCAACTAATGACGACAAACCCCGTGAGTTTTGCTCTTTTCATTTGATTAATTGGTCTTGTTATTTCTTGCAGACTCGTTTAATCTTTAACTAATGATCATCAATCAGGTAATGTCTTCCGCATTAGGTTACCCTTGACAAGGCATAAAGAGCCAGATGTGCCTCTCAATAGTGAAGGGTTGTGTTCTACTTCGGGAAGGGCAGATTCTGTTTCTGGGCAGAATGAAGGTGTCCATTTATCCCATCAAGAAACTGTTAAATCAAAGGCAGGTACTGTTGTCGGGGAACTTGCAGCTCCAGAAAAAATGCCTTGTATTTCAGTTTCAGAGAAGAAGAGCACTGTTTGCCATGAATCTGGGATTTCTCGGTTCAAATTGCCTAATAAGAAGATGCGGAAAGCAGACTCACTATACAAAGTCTTAATTGAGGATTGGGTTTCACCACCTCCTCAGTTTGAGCTTGATGATTCTGATGATCAAGAATGGCTTTTTGAGGCCTCAAAGCGAGAAAGTGGAAACAAGATGCTAAATGCTTGCCGTGATGTCTTGTGTCACGAAAGTTCTTTGTTTCCACGCGGGCATTACTTGCCCGAAGCTGATGTATACGCATTACCTTATACTATTCCATTTTGATGTGAAGCACTGAGCAACTGTAATCTGTTCATGGTCTGAAATTTTTTTGTGAGCTGGCCATGAGCCAATTTTGAATATGTAGTGCCGATGTTTCTATTGATAGGATAGGCAGAGGATGTTGTTTAGAGAGGGAAAATGTACAGTGACTTCCAAATCATGGCGGTTTTTCTTATAAAAAATTTGTGCGTCTCCCTTTCAAGCAATCTTTGCTCTTATTTCTTGCAATGACTGAAATTCACACGGTTGGCCAAGCAAGTAATAACAATCTACCTGAAATTCATACAGTTGCCCCCAAATTCAATGCTGTGTTATGTGTAGTAGTAGTACACATCCCGAATGTGATGTTCTGTAATCGCGTTTCTGCGCTGCTCACTTTTTCAGTCTGATGCAGAGTTTTCGCAGCCAGAAACATTCTATGCACTGGAACATTTGTGAAGTCCTAGATGTCGTAATGCTTTTGAGTTTGGCACTCTACAAGGGCAGGATCTTTAATTTGGCCACTAATCTATGCTTGTCTGAAGGGATTTGCTGCATCTTTGGCTTGTTTGCTTGGTTGTCAATTCTATCCCACAACTTGCACGAGAGTGTTTCGGAGAAAAAAAAAGTTTTCGGCTAAAATTAAATTTGCAACAGTGCCCCTCGATCTAAACAACACTGGACGATGGAAAAGCACCCTTTAGTGAAGGGCATTATCGGCAAAAGAACCGATCTCACGCCTTTATCTATTCACCCTTCGATCTCTCTCCTCATTCGATGCTCGGACATTTAGAAACCCTAACCCTCACTGCGATTCGATTAAAAATCCTCGAGCGAGGCAGCCCATTTAAGATTTTTGTTATTCAATCAGTTTTCGATAATTTGCTATCGATTGATTAAATAAAGAGAACAGCTTTCCTTTAATACCCTTTACAATATTGGAGGTTTGGATTTCATTCACCAAGCATATATATCTGGTGAATTAAGCAATGTCTCGGTGCTTTCCTTACCTGCCTCCGGGCTACCTTACCGAATCGATCAAGGTTTGTTTGAGAAAATCTGGTTTTCTTGTCAACTACTTTTATCTCTGCGCTTGGCATTGTATCAATTCATATGGTATTTTTTGGAATCTACAAGCTTATTTCTGAGAAAAGAAATGGGTTTGAATCGGGTAAGTGATTTCTATTCTAAAATTGTTATTTTGGTACACAAAAGCTCCAAGGGGAGAGTTTCGAGAAGGGAAAGCATGAAGGGAGAAAGAGGGGGGAGAAGAAAGAAAGAAGGAAGCATAGGAAAGGAAACAGTGAGGAAAGAAGTCATGTTGGTGATAAGTTCCATCGAGAGGATAAAAGGTTCCTTCCAAAGGAAAGAGGAGAAGAAGATGAAAAGAGCGATCTTACTGAGGAAGATAAGCAACCTCTGTCCTCTCAGAGCCTTTGCTACCTGTCCGATGGTGGCAAAACTCATGGTGAGTTTGTGGGTTTTAGACTTTGGTGGGTCTTATTATTTGCTGCAGCCTTTTGTAATCTTTAAGCTGTTGAAATGATCGATCAGGTACCATCATTCGGATTCAGCTGCCATTGAGAAGGCATAGAGAGCACACTGCACCTGTTAATGGAGCAGGGTTGTGCCCTTCTTTGGGAACAGCGGATTCTGTTCCTCAAAAGAATAAAATTGTTGAAACTTCTTTGAGATCATATGATAAGGAGACGCGGACAGCAGAATCACTTTACCAAGATTTGATTGCGAATTTGGAGGAATCTTTTCAGTTTGAGCTGAACAATCTTGTTGATCAGGAATGGCTTTTTGGGACAACAAAGCAAGACAGGCATGGATACAAAAGATTGAAAGTGTGCCATGATGTCTCGTGCCATGCTGATTCTACTACGAGGCTGCGTGCGCAATACTTACCTGAGGCAGATGTTTATGGATTACCTTATACAATTCCATTTTAATTTTGAGGAAAATATTAAGCATAGTCAAGAACTTGTAAGAAGTTCGTGGTGCCTGGTGTTTTTTTGTTGAGGTGTCCATGAATGAGCCTGATGGGGCAGCATTTAGAGTCGATGCAGGAATTGCTAATTTGAGACAATAGGAGTTGGAAGCTGAGATAGCCGCTGTCATTTACTAGCATTTCATTTACATCTGATACAGTTTTCTTTCTTTTCTTTTTACGTTGTTGTGTTCATTTTTATTCAACCATCTTATAAAATTCATTATTTTGCCAATCTAACACGCCATTTATGATCAATCTTACTGACAGTTTAAAGACCATAGAGGCCTTCAAATACAATCAAGGAGAGTATGTGCGACTCTTAGCTCCTCTTGGAACCAATTTGAATTCTCCCACCACCGGTTGGTGACAATCCGACAATCCCCCCCCTATCCATTCGTAAGCCTAGATAAACAGTTAGACACTGGACTCCCTCAACATGTCTTCCGAATGCTTTTCGCAAATTCTTTTTAATGCTGGCCACTTAAGTTGCAGTGAATGGGATTGGGATTTTCTCATTTTAAAAGAAAAGGGAAAAAAAAATGCTGTATGCAACAAAATTCATGCTTTCGACTTCAGTCATCAACCAGCTTCCCTCCACTTGCGAACTCCACAACCTATATGCCAGCTTTTGGTCGCATTGGAATCATCCATGAAGGGAATGCAGCAAAATTACGCAAAAACATTATGATCTATCCTGCTCTTCTTTTAGATAGTCTCACAACATAAAACGGCTCTTTCGTCCTGCCCTACTTGGTGTAGAGACATCAACACTATTAGGTGATGCATCATCGTCATCTAATTCCAGAAATGAAGGCTCCCACGCATGGTTTGCGGCCAAATTCCAGGAAAAGGTCATCAAATTCCTCATCACTTGACTTTTTTAAATCATTAGCATAGCTATTCACCCATTCTCTTTCACCTTTCTCCCCTCTCAATAGCTCAAGTATCGGAGCAGGAATTAAACCAATTTAAGCTTCAAATATTTAATTGGCATGGTTAAAACAATCTTTGAATTAAAGTTTGTCATGTCTACTGTCTGTCAAGAAAAATATGCGAGAGAAGTAGAGTGCAGGAAACGTTTGGCTGGCAATTCAGCCGGACGAGTCGGAGATGTAACAGATATATGGGTTATTGAACTAAAATTGCATGTGGTTTACAGGTTAAGTTAACTTGGAATTAATCACAATTATAACAGTACTATATCACAGTTCAGTAGCCGGCTCACTTTAGGACGTACTCTAGCTGTCTGTCCGACGCAGAGAGTTGCTGCAACAACTATTCTTTGCATTTGAACAATGTCGAAGTCTCTCTGCCCATCTTCGGGTCCAGCAAAGCTTTTAGATTCCCGCTCTCTAATAATGGCGTTGCCTGCAGGCTGCATTAGAGTACTTTGGTCATTCATTAATTTCGTCAGGTCTGGTCAGGGGACTAAGAACATAACATCGTCAACAATTCAAAGAGAGTGAGAGAACTCTTACCCACTTAACAAGGTTCTCTTGTTCTTTCAGACCTGTGGAAATGATTGGTTTCTTTCCGGTTAACAATTCAAGGCGAACTATGCCAAAAGAGTACACGTCAATTTTGTCACTGACCCTCCCATACATGAAATATTCAGGAGCTATATACCCAAAAAGTTCCTACAACATCATTATGTGCTGCATTCGCTGAATCAGTAGGTCCCCATGTGGCAAGCCCAAAATCAGATAACTGATAGACAAAATTAGAGCAGCATCGAGACTATTGTACTTAGAATTCAATTGCCTTAAAAGTTGTTTTCAGATGCAATAATTTGCTTGCAGTAGTACCTGTGGCTGAAAATGATTTGATAGGAGAATGTTAGAAGATTTAATATCTCTGTGAATAACAGGCTGAGGACATTCATTGTGCAGGTGATTTAGAGTCTCGGCTATCTCAATAGCCATTTTGAACCTCACTTTCCATGGCAATACAGACTTCCTGCTATTACCTGCATCACCATTGATACTTGAATAACGACACTGATCCCTGCATCATTTCTAAAGAAGCAACCTAGATGCTCAAATACACTTGCCTTGTAGCCTTTCCTCTAAGCTCCCCTTGGACATGAAATCGTAGACCAGAATTAAATGATCATCCTCGACGCATATGCCAATTCGAGGTGTAATGTGCTTGTGCTTTAACGAAGACATGATATCAACTTCCAAGGAGAAGTCATTCCTAGCTTCCTTGTACTGTTTTAGGATCTTCACTGCCACTTGCTTACCACCAGGAAGATATCCTTCGTACACGTTGCTACACCCTCCCTCCCCAAGGAAGTTTTCTGTTGCAAACATGTCAAAGAAATAAATTTATAGCTATATGCCTTATCTAGCTACCCCTTTAAAAAGAGAGAATCAAAACTGAGGAGAAATGATGAGTTTCTCTCCTCAGCTCCTCATAACTGAACTGCTTGCAGCCGGATGAGCACAATTTAAAGAACCAGCCCAGCTTCTTCGGCAGCTTCATTGATGCTGCTAAACAAGCCTCACTGTGCTTATCCTCGTCAACATATTGTTTTCAACGTAACTCTCTGCTTCTTTGGAAACAACATCAATTTGAATATTTGTAGTTGCTTCTTTGGATCGATTGGGTAGACTCAAAACCCATTGAACCACTGAAAGTCCATCAGCCTGAGATTCTTGCAGAGATTCTGGAGATGCAGAAGTTTCGGAGAAGAAGCCAGCCAGGCCCTGATCGTGTGGATTCTTTGGTAAGTAAAAAATCAAAATTTGAAGTAACTTTCTGTTTAAAGCCAAAATTCTCATCTTCTCTATTGCTGCTACCATCTCTTGACTCAGTTTCAGAGGCATGAAACAATTGGATTACAGTCCCTTCAGTCTTGCATTGCTGACAATAGAATCATCTGTTTTGAGATCAGAAGAACTATTGTTTTCTTTTGAATTCCATCCTACCAGTGACGTATTCCTTACTTCTGAACTTCTCAATGCTTCCAGAGCTGGACGATTGGTTCTTTGAAGAAGAGGCCAGCCAAGAGCTGACTCTGGCAGCTCTCTACGGATTACAGAAATTGATTTCAAAGAAAGTTTTTCCTCGTAACCAGTGCTGTCTTTCAAATGAAACTCTCTTGGTACTTCTTCAAATCTTTGACTTGTATCGAATGTGATTTCATGAACATCAGATGGCTCTTCTCCTGTTAAACTGTAATGGTTTATAGCAAGACAAGACATTGGATTTAACTAAAAACCTGCAAAATAATGATTGAAATTAGAGACAGACAGGTTTTTTTTTATCATTATAACTTTAACGATTCTTTTTCCAGATTTAAAGGTGATGCTTCAAACCTCCTATCAGGTTAATTAAATCCCTTTTGAACATAGTTTTTGCCTCTTGAACAGACATAATAACGATAGTTGCTGGTAAGTGATGGGCAAAAAACTTATCCATGAATGCCGGTTCCTGAAAGATAAAATATCTACAAAATCAAAGAGAAATTCACAAACTAAGCCATTTTTTTTTTGGTAAATCCTCTATCTCAACTCACCTGGGAGAGTTTTCTGAGTTTATTTCCGTTAGCACTGACAAGGCTGCACAATGCTCCTCAGCTTTCATCAGAACCTTTTGGACATAACTAAAACTTGAAATAGCACCAACCTTTTCCACCAAGCCCTTGCAATCTGAACAATCTTTTGCGACTAAGCTGTCATTATCTTGAGAAAAACACATGATAAGCAAAGAAGAATATCAGCCAGCATCAATCAAAAAGTAGTCAAAACAAAAAACATGTAGAAGTTGCTCTTCATACCTGAACTAACAAGTGCATGATGCACAAGTCCGGCAACCCTAGAAAGGTCAAAGTTGAGACATTCTACATAGTCATTGCCCTGTTTCTTTTTCTTCAACGCTTTTCCTGGAACTGCCTTACGAATGCCTAGTTCTCCTTTCATTGCGTTCTCTCCTCCCTAGTTCCAGCCTAATCTTACAACTCCCCTTGGCAAATTACGTATGTTTCACATCTCTGCCATCTCTGCCATTACTATTCATTCCATCAATAGAATATTGTATTCTATCTTGTATGAATTCAAACAATAACTATCTGGAGAATTATACAGCAGGAAAATAAATTCTGAAGAAGCCTCTGAGTCATTTCATGGTTAGATTAAGAACAACACTAATAAGTACAGAAACCCATATGATTAGATTCTTTGATTTTTTTTTTAAAAAAAAAACATAGATAATTTGAATATTTGACCATGTTCTTTGTTTTTATCTAATCTTACCAAACATTTTTAAAATACACGGGCAGCATGGCAGGAGATTGCCTGTGGATTTATGCACCTCTTATGACTGACAAAAAAAAAGAACTTGGCTTCATCAAAAATATAAAAGTTATGGACAGCATGACTCATTTATTTTTAATGCAAGTCTAACTATCTTCTGTTTTTGACTGTCATGGCTTTTGTAACTATTTTTAAAGCCAAACTTGTTATCAAAAGTTTTACTTAGAAATGTGATTTTGACTTAAAAAAAAATAACATTTTCCCTACCTCCAAGAAAGACTCACCTTGAAATATCATGGCTTTGATAACTTGTATGGAGGTATAAGAAAATTTATTTTTGGGTATATACTCTTTTTAAGAGGAGCAATCTCATGGAAGAATAAAATAATACATTATTGTTGCTTCTATTATAAAAATTGAATTTGTGGCATGCTTGGAAATCATAATTCAAGCCAAATGACTATGAAACTTCTTTTTTTATTATTAATATAGATATTCGAGTCAGATTGTATGTACTTTGATTAATTCTATATACTTTAAAATTAACGATCATGTAAGTCTCCAGTGACCATTATATTAGCAACCACAAGGCTTGAACCTGAGACCACAAGAAAAATAAATCTCTTAATCCTAAACTTTTATTACTGAACCACCTACTAGATGGTTAAACAAAATTTAAATTTTGTCCATGTGACATTGTGTAAAAAATAATATTATAATACCTGTAATGTATAAGAGTTATGAGTTATATTAGTTCTTTTAATTAATTAAGATGTATGATATAAGGTTTTAGCATTAATTATATATTAAATCATAAAAAAATAAACACAATGTCAAGTAAGAAAATGTAAGTCAAGAAGACCCTTATGGATGAGATAGTAAGCTCTTGTATGATTTAATAAATATTAATGGTAAAATTCTGTTAGCTAATTAGGAGAAGTAGTTTTCCATTTATTTATTATACAAGGAGATATTACTTAAATTACATTTAGAATTTCGTTATTTTATGAAAAACTTGATATAGATGAAGTCACGTTTTTCTTAAATAATTATTTGAACTTGAAAATATTCAAACTCTTGCTCACTGCAACTTCCTGATCCAAAGAGGAATCGCAGAGAAGAGATGATCTTAGCCGGAATAGAAGACGAAGACAAATGGCTAGCAGAAGGAATCGCCGGCATTCAACACAACGCCTTTTACATGCATCGCGCTTTGGTAATCGATGAAACTTTGCAATTTCACGTAATTTCCGATCCAAAACCCCAATTCTTTTCTCAATTTCCAAATCTCAGGACGCCAACAATCTCCGAGACGCTCTCAAATGCTCAGCTCTAATGCTATCAGAGCTTCGAACTTCTAAACTCTCTCCGCACAAATACTACGATCTCTGTAAGTTTCTAATCTTAATCTCTGAATTCTTCGAACTCAACTCAGTTGAATTTTATATATTTTTTAGATATGAGAGCGTTTGATGAATTGAGGAAACTAGAGATGTTTTTCAAAGACGAGAGTAGGCATGGCGTTTCGATTGTTGATTTATACGAACTCGTGCAGCATGCTGGCAATATATTGCCTAGACTGTAAGTTACATAAGTAACTGCTACTGTGATGTTTTTTTTGTTAATTTATTCTTTGGTTAAAGTTGGCATTGTTGAACTTTTTTTAAAATAGGTATCTACTGTGTACGGTAGGATCAGTGTATATCAAATCGAAGGAGGCTCCGGCTAAGGATGCGCTTAAGGATCTTGTAGAGATGTGTCGCGGTGTTCAAAATCCGATTCGAGGATTGTTTTTGAGAAGTTATCTTGCTCAAGTTAGTAGAGATAAATTACCCAACCTTGGGTCCGAGGATGAAGGGTAAGAGATGTTTGTTTCAGGAATTGGCTGTTTAAGTTTAGCTAGTCTCTTACTGTCATTGTGTTAGCTGTGTCTGAGGAATTGGATTTATTCATAATTTCGCATGGTTATAAGTTTTTATCAGCTTTCAATTTGAATTCAATGCTGTTTTTCTGCAGAGGCGAGGACACAGCAATGGATGCAGTAGAATTTGTGCTGCAAAATTTCACCGAGATGAATAAACTTTGGGTTCGGATGCAGCATCAGGTTTGATGTGTATCTGCCAACACCTGTGTTCCTATGTTTTTATTTTTTAGACATGCATAGCACCACAGTACTTGCACGCCATATGGGTAAAACGGATCATGAGAGCATGATTTTTGGCCATGCAGGTGTTTTGGTGTTTGTGATTATTCATACTCTTTGGTGATCCTGAGTTGAGGCCTTCAATTGGGCTTTCTCGTCTGCAGGGGCCTGTTAGGATTAGAGAGAAGCTGGAAAAGGAAAGAAATGAGCTCCGTGATCTTGTAAGCTTTTAATTTTTATCTATCAATGAAGAAGCACTCTCGTCAAAATGAACTTATAAGAATTACATGCATCTTATTTTCCTTTCTTCTTAGGTAGGGAAGAATCTCCATGACATCTTATTTTCCTTTCTTCTTAGGTAGGGAAGAATCTCCATGTTCTTAGTCAGATTGAGGGCGTGAACCTTGAAATTTACAGAGACACTGTTCTTCCCAGAGTTTTAGAGCAGGTCTGATTCTGTCTGTTTTCTTTTGTAGGTTCGTTTTCCCTTGTTTTGAAATCTACAACATAAATACATCTCTATGTCGTATCTGATGATATGTTGAATTTTCATGTAAATATGCTGTTACAGATTGTCAACTGTAAAGATGAGCTGGCGCAGTATTATTTAATGGACTGCATAATTCAAGTCTTTCCAGATGAGTACCACTTGCAGACCCTTGAGACATTGTTGGGGGCCTGCCCCCAGCTTCAGGTAGATTGTTTTCCAGTTCAACTGTTCAAGGACTGTTTTGTTCACAGACAGGACTAAACATTTCTAATCTGTGGCCCGTGACCATGATTTAGTTGCCTTAACTATTATGTAATGTACAAGCAAAATAAATTCTTCATGATGGACATTTTTAAAGTCTGGATAGCAGTACTTTATCATGTAGCTGTGCCCAATTTCAACAACCCCAACCATGGCTGGGTGCCACATTGGTATCTATTTATTTAGTTTTTAATGATTATTAAGTTTAATAACTATGTTATTATAACAATGCAAACGTTGTATTTGCCTTCTCATTCCTCTTTTATTTAAGGTCTACATGTTGATATATTTTCACTACGCAACCTTTTGTGGTTCCAGCCAACAGTTGACATTAAGACAGTGCTATCACGATTAATGGAAAGATTGTCCAATTATGCTGCTTCAAGTCCGGATGTGAGTTATATCTATGACCCTGACCCTCATAAGTCATGCTTTTGCATTTTTGTTAATGATGCCTATTCTTCCAGGTTTTACCCGAGTTCCTACAAGTAGAAGCTTTTGCTAAATTGAGCAGTGCTATTGGAAAGGTAAATTTCTCCCAAGTAAAAGTAACAGAACAGTGCTTTGCTGGTGTTTAATATGACTTCTGAGCAGTGCTTTGAGAAATAGAATCATGGGTTGGCCTCTTGTAAAGGTGCAAGACTAAAAACCAACAGTAATGTATCATAGTGACATAAGTGAGTGAATTTGATGACAGCCCCAGAAGCTAAACAGAAACACTTAAATCCTTTAATATTTCTCTTTTAAATTATGTGTTTATTTCTATTGGTCTTTAATCTGGAATTAATCCTTCACAAGTTGACTGGCAAGATTTCCATGGCAGGTGATTGAAGCACAGGTTGACATGCCTATTGTTGGAGCCGTTACTTTGTATGTGTCTCTCCTCACATTTACACTACATGTTCATCCTGAACGCCTTGATTATGTGGATCAAGTACTGGTATGCTTTCTTTTAATAAATGTGAATAATACACTCATTTGGGCACATAAGATATTCCCTGTTCTGCATGTTTTTTTAACATGATATCAGCTGGTCCAATTAGCATACAAGCATACAGCATTCAGGGCACCTTCTTTGGGCTTCTGTACCAAATTGATATCAAAAGATGTATTCCATTGAACAACTTTTAATATTTTTTAAATTTATTTACAGGGGGCATGTGTTAAGCTCCTCTTTGGCAAGCCAAAGCTTGAAGAGGGCAGAGCAACAAAACAAATAGTTGCACTTCTGAGTGCTCCATTAGAAAAGTACAATGACATTGTCACTGCCTTAACGCTGTC